>CM045457.1:34562617-35285187 GCA_024666655.1 Dascyllus trimaculatus
CATCAGAACACCACATAGAACCAATATGATCCATGTTATTCACTTCACCTGTCAGTGATCATGATATTGTGGCTGATCGGTGGATATACAACACATGAAACCAGTTTTAAAAAGAATGCAGATCAATGATTTATTATTACCTTTCTTATGATATCAGTAATATGATGGTGGCCCTTAATGCACCACTTGGTTATCAGCTGTTCTGATCTGCTAATCTGCATACTATAAAATGCATGTGATGAGCTTCTTTGTTTTAAGTAATGTTGTCATGTCTGTGGTTCTGATGCAGGAATCTGAACACACTCTGATGATTAATCCGGCGGACTCCCCCCCAATTACCGATGCTGTCTTACTTCATGTGCTGCCAGCTGAGTGGTGAGCCAACGTGATTTATTTTTTCATGGCAATAAGCAGAATCTGTGTCTTGGTGAAATAAGGAGGAGAAACAAGACTCCGTATTTAAAACCCAACGATTTGGCAAAAAGGATTTAATTCTCTTGTTTCTGCTGTTTAATTCCCTCTTTAGCCGTCGCTCTGCTTCTCTCCCTTCGCTGTTCCTCTCCTGTTGCTGTGATTTTGTATTTTCTCTCTCTCTTTTATTTTCTTTGCCATTTTATTCCCAGCTAATTGGCCCCCATACTGACGCATTACGCAGCCAAATGATCGGACAAACTGGTGCAAAAAATTGCAGGCACCACATGTTTGATTACACGAAATTATACGGTTATGACTTCTGTTTCCACACGAAGTCTATTTTGATCACAGGATTAAATCTAAATATATTTTATTCTTGATTGAAAGTACCTTATCTGGTACTTATCTGGTAATTATCCCCCCTAATGGTCACAAAGAAATCTGTGTTTATGAGTGTTACAGGTTGAGACTGCAGCCCACAGATCATTAGTACTGTTGGACAGCTGAACAGGACGACCAAACAGTGGCTGATCCTTTACAGCGGTACCCAAATAACCTTAAATGACTATGTAAATCACTTCCTTTCTTCTAAGAATGAGTGGATGGCTTGGAACAACTCAACTGAAGTTTAGCTTCTGTTTAAAATTAGCTTCATTTTTAGTTCGTGGAGAGCTGCTTTCATTCAGCTGTTGCGTTTAAGATTGTGCTCTTGGTTCCTGCATCGTCTGATCTGTGAATGTTTTCAGTGCACCTTACCTAAAATTATGAAAACTGCATTATTCACAGCCTTGGCTCACTCTCTCACATGAAGTGCATGTGAGCAGCCCATCAGCTGGCGGTCCATCTGTGTCCGTACAGAAGGCGTTCAGGTGCAGTGTTCAGCTGTTGGCCATCCAGGTTTCAAAACACTTAGAACACATTTACTGTATTTCTGAATGTAAGATGCAACAAAATAGAAAAAGCTTCACGCTGGGCATCCTGCATTAGTAAAATACAATGTTTTTGAACAGTACTAACTGCAAGAACCATCTATTTTGACATCTTTGTCCACATCAGATTCTTCTGCTGCGATACTGAAAGTACAAACTCCATGTTTGGGTCATTTGAATGTCGGCATCTTAAATTTGGATGTGATGCTTCTGTTTCCTTCTTCACAACTTTGATCTCAGGAGCTTTGATTTCAGCAGAAGGTTTTATCAGTTCAGCTTCAGGGAGTCTGACTTCAGCTTTGGCTTCCGGTAGTGTCACTTCTACTTCTTTCCTTGGTAAGCTTCAGTCGCACAACATGTTGATTTGACCTCCAGACTTCCTACAGCCCATTCTGATCAAGCATCAACAGGATGCAGTGGAACCAGTTGGATTGACAGAGGCCCCACTGCACAAGCCAGAGTAGCCAAAGGATCCAGTGGTTCCAGACCCCATAGGAAACCCTGAGAGGTCCTCTGGTCCAATGGTTCAGAGCATTTTGGACCACATAAGGGGGACCAACACAGTATTAGTCAGGTGGACATAATGTTATGCCTGATTGGTGTACATGGACATACAATAACATGTCTATAGTGGCCTTTAAACCAGTCATAACATAATGGGGACTCTTTCAAAGCGCAGTTTTGAGTTAGTAAGCTACTTCTAGAACTTTGCTGTGTTATTTAGTTAGAAGATCCATGCTGGGGTTGCCACATGAGGTAATTCCAGGGCTGGTCTGATTAAGAAAGTGTCTGCATTGTAGATTATCTGTAGGATGGAGCTTCTTACTGTCACATAAACTACGGGCTGTTCTGTGTTGGCTAGCAGAGAGTATTGTGGGAGTTTAGCTAGCAACGGGCAACATGACAAAGACTTCTGTGAAGCTTAATGACCTCCAGCTGGAGTTTATGTGTTTGAAACAAGCTGGCACAGGCTCATTGACTAAAAACAGCAATTTTAGCACACGACAAATGTCCACTGTGCTCAGTTGATGCTAGCAAACGATTGATTATTGATTTAGAAAACATTCTGTTATCCCTTTGCAGCGCCTGTGTCACAGCGGACAAGAACAAAAATGATCGAGCGAAATGCAAACAGCTGATTCTGTGGTAGTAGATTTGTGATGTCAGAAAGCAGACCTACTGCCAAATCCATCTGCTGTCACTAAACTTCCCCGGGAAGCGATCATAAACTCAATCTGTACCGCAAACGATGTCAGGCTGTCAGACAGCTGAATTAGATTTTGTTGTGAGGATTCTTATGATGATGGATGACATAAAAACAGTCCGATGAGTCTGTGTGACTTGATGCTACGTGGATGTGGACCAGCTGTATTACTTATCCCTCGGTCCAGATCAAATCAGCCCAACTGCAGGTTCGAAAACAGCCATGAAAAGCCTGCAGTCTGTCGTCACCTCCCTTTAGCTTTCAGACGCTGGACACAGACTTCTTTTGAAGCAGGACCTATTTCCTAAGTGTCTTTTAAATGCACAGACCTTGAGAAAACAAGTTCAGTAACAAAGCCAATTAATGAATTAGAGCAAGGGGAAAGTGAGCTCAGGCAGTCAGGCAGCCTCCTCCTTTGTATGTAAGGTATCGGCATCAAAGTTCACTCAAAGGACAGCTCGTGTCTCCATTTACTGCAGAGGGCCAGACTTTTGTTATTCCTCCTACTTTTGCTCACCAACGTTTTTCTTGACCTTCCCTCGGTGTAATTTTGACCACACCGCCTCAAAGCATCTACTGTTTCACCCATTACACTCCCGCCATTTCATCGCCCTCACTTTTCCCAGTTACGCAAATATTTTCGTACTTAGGAGTAATCATTTTCCCTAAAGAGCGGCAGGAGAGTCGCAGAGTTTGACGAATGCCAGAGTTTCACTTTTGACTGAGTGTCTGTGAAAGGAGATTTCCACTCGGAGGCCCTTTCCCGTCTCTGCCGCTGCAGCCGAACTTGGTTTGACTCCTCGTGAAAGTTCTGAAGATATTCCAGAGCTTCTGATTGCTGCAGAAGTATTTCGGTGGCTAGATGTCTTCACAAACACCATCTGTGCAGCGTAGGTGGCGAGAGGCGGGAAGCTGAGTTGTTGCATTTGTAATTTTCCCATTTTTCCACTCAGGGAGGAGATGATTGGGACGTCTCATGACTCAGATTTACATACTGTTGATACAAAACACAGCGTGACGCCTTTTGCAGACTCCTGGCTTGATTCACCGTTCCTCCTCTCACTGTCTCTCCTCATGTCGGGCTATTTTAACCTTGTTCAGTCTCTTACCTGTTGATTTTTGTTTCGGTTAATCAGCCGAGTCGTGTAGAAAATGCACTTTTTTGATCTTGTCGTCTCTGTATTTCTGTGGTTCATTCATAAACTTTGCAACCATGAAATGAAAGCTTTCAGAATCACCTACAATCAGGTTTATCCTTGGAAAAACTAGGATGCTACATACACTGAACAAAAATATAAAGGCCCCATGTGAAATATTGATGCCACATGAAGTGCACCACCCAAAGTGAGCGTATACTGTCTGGTACTGGTACTAAATGGATGTTTCTCTTGATTAGTGCATTAATTCCATTCAGTCCATGGGTGTGGCATATCCAGACACTGCTCCAACACAATGAGCAGTACTCAGACACTCCTTATACTGGGGACAATAAAAGGCCACCCCAACATGTCACATGTTGACCAAAGCAGCAACGCCTCAGATGACTCCGGTCATGAGGGAACATAATGCTCATTCTGTTCGCATCTGGATATGCCACACCCATGTACTGAATGGAATTAATGCACTAATCAAGAGAAATATCCATTTTGTACGAGCACAAGACAGTATACGCTCACTTTGGGTGGTGCACTTCATGTGGCATTAAAATTTCACATGGGGCGTTTATGTTTTTGTTCAGTGTGTTTTTGTTTTTGACGAATTAGAGAGACTCATAATGCACAAAAAAATGAAATTAAAGACAACAAAGCCATTCCCTGGAGGTTACAGAGGCTACAAACGTGTCTTGAAACCCCATCAAATGTGGATCTCTGGCACAGAAACTGTACATCAGAAAATAAACGTCCCACCTTCTTCACTGAATCAAATAAAAAGTAACAGAGGATCGACTACCGCACACTCAGATTAAGTGGAGATGTTCCCAGAGGCCTCAGATTTCATGTTCATTGGTTGGTTTGTGTTTTTTTAAGCAGTTAGAAACAGTTGGTCAATGACTTCTCTTTACAGAAGCCTGAGGTTCAGCCAGAATATCGGCCAAAGCAGAGCAGGTAGTCAGACGTGGAATAAAGGGATGATGGCAGCTTGTTCACGACGGGCAGTTTTTAAAAATCTGGGATCCTTCCAGGGAAACATGGAATTATCCTTCATATGCAGGGCAGTAAAAGTAAATCCACACTCACTACAGAGGAAAGAAATTTAAATAAAGTTACGATACATCAGATTTACAGCGTAAACGTGCAGGTCATACATCTCAATCACTGTGCTCTCATGTACAAACTCTGCATATATACTTCTACAATTATGTACAAATGGACGTTAACCCACTTCTGCTCCGACATACATCACACTCATTCTGTCCTTGGCGTGGCAGCGGTAACGTGCTGCAGCAGATCGGCTCTTTGTGCCATCGCACACGGCAGATACGTGCTTCCGAGCTGCAATAACGCGGCGGCCAATGACGCAGAAACGAGGCTAATTTATGATCCAATGAGCATCATCCTTCGTCCCACATCACATCTGTTTACAAACACTGATAAAATTATGCTGGGAGCTCTGAGCGTAAATCAATAAGGCTTCCAATAAATTGTCACCCTCATTTCCTCTTTTCGACCTTGCCTTAACCGGGCTGCCGTGTCGCTCTCAGCTCGGCTATCCCGCAGCTCTGCGTCTGTATGCCGTCACTCAGTCACGGACATAAACATCCTCTGACAGCGCGTTCGTTTTTTCTCTCTCCGAAAAAAGTTTTGCATGCATATTTTCAGCGGCCGCATCACTCACACACCTGGCACCGTGCTCGTGTTTTTACACGAGAAGCAGGATATCTCAGAGGAAACTCAAGAGATACAAAAGCGCACAGATGTGAAACAGGGACGTGGATTTACGTTGTGATTTATGAGGCTTCAGGCGTCTTAATACCGCCGTTATTCACACAAATCCCTCCTGTATAGAGACAAAACATAGCTGAAGCTGTTTTTGTTTAAAAGCTCCAAGAGAGAAAGTATTCGGCTTTTTTTTAATCTGCAGGAGAAAACCTGAGGAACTCTGTCTGGCAGATCCACTTTGCTTTAAACGCACAATTTGTGACTCCTGGCAACGATTAACCAAGACATAATGGCCCTTATTTCAAACCATGAAATAATGATGGAGACTGTGCTCCAAAACTAAGCCTCCATTAAGGGCTAATTTTCCTTTTCTTTGTCTTGTATAGCAACAAAGACAGTCAGTATCAAGTATCACTTTATGAGGTCAAGTACCGGATAAGTGAAAGTTTTGATCTGTTGGTGGAGACGCAAAGAAATCTGAGTATTTTTCTCCATACTGAAGAGTTGGATCAACATACGAAGGGTGGAACACAATATTCTCCAGCACAGCCACGGCTAAAAGTAAGGAGAGCTCAGGAACGTATTTTGTGCAGTATAAGACAGTTAAAACGCTGTAACTAATTAATAAAAAAAACAAGAATATTTGATAGGTGTCTTCCTCATTGTGGAATCATGTAGACGGACCTTAACTGAGGCCAGTGGATGCAGATATGAATGTTCACTACGGTTCTTCTTCTCGTGACTCTGGATTAGATGGCCGAGATCTTTCTTGGAGAAATAGCGGTGGTTTGGTCACTCTGGAAGATCCACCTGCCATATTCCTCATTATTGGACCAGAGTCATAGCTGCTTCTCTGAGTCCAAATTTCCTTGATAGCTTTGCAACCCTCCAAGACTGTGTGGACAGTCAGTGACTTTGTTCACTCAGCCATGTTCTTGGATCTCTTTGCAGGCGTGGCATGTACCCTTTAGGGCCACTTAGCTTACTTCACAAGGCAGACAGGTTCTGTGTTTGATGTTTTAGTCAACAAACTAATTGTGGAACTGAACCCATTGGCAAATAGATCAATGATCATTTGAAGTGGTGAAGTAATTAAAGGGGGCAATTACTTTTTCACACAGAGCAAGATGGACTGGACAACATTTTTCCTTCAAAAAATAAAATCATGTTTTCTTGGGTTATCTTTGTCTTAAAAACATGTGACAAATATGCAAAAATAGAAGATTGAACATAGGGGGCAAGTACTTTTTTTCTCAACACTGTAAATATTTTTGTTGTTTCTTCATTTTCCACACTTCTTTGTCTAAACACAGCCTGCAGTTCAACCGAACAGTCCTTGATTTCTTTTTATTTCACAGGACCGTTGGTGACACCTGAGTCACCAATAGCCTCTCAGTTACATGTTTTTTCTTGTTTGTTTTGTTTATTTTGAGAGCAAAGGGATTAATTTTCAGAATTTTTAAATCCAAAAAGTCTTAATGGGACATATAATTGTTACATTGACTGTTGACAGTTGAACATCTGGCAATTACTTCTGATTTTACACTTTCTGGCTCTGATAAATGGTGTAAATTTGGCAGTTTGTTGAAGATAACATGCCTTTCAGACCTGCCAGCAGGGTTTTGGGGTTTAGCCTAACCCTAACCCTAAACAAAAGTGGCACCAGTATTGGCTTATAAATAAAATTATCCATCCATCCATTATCTATACACCGCTTAATCCTCTGTAGGGTTGTGGGGGTCTGGAGTACACCTACAGACAATTTAGAATAATCAATTAACCTCAACATGTTTTTGGACTGTGGGAGGAAGCCGGAGAAAACCCGCGCTGCACAGGGAGAACATGCAAACTCCACACAGAAAGATCCCAGGCGTCCTAACCGGGACGCGAACCGGGGATCTTCTAGCTGTGAGACGACGCTGCTAACCACTGAGCCACTGTGCAGCCCAAAAACTCTATCCAAGAAACAATAAATTCCAGATGAGAGTCCTCAATTGTCCTCTCTACTTTCTGTTTAGGTGAGACAGTAAAACTGGGTGACTGTGCCTCAGGTGGAAGAGTGGGTTTTCCACTGATGGCAAGGTTGGTGGTTCGATCTGACAGTGTGGAGTCCAGGTGTATTCTCAGCGTCCATCACAAACGTCCACATGAAAAGAAGCTCTGTCAGGTTCTCTGTCTAGAAGATATTGATTGATGTCGTGTCACTTGAGGAAATAAATCAGCGCAGCACGCCGACAGCTGCAGCATGGATTATTTTTTTTTTTTACGTTCAGCAAAACAACAAATCTTCCTCCTCCAGTGAGCCACTCTCGAGCATAATGACAACATGCAACGTCCCATCAGCAACAGTCTGCCGCAGCACAATGTGTCTGGCGTGCACGCTCTAATTACACAGATTTATGCCGAAATGTGCAGACAGATGTGTGATTATACGTCTTTGAGCTCCCCCAAAGTGAAACGAAACGAGCGAGATGCCACCCCAGCGTCTCTGTGCTGAATAATCTTGAGGTGTTTTGCATGGGAGCGTTTGATTGAGGTCTTCTGTTGTTTATTTGCGTTTTTGTTTTTTTTTTACTCAGTGATGCTCCAGATGAAACCAGACTACAAGATCAGCGCTCAATGAAACAATTACCTTCGTGTTGAATTTACAGCCTTAATAAAATTGACACACAAGCAACTAAAAGCAGAGAAAGTTCCTTAACATGAACATTTTAACAGCTGTATTACTTAATTTTTGGAAAGAAGATGAAAGAAAAACATCAAAACAAGCTGGTAGATACCATCTAATACTATGGGTGTAGATTATATTTGAACATGGAGGCTGCAAATGAAGAGGGGAGATTATTTTTCTTCTTTCTTTCATGTTTTTATTAAGCAGGATAAATGTTCCTAATACTGAGGGGGATGTACTGTATCCTCTGCATCCCCCTTTGAAATCTATGCCTCAGTCAACCACCATGAAACTAGATTATAGATCTACGATAGCTAACAAGAAATATATTGTTGGCACCTGATGAATGTAAATCTACTATGAAACTTGTGAGGTGCTAAATGCTCCCCTTCATTAACTCTCAAGCTTTGTCTGCCTGAAGGTAGATTACGATGTCTGACCTTCTTATTAGTTCTCACCATTGTATAGAAATTTAGGACTAAATGTGACAGAAACTATATTTACACCGATCAGCCACAACATCCTGACCACTGACAGGTGAAGTGAATACCATTGGTCATATTGGTACTATGTGGTGTTCTGATGGAAAACCTTGATCAGACTTAGACACCCAAAGAAACATCGTCCCACAACAAACACACTCCCTCATGCTGATGGAAATCCCAAATGTCACTGGATGAAAATGCACCCCACCACATGGAAACAACATCAACCAATCAGGAACATGTGGAGGAACATGACAATGGTCCAACATGTTGATGTGACCTCCAGACTTCCTACAGCCCATTCTGATCAAGCATCAACAGGATGCAGTGGAACCAGTTGGATTGACAGAGGCCCCACTGCACAAGGCAGAGTAGCCAAAGGATCCAGTGGTTCCAGACCCCATAGGACCCCCTGAGAGGTCCTCTGGTCTGCATTTTGGACCACATAAGGGAGACCAACACAGTATTAGACAGGTGGTCGTGATGTTATGCTGATCGGTGTAGATTGTTGGTATAAGCTGCCATTCTCTTCCCCTTTTAATATCTATATGTATGCAAATAACAACAACCTCCAACCTTCACACCAAAAATGGCAACGTTTGACAAAGATTTTGATCCTGCACTGAGGCAGCCATTAGCCAATGACAGTTCTCATCTCCACCAAAACAACCAGGGCTAAGCACCACTCTAAACTTATTGTGATTGGTTAAAACAGCAACTCAACAGCAGAATGATAATAAGGTGCAGCTCATTCTCCAGCTCTGACACAGCTGGAGGTCTGTTTGTTGGAGAGTAGCTGCAGAACACATGACAATCAAGTGTTTGGCTCAAGACCACTTGACGCGGAGACTCTGGCACCTTTCATGTCTTACATTGATTGTGTTTTGTCCCCAGAGAAACAAAGTCAGATGTTGGGCTCCTTGTGTCTGACAGGGCTGCACATATACTGATAAAGTGGTCAGCTGATCGTTAAAATGCATTTGTTTTTAGTGGAGGATTAAAAACATACAAGGGACAGGTGTGGCTGAAAGACGTGCATGCAAGATCTCACATGAAAAAAATGTAACATGGTAAAAGACCCGGTTGCATTCGATACAATAAAGCGCTCTTTTTCTGATTTTTCATTTCTTTAATTTCATATTTTTTCATAACTTGTGTTTCCTCAGTGACAGCCAGTGTGGGACCCGTGATAATGCTGGACATTAATGGACACTGGATACCCCCACAGTCTGATTTATCATTTTACTGTCCGGGCTTTTATTGGTTTGTTCGTCTTTATAAGCTCATATAAATGTCATCTGATACACAGCACGCTCATTTGCAATTGCATTTGTTTCAGTAGGTCAACCTGATTGTTACCGTGAGTCTGCAGCTTGCAGCCATGTGATGCCAATGTGCTTGAGTTTTTGTATTTTCAGGTGAGCAAAAGTGTTCAAAAGACGTCTAAAACATAGCGACATTGAAGTATACGCTACGGACTATCCTTAATGCAAGATGACATTTATACCAAAGTTTGTAAGTTAAATGAGAGACAAGCAGTGCTTCAGCTGCAGCATTCAAAGTGGACGGCAAAGATGTTTTATTGTGCAGGGAAACTTTAAAAAATGCCTTTGGTTTGATTTGTTTGACAGGTTAGTGGGTTAAAGTTAGTCAAGCAGCAGGCAGTCAAACATTTTGGCTCACAAGTTGGTTGGTTAGCAAGTAACTGCTACATCAACTGGTTGGTTGGTTGGTTGGTTGGTTGTTTGGTTGCCTAACTAGTGGATTAGTTGGTTGTTTCTGTGACTGGTTGCATAACTCATACGATAATGTCAATAACCTTCCATTGACATTTAGCAAAAAGCGCTATAAATAGCCACTGCCCAGGGGTCCCATAATGCATTAGTGTTCTTACTGAGGGTGGAGGTCGTTGCCCATCTGAGTCGGTCTGTCTGTATACAATGTTTGCAGTACGCAGTGACAACGGTGTCCATGAATCAGCTGCTGCTTCGGGACATGTGAGGGCGGTTTGTGACCCGGCCCTTGTGCTGCTCTTTGCTTCGTCCCTGAGGCAGCCGGCTGTTGATGCTCCCATATGCTAACCTACACATTCCTGCATAATGTGCCTTTGAAAAGATAATGACAGATTGGATTAATGTTACCACACGGGGTTAGCGACAGTTCATCTCCTACTGGTCCTGCATCAAATGGAAGCCAGAGAAGCAGCTGTAGTGCCATGCTTGTGAGACTAACGAGAGCTCACAGCCATGCTAGAGGTTCTTTGAGCTAAATGCCAATGTCAGCATGCTACTATGTTATACTATGCTGCTTTCTCTCTCACCTTTACCCTTACCCAAACAGGTCGAGGCAGAGTGCCACCCTGCCTGAGCCTGGTTCTGCCAGTAATTTCTTTTCCCACAAAGAGACCAGTTTGAATTTGTGAGGTTTCTCTCTAAAATATAATATTGTTATGTGTGTTCTGTGATGGTCTTCAGTTTGGAATTTTTGAATGTTCTGATTGTCTGCTGTACCCACAATAGTTTCACCTCTGTGCTCTTCCCTAATGCTCTCTGTACACACGATCAGGCATACCATTATGACCACCTGCCTCATATTGTGTTGGTCCCCCTTATGTGGTCCAAAATGCTCTAAACCATTGGGCATGGACCAGAGGACCTCTCAGGGGGTCCTATGGGGTCTGGAACCACTGGACCCTTTGGCTACTCTGGCTTGTGCAGTGGGGCCTCTGTCAATCCAACAAGTTCCACTGCATCCTGTTGATGCTTGATCAGAATGGGCCATTGTCTGGTTCGTCAAGATCAGCTGCCAGTTTGTCTGTAAAGTGACATAGAAATATACTGAAGAACAGCACTTAGACTAAATGTACAGTTACTTTCCATGGCTACTTTTAAAGGATGTCCAACTGTCTTTCTGCCTCCATTCTTAAACCTGTCTTCCATTTGATTGCGCTCCTCATCTGTGGACTCTGATTCCAATAAATATGGCCGACTATCAAACTGAAATGACCTGCGACTCTTCTAATAATGGTTCACAGGGTAATACACCATTATACCCAGCTGCTGAGTTTCCAGGAAGTCAAGCCACTGAACGTGCAGGGTCAGACCGTCAGTAAAACGTCCCATTCAGGCAGCTAGTTTCTGTGTTTACCCTTGGTCAGATTGATATACGCTGTTTAGTGTTTTCTGAGGTGAAGACTGCAAAGCTGGCACCAGTCACAGTCTTTATAGACACATCAGTGGGAACAGCAGGATGAAATAAACCAAAATTATCCCTTAACTGCAACAGATTACCGCAGTATAACGTCTGACCTCCTCATTCAGTAGTTGTGTTTTGCTGACAGGGGATGAATTGCAGCATCCCCACTAATGGCATTTAAAGGAAGTCGAGTAGACCTGTCAGTCCTGCGTAGACTCAACCGGCTCTCCTGTCGCTTCCCATCGACGCTGAGCTGATATGAAAAGAGCAGCGTGTGAATGGCTGTTTAATATGATGTGCTAATACCACTAAATGTCAGGGTTGAATATATGTTCTCCCCAGCGTTCTGCTGGAACAGGGCTTATTGGCTGTTCTTAGACGTGAAGCTGTCTTCTCATAACTCCACGGTGTCTGGGTAAATAGCCCAGGGTTTTGTTTTCCCAATTCCCATTTCACTCTGTGCAGCTCATTCAGTTCTTCCTCGCCGTCATATTCCACTTTGCAGGACTCCTTCCTTAATTGTTGAGTTTCTTTAGCACATTTTCAAAGACAGACATTTGGACTTTCCTGTTTCTCTTTCTTTGATTTTCCATGCTCCTCTCCAGAAAGCTCTTTTTCTCGTCTCTTTTTGCTCAGTAACAGAGTTTATGTGTGTGTTATGGCTTCATTTTCAGCAGTGCGTGGACAGGTTGAGTTGCTGAAGGCAGGTGGTACCTCTTGACCCCCATCACTTGTCAGGGTAATAAAGTCTCATCCCACCCCGCCTCCGACAAGAACGAAACTATTCACTGGGTCTCTGTGAAAAGAGGAGTGTGCTTTTTTCTGCACGAGGGAGATTGTTTCGTGTATTTTTAGCTCATCCGGTAGGATTTGAAAGGCTTACATATGCTGTGAGAAGTTGCAAGATTTTCTCAAACCCTTGAACATGTCGCAATCCTTCGGCTGAACTAATGAGCGCGCACGTGACAACATCAGACTTATTCAAACTCTCAGCTGTCTTATTAATGGTTGTTAATGTTCCAGGCTTATCAAAAGACTGAACATTTGTTAAAGGAACAACGCTTTTCATGCAATCTCCATGCTTTTGCTGATCTGCAGCTGAGAAATATGATTTTGCTGTTGCACCACAATCTAGCTATCATCTATGGCAGTAACTCAGGTAATTTAGTACTAGTACAAATGGAGCACTGCAAGAGTATTCGATTGCAAGTGAAATGTTTAAGTGTGCAGGTATGTCAAAAAATGAACTTGTTACAGAAAAAATGTAGCATGTGACTGTAATGCTGTTGGATTTATATGGACATGGAACTTCACAGATGCAGGCTGTGAGTATAAAACTGCCATCGGCCACCTATTTCTGGTTTCCCTTCACTACAGGAAACAACAACAACCTACCGAGCAGCAACCGACACCCTGAAAATGGCAAGTTTTGCTGAAGATCCAGAGCATGCAGTGAGACAGGACTGCTTGATTCTTTTCTTCAATTGATCCACGAATAATATGTTTACAGTACTTGCTGTCTAAAAGGTTGTTCTTCCGTGTAGATTGTCTGCAGTGAACTAGTGATGGTAGACAAAGAGAGATGGCATGAAAAAGCTTTTTTAAAAACTCATCCATGACATACACCAATCAGACATAACATTATGACCACCTGCCTAGTATTGTGTTGGTCCCCCTTATGTGCTCAAGAATGCTCTGAACCATTGGACCAGAGGACCTCTCAGGGGGTCCTATGGGGTGTGGAACCACTGGATCCTTTGGCTACTCTGGCTTTTGCAGTGGGGCCTCTGTCAATCCAACTGGTTCCACTGCATCCTGTTGATGCTTGATCAGAATGGGCTGTAGGAAGTCTGGAGGTCACATCAACATGTTGGACCATTGTCATGTTCCTCCACATGTTCCTGATTGGTTGATGTTGTTTCCATGTGGTGGGGTGCATTTTCATCCAGGGACTTTTGGGATTTCCATCAGCATGAGGGAGTGTGTTTGTTGTGGGACAGTGTTTATTTGGGTGTCTAAGTCTGATCAAGGTTTTCCATCAGAACACCACATAGTACCAATATGATCCATGTTATTCACTTCACCTGTCAGTGGTCACAATGTAGTGGCTGATCGGTGGATGTGTTGCATTTATTTCTGTAATATCGGTTTAATAAAGTCCTTTTTTTCTCTTTAATTTTTAATGACTCACATCCACTTCTTGTTCTTTGGAACTGCACTAAATGTGACAAACCCTACATATGCAAACAGAGCAGAAGTCTCAGCTTATATAAAAGGCTGGAGCTTATCTCAATACTGAAGCTTACAATAACAGACTTTTTTGGCCACTTGGGGGCAACAGAAACTATAACTAGAAAAGCCCTCAGAGAGACTCATACCTCCACCAAGGAGCTTCAGTCCACCCCCAACACAATCTCCCAACTCACATATTTTCTATGGAACGTTACAGATACAAATGTAATTACAGACAGTTCAAATGTCCTACTGACAATGCGGCCTTCACCCCATCCGACCTAATGAACAGGCGCGGCCTCTAGCGCGGCAGCTCCTAACAGCCTCCCAGCTTCTTAGACAACCGGAGATGAGAATGAAGGCCCAACCGTGCGTATGTCGCTCAGGAAGGAAAGAGAATTCTGTCATTGTCGCTGTCTGTCGCGTGGAGACCCAAAATCTCATGTGGTCAGAGGGGGTTACCCCAACAACAAGAGTGCCCTCTGGTGGCTTTTAGAGTAAACCGCATTTAATTGTCCACCCAGTTACATTTACATTAAAAAAATTCCTGGATGGAGACAGTGATCTTATACATGCTTCCTATGCCATTTAAAGGTAGATTAACGAACATATGGAAAACTCCAGACCCCTCTGCAGAAGCTTGATTTATTAGGCAAGAGAAAATAAATGGGAGCGTTAATTAAAATATGTTACAAACAACCTATTTACATAACGCTTAGGAAAACAGTATTTATCCAAGTCTTTAGGAGCTGAACAATCAAACGCATTCCATTGTTTAAGTAGAATGATGAATATTTGCAGCCTTGCAATAATTAATCAAGTAAATGAGCCTGAAAGGAAGTAAATAACAATTACCATTTGGTGTTAAAATTTACCTTTTTCCGAACAATTAGCTCTGCAGCAGGGCGACAAAGGAAGGCGATGCTTTAGTATTGGGGGGTCTGTAGGCAAAAATAAATCATGCAGAAAGCAAACCTGGCAAAAAACCTTTGAAAGGACTGTGTTTGTTCAATATCTTACATACTCATCACTGATATTCTGCAATAAAGACTCTGCAAACCCCCTACATTCTCTACTTTCAGAGTTTTCTGTCGTATATTCTTGTGTTTCAGTCACAAAAAACAACATATAAAGGTAGAATAACGTAAAAACTTCACTGTACAGACACTGGTTACATGATAAGAGAATGAAATATGAATATTTTAGCATTTCAGTGAATGAAACCTCCACATAACTCTTCTCACGGACACATTATCAAGTCTCACTGCATATTAATAGACAATATTCGTACACAGTGCAGCATTTAGCAACCCAACTTAGGCCCATCTCTGGCATTTATCATCTCAGAGCAGGCATCTTTGAGCCTTTAAATCCACATGGACACATAAACATTAAATCATGGTGGCTGTTGCACATTGAATCACATAGTTTGCAAACTCTAAGCTGTGTTTATGGTGAATGTGATGCGCTACACTCACATTTCCTGGCCTAATCACCACAACCCTGATGTTCTCCTTTGCTGCATAATGATCATTGGCATCAAGCATTGACGGATTTAAAGAAAGCGCTGCAGAATCATCCAGTATCAACATAATTAGAGAAATCGTTAGGGAAATGAGGGGAATAAGAGATAGCATGCTGCCCTAATTGAACTGTACCCTTGGGTTTTATTTCACGTCTGTCTTTTCCGCTTTCAGACTTCTTACAGGTCACTTTTTAACAAACGGCGCTGTTACTGCCTTTCTGTCAAAGTTGTGGTTCTAGAAACAGTTCCTATCTGCCATCCTGCCAACCAGCCTTTATTTCTATCTGTTGCAGAACCATTGCTTTACCAAAGACATTTTTGCAGCGAACGTAGATTAATAATAGGCAAATTTATGTGTATAGCACATGTCATACTCCAAAAAAAGCAGTTCAAAGTGCTAAACACAGTGCAGTGAAGTGTTTAAAAGAAATAAAAAGTGCCTAAAAAACATTAAAATGCAAAACACAGGAAGCTAAATAGACGGTAGCTGGGCTCCACTAGCTGTCCTCAGAGAGCTACCAGATCCAACAAACTATCTCATATATTTTACGCCTTGACCATTGAGAGACTTACAGACAGTAAGTAAGGTCAGTTTAAAATATCGAACAGGTTTATTGGGACACCACTAAGAAGTGATCTTCTACGCTACAAGAACGAGCCTGTCGGACTCTTGCTTCAACAAGTTTCTCATTTTTGCTGATTTTAGGAGGCCAGAATACAAATTTTGTTCCAGTCTTTGTGTGGCTGCTGAAATTTAGATCCTCATCAATGATCGCACCAGGATTCCTGATGTGGGTGAAAGTTTTCAGTGGCCTGGACTCAAGTTAAACTCTAAGCGCCAGCCTTCCTTCTTTATTTTCATAAAGAACTATTTCACTGTTGTCTTTAGCTAAAGGAAGGTTTGTTGCATCCAGTTTGCTTATTCAAGACACATAGAATGTCTTTGGGACATTTAGTGAGAGTGCTGGATAGATCAGGGTGTCATCTGCATATCTCAGCAGGTTGGCAGCCTTTGCATTTTATTACAAATATTTACTTCAGTCCCAAAACATGAGGCAGTTATGCATATTGTATGCATTATGCTGAAGATAAATGGTGAGGAAAATGTTGTCAACTTGTTGAGTGACAGTTGTTTGCCTTTTAAATTGGATGTGATGAGTAATACATGCTAATGTTAACGTACTAACATATTTATTCAAGCTTATACACCAATCAGTCACAACATCCTGACCACTGACAGGTGAAGTGAATAACATTGGTCATGTTGGTACTATGTGGTGTTCTGATGGAAAACCTTGATCAGACTTAGACACCCAAATAAACATCATCCCACAACAAACACACTCCCTCATGCTGATGGAAATCCCAAATGTCACTGGATGAAAATGCACCCCACCACATGGAAACAACACCAACCAATCAGGAACATGTGGAGGAACATGACAATGGTCCAACATGTTGATGTGACCTCCAGACTTAATACAGCCCATTCTGATCAAGCATCAATAGGATGCAGTGGAACCAGTTGGATTGACAGAGGCCCCACTGCACAAGCCAGAGTAGCCAAAGGATCCAGTGCCCTGGTCCTGGTTCCAGACCCCAAAGGACACCCTGAGAGGTCCTCTTGTCCAATGGTTCAGAGCATTTTGGACCACATAAGAGGGACCAACACAGTTTTAGGCTGGTGGTCATAGTGTTATGCCTGTTCGGTGTAGTGGAGGTACTAGACACTAAGGTATCACCGAAGAGATTAGAGTCCATCCAGAAACATTTCATGGCATTAAGTCCAGTAGTTGTTGAGGACCTGAAAATGTCAAGTTGGGATGATGCTTGGTGAAGAGTTATGGGATGACCAAAGTCTTTAAGATTCACCATCATGTACCAGACTTCATAGCAATGCATCCAGTAATTGTTGAGATATTTCAGTCTGGACTAAAGTGACTGACAGTGGGACACTGCTGCCCTTGGAATTGTGTGTATTTAAAAAAAATGCATATTATGAGACAGATTACAGCATACAATAGAGACTGACGTAATTAGTCTGTTAATGAAGCCTGATTTTCTTGGCAGAGAGTCAGTAAGAACTAGAGAGACAGACGGCCTTGCTTAGATCAGGAACTCTCAGCTATGACATTTAACTGAAGTGACTCAGAGGCTCAACTTCATTACAAACATGCACACTCCCTCGCAGGACTTTATTTCAGAGGACAAAGGAGAGTCTGAGGGGTCCAAATGTCTTTCTGAGCCGAGCAACTTGGAGGTTAGACGTCAATCACTGTGCTGTGATCTATCAAGTGTCTGTTTGAATGCTGTCCTTTCGATAAAATGACTTCTGAACCTGAGCCTGTTAAAGCTGCTGTCAGCCACGAGCCTGACATCTTCTAAATGTCACAGGACGTGTTCTACCTGAATGCTCATGTATTTCTATCCCCTTAAGAACTTCTGATGTTTCATGAGTCTAAAATGTTGACAGAGAAGTGGAAGATATGTAGGGAAAACAAGGAGACAGAGGCAATGGGAAGAGGAGGAGGGTGGAGACAGAGTGACAGATGTAGGATACATGAAAGAAATAAATCAGTATGAAAAGTGACAGACAGCAGTGTGAAAAAAGAGAGGAGGAAGGAGAGTGAGGAGAACCTAAGAAATACTGTGAGTCTAATAAGAAGCGGTAAATACACAAATGTCACTAAATGATTTGCAGAATTATAAAGTGCATTAAAGAACCAACACTTAAGGCTGACAGGCTGTCTGGAGAGAATCCACTCTAACATTTGCATGATAAAACGAACACACTGAGACACAACTTCTCATGAAATTAGAGATATTCTGAACGACGGCTACATACAAGTCCAATAATAACAGTGTGATCAAGTTCATTTCATGTCAGGGTTTACTGAACACTCTAACATGAACATCACTGCAGCAAAACAAGTAATTAAACCATCTGCGGGAAACAACATGTATGCATTTGCATTCTGTAATTGTTGTTGCATCTCTCCTGATTCAAACGGAGTGGGGCTGCAGGAAGAATTCACAGGAAACAACGAACACACGCTCAGTGGATCTGATTCAGGAAGCAAAAGCCTGTGGATGCATGCATTAGATGCAAACACGAATAGGACATCTGACATTATTGACTCCTGTGTTGTAGTTTAGCATAACATTATTGACTGCTGTCTTACCCCATTGAACTAGAAGCAGTTTGTAAATTGTTTCTCGTCACATTTTTTCTCACTGTGGGCTCATTTTTCTCTATAATATAAAGTCCTGCACCTCTATGGAAACAGGATAACCATAACTAGGAGTAGAGAGGACTGGAACATGCCAACCGTGTAGTATAATTAAGTTATACGAGCACAGAATCTTTAGTTTTTTAAATTTTTTTCTGATAAAACGTCTCTGAGGACCTTGAAAAAAATGAAAATTACAACCTTTTCTTCCTGATAAATGGTTAAATTTTAGTGATGTTTTAAAAAATTACACGCCGTTCACCAAGTTAGGGAAATCAGAGGGTTAAGTGACCTAAATTAGTTCCATTGCAAGGTGTTTCATGCATGCGTTGATCTTCTTTTGGGTTTCTGCTATATAAATCACGTCCCCTACAGTATGCTCTCATTTGGGAAAAACTCTGAAACCCAAAAGGAAAAATTTAAATTGTATATTTTTTGGCTTTATGATGGCGTCCCAGACTTTTCACATTAATTCAGTTCGATACTGTTCCAGTGTCCTTTTACATAGATGGAGAACTTCTTTAAATACAACCAGTCAATGCTGCATGGTTGTCATTACGATTACGCTGTGCCAGACTTTGAATAACAACCACATCAGCCTTCCTGCTAAAGTCTCCTCCTGGTTGTACATGAACACATATCTGATCCTGCACCTGGAGACATTCACTGTGGAGTGAAGGACTGGAAATTCTATGTAGCTGCAAATGTTTGTTGGATTGGTTTCGATGCTGTTCTCTCTCCTCCCTATAGAAACTGCTTTGGAGTAAATTTGACTAGACAGCCTTGTGTCATCAGAAGGTAGCGCTATAGGCTGTAATGCACATGGCTGGAATAAATATTGTAGAAAAAGACTGAAAAGCAAAACCATTTGTATGCCAACTGATCAAAAACTGAGAAGAGGAACGAAGAAGAAGAAGAAGAAGAAGAAGAAGAAGAAGAAGAAAAAGACTGACCAAGCAACCAGGCAATCAACCAACCTACCAATCAACCAACCAACCAACCAGCCAAGCAACCAACCAACCAACCAACCAACCAGCCAAGCAACCAATCAACCAACCAACCAACCAGCCAAGCAACCCACCAACCAACCAACCAACCAGCCAAGTAAGCAACCAACCAACCAGCCAAGCAAGCAAGTCACCAACCAGTCAGCCAAGCAAGCAAGCAACCAACCAGCCAAGCAACCAACCAACCCACCAATCAAGCAACCAACCAACCAGCCAACCAACCAGCCAACCAACCAACCAACCAACCAACCAACCAGCCAACCAACCAACCAACCAACCAGCCAACCAACCAGCCAAGCAAGCAAGCAACCAGCCAACAAACCAACCAACCATGCCAAGCAAGCAAGCAGCCAACCAACCAGCCAACCAACCAACCAACAAACCAACCAACCAACCAACCAACCATCTATCCATCCATCCATCCATCCACGTGAGAAAAATGGAGAGAGGTCTTTAGGAGTTGTTTTCGATCAGGGAAAGTTGTAATTATCCTCTTATTGTCAGCTGGTATTGGCTGAGTTTGGCCAATGAAGGAAACGGAAACAGCTGATCCATCGTGTGAATTAAATATTCACTAAGTCAGAATTTACGTGAAAGGCACAGTGAGTGAGCACGAAAACAGCATCACACAGCACGGCAGCATCGATGTTAAGTGCTTCTTTAAACTGAGAGTCGTGTGCACATTTACTTCCAACCGTGGTAACTTCATTAAGATCGGTCAGGATCTGGTAGTAAGTAATGTTGTGCTACAGCTGCTACACACAGACTTAGATGGTGAACTTTTTAGCAGCTTAGACAAAACAAATGGTCCTTTTAAAAGGTCCCTTCACTACTTTTATCTTCAACCCCTCTGGTAGCAGCTCCATTCTGAGACAAGTCTATTTATCCAGGTGAAGGATAGCTTTTATATTGTTGTCTTTGTACTGTGACTCTCCAACAAACCCAGTGGTGACCATGATTAACTAAGTGCACCCCGCTGACCCATGCCTCCAGTGTCTCAGTAAAGATTTCCCCTTGTGGGTAAAATCATCCAATAATGTTATCTTAGCATTCCTGCAGGTTGCTCATCACTTTCACCCTCTGCCATCCATTATACCCAACCTCTGTCCGGCTCTTTAGCAGCTCGTCTGTGTTCATTAATAACGCTGTCAACCTCAATTCCCCCGCCAGGCACAGCTCCGTAAGCCGAGTGTATTTCCCCAGAATAATAACTGAGCTTTCCAATTATAGCTTCAGCATGATTGTGGAGAACTGCGGCGCGTTTTAGTGGTGATATGTATCATTTCTATCCACTGCCCAGTGGAAATCTATATTATTGGATGCTATAGCTCGAGTATTGAAGGTGTTCATAATCAGAATTACCTTCTTTTCCAGGCTGGGATGATTCTCACTTGCTTCTACCAAACTTTTTCCTCTCCATAGGTCTTCCTACCCGTCCTCTCTCCTCCCTCTTCATGCTGGCATGGACGGAGGGTTACAAACGCGGCGATGGTTGTGTCGTAATGATTGCGCATTTGCTGTTACAGTGATAACCAGCGCTCATTAATCACGGGATTGACAACGGCTCGGGAAACGCTGACATGTTGGCCCCGGTGGCGAAGGCAATTAGCCCGAGAGCGGTGGTTAAAGAGACGAGTCTCCCCCTCAGGATCCAAAACCCCATCAGTCAGCGCTCAAAGCTCTGGAGGGCCTCGACTACAACCCATCCTCCACCCGAACAGTTGAATGATTTTGTGGAACTGAAGCCCTTTTTTCCAGCAAGTCACAATCATTGAATTTGAAATGATCTCTACTGTAACATTACTAGTAATACGCTGGAAATGGAGGTCGGCCTGAGTGAAATCGTATCACACACCCTTCATCTCACCTTTATCTGCCAGAGATACGCCTCATTTATCATCTCACAGTAGCCTCGTGATGTAAAAGCATTTCAGTTCTTTTTATAACTCAAGTATAATGTTTCAATTACAGCAAGAGTGTTTTCTTAAGGCTAATTACTTGTTCTAAAGATAACTGCAGGTCAACTATAATTACTTGTATGTACTGAGTGCATCTGATAGTATGAACTGACCTCAAACTGAATTTATGTGAGAATAGAGTCTGCAGATTTGTACAAAAAGGGTTTTAAGGGCCAATCCCAGTGCTGATTATAAGTACTTAAGGAGACGATAACATTTCAAGCCAATATATACCTCCAGAATGCTCTGAACCATTGGGCATGGACCAGAGGACCTCTCAGGGTGTCCTATGGGGTCTGGAACCAGGACGTTGGCACTGGATCCTTTGGGTACTCTGGATTGTGCAGTGAGGCCTCTGTCAATCCAACTTGTTCCACTGCATCCTGTTGATGCTTGATCAGAATGGGCTGTAGGAAGTCTGGAGGTCACATCAACATGTTGGACCATTGTCATGTTCCTCCACATGTTCCTGATTGGTTGATGTTGTTTCCATGTGGTGGGGTGCATTTTCATCCAGTGACATTTGGGATTTCCATCAGCATGAGGGAGTGTATTTGTTGTGGGACGATGTTTATTTGGGTGTCTAAGTCTGATCAAGGTTTTCCATCACAACACCACATAGTACCAATAAGATCAATAGTATTCACTTCACCTGTCAGTGGTTTTAATGTTGTGGCAGATCGGTGTATATTTGCAGTAGAATTGAAATCTTGGTGTCAACGTTTAGAACAACACAAACTCCAAAGGCCTTTTTAAAAAATATATCTTTTCCATTAATTAACTTTTCAACATTTATTCTTCAGTGATGACAGCAGGTTATTAGCTGACATGTAACCAATCAGGGAGTGCTGGCGGGACATTGGTCGAGACCACAGTGGTGTATGGATTAATTAGGAATCAACTGAAATAACTAAACTATATCTGAACAAATGTTGAATATCTAATCCACATTTGGCCTGGCCAATATTTGGTCGACCCGTAAATGAATAAGACTGCATTTACTTCCTCACCTCCCAATTCTCAGCATTGCACCCTGCAGACCTGCACATGAAACAAGCTCATTGTTCAGTTCCCCTTTGAAACTAGTGAGAACAGCATAAAAGTTACATATAAACAAGTATAAAGTAAACTTTCAGCCGTATCTCCCATTAGTGAGGCTGTTGGGATTCATTCTCCACTTCAAAGGCAACAAGCTTCATCTTTTCATAATCATGTCTTTCATTTGAATTAAGTGCATTTGCAAGTTTGACTAAAGGTAAAGACAGAAATTAGTCTTTAATTAATAATTAACAGACTGTTTGGGCAACTCTGGTGTGTGAGGCTGTGGATGCATTTCTGCTTGAAATGTGGTGGATGCTGGAGAGATGACAGCAAATGAAAAATCCAGCACACGAGACAATTTTTTGCTTGTTGCGGTGGGTTTCAAAGTACAATTATGTGTTTGTTTGAGAGCTGCAGGAATCTGCCGTTTTGTCCAACTCCTCATTTCCCTGAATCTCTACAACTGGGACACATCTTGGTTTGATTTATTTCAGACGTGCCACAGAATCATGAAGTCAAAAAGAAGAGAAAATAAAACACACAAAATGAAAAACAAACACTTCTTTTAATTTGGTAAGAATGTCCTTATACACCGATCAGCACCAACATCCTGACCACTGACAGGTGAAGTGAATAACATTGATCATATTGGTACTATGTGCTGTTCTGATGGAAAACCTTGATCAGACTGAGACACCCAAATAAACATTGTCCCACAACAAACACACTCCCTCATGCTGATGGAAATCCCAAATGTCACTGGATGAAAATGCACCCCACCACATGGAAACAACATCAACCAATCAGGAACATGTGGAGGAACATGACAATGGTCCAACATGTTGATGTGACCTCCAGACTTCCTACAGCCCATTCTGATCAAGCATCAACAGGATGCAGTGGAACAAGTTGGATTGACAGAGGCCCCACTGCACAAGCCAGAGTAGCCAAAGGATCTAGTGGTTCCAGACCCCATAGGACACCCTGAGAGGTCCTCTGGTCCAATGGTTCAGAGCATTTAGGACCACATAAGGGGGACCAACACAATATTAGGCAGGTGGTCATAGTGTTGTTCCTGATCGTTGTCTCGTTCCACCTCTCATGCAATGCATTAATGGTCAGGTTTTACTTTTAGTCTGCTCGTCCATGTCCAGTGCAGGAAAGTATTTTTTGGTTACCTGTGACATTGCTGTAGGACAACAGTACGATGTAGAGAAGTCTGCAAAACTACGACTTGAAATGAGGTTTTGACTCAGTGGTGCTTTGTCAGTTGTCACAGTTTAGCCCGGAGTCCATGTTTGTTTTCCACCCATCAAATGTCATTCAGTCTGTGCTCTATCAGCTGTCTGCAGTAGATATTAGTGCTCAAGATCCACCCTGCCAGACTGTCTTTGTTCGGTCAGCTGAGCCTTCCTGCCTTGTTTTGTTCCTCCTGTTTTGTCCTTGTCTCTGCATCCTCGGCTACATGCTGCCTGACAGCCTGCCATGCTCCCTGTGACCTCCTTTTTTTTCTCTATTTGTCATAAACACACCTGCCTGTCTGGTCTTGGACTGCATTTGTGGTCCTCTCTCCTGCTTTCCCAACTCCCCACTCAGTGTCACATACACAGTAACAGAGCATCGGGTTGGTAATGGACTGGGCAGGGATGCAACTAGCTGTGACACTGTGATCTATCGTCAAATAAACTTTTAAAGTTTGCCCTGCCTCCTGGACTTGGTGAGTACTTTGGCAAGAAAATTGAATTTAATTCGGTGGAGTCAGAGCTGAGATACTTTGCAGACAGAGAGGCCGAGGAACTTCAGGGGGAAAAAAGGTAAAATGGTCAATAGCAAAGTGCTGCCACGCCTGCATAATGACCTCAATGTCCTCAGATAAAATCAAAAATGTTATTCTCAATCATTTAGAGGGGACGGCATATTTTTCCACACACCCCCTCCTGGTCTTTTATTTCAAAGCAATGCTGACAATATAAATTTGAGAAGCACTATGAAAGGCAATCTGAGCTCAAGTGTCAGTAGTCAGAGGTATGAATGGTATTTAAATGTAACAGCCTTGGATGAATGTCACAGTGAGAACATTTTTATTTGTGCTTGTTTCAATCATTGTTCTAATTTGAGGAAGGACCATGACACTTGCTTGGTTGCTTGGTCCTTTAATCATCATGATAAGTGCTTCTTCTTTACATTTACATTAGATTTTTTTACAAATATCATCTCAACAGAGAAGCGTTTTCTCACCGTAACAGTCAAATCTTATGCGTCACTGCACGTGTAGCGACCAGAAAGACCAGGGAGGTCAGACCTAAGCGATTGTGGCAGCAAACATCTGTTGTACTTTCAAGTGTCATTGAGCAAAGCTGAATCCCTGCCAGGTCCACAAATGCCTGTTTGCATGCGATGTTTTTTGGCTGAAAGGAAGCTGAACAGCGTTCATATTTAGCGTGGTAGATGTTGGTGTTTTAGGACTGCAGAGATTTGCAGATCCATGCGTTAAATCCTGCAGTGATTTCTTCTTTTGAAGCAGCGTCAGACCTGCTAACAGCGCCTCATTACATCTTCTTGCTGGTAATGAACCACGTCTGGTGCAATCCACAGGCACAAAAGGGCCACGCATCGCATTACGTCAGTGTATTCCAGTAAGCGCTATCGCTCCGTAACGTAAACCTCTGCTGCAGTTAGAGCCGGGCTCCTGATTGGATCTGTTTGAAGGATGTCAGGCACCGTGAAAGTGTGGAGGCAGTGCTGCAGACCTTCGTAAAGGGCAGAGTTTGTGCAGATGCAGCTGTTTTAAAAGTTCAGCTTAACTTTAATTCGTTGCTTTCTGACCTACGGCCACACGTCAGCCTCATCTGTTAGCTTGTGGAGGAAAACCACGTTAATCCCCCGTCTTGTTGTTGGAAATTACAATAAATGATCTGTTTAGATTCTATATTGATTTCGTCCAACTCTCAGATGCTTTGAGAGAAGCTGGGACATCACGTCTAAAGCTCACAGCCTCAGATCCCTCAGTGTGGAATGAGGATCAGAGCTTTGAGACGCTGAGCCTTGGATCATTTGTTTGTTGCATCTGTCCAACTTTGCCTCTGAAGCGTGGACATCACAAGAGCTGCTTTTCTTCACGGAGGGCTGCTGCCTTCAACCCTGACTGGAACTCTTGTACACAGAACAAACTGTTCTTTCTTAGTTTCCTGAATCCTTTCTACTTCATCGTGTTACAGTCGGAGTGTACATGTAGCATGCATCCATGTGTGCTTTAGTTTAAAGGCAGCCATTTATACCCTCACTGGGAGTCCCTGATTCTGTCTGGCAAGCAGGAGTTCATATTTTTCATTATTAAAATGCAGAAAATACACATAATTTCTAAAATACTCAAGCAGTGCCTTTATTTAAATGCAAGATGGCAGCATAAGCGACGAACACTGAACAGTCTGTGACTCACTGAGGTGTCGGCTGCCTTCAGTTAAACCACAATGGCGAAACTCCGAAGAGTAATGTATGAGTAAATACTGGTTCAGGATGATGTGGGATGAGTAAAGTAGATACATACCACACTACACTGTAAGCATACAACTTTTTTTTCACATGTCGGCATGTTGGGATCCCCGGTTCACGTCCCGGTTAGGACCCCTGGGATCTTCCTGTGTGGAGTTTGCATGTTCTCCCTGTGCAGTGTGGGTTTTCACCGGGTTCTCCAGCTTCCTCCCACAGTCCAAAAACATGCTGAGGTTAATTGATGATTCTATAATGGCCGTAGGTGTGAATGAGAGTGTGCTTGGTTGTCTGTCTGTATGTGTAGCCCTGCGATAGACTGGCAACCTGTCCTCCCCCAACCCCAGATAAGCAAAAGAAAATGGATGTCACTATCCATCGACACTGCCTACTCCAACAGTACCTTGAGTAGATTAGTTATTCCAGGGTCTCGTGCTAGCAGAAGGCTCACGCTTTCTGTGCAATGAAAAGTTCACAATTTGCTCAAGTGGTTCACACTTCCCTCTCTGCCCAAGTCTGTGTGCAACCCAAATTTTGTCACCACACATCATTTCAAGAGTCCTGCAGACTTCCAGGATGAACTACAGTTGTCCCTCATCATATCGCGGTTCACTTATCGCGGCCTCACTGTATCGTGGGTTTTTAAATTGCATATAAAATACGTAGCGTACAGCAGATGAGTAGACGCACGTATGGAAAAGCAGCTGCGACCACTTCCTTTTGAGCTGGTCGGTCTCTGATTGATCGGCGGTGATGGAAGCCAGCCAGAACCTTTGGTCCCACACGGTGAGACTTTACTGGAAACGACCGTCAGAGAACCGGTGACAGTCTGTAGGATCACTGTAACACCATCATCAGCTTCCCGGCAGGTAGGCAGCCGGACGTCCTCGGTGTCGGTGTGTTTAAAATACGGCAAGGTTATTCCGAAGTAGGCGTTTCAAGTAGATCACTGCCTCGCTAGTTCTATTATCGGACACGACTGTAGAAGCTCCTCTAGATGGAAGGTTTAAGAGTGTAGGAAGGGTTTATAACAGTGTGGGGAGGGTTTACAAAGCCTTAAAATACATATATATATGAATAATAAAATAAATATAAGGTCGCTACTTTGTGGATTTCGTCTATCGCGGGGCGGTTCTTGAACAAAACCTCCACGACAGAAGAAGGTTCCCTGTAAGGCATGAGCCTGGACCACTGCAGGTGATAAAGTTCAAACTTTCCAAGCAAGTTAAACTGCAACTTTAGATGTGCTCTCTAAATCAGAAATACGAATGGAGAGATGAACCTCATGCTGCATTCTCTGCTTTCATGACGACACCACCCACGGTGGCTGAATCCAGCTCCACTGATGTTTCTCTCTGCCGCTCACACAAACAGCTTTATCGTCCTTTTGCCTTCACTATTTTTGGCTTTCTGTGGGTTTTTTTGTCTTCTTAAACTTACATGCTTAATATCTTTAATATATAAACCAGCTGTAAAGGAACTGCATTACCTCCACCACTCTGATCTCCACACACTTGCACCAATGTTTAATTGAATGTTAAGGCAAAACAAGGCTATTGAAAAACTGGAAAACAGGAAGGGAAGGCATCAGAATGCCACAGAGACACAAGACAATACAAAAAAGCAGCACGTTAACAGGTTTTCAAAATATAGTGTAATGATAAAATAAGGAGGGGGTGTCCAAATGGCTGTTGGGTGGATGAACAGAGATGCGGGGGATGATTCACAGGCCTGGAACTGGGCTAACACTGAGGCATAACTGAGCTTGTTTAATGAAGCAAAAACTGCGAGACATCCAGAGTCCGATCTGCTGCTCCGCACAACATGAGACTCCCTTTTAATCATGGTGCTGTACTTAGTCTGTCAGCGCTCTGCTGCGCCGCTGCCACCTCTAACCCGGCATCCGCCTGCGTCCTCCGAGCCCGGCCTCCTCCTGGGAGGCGAGTTGGCAACGTTTGCTCCCAACTCCCCGCTGAGTGGAGCTTGATGCTTCCTCGTGGGGAGCAACAAGGTCAGAGCCGAGATGCCAAATGGTAATGCTGAACGTACGGTACAGTAGAACATTTACATAATCTGTTCCACGTGAGCCGGATGACTTAACTACACTGTGTTGTTACACTATAACAGTCCTGCAGGTATGGAGGTTTTGTTGCATTAACATTCCACTGATCAGCTTACATATGAGTTGGTATTTCATCATTCCTTCTGCTGCGATAATCAAAATTACACATCCAGAGTGGTGCTAAATCAGGCCACTAAATAGCAGGAAAAACACAATAAACATGATTAGGACTGCGACTGTTTTAATAGTCGAATAATCTGAAATGAATAATCAGCTTTTCAGATTATAGAGTGCACATTTACCAAAGGGCCCTTGTTTAGCTGTGAGCTTTGAAACTTAGGCTACGTTCAGACTGCAGGCTAAAGTGACCCACATCTGATTTTGCCCCCCTATGCGACCTGGATCTGATCTTTTCATGACAGTCTGAACAACACAGATCCAACTTTTTCAAGTGCGACCCAGGACACTTGGATATGTGGTCCTGAATCCGATACGTATCTGATCTTCTGTCTGAACGGCCAGGTGGCATTTATCCGACCTACACGTCACTGATACACGACAAACGTCTTTATTCTGTGTTCAAGTAGGAACAAAAACAACAACCATGATGGACGATAATGTGGAGTCCAGTCAGTGGAGGTTTCAGAGTTCATTACTATTTGGGGGGACAGCTCTAGTCAGGACTAACTCCAGGGGTCTTATCAGAACCGGGTGGTTTCTGAAAACATTTCCAAAGAAATGGCCGAGTGTGGGGATAAACGGTCCTGGATCCAATGCCAAAGAAAAGCAAAGAGCCTCCGAGCCGAATATAAGGAGGCTAAAGCGGCCGTGGACGTGTTGCCGGTCCACTTTAGGAAGAGCTGGACCGCACTTTGGGAGAGGAGCCCAGCGTTCAGCTTTGCCGTGTGACGTCGTCATGTCCTCTTCTGCACATGCGGGACACTTTTAGGTCACATGAAGTTCACACAGGAGATCACAAGGAAGTGGCATTTAACTGGAAATGAGAACGACCTCGCAAAAAAATCGGATTTCACGAAAAAATCCGAATTGAGCTTTAAGCCATGCAGTCTGAACGTAGGTTGTTTTAGGTATGTGCTAACTAACAATAAGGACCGTTAAGCTACAGTGCTGCAGTTTCCAGTACCCAGCTTTTGTCTTTATTATGCTGAATAGTAGTTAAACCCGATAGCAGGGGCAGCATAAAGCTGACAGTCCACACTCCATAAACCGAAGGCAAGTGTTGAGATCGTTGTGTCCGGCCACAGATATACAGGAGGTAAAGAGTTCCAACTTTAATTTGAACTTGAATTCACCTGCATATGAGGGTTATCTGGAGTTCAACTGGTGGTCATCAGGAACCTGGAAGAAACGTTAAACTGTAAGAACCTATAAAGTCTCTGGAATCACTTACAACAGCTTCACTAATTGAGGGTAAAATTACTGCTCAGTGTTCGCCGTGATGTAGGATTCGCCGATCCATAGCTGAAAAATTACACACAGCGACAGAACTGATTGTGGTTCATCCATTATCATGTTCTTCCTAATCATATAATTGAGCTAAATTAAAAGAAAACTCTCCTCTGCGCCGACCAGCTAACAAGCCTTTCTTTGTGTCTCCCGGCGCTCGAAGAGGCCTGAACATGGCTTTTCCACATTTCCCTGAGAGTGCAGCCCAAGGACAGCAGCACTTAGCCAGAATGTGGTTTTTAAAAAAGGATTGAAACTTCTCTGATAGATTCATTTGTTTCTCCGTCGCTGGCGAAATTTTATTACGCTCCATGCAGAAAATGGATGACGGTCATTTCGCCTCGCATTTACGCCAAAACACCATCTTTTCTGTGCTCCGGCGAGGAAAGTGAAGACGGAAATTAGGGTGCCGATGTTTATTTTGGGGCAATTTTTCTTTATTGCGGCCGCAGGAGAAATGAAAGGAATACAGAGTGGCTGATAAACAGGAGGAAGGAGGGCCGGTGGATCCAGTCCCAGGTACACAGTCGAGGTCCTGAAATCCAGCTCCCAAGCAGAAGAGCCAACAAGTTAGCACCGCTAATAAATCCATCTTTTCCGCAATATATTGAGCAGTTTTTTTTGTCTGCATTTATACTCATCGTTTAACACCATGCAATGGAGTCAACTTTAATGAGATCAATGCATATTTTAGTCTTGCAGCAAAATATATTAATATTTAGTGCGTGTGCGTGTCCATCACCGGCCCCCCCTGGGAGCTAAGCAGTCATTCTTTATTGAATTTTATTATTATATTATTAATTATATTATTATTGAGCAGTTAAACTCCAGCTGCTGACCGAATTGCACGCAGTGAATCTTGGGGCGTGTTGGGCTGCGATGGATCCTCCATGTTTCCTGCACAGCGAGGAAAAGAAGGACGCATTCGTCATTTGAAGGAGTCTTCATGTCTTAACGAGATGGGACAGCCTTCGTCACTAATGAGTTTTTGACGCTGGAAGTTCGAATCTGTGAACATCTTTCCAACTTTAACGAACTCTCAGTCGGTAGTGTGCAGCGGTGGCAGAGCTCCTTCTGGTCTGGAGGGTTGGTTTCACTTTGGACCTCACCGGAAAATTAAGTTGTTATCACAAGAAAACGGATTTTGTTTTCTTGTCATGTCTAGGTCCCATGTCTAGACCCAGCACAAAGGTTACCTGCACAGTATGAGTCACGTGGTTTTAATGTTGTGGCTGCATTTTCTATTTTACAAGTGCTCCAGCTGTGCAGGAATGAAGCCATGACTTCATACAACATAATGCTTTCATGAATATATAATTAACCAAGAGTGTACAGTAAACTTGATCAACAGTGATGTTGTTGGGTAAAACAGGTCTCTGCAATCTGTTTAGTGAAATAAAATACAACAAAGGAATACAGCGGGTATGTGTGGGTTTCACATCCATATGGAAGCATCCATATCAATCTGTATGTTAATATTAATGTTGATGTATTGTCATGCTCGTGGTTGTTGTGTGTGATACATCATTCCTGCCTTATCTTCTCCACATCACAGTCAATATGATGTAGTGCCGACGCACAGCTGGGAGTCCTCTATTCATCATGTTGTGTGCTTTGCTGTGAAATATGTTACTTTAGCATCATATGGAGGATTTTTTTAAAAGTCTGGAAGGAAACAGTGAAGCTAGCTGATGCAGCATTTTGGTTTTTAGCATGGAATACCCATAAACCCCTGTTCCAATCACCTTAACATGACTTGACAGCTATTTTTGGGGGGGAAGACGGAGACTCTGACCTGACAGCATGGCTTCCTCTGCTCCTGACAGTGTCACCTCCCCTCTGGGCTGAGAAGCCTCGCGAAGGACCGCGGCCCTGGAGGAGGAGGAGGAGGCAGGAAGCAGCAGGAAGGAGCCGAGTGACAAAATGACGAGGCACGAGCGAGGCTGACCTTGAGGACGACTTCAGCGAGGGAACCCACAGGTGAGCAGAGTTACGTGTGAGCGGGTGAGTTCAGGACAAACACTCTGGAAACTGTCCACGCATCTCATTCCCAAGAGGTTTTTGTTCTCTCCAGGCTGCATCAGACAAAATGAGATTGGCCACAGAGTCAATATTTGATAATGAAAGTTTCATCTCCTGTGGGCCTGAACGAATTAAAGCTGAGAGAGAAAGTCTTGTTTTTTCATGGAAACTGCTTGGACGGATCTATAAATGAACAATTAATCGAAATATTATCACAATATGGCCAAGTGCAGCATCCAGATCACCAGACGTCCAAAGTGTCGCAACACGCCTCCTATTAAAGAAGCATTGTTGAGCTACAGAGATAAAAATAAGAGTTTACAAAGATATGGGAGCATCAGTGTTTAGTGCAGACTGCAGCAAAAGTCACACAGTTTGTTTAATTTATAGGGAATGTAAAAAATTCTGTCAAGATGATAATAAGATTTTTTGTTTTGCATATTGTACAGCCATAGTATGTCGGTTAATTAGTGTCAGTTGAAAACCTCATCACCTGTAAAATGGATTGCCTAGACCAGGGGTGTCCAATCCTGGTCCTCGAGGGCCACCATCCTGCATGTTTTAGATGTTTCCCTCTTCCAACACACCTGATTCAAATGTTCGGCTCATCATCAAGCTCTGCAGAAGCCTGATAACGATCCTGATCATCTGAATCCCAATTCAGAGGCTGCAACCTTCAAAGGACACATACTTCGAAGGACGCAAAGGCGTTTGTTAAATGAAACGTTCTAACCTGCGATGGACTTCTTGCTTGCGTCGTCCCTTACCGTAGCGCTGTTGCCTAGCAACCCGGACTCCCCATGTTTTATCCCGAGGACCGGGATAAGATGACTTTGTGATTTTACCTTTTAAAATAGAAATGGATCCCGAAATTGTGATCTTTGGTTTTGATATTTTTTATACGCTTGAAGAACTTGAGGGGCTTGTACTGTCCGGTTGTACTGGACTAAACTGTCTGAAAAACAAGAGGGTTTCACAGCTTGTTGCTGCTGGACACGAATGTGAACTTAAAATATTATAAAAGCGCCACTCAAACACTGAAGCTGCACAACTGGAAAGTAAATGTTTTAGATTTCAGCGGCTCACATCAATAACGTCACGTAACTCAATCGATTGTTTGCTTTTTAAAAACTCTTTAAAGTTTGTTGGGTTTTTAACATTTGCATCGCTACTGGAGTGAGCTGTAACACAGTACTGATGTTTAGAAGTATAATCCCAGCTGCTGATGAAGCCATCGTTTCATTCAGGTTGTGAGCAGTCAAACCTCCAGCTGTTGACTGAACTGTCGCCAATGAATCTTGGGATGTGTTTGGCTTCCAAGGATCCACCTGTATGCGTCCTTCGAAGCCGTGGAAAAGAAGGACAAATTCACCAGTCATTGATGGGACAGCCTTCGTTCCACCGCTGTGACGCATTCGGCCTTCAAAGGATGCAACCTCTGAATTGGGACACGACTACTGTCTGGTTTCAAATGTCAAACATGTGGACTGCAAACCAATGAGTGACGACACGGTGGCTACGTCCATCTTTTACACACAGTCACCTGAAACATGTCGTTCATAGGATGTGATTTGGACACACATGCATCTGGGTTTAATCCTTGCAAGATGGGATGTCCTGCAATCATGTGAATCTCACTAGAATCCAGCTTCCCTACACTGTGAGTCTGAGCCAGCCTCGGCAAATGACACGTTTGTATCCAGGTAATAGCTCCCCCCAGTGGCTGTAATGATGATGGCAAGAGTCGGGAGGTTGGGAGGAGGTCGGGGTGAATAGATGGGAGTCCGCAGCTCGTTGCCCCTTTCAAACCCATCAGTGAGTCGATGTTGTTTGTTTTCATGACGCCACGGGTTTATTGTTGTAACCATGACGACAGCAATGAGCCAGAATTCACAAGGTGCCTGTTTTAACCAAATTCAGTTTGCTCCAAAACCAAATTTATCGCCTCATTGTCATATCAGAGCAGCTTCTCTGGCTGTTCTGGTGGGAGGAGAGGCTTTTTACTATGCAAACTGTTTTACAGGCTTCCTAAATAAAAACTCATCACAGCAGCAGCAATTAAGTTCACTGATTAGTCCTTCTCCCTTCCTGTTTGGTTTACTATAAATACCGCCTCCCAACTGTGAGAAACAATCCACATCGGCCTCCTAGTGGCAGTCACAAGTAGGACAAGTGGCTTTTTTTATTCTTGCAAACAATTACAGTTCCAGTCGGTGTGTAGCGGAGTCGTCTACACACTGAACTCATGATCTGACATCCTGAGGACTGAGTCAGACATCAGCCAGCATTCACAGCCTCCTTGATCTGAGCTGGTTTTAAAGTCAAGGAGGCTTCTTTTTGTTTGATTCAATAGTTTTGCTTTAGTGCTTGCATTACACAGCGAATTTCCTCTACCTGTAAATCACCTCACAGCCGAGTAAGAGCAAGGAAGGCTGATTTTCAGATCAGATTCCACCTGCAGGGGAGGTTTCAGTTCTATGGTTTGGAGAGCAGATTGTGTGTTTTCAGCAGAGTGAGCAGGGAGGCTTTCTGGGTAATTTCATACTTAACAGAGCTGAGAGAGAGAGAGAGAGGCAGAGTTTAGGAGACATAAAGTTTTGGGGAAAAACGAAGGACGAAGTGCTTCACTGTGGATAAACAGGGACAAACAGACATAACAGGTGATGATGAATCAGTGGAAGAGGAGCATCTGTGTGCCTTTGTTTGCTGTTCTGAATCAGTGTGCAGGTTACGATGCCGTAAAAATGCAAATGTGGAACCTTCAGCTCACTTGTTTTTCACTTGCATCGTTCATTTCTCATTCATTTGTGGTGGTTGCAGCCCAAACCTCCTTCTCCCTGGCATCCTAAGAGTTGAATCAACCCTTCAAGCGTGGTCTGGGTCTGCCCCATCACTCCTCCAGGTTACTGATGTGCAGGGCGGTGTCCCATTCAGATTCCCAAACCACGTCAACTAAGCAGCAGTTCTGTGTTGTTCCAGATGTCAAGATTATATACATCTACAGCCACCTTGGCTCAGGGTTACTGGTCAAGGGTCTAGTCCCAGCAATACCAAGTTGCCAGTAGGCCCTTGAGCAAGACCCCTAACCCTACATGCTGCAGGTATCATGTACTGACCAGGCGCTCTGATCCCTTCCTCGTAGGTTTTCAGAAAAGAATTTCACTGTGCTGACAAATAAAGGCATCTTTTTTCTTCGATTATTTCTGCCACAATTTTAGTGACTTTTATTTTCTTTCATAGAAACAGAGATGTAGGTCCTAAAGATCATCAATGCTCACTTCTATGCCCATTCTGAAGAAGTTCTCTTGACCATAAAAAGGCCTCACTGGTGAAGTGTCACTCAGTCAGGATCTTCTCAGTTGTCCCTGGATTCATCCATCAATCATCTATACATCGCTTAATCCTCTGTAGGGTCGCGGGGGGCTGGAGTCTATCCCAGCCGACTCAGGCGAAGGCAGGGGACACCCTGGACAGGTCTCCAGTCCATCACAGGGCTACTCATAGAGACAAACAACCAAGCACACTCTCATTCATACCTACAGACAATTTTTAAATCACCAATTAACCTCAGCATGTTTTTGGACTGTGGGAGGAAGCCAAAGTACCCGTTGAAAACTCACGCTGCTCAGGGAGAACATGCAAACTCCACACAGAAAGATCCCAGGCGTCCTAACCGGGGATCTTCTAGTTGTGAGGCGACGCTGCTAACCACCGAGTCACTGTGCAGCCCTCCCTTGATTCAATATTTAGAATTTCATTTACCTTATTTTCCGCACTATAAGGCCACTGAAAAGCCTTTAATTTTCTCAAAAACTTGACGGTGCGCCCTTCAATCCGGTGCGCCTTATGTGTGCACTGAGTTCCAAGCGCTCCGCTTCATTGACTGTCAGACCATTTCCCGCCGACATAGGTACGCCGTGCGAGTTACGCCACCATATATGATTGGACTGTGGATGCCTGGGCTAAGGTATCTGCTTTGACTGTTGTACGATCTTTCGCGAAAGCCGGCATCTTTGCTGAACAGCCACCCGGCAACGAGACCGACTCCGACAATGACGAGAGGGAACCCGGCATGCTGGATGGAGAAACTGTCCAGCTGTTCAATTCAGATACAGAAGATGAAGACTTTGAAGGGTTTGTGACAGAAGATTGATCAAAATGTCCTAATGAATCTACAGAGACTTACCACCTTCATGTTGCTGTCTGACATGCATCCGTGCTGTTTTTCATCGACACACATCGCTCTTACTGCACGATCGGCAGATGCAACATGTTCAATATGAATCAACAGACACAGCTGTAGACTTTTTGATTGTTATTTTTAAGAAAGTCAACAGAATGAGATCCTTTCTTTGGCCACGCTGAACCTCTGCAACAGGTTTTATGAAATCCTACCAATTATCTTTGTTCAGGCCTGCTGATAAACAGGCAAGCAAACAGAACTACAAACTGTATTCATAACTTTCAGAGCACTTGCATGGCCTAAATTATATAGATATAGCACCTGAAAAGCTTCTGTGTTTTATGTTTCATAGCAACAGCAGCACACCAGAGAGTTAAATCATACGCTGATTGACGCCAGGTGTTTTTCCCCTGAGCTGCGGCTGTCAGGGTTTAAAAGTCTAGTTTTTCTTCACAGTAGCTCCTGGTGCCAGGTGTTTGCCTCTGCTGCAAGATGAATGCTTTAATCAGGACTTAATTATGCGGGGTCGATGTTTGGAGCACAGATCCGCGAGGACCGGCCATCCACAGGGAGGAGGGAAGACAGATGTGAAGCGGTCACAGTCAATTAACCAACACTAATTGGCAATCCCACCTAAAGACAGAGTCGCTGTGGAGAGCCATTTTACACTACACTGTCCTCCCAGTCATTGAAAGCTATACGAGATGAATTATCACCCCCCAGCTCTGTAAAAGTAAAACCGCAGCACGAGGCAGAGAGCTCAAGAAGAGTTTTCCTCCATGGCTCCATCCATTGATGATCCATCGATGACAAGACATCATTAGGTGGGTAAATGCAAAAGATTCTAACAAGGCTAAGGGAAGGAAGTTCACATACATGTGTTTTTCAAAGTAAAAGCCCTTCCAGTTAGCTGAAAACAGTCAACAGGATGCTTTGAGGTACGCTACATTATCAAAATAAAAGTTCTGAAATGTTACAAAAGCCTTGCCGGGGACTCTGACATATGATGGCTTTTCAAAATAAAATGCACATTTATTAATTATACCTTATTTTTAATTATAGGAAGACATGGCAGGCAAAATTCAGACACACACAAAACAACCTAAGAATAACTTATTAGGATTAACCCCTTGATGTCTGGATTAATTTACAATTATATAAAAAAAAGTATTATTTGTGTTTTTGATTTCAAGTTGATGTTAAATTAAGTAGAGATTGTTAATTTGTCTATGGCACGTATAGTAGATATAAAGGTGTAATGCAACAGGCATTAATGGTAAAAAATGTTTTATTGATGCCACAAATGCCATTTAAACCGGTCCTAAGAGAAACCAGTGCTTGCAAAAGGTTCCTAGGTATGTATTGAATATGCACGAACCAGCATTGGGGGGATGCAGATGCTGTCTCAGCTGCAGCGGTACGTTGCAAATTTGCGACAACCGACGTTAAAGGGTTAAGTGATTATAATTGTAAACACACATTTGTTGAATCCTGTTCTTGTGTATTCGAGCTGTGTTGCCTCTTTTATACGTCTCAGGTGCAGAAAAAACTTCCATAAAGGACACAAATGACAAAGGAGCATCCTCGCTCGTAGCTCCTGCAGCAACCCTCCTCGATCCCCATGATGCATTTCAGGAATTAAGACAAGCGTGCCTCCATAGTGAATACCCATAATCCTTCACTGATGCAAACGGCCGTCAACGAGGAAACACAAAAACCAGCTTTAGGCAGGAACACCTCATCGATGTTGTGCCTGAATAAAGCGGCGCCTCGGGGCTGCGAACCCAATCCTCTAAGCTCTCATCTCATTGGTTTAATCACTCAAAACAGAGAAACACTACAGAGAAGCAGAGACAGCATCACGTCATCACAGTCCATGATGGTCAGTTCAATCCTTTTTTTAAGGATTGTACGGTCAAGACCTTACAGTATCCGTTTAGCTGCTCAATCAACGCGAACAAAGCCAAGGAAATCAACATATACTCAAGTGGAAATACAAAAAAACACTTAAATAAATGGAGGAGCTCAGCTGGACCATGACACAGTGGGAGGAAGACACCACCTTTATTACCTGAGGACACTGGAAAGACAAAACCTGCTCCGAAAGCTTGAGAACACAGAAACTTAATACAGTAATACTCAGAAATAAAGCCAAATAACTAAGAAACAATGTGTGGAACTGAGACATGTATTTGCCAATAAGGGCTTCAATTGAAACATAATTTGTGTTCTGTTAAAACAATTAAAAGTCTGTGTATAGTGAGGGAATAAAAGCCCGACATAGAGAGTATGAGTGGGAAGAATGCAGCATTTTTATTAAATCTCTTTTTAATGACAAATCAAAGCACTCAGACTCGTCAGATACGTGTAATTTATATATATTCTTTATCTTCAGGACATTGATGTGGCAATTACCTTTCATTTCACCTCCCAGGTCTGCACAAAGGCTTAATCCGCCGCTACCTGTCAATCTCCATTCCCGCAGAACAAAACAGCAGACAGGCCACGAAATCAACTCTGACAGATGATTATTTCGTACGAACGGCGCTTTCAGCTGCGGCGAGTCACCTCCAAAAGCCGCGGCTCGGGAACGACACGCATCATTTCGGCTATTTGGAGGCGAGCCACGCCGCCTGAGGGCTCGCCAAGACACAATGTGAATGTCTCCGCTCTATCTCTATGTACGCTCAGTCTGCTAAAGTACAATATATTCAATTGTCCTGGCATTGTAACGTCCAAGATGCCCTTGTGGTGAACATAAGCAGCTATTAATCATGAACGGAGTGTCTGAATGGGCTCATTTCATGGTGCTATTTGTTTAAAAAATCAACTTTCCTTTTCTTTAAACTGTTTAACCTCCTAAACTAGGCTCTAAACTGATGTTTGTCCAAATATCAATCATTGTTTTAATCAACTACCTCAATGAAGAGTCTGAATGAGGCAAAAACCATGTGTTTGTATGACTAAGGAATGTTTTTTAATGTAAGTGTAACCGGGTGGACGATTAAATGCGGTTTACTCTAAAAGCCACCAGAGGGCACTCTTGTTTTTGGGGTAACCCCCTGTGACCACATGACATTTTGGGTCTCCACATGACAGACAGCGACAATGACGGACTTCTCTTTCCTTCCTGAGCGACATATGCACGGTTGGGCCGGCATTCTTATCTCCGGTAAGAAGCTGGGAGGCTGTTAGGAGCTGCCGCGCTAGAGGCCGCGCCTGTTCATTAGGTCGGATGGGGTGAAGGCGGATGTCGGTAGGACATTTGAACTAGGGTTAGGGTTACTAGGGTTACCCAGAATACCTTTTGCCTAACATGTACAGGAGTTTTTGGCCTTTCTTCAGGCCAAAAAGCAAACAGTAACTAAAAGTAAACCTGCAGCATTGCATCGAAAACCAGTGCAGTAAGAGAACGTAGCGGCGCCAACTTCTGCTGACCTCCCAAGCCCAACATCACACACCCGTGCATCTGTCTGAACCTGCTGCATTAAACGTCGGCAAGAACGGCTGCCGGATTGAAGCCTACGACGGCCTGCAAGCTGCTGCATCCTGGGAAGTTTATGTCAATGAAGAGCTACTCAACACAGCAGTGGTGGTTCCAACTGAAAGATGCCAACCTGTGGTGTCAAACAACAAGGCAACAGCAGCACTTCAGATGTCTGATTATCTTCTAAGTTGAAGGTGGGTATACTCTGATTTAGTATTAATTGAGTCTTTAAACCATCCTTAGCCTAATACATGAACCACTGCCCTCTTACTTGTTTTATTATTTTTATTTCTAAAAAGGATTTCTGACACAGTGAGATGCTAAATTGTAAATTCCCTCATTTGTTGCTGAGTTTTCGTCTCTTGTGGCTTCTTGCCGGCAGCAAACACAGATTAATTAAGTTGGTAAAGAGCCCGTTTCAAATTGCAAAGCGTGGCATCGCTACGGGAGACGGTGCAGAAGCATCAGAGGGCCACTGAACATGAGCCAGAACACTGCAGTGGTTAGGAAGTATAGAAAAAGTCAAATTAACAGAGAGAGAAGCGTCCATCCTCAAAAAGTGACACCGCATGAGAAGGGCCTCTGACTTGGCACCAGGCCTCTGTGTGAACGCTGGTGTTTCAGTGATGCTCAGACAGCAGGAAGGACATTGTGTGAAGTCGGCCTCTGCGGACTGAGTCTTAGGAGGAAACAGCACAGCTCGCTCTTTGCATAAAAGCAAAAGGCGTGAGGGAGCTGACATTTCTAGGTGGCACCGTGAAGTCAACTTTGTTTTTCATGAATACTGAATGAAAGAACGACTCCGAGTCTCGAGAAGCCGAAGGGGTTCTCAGCACGGCGGCGATCTCAAACACATTTCAACAATCAGACGAGAGGTTCTGAGGAGGAGAAATTTAAATGCGTGCCTTGGCCGAGTGTGTTCTTTGAGCACCTTTTGAACATTTTAAAGTGGAAAGTAGAGCAGCAAAAACCTCTCCAGTAAAGAGCAGCTGTGAAGAGTCTGACTTCAGATAGAGCCCAGAGGGGTTGACAAGAAGGGGATAGATACGTTGAGCCTAAAGCCAGAGTTATCAACGCCTGGAAGGAAACTCTCTTTGAGATCACTAAACAGCCGCACAGCTAACCTGCTCTGAAAGAGGCTCTGTTCACAGTTTGGGATTTCATTTGTGGGTAAAAAGAGGCGTCACTCATTCATCAAGTCTCTACCTAATCATGTTCTCTGTGAGGGATTCGGATTGAAAAATGAAATGCCTCTGAATTAAAAAAGAAACTTCAAAACCTGAAGGAAGACAGCACTCACGAGTTCAGGTCTTTTACTTGCGCACAAGGAGAGAACGGACACTACAGCTCTGCAGGTTGCATCGCTACAGCATTCCAGCTCTCTGGCTAGTCCGTCTGTCATTGGCTCTTTTTATTTGGTAAACAATCATGTAACACAGGGGCGTCAGCACAAGAGTCGGCATAAGATAAGTGTCACTTACACAATCTTAATGGGTCAGTTCTGTTCTTTATGTTCTTTACTGTGAGAACATACAGCTTGAAATGTTTATGGTGATTCTCATATCTTTACAATCATGGTTGCTGACATGTAGACTCCTGACAGTCACTCAATGATAACCTAACAAGTATAATTCTTAACAGAAGCACAATTCTTCTAACATTTACATAAAATCAATCGGTGATGCAGAAAATGCATGAATACATGTTTTGCTTCGTCCTACGTTGCTGCTCAGTCCATTTTACACTGCTGGTACTTCAACGAACAGAACACAGATTACAAACTGATTAGTCTGTTGGTATTAATTAAAAAGAACATTCGATCAATCACATTAATTTCACTTTGTCAGACTTAAAAGCATTCCTCGGGTATCACGTCTACAGTAAAGGTTTGTACAGCTCTGTTGTGTAGCTGTCATGTGAACAATAAGCAGCTGAACTGGGAGCAGAGCATTCAGACAATGGGAGCTTTAACAAATGGTCTTCATGACTCTCCATCATCACATTGACTGAAGTTGTGCGAAATAAGAGTAACACAAGGCTCCTTCATTTACAGGAGCGAATAAAGCCTCGTTAGCAAAGAAAGTTGATGCCCGCTGTCGTAATATTCACCATGTCTGCTCGAGGTTTTAGGTTGTGTTGTGGGAGCTAACACATAGAAAGCCCGGCTATGTCAGGAGGACATGTTAAAATGTATTCCTTGTCTCATCTACATGTCATACTATAAGACAGAGGAAAACATTTTCTTATTTAAAGAACCTTGAGGCAACACTTAGGGGTAAAATGAAGCGTTTCGGGTGATAAAGAAGCCTATTTGTTCTTCTGTTTGTCTGTTTAGTTCCATGTATTACAAGAATACTGAGCTGAAAAGTTCAGATTTAAATCATGAATGACCGGTTTTGTCATTCAGAACATTTTAGACATGGATGACTCCTTTAGACCCATAATTAACCCCATCAGAGAGGATTCCCTGGTTAAACACAGTCGACTGATTTAAAACTCTTGAACAGTGAATCCTTTTTCCACCTGACTGAGCAATCTGATGAATTAAAGGTGTAAAAATGTTGCTTAAGGCAGCCGTCCCTCAGAGCGCTTTCTTCACTGTGATTAAAGGATAATTAGGGTCGGCCTTGGACTTAATTTTCCTGTGATTTTCTAATCGATTCTCACCGTGAATGTGTTAATTTCTTCACTACCAGGCTAATTAGACCCAGTTAGCAATTCTCAGGAGACAAGTTGACACCAAAGAAGCAGCCAAAGCACATCTAGACAGTCTGTCCAGTGCCTGTAATGACTGATAAAGTATTATAACTAAATTAATGTCTGTCAAACAGCCCTTAAATGGTGAACTAATACACCGCTGAGGCGTTCACGTGATCTGATTCTCCAGAGCTCCCTGAGTAAGTAACACTGAGCTGTTGCTGATGACGAACCTGTCAGAACTTCCTTTTCCAGGGAAGCATTAGCGACTGAACCCTCATTCGTAGAGCAACGGAGCAAGTGGAGCAAATGCATCGCTGCAGTTCAGCCCGGGGGGAGCAGAGTTATCATGTGTTCTCCCAAACAAGTGACAAAAACATGTAACTTTATGAGTGGATAAATGAATCATGCATCAGTTTATTTCATAGCTCAGTAATGAGGAAAGACGTCAGCTACTGGATTAAATCCTCCTTTGTGCAACCTGGTTATTTAGTTCCTGTATCATGCACATACAGGTGGACTTACAAGACAGGAAATAGGTAGTAGCAGTGGTGATACATTTGTCGGACGTGCATGAGAAGAAAAGTTCCTACAAAGAGGAGAAGATCATAAGATGCTTCCTTCCTGAAACGCTGCTCAAACTTCCTTATAAATTAAGAAAATGTGGAAATGTACCTAAACGTACCTGTGCACACTGAGATCTTTGACTTTTGGATAAAATCTGCCTCACACTGTAGTTGTTTTTTCAGTCCCTCGCGATGCTGCGATCGCAACAATTAACGCAAATTCAACCAATCTCCATGAATTCTGCGCGACCTTGCAATTTTGTCCAATCACCGCGACTTTTCCGCAATTTTGTCCCGCCTCCCGTGAGTTCCACCAATCACAGCAGTCCCCAGTAATGCACGTACGTCACCGAATTCACTTCCTTGTTTATGGTTTGAAGATACAGATACGTATGCAACAAAAACTACTGCAGAACAATTCCCTGATGTTCTTCACCAAAGCGGAGCTAAACTGTTTTCACCCCGTGGAATATTGAGGTGGAACACAAACCAAAACCATCCACTGACAAACACTTTTCTACCGTAAACATATCAGGAGAATGGGTGAAACCAGCGGACCACAGACCAGACAAACCACCGTGATGAAGCTGTTGCATCCAGATCTGTGGCAGCACTGAAACAATGAAGGTCAGTTAGATTCATTAACTGACGTGACGAGCTGTGAGCGTGTGTGTGTGAACACGCGTGTGCCAGGATGTGAAATTAACTTTTTAAACTTTTAAATTTTTATTGACTTATACAAAACAAAGAAAAAAATGCAACTTTTTAGCAGTTTTTTACCGTCTCCTGCAATTTCATCGCAACAAATACACTTAAAACATCACAACTTACTCAATTTTTTAGAAAAGCTGCTGCAAATTGAGGCATTTTAGGAGCAACAATCTGGAAAAACGTCTGCAAAATCCTGGAGGGACTGCTTTTTTACATTTTTTTTTATCAGACATTACTTCATCTCCTACAAATTGTGTTCGTGTACGACTAAACTGCATCTTCAATGATGTTTTAAGGATTTCACATTCGTTTACGAACTGTCCCAAATATGTTTCTGTTAAATCGTATCAGCCAAAGGAACACATCTAGTTTGGGAGACGGGCACATAGGAGAGAGAGAATGTCAGAATGTCCACCTCACAAAAATCAATGTATTTGCAACTTTTCGGTGCTAAACCCTCATCAGAGAAACTTTGATTTATTCTTAACTTTCTTCCTGATGAAGGTTTAAAACTAAAAGTTTGCAAAGACAGACAGTGTGCAGGAGTCGCTGCTAACCCTGAAAATGTAGGAGAAGCTTCAGTAGGAAGTCGTAGATAGTCTCCTAAACCTCAACAAGCAGTGAGTGACAATGAAACTCAAATTTAAAAATAACAGTGGCGTTCTCTTTCAAACTGGAAGCAGGATTGTACAGGTTCAAGGAGAATGTGGTTAAATGTGACGCGACAGAGTTGGTTTATTAGATTATATGTTCTTCAACATCCACACCAGACAGGCCTTTCTTCGTTCACTGGGAGCACATTAACACATTAAAATTAGAGTTTAAACCCACTAATCCAGGGGTTTCCATTCAAAAAGTCCAATTAAAAGTCTCTAGTTGGTCACTGTTCAGGTTTATTCACAAGTGTCACATCCCCAGTTAATAAACAACTTAATCAGATTCATGTGTATCATGTGTAATCTATTTAAACACAGGGATCTTTTAAGGTTTGTCTTTGGTGGATAAATCCAACTTTATCTGCCCGAACAAAAACGAATCAAACTTCTCCATGATGAGGAAGCTTCTGAAGTGCTTATCATCTGTGCTGTTGTGCTAAAATCTTTTCTGCTTTTCTCTGACCTCTAAATTTCTTTAAAAACACCGCTGCAGGAGGAGCCGATCTTTTGGAGGTCATCAGCGACACTTTCTTTCTCTTTGCTCACGCTGCTTTCCCGTTTCTTAAAATGAACTCTGCCGCACCTCATTACCCCTCCTTCTCCCCGCTGAGGTTTGTCCCACTCAGAGGAGCAGGAGAGGGGTGGAGGGCGTCAGCGCATGGGGAGTAATTTGACAATTTGAATACGTGATAGGCACGCCTAGCTGGAAGCATGTTGTCTGTCTGACTGAAATAGAAGACTTCACATCGTCAGGGTCTTGGGAGGCGAATGTTTTGACAGGTTATTATCTAAAATTAGGGAGCAGTTCGAAGGAGGACGGGGAGGTTGTTTCCTTTTCTTTGGTGTAAGGAAGTTTGCTATGGAGTTTGTCTATGAGCATTAAGTAGTAGTGGTGGTGGTGCCGAGGTATTGTTTTGTGGAGCATAAACACAGTCGTTGCTGTCTCTAATGACAAGATAGAGGATGGAGGTAAGGACATACGTCAGAATTAGCCACAACATTAAAACCATCCATCGAAGCCTCGACTCCACAGACCTCTGAAGGTCTCCTGTGGCATCAGGCACCAAGACGTGAGCAGCAGATCCTTCAACTCCTGGAAGTTGGGATCAGACGTGTTTATCAAGCAAAAACCCACAGATACTAATAATAATAATGCATTGGTTTTATATAGCGCTTTTCTAGGCACTCAGAGACTCTTTACATTGCATTATTCATTCACTCCTTACTCCATGGTGCTAAGCTATGTATGTAGCCACAGCTGCCCTGGGGTAGACTGATGGAGGCCAGGCTGCTCCATCGGCCCCTCCGACCTCCACCAACCACTCACTCTCACACTGCATCCACCCAGGCTTCCTGGTGTCCCCTCACGGTCTCCCATCCAGGTACTGACCAGGCCCAACCCCGCTTAGCTTCCAAGCTCTGCTCTGGGATCAGGCATCCATAGACATATATAAGTAGACGCCGCATTGACTGTGGAGGGACGTGCCTAAAGCTCCGCCATCTTGGTACAGGGATAGCAGAGGGGGGAGTGAATGTAAGTCTATGGAAGTAAGAGGTACTCCACAATCTTAAAGTAGAATTATTCACTGAATTTTTGACCGATTTCCAAACGGTTTGGTTTGTTAAAACGTCACATATTTAGCTATGACATAGGATGCTTGGATGCTTTTGTTCTATTTATGTCTGCCTGTCCGTCCTCCATGTCTGACGTTTGTAACAAACAATATATGTTGACAACTGATGGATTTATGATCACTTTTATAGTGCAGACATGTCATTCCTCTATAGACGTAATGCACTGTAGGGGCGAGTGGCACTGTACCAAGATGGCCGCCGCGTAGGCACGTCGGCTCCAATCGACAGCAGCAGTCAACGCGGCGTCTACGTATATATGTCTATGCAGGCATCCACAAGGCGGTACGGCTCAATCAGATTGTGACCTGGACATTTAGAGGCCAAGTCTACGCCTTGAACTCTTTGTCATGTTCCTCAAATCATGTTTGTCGAGTGACTGGGAGCCTCAAACCTCCCAAAAGGTGCCATCAGGGAACACTGCCGCCATGAAAGGGTGTCCGTTGCTCTGCCACGTGAATGCAGGACACAAGGTTTCCCTGAACACTGCTCAGAGCATCACACTGCTATATTATATATCAGACCAGGAGACTTTCTTCCATTGCTCCAAGTTCCAGTTCAGACACTGAGGTTAGACAGGGGTCCAATCTGACTAGTCTGAAGCTGTACAAACCCAGACACAGTGTTCTGACATCATCTATCACAGCAGAAGTCATGTTCTCAGCAGTTTGTGCTACAGTATCAAACCACACCGGTCAGCCTTCACTCCCAACATGCATCACTTAACCTTGCACAGCCATGACCCTGTTGACGTTGTTGGAACACTTTTGAAAACCACTGGATGCTGAGAACACCCCACAAGACCTTTGTCAAAATCACTCAGCTCTTCAAACTGCCAATTCTTCCTGCTTCCAACACATCAGCTTGAAGTACTGACTGTTCCCCTGCTGCCTGATACATCCCACCCACTGACAGCTGCCAGTGTAACCAGATAATCGATATGATTCACTTCACCTGTCAGTGGTTTCAATGCTGCAGTTGATCAGTGTAAAAATGCTTCAGTGGACAGTGAGCAAATGTGTAGATGCAAAGTTAATGGCTTGGCTTTGGTGGTCCAGTGGTTCCAAGATGGTCAGAGAGGAAATCAGTGAAAGACAAAAGTAGAAAAAGAGAATGCAACAAAGCCACAGTTGCTTTTACATTAAAACTTCACTAAACTCTCATGTCAGCTTTACTGTTGGTGCAGAATGTGGAAGAAGAAAAAAGACCCTATCATGCTGCTGCCGGTGTTGCTGTTGTGGTCGAGCACGTTTGGATCGGGTCTAATTATCACCATCTTTGTCCAGATTGTGTCTGATTGTCTCCCTTAAAACTGGCTAATTTATTCCCTTTTGATTCTAGTGGGTTTTCCTCAGACATGCTTCAGATCAGGTCCTAGATTTTGGACTCTGCTTTGCTAAATTTGGCTGCACACACTGTTTTATTTGTTGTAGTATTACAGGTGTTAATCTTTTTTAGAAAAGCGCAAACATTGTTGTGGATGATTCTTTGCTTCATTCACCTTAAACAAACAAGCATACATACTTACAGATGCAGAAGGACAACTAAGAGTCAGGTTCCATCATCCATCATCTATACACCGATTAATTCTCTGTTGGGTCGCGGGGGGCTGGAGTCTATCCCAGCCGACTCAGGCGAAGGTAGGCAACACCCTGGACAGGTCACCAGTTTATCACAGGGCTACACATAGAGACAGACAACCAAGCACACTCTCATTCACACCTACAGACAATTTAGAATCATCAATTAACCTCAGCATGTTTTTGGACTGTGGGAGGAAGCTGGAGAAAACCCACGCTGTACAGGGAGAACATGCAAACTCCACACAGGAAGATCCCAGGCGTCCTAACGGGGACGTGAACCGGGGATCTTCTAGCTGTGAGGCGAAGCTGCTAACAACCAAGCCACCGTGCAGCCTGAAAACTCTGTCCAAGAAACCATAAATCCCAGATGAGAGTCCTCAATTGTCCTCTCTACTTTCTGTTTAGGTGAGACAGCAACACTGGGCGACTGTGCCTCAGGTGGAAGAGCTTGTTGTCCACTGATGGCAATGTTGGTGGTTCGATCCCCGGCTCCTCCACAGTGTCCTCGGGTAAGACGCTGAACCCCAAGTTGTTCCTGATGGCAGATAGGCACCTTGAATGGAAGCTCTGCCGCCATTGGTTTGTGAATGGGGAACACTGTGAAGCACCTCAAATATCATTAAAGTAGAAAGACGCTATACAAGTGCAAACCATTTACATTAAATCTTCACTCTCGAAGCTCGGATTCTTATTTTCAGGGTCAGCCATGATGTCGGGGAACTCTATGAACTCATCGTCTGAATTTCTTTTCTCGGTGGCAGCATTAGGGGAGCCTTTACAAACTGCTGGGTTGACTAAACACTTTTACCGTTGACCTCCAGTGAAAGACTCTATGAACAGGCGGAAAACACTCTTCAGTTCTGCAACACCAAGGCTACAAACAACACATAGGAGAATACAACACCTCCTGCAGAAGACCAAAGTGTCACATCGGTGCTTCCTCCACTTTTTCAAAAACCTAATTTCCTCTCTCCCTTCCACAGTTTAGCTAGTGGAGGCTTGAATTTCGGCCAAGACGAGTAATAAAGTGGCTGCACTTCCCAGACAGAGACAGATAATTAGACAGAGGATAATTAATAGCCGACATTTACTCTTCAAGTCACTGGAAATAACAACAAAGAAAGAGAAGAAATAACTTGAACAAGTCTACGGAAGTGTTCATGATGTGACTTCTTCACCTTGTTTCGTCTCTGTACTGTATTAGCACCCATTTCTTGCCTGCTATTATCTCCTCATCCCAACTATCCTGCTCTGTTGTACTTCTCTTCTTCACGTTCATCTTTCCTCTCAGTCTTACAGTCCAGTGCACATCTAGTAGGCTGTAATTTCAGTTCTTCCAGCTTCTCACTACTCTGCGACGATGTTCTTATTTGTCCAAATCCTTAGTAAGGCCATTCGTCTTTTGAGGCCGCTCCACTCTGCCCAATCCTCCACAAAAGACAGACTGACAGAGGGGCTTATGGGTATTTATCATGCCCAGCAGGGCGGCTGGGTAATCACTTGCAACCGCGGTTCAATCTATCATTTTAATACGTGGCTCTTTCCAAGTAGCACAATGTTATTTCCAAAATCTCCAGGTTCGTGAGCAGAATCGAAGCGACTGACTGAATGTCTGGTAGATGCCCTTTTTGACTCAACAGATGCACAGATTCTTTTTTAGTACTGCACGGCAGAGATGTGTTTACCACGAAGGGCACTGAAATCATGTCAGGTCAGTTGTAGGCAAACAGCCAAATCCAGCCCCCACAGCAGGAATATTTGACCCGCTGACAGAAGCTGAAATTTCTCTCAAAGAAACCTTTTGTTTTCTCAAATGTGCTGCAGATTTTAATATAAGTGAATGTAAATCCAAATAAATATGACCTTTAACATCTAATGCCACAGACTCTGTAGTGTTGTAGTGAAGAAAATACATCTGAATGAATATTTTTTTCTGGCAAAAGATTATCAACATGTGCTGCAGTGACTCTGGAGCTCTCAGGTCCTGTTGGTGAAAATGACATCTGCCCTCGGATACAATTTTATAATACAACAATTTAATAGTCAAGAGTGAAAAACATATTCTTCATATTCTTCAGGGTTTGGTCTGTAGTTATAAACCGATCAGGCATAACATCATGACCACCTGCCTAATATTATGTTGGTCCCCTCATGTGGTCCAAAATGCTCTGAACCATTGGACCAGAGGACCTCTCAGGGTGTCCTATGGGGTCTGGAACCAGGACGTTGGCACTGGATCCTTTGGTTACTCTGGCTTGTGGAGAGGCCCCTGACTGTAGTGTGCAGTTCGGAGTGGTGTTTGACTCCACCCATCTCAACGTTCCATAAACCACACACGTTCAGTCTTATTACATACAACTTTACTTAATTTTGCAACAGTTTGGTGGCAATCTAAGCCTCACCCTAACCATAACCCTTCAGGAACATGTGTTTCTAATGCAACTCAGAGTGGAACCAAATACAGGTTTGTGACTATGCCAGGAGCATAAGATGGCGCTCGTTTTTACATGCAGGCAATGTCCCCTTGGGTGGAGTCAAATTTTATGGGCGGAGTCAAATGTTAGATTCAGCCAATAGCATGCCGACGGTGACCAACTTGAGCTCCGCCCCAAACTGCACACTGCAGTCAGGGGTACTTGGGCTTGGGCCACCTTCAACAAGCAGACATACACTGATCAGGCATAACATCATGACCATCTGCCTAGTATTGTGTTGGTCCCCCTTACGTGATCAAAGAAAGGCTCTGAACCATTGGACCAGAGGACCTCTCAGGGGGTCCTATGGGGTCTGGAACCACTGGATCCTTTGGCTACTCTGGCTTGTGCAGTGGGGCCTCTGTCAATCCAACTGGTTCCACTGCATCCTGTTGATGCTTGATCACAATGGGCTGTAGTCATGTTCCTCCACATGTTCCTGATTGGTTGGTGGTGTTTCCATGTGGTGGGGTGCATTTTCATCCAGTGACATTTGGTATTTCCATCTGCATGAGGGAGTGTGTTCGTTGTGGGACCATGTTTATTTGGGTGTCTAAGTCTGATCAAGGTTTTCCATCAGAAAACCACATAGTACCAATATGATCAATGCTATTCTCTTCACCTGTCAGTGGTCAGGATGTTGTGGCTGATCGCTGTATATCCCAGATAACAGCAGCAGAAACAGCACATGGTGCATTTTAAATAGCTTTATATGATACACATGTTCTGCATTGCAACAAGTGACAGAATAATGAATCTAACTGACAAATAAAACTGCTTCAGTGTCAGATTTTAGGCTGAAACCTTTAAATAACTGCAGACATGAACTCCTTCAGCTTCTGTATTTAGACACCTGTTTTCCAGAGCACCTTTATATCAGTGTCTAGACAGAAACCACTTATAAGTAAAAGGCGAGGGGAAGCCTACAAGGAGCGCTCTGTGTGAGAAATGTCAGGTACCAGTCATCACCTGGCAGCAGGAGCCGCATCGAGCTCTGAACAGCAGGGAGAAGGAAACTGGAGAGATTTGTGAGGAAACTCAATCTGAGAGTGGGATGAAGATAAAAAAGCTATCAGAAGCCAAGACAGCGGCAGAGAGTCTTTCATCGGTCCAGCTGAAGCTGTGCAGAGACCTCAGGACAGAGTCTGCAAGCAGCAGCAATAGAAAATGTCCAAATTCAGGTTTGAAAAGCTGCCAGTGGAGCTTCTGCATAATACAGAATAAACGGCCTTGAAAACAATACAGCAAAAGTGAGGATGACTTCCTTTCAAAGTCAGTGCTTGGTGTGTGCTGCCTGTCACTATGACTACAGACACCGAACTTTAAATTGGATCTGCATGGGGTGTTTAAATTGTACGAATGTGGAGGTAAATCAGAGAGAAGTGCTGAGAGGAGGCTGAGAGATTAGAGGCTTTATCGCGTCTTCGGGGAGTCGAGATGAGTCGCCCTTTATTGGCAAACAAAGCCGCAAGTTAATAAGGGAAAGGGCGAGATGTGAGAGCCAGGTCTCAGAGAGAAGAAAGGCTGCCGTGTCTCGTCGTCCTCGGTCAGCGGCTCATCAGTCAGACGGAAAGTTTAGGATCATGAGGCTCTCCACAGCTCCGATGGCCGAGAAGCAATTTGTGTACATTATGTACTTTCATCCAGGCGAAGTTGTTCCACTGTGGTTCTTTGACACTGTTGTTGTTAACTGTAATTTGGTGTTGGAGGAATCCCCACAGCAGCAGATCAGGCTTACCTTCAGGAACTTTGTCAGTGCAGAATCAAATTTGGAATATTGAGCGTGAAGAAGCTGATAGTCTGCTGAAGAATCAGTTTAGAATCTTATAGTGTGGTGAGCTCTGTAGTGAACACCACACACTATAAGATCAGAAGAGAGAGATCTTGTGCTTCTCTAAATCTGTGAAGTTTTGAAAAATCCTGTAATGTGTGCCGGCCTTTAGAGGAGCAAATCTGGCAGAAAAAAACTCAACCCAGGTACGCAGGTCTGAGTCCAGGTGCTGAAACTAAACCAGGTGCATGTTGCCCAAATTCAGGTCAGCAGACGTCCAAATGTCCAAATGTGTCTAAATTTCAGATTCTCAGTCCCAAGCCCACCCAAATCCACAAACCCAGACCACAGACCAAATCTGGCAACCGCTCCAGGGCTCAGGTATAGTGAGCAGAAGACAACGAAGCGCGCCGACACTGGGTCCCATCGGCCTGATTCAGCAGACGAATCCAGCATATCCCTAAATATTAAATAGGAAACAACTGTATTAATTATAAATAATGCTCTGAAACTATCCTTAACTGGCTGTTTCTAAACCTAGCAGACTATACAGGGTGTCATGATTGAAACACAACTAGGGAATAAAGAACTTTTATCAATAATCCCTTCATGGCTTCGTTCTTGAATGGATGGTTTTTGTTAAGCAGCAATTAACCCACACACCCTGCGGTCCAACCAATACCCCGGCTGGATTTGGAAAATTAAACCCATGTGAGGAGTCGGGAGATAACGCCACACACATGCAGCGGCTTCACCACATTAGCGGCCTCGTTTTGGAATAATTGGCAGTGAGCTTTATTTAGCCATTGTTTACAGCGATGCTTGGCTCTTGACCTTTCCTGCTGTAATGCTCCAGTTTACACGTGTGCCGCCATCCATCAGGCGCCGACGCTGAAACGCCGAACATTATCTCGCAGCAGCAGAGGCCTGGCATCGCAGGACGCCGCTGGCTTCAGGTCCTCAGTGTGTTTGTGTCTGGAGGTCACAGGGGTTCGAATCACTCCATTCAGTCCGAGACGCAACCGTTATCGAAGCCTTACAGATGAACGGGGGCACACGAGGAGGAAAACAACAAGGCAAGAAAAGGAGGGGAAGAAGAAGAACCAGCAGGGTTTGTTTTTACGCCGTGGCTCCGCAGTTTGCTTTAAATGCCAAATCACTGTCAGAAGCATTTGACTCACGCCACTCCCGAAGCAAAGTTAGCCAACTCTCCACACTCCTGGATTTACAGGTAATCAATCATCCTGTCGCCTGATCCGCCGGCGCCGTACGTACGTCCAGACGCTTCCATCCGAGGGCTCTTTTTTTTAAAATTAAATCTGACTTTAATATCTTTACCCGGCTCAGACTCTCGAGGCTGTACATCCCCAGCAGGCTCGCCGTGGGTGAAATTACACCATCAGCCTAATTTAACAGCCACTGCCTTCGTCACGATTAGAAATTTACTTGGCAGTCAGGCCATGCAGCAGGTTTTTCCAAAGCTTTCTTATGCGGCGATGGGTGATCTTCTTTTTCTTTGTCGAAGCAAAATACAGGGTGACAGTTTCAAAGGGTTAGCGTAATAGAAATTCTCACTTCTCTGTGCGTATTTAATAAGGCGTTTGGTCCTCTAAGGGATCGGATCTGGCAAAAGCTTCATTAAACTCCGGGAGTTGTGGTTCGCCTGTGTTCCGACAGCACAGGTGGTTAATGTGAATGGAATATTAAATGAAGGACGATGAGCAGAAAGGTCATCTGGACATCAGCTGAGGTGCATTTAAAGGAAAAGTGCAGGCATTTAAAGCGCTTGAGGCAGGAATGATTTGTTTACACCGGAGACATGATAGAAGTAACAAGCATCGCCTCATGAGTCATAGAATAGAATCCAAACTGACCCACTTTGATTGTTCTAAAGAGGCAATGCTTTGGTTTGAATCCTATCTATTTTATGGACAACAATGTTCCAGCAGGGGTCCCTCAAGGCAGCATTCTGGGGCCTATTTTATTTAGTATATATATTAATGACCTACCCGAAATGTTAATGTCCAGTTGTATGCAGACGACGCTGTAATGTTCACACATGCCAAAACCACACAAGAAGTTTCAGAAATCTTAATGTCAGCCATGACTCATGTTCAAAAGTGGGTCAAGGAATCATGCTTGGAACTTAACATAAAGAAAATCATCTGTGGTAAAAAAAAAAAACTGAATTACAACGGTCCAATGTCTTCCTGGATGGGGTGGAGCTTAGTCTTGTCAAAGACTTTAAGTACCTGGGACTGACCCTGGACCCGACATTGACATTTAAGAAACATATTAAGTTCCTCACAAATACTGTTAGTTTTAATGTAGTAAATTTTAGACAGGCAAGACACTTTATGACTCTAATATATGCTGCGCAGATGTTTTTACACTCTATGATTCTGTCACATGTAGAGTATTGTATAACCACACGGTCACTTTCTGCTGGTATAACACTCAAACCAACAGAATCACTTTTTTAAAAAGCCACAAAAATTCTGGACAAGAAACGGCCCTCATTACATCATTGCACCGTTTTAGACAAGTAGAATTTACTCAGTTTTGAGAATTTTGTTAATTTTTTTTTAAAATTACAGATGAAAACTAGCATGTTTGCTATAATCTGGCATATTTACACTGTAAATGTTGCAGATGTTCATTAATATGCGCTGTCCCTATTAAATAAATAAATAGAATCAGTTTTAGTTTTTCATGCGACTTGCTTGGATTAAAATGAAACTGAGTGTTATGCGGTGCAGCTGTCCATCACTGTGTCTGTTCACTTTTAGTTTGTTCACTTCAAAGATGTCTCCAGGTCACACATATCTACAAATAGTCCAGGATTCGTCCACATCAGCGACAGGAGGTGGTTGGGGTGGATGGAGGGCGTACAGAGCTCCGGTCTGTTTAAATTTAGGCAACAAAACCACTTTGACTTTGGACTATGGAATCTTTTAAGTCCCGGTTGAAGGCTCATCTTTACTCAGTGGCTTTCAGAATCCTGGCTGTATATATATATTTGTCACGTCCTCTGGCTCTGGGTCCAGGTAGCGCAGCTCTCTCCCTTCCCCCTCCCCTTGTCTCCTCCTCTAGGTGGACAGGAGCCCTGTGTGGAGGCTGACTGGCGACAGGTGAGGAAGACGAGCAATCAACTAATGAGACGCACCTGGGAGTTTCCCACTGAATACAACCTGCCTTGGAGTCTTCAGTCTTCGTCGGACTGTTGAGCTGAACAGTCAGTTTCTCCTCTACTAGTCTGGCTTCTCTGTTTGCATGCCTCGTCTGATTACCTTGTCTCTCTCCGTCTACAGTTCTGAACCTGTGCTGCTGTGGTGTGCGCTGAACCCTCCTTCCCTCCGAAGAAACCGGGCCAACTGGATACAGGACTTCACATTCCCCTCCGACCCTTCAGACGACAGCCACTATGGATTCCCCCCTCCCAGGACGGATTCCCCTACGCCACAGGTGTCAAACTCCGGTCCTCAAGGGCCACAATCCAGCATGTTTTAGATGTTTCCTTCTTCCAACAGACCTGATTCAAATGATCAGCTCATCATCAAGCTCTGCAGAATCCTGATAACGATCCTGATCATTTGAGTCAGGTGTGTCGGAAGAAGGAAACATCTAAAACATGCAGGATTGTGGCCCTTGAGGACCGGGGTTTGACACCCCTACCCTACGCCATCCGGCAACGCTTGTATACCCCCGCCGACGTTCCACCTGCCAGGCCTCCCTCCACCACGCCGCAACGCTACAAGTTTTCATATGGTAGTTTCTCCAGTGTCTCGTTCGTTGTTGGTTAGTCTCCTTGCATGTACGCTTGTTAGCCTGTCGCTAGTTACTAACGTGGGTCTCTACCTGTTAATGTTAGCTTCTGCTAGCTCAGTCCTGTTGAGAAGTCTGTATCTGCACATCGCCCCCCCCTCCTCCCGTCACTGTTCATTTAGGTCCGTCACTCCTAGCTCGGTTGTATCGTGTGTGGGTTTGATCACTCTGCCCTGTTTTCTTTATTAAAAGCATTTTATTGTGAAACTCTTGGCGTCGTGTCTTGTTGTCCTGCACCTGATTTCCTGGGCGTTCGTAACAATATTATATGTTCTTTTTGCAGTGCTTAAAAGTCTGTAAAGCACTTTGGTTGTTTTTAAATGTGCTATATAAATAAAATTGACCTTAAACACTCTGCTAATACGTCTATTAGCTTTAAATATTGATGCTGGTGGCACCAACGACAAAGGACTCCTTGTGCGTGGCTCTAAGATGCCAGTGGCTTTGACAAACTGACAGTTTTTGACTCCTTTGCTGCTCGATTTTTCTACTTTTTTTTTCCAATTTGTTTTGTCTGTTTGTTACTGGGCAGGTCGTGGACAGCGTTTAATGGAAACGGCTGCCTGTTGCTGAGCTTGGTCGGCTGCTGGATTAAAATGGCGTTGAAGGTCGTTTCCATCACGCAGTCTTTGATGAAAACTTTCAATTTAGTAAAGCAGCGTCTTTCTGTCGTCTCAGGGTAACTCGGTGCTAACCTCCCACGCTGCAAGTATAAGTTAGTTCAAGGAGAAGCGCTCTCGTGATTTTCTTCGAGATTGGGCCTCACTGCAAGGACGATTTTCCAAGTATCACCAAATATTTAGATGGCGAAGGGCACAGCATCTCCTGTTTTTCACTGGGAGTGCACTTTGCAAAGTTTGCTCTCTACAGCACACCCTACGAAAATGAAATGACATTTTGTTTTCATGTATTTTTGTGACAGAGCCAGCTGTACTCATCAGTGTGTTAGACTTAGAGACACCCTTCACTGTAAGGACACCCATGCAGAACCCCCAGGTCTTCTTCTTTATCATATAGCGACAGATTAGCCTCATCTATCTATTAATCCCCAAAATAAAAGGCACCAGCTTCCATTACAAAGCATGACTGGGGTCTGTGTGTTGCATTCTCATGGCTGTGGCTGTTTCGTCCCACACAGTTGATTTACTGCGATGAATCCAAGTTCACGGCATCACATGCAGTAGATAAGACATGTCCCCCATACCTAACGCACAGTGACCTTCCTTGGCTGCGCTTCCATCTCATCCCATCAACCCGCCGACACCTCTGACATACGACAAGCCCTCCTCTCGCTTTCATAGCAACAGCAGATTCCCTTTTAACGCCCATCCAAGTGCCACTAAAGGCCTCCTTCTTTTGAGAGGTGCGTTTTAATGTGGCGTGTGGTTATGTTTGCTTTGATAATCGAATGTTTGCAGTAAAATAAATGTTGCGGTGATGGGATCGTTATATAAAGCTTTTAGAAAGAACAGGCTTTAATAGAATCTAGATGATTAGAAGCAAATGTATTTCTCTATAGCAACATGAGCAATGCACTCCTGGACTGACAGACTGCAGGATAAAGCTCTAAAGAAACCCAAAGTGTGCTTATGTATTATGTTGAATTCACTCAACATGCAGGAACAAAATACACTCTTTTTTGCTTGTTTTTATTGACTTTAATGTAAAATAACATCCATCCATCCATTATCTGTACACTGCTTAGGGTAGTAGTGTAGTGTTCCTCTTCTGCTATCTGGATGCTACTGTCAGGTTTCAGCTTTAGTTTCTGCCCAGATGCAAAAAAATAGAGAGGAGTAAAAATTGTTATTTACTATAACAGTTATTGAAAGGTAATCTTACACCTGCTGAGATCTGATCCCTGACCAACTTAAAATCTGCCTGATGCAGCTGCAGATCACATGTTAAAGACCCCGTTTGGTCAAGTGTTTTACCTTGTTCACATGTCCTTATGTTGTTTTTTGTACGCTTGAAGACATAAGATGAGCAAAATGAGCATTTCCACCTTCACACAGACTCCAGGGGTTTCTTTATTAACAAACATAAGGAACCAATCTAGTAGTCTTGCAGTGCCTGGGCAGAGTCATAGGTAAGCTGGTGTGCTTGAGCTTCAACAAGCAGCACAGGGGTGAGTGTAGAAGGAGGTGTAGACTTCATAGATCCACATATTCTAGAGTTGGCAACAATGTGGGATCACAGTTAACATTTATTAGAGAATATTTTCAACTTTGACACTCCGTGATTAAATTTTCAGCGCTGAATCAATGACCGGAGAGGGACTTTAATACCAGGTTTAAGCAGCGTGTGAGTGGGTGGACTGAAAAATCAAAAACTGGAAATGTGGTGCATCTGACAAGCATTCAAAGCAGAAATCCAATTGGTCAAACTGTCCCCCAAGGAGGTTTCAGATGCATGCAAGCCAGATGTCAAAAAGGTAAATACACATCCACCAATCAGCCACAACAACATAACCCCTGACAGGTGAAGTGAATAACATTGATCATATTGGTTCTATGAGGTGTTCTGATGGAAAACCTTGATCAGACTTAGACACCCAAATAAACATTGTCCCACAACAAACACACTCCCTCATGCTGATGGTAATCCCAAATGTCTCTGGATGAAAATGCACCCCACCACATGGAAACAACACCAACCAATCAGGAACATGTGGAGGAACATGACAATGGTCCAACATGTTGATGTGACCTCCAGACTTCCTACAGCCCATTCTGATCAAGCATCAACAGGATGCAGTGGAACCAGTTGGATTGACAGAGGCCCCACTGCACAAGCCAGAGTAGCCAAAGGATCCAGTGGTTCCAGACCCCATAGGACCCCCTGAGAGGTCCTCTGGTCCATGCCCAAAGGTTCAGAGCATCACATAAGGGGGACCAACACAGTATTAGGCAAGTGGTATTAATGTTATGCCTGATTGTGTATAATCATTACTCTTCCCATGGTGTAAACACATCCTTAAACAGCCTGTTAAAATACCAGCTAACTGTTCAGTTTTCTCCATCCATCCATGGTTCCGTCTCCTCTGTCCTTGTTACAACAGCGGCTGAAGTTGCACTAAACTCAACTCTGACCTGACGTTTTCTGTCTCCTCATTAAAGCAACAACGAAAGAATGGCTCCGGCTGTTTCGATCAAACACGTGCAGCCGCTGTGTCCGATCATTGATGAGTTCGACCGTGCGGTGATCCACGTGGGCCGGAGCCTGCAAAGACGAATAAATCTGTAAACACAACTCATCTGTGTGTTTTTGTTAGGTTGGCATAGTTGCAGTAGCAGTTCGGCTCTTTTCAGCTTCAGGTGTTACCTCCTTGCTGAGGGCAAAAATCAAAGAGTTTCAAATCTTTTATGAGGTTAGGAGATACTTAGAATGACGAGTGTGAATATAAATGTCACTTTAATATCCAACTAGACCCAACCTGAGACCTGAAGTTGTATTTTTCTATTGATGTAAACACACACAGTCACACAGAGAGAAATGTGTCACTAAATTATATTTGATATTAACAGCTTGAGCCATAATCCAAGCAAAAAATTAAAAAATACCAGGCAGCAGAGCTCTACCTGTGTGTTTTCCATCCTTAGCCCCATGCAGGTATCTTCCTCTTTGACAAATATGGGTATTCACACTCATACTTAGTACACAAACACACAGGAGACAATAGGTGCGATGTTTGTCATTATCATTTTCTGTAAATCTTTTTTTAAACACACACTCAGGCTGCGCAATTACCGTCAGCATCAGCCCGCCGTATCATATCAGCTGACCCGCGCGCCGACTGCAGGTAACAGTAGGAGTCTAAATGAGCTTTAAATGTGCTGCAATTATCTAACACAACTGGAATCCCATCGCTCCCAGAGAGATCTGCTCTAAAATAAGACGTCGGCTGTGTCAAAAAGGGGTCGTCTGCTATTTTGAGATGACTGGCAGCGTAAAATTGAACCGCAAACGTGATGATGTAAGAGCGAGCACCGCGGGGGGAGGCTGAAAATAAGAACCACGGCTCGGCGTTACATGGGAGCCCCACTGAGGTCAACCAGATGTCACATGTACACAGTAACTGAATGGGGCTGTTCTCGATTGGCTATCCATCTCTATTGATCAGATATCATTACGTATTGATGGATGTAAGATGGATGGATGGATGGATACGTATCACTGATAGGTTAGAGCATTGATTTGGCCTGAGGAGACTTTCCGTGGAGCTGTGACAGCCTTCGCGGCCCAGAGAACAATCTGACATGACGGCATTAATCTATACATGGACGCCACGTACACTGTCGGTCCAAATGTTGGTTACAACATTTTAACAAGCATAACACAGAAGTTTGTATCATAAGGTTATTGAGTAGTTATTTGACGTGTAAATAAAACTCATCATAAGTGTTTTTGCTTCCAATTGAATGGTTTTTGGGGCACTGGATGTCTGTAAAAGATGCAAATATTCAAGTTAGTCATGAAAGAGTCAACAGGAGATTGGTTGGAAGGGGTCTGAATGCCAGCAGACCAATCAGGAAGCAGCCAAACACAAGTTCCTCCAGTGAGCCAGGCAGTACCGAGTCCTTACTGTATAGATCACTGGCGTCGTGTCCTGTTTGGAGATGAGTTTTCTGCTGTACAAAGCTGATGGCCGTGTCAGGATGCGTCAAATGCAAGGTGAAAGACTCGATTGTGTCCAGCCAAGACTCACCAGTGGAGGTGGATCTGTACATGTATGGGGCCTTTCACTCCAAAGGCAAATTCAGCCTGGTGATCTTTGGGGCTCGTACTAAGATGATAATGCCCTCTTGACCAGGAGGGAACCGCATGCTCACCTGACACCAATCCCATCGAGCATTTGTGGGATGCTCTTGGGCGTACAGTTGCTGCCAGGAACCCACAGCCAGCTAATCTTCATGAACTTCTCCAGTGTTACAGGAGGAATGGTCCAATCCAAAGAGTGCATGCCTTGCAGATTGGCAGCCATGTTGCGGGCAAGAGGAGGCCGTATACTCTATTAAGTGTTTAGTTGTCCTACGTGGAGTTTTGCAGTACATTTAATATTAAATTAGTGTCACTTATTAGCACTTCTGATGCAGTCAATAAAGCATTATTTGTTTGTTTTATAGGTATAATTTGGAATTGTTGTTCCATATTTCTGATGGAATCGTACTAAACACATTTTTCTGCATAGAAACACAACTGGTACTGTGCTATGCAAGAAATGGTTCTCTTTTATGCAACCAATTTGCAACCAAAGCTAAAAGGTTCCACACAATCTCTTGTAACCAACATGTTGACGGACAGTGTGTACATCCACCGATCAGCCTCAACATCCTGACCACTGACAGGTGAAGTGAATAACATGGATCATATTGGTTCTATGTGGTGTTCTGATGGAAAACCTTGATCAGACTTAGACACCCAAATAAACATGGTCCCACAACAAACACACTCCCTCATGCTAATGGAAATCCCAAATGTCACTGGCCTACTCCTGCAGGAAAATGCACCAAATTCACCAAATTTATGCAACTTTCCGCCTCCTTAACATTATTTTATCACAAAATTTATGAAAACACTAGACTACTATGCTGCTAATTATGTATTTTATGCAGCAGTAGATGACTGCCTCAACTTTACAAGGTGTTTATGACACATATGGTCATTTGATGTGTCGTCATCCTGTATATTAACCATTAATTGATGACTGTGTTCTATTTTCCTTATTTTGCATGTTTTATTTTTCTGTCTTTTTTTTATCTTTCCATTATTTAACCATTTGTTTATTTGGAGTTTAAAATATTTTCTTTTTGGGGCTTTTTGGGGATTTTTCCAGTTTTTATTCCAAAAAGGGGGTAGACAGAAGAGAGACATGCAGCAAAGGGTCATGAGCCAGACTTGAACTCACGACTGCTGCTGGCGACCTGCCCCCATGTGGTAACACCTTAACTATTATGGAGTTTAAAGTCTTTAGGGGATACACTGATAAATGTTCACAGAGTTTACATATCTGTGTAAATAAAAATACTCTTACTTTTATGTGAAGTTGAACGAACATTTTTATTTCCTGCTTTGTCTCCGACTATTTCCCCTTGCCTCTTGCAGGCTGAATACAAGAGCACATCAAGCATCCAGAGTCACTGAACCGCAAAACCATCTGGCTCCATCTAATCCCCATCAGAACGGGCCGATCTGATGCCATCTACACAGATGTATAACGGTCTAAATCAGATGAGGAACCCAAACAACGTGGTAGGGTCATTTCACAGGGAAACGTAGCGGGCAGCGGCGGCCTCAGGGGTGCAGATGCCGGCGTGTGACTGGAAGGTCAGGCCTGAAATCCCCAGATCCACTGGGGTAAACTAAAAAAATATGGAGCATGAAGAGAAGGATGAGGAAAGCTTCCCCTCTCTGGGAAACTACGAGCATGGCTGAGTGAAGGACAGTGGAGCTGCAGGCCATGAGGTAATATACAGTAAAATAATGGGAATGCTGCAGAATTAGAGCTTTAGACTGTAATATCATCAAGTTTCTGATGCAGAAAGAAAGACGGTGCGTGCCTTGATTTAATTAGTAAGTTCATAAGTCTTCACTGTTTGATGCAGAGGTAACAGGAAACAAGAAGATCGGTGATAGCAGGAGCACATATGGAAGCAGAAAAGTAACAGAAATAAGCACCAAACAGAAGAAAGAGGATTTCCAAGTGCAGTGGAAATGGGTTGGAGTATTTTCGGCGACATGCCAGAGGATTTCCAGGTCACTGCGTCTTCCAAAGTGATGTGAGCATGATGAGAAATGAAGGTGAAGCAATAAAGCAGCCCCCCTGCTGCTGTCTGCAGCAGTGATACCTCCAGATTGATGCCAACGTCCCTGAGAGGTTTTATGTCGGAGGCCAAGTGACGGCATACAACATCCTACACTGTACGTACAGTAAAGGTCCGGCCAGATTCAAGGACATGTGGCTGCAGAGATCATCTAAAAGTAAGAACTGAAACAGGAACAAGAAGTGAAATAGTTAGACATGAAAGTTCTTTCATTTCTCTGCGGCAGAAAACATGAAAGATTGTTTTCTAATCTCTGTCTTTATGCTGGGAAACAGAAAATACAAATGCAAAACTCTTATTGGTTGACTCATTGGTTCCACAAGTTTGACCTATGGAACTCTAAAAGTAGATTTGTATGGGATTCGTGTTACCTGATATGTCTGTTACCCCTTTTCCACCAAGAAGAACCAGGTCCTAGTTCTGGTGCTTAGTTGGTTCTAATCTGGTTCCTCCTAAGAACCTGTTTGCTTTTCCATTGACAAGGAGTCAAGTTGGAGCCATTGGGTCACCATAAAACCACTACACTAGCATCCATTACATAGCAGTTAAACAAACGCAGTAAGTTGATGATAATATCTATGTTTATCTCTATAGATGGTCTTAAGGCTGATTGTGAGGCGGAGGTCCTCCTGTTGCCTGGACACATCCGTGATCACGCTACTGGTGGGACACAACTGTAGCGGATTTCAGATCAACAGTTTGTGCTAAACTTCCGTGTGTCCCGGGAGTCATTCCAACACATGTGTGATGGGACCAGGGACGTCCTGGAGAACAAGGACACTAATTAGCGCTTGTGTGTCCCTTTCCACCGTTGATGGTTGGTCACCATAACCCCGCCCCCAGCCCCTGACGTACTCGGTGCTTAGCTCTGGACCAGCAAAGAGTTGGTGCTTGCTGAGCTCCAGTTTATAGAACCTGGAGTCGGTGCTTAGGTGGTGGAAACACAAAGAAGTGGAGCTAAGTCAGGCTCTGGGTCCGAACTAGACCTGGAACCAGCTCAGTGGAAAAGGGTTGCCTGACAACTTGTTATAACTGTGGAGGTCATCTGTGATCTTATTCCAGTCTGTGTAAAGCAAAACTCCATGCAACTTCTTTTCTTGTTTGTTGCAAGGTGTTTTGTTTTGTCGCCTCTCTTCTGCCTCTTTCCCACTCCAGAATTACGGAGGCCGCCTCGACAATTATGCACGAACGTTTGGAGCATTTTGGGTGCGAGTTCGGGAGGCTCATGTCGCTTCACAGCATGGAGACCGATCGAGAGAAAAGAACAAATCCATCAGAGGAGCAAAATCTAAATGACTAATGAGATGAATGACGTGCACGGCAGCATGTGGTACAGAACATTTATCTGTCTTTGATTATGTAGCTGCCTGTTAATATCATAAACACAGATAATGTCAGAGCTTATCCTGTGCAAACCTGCCTCATGAGACACAGTCATGGGAGGTCTTTTTCTAAATCGCACGAGGTCCTCAGGTAATATCAGTGTAGTAAATATAGTAAATAGATAACTGATGATTAACACAGTTTGTTTCATACTTTACTCTCTGTAGAGGAACAAGGAGTCGCTCAAAGGGACTCGACACAGACTTTTACATAGATCATTTTAAAGGTTTGTCTCTGATGCATGCAGGAAATGTTAGAGTGCATCTGTCTTACAGTGGCAACATGAATGTTAGCTGGTAGGCTGGTAGATCATGTGCACTTTAGTCTGGAGCAGACATGTGGCTTCTTTCAAAAAGAACAAAGAACGCCAATTGCAGAAAGAGCTCAGGTGGGCCCTTCGCACTGTTTGATTGACAAGAGCAGCCAGAAAATTGAACCACCAGACTCTCAATCATACGACAGCCTCCTCTGCCATCTGAGCTGCAGACTGCTCTTTTTATTTCTTATAGAAATCGTGCATTTTAATTGTGAAAATGCCACCTGGCGCGCAAACATTCATTGTTTATGGGTTTTACATTATACAGTGTGATTCAAGTCGCCATCCACGGTGTGTTCGGAGCTCTGGATGCACAGAAAACAGTCAAACCTGAGACTTTAACCGGACACCCACACGCAGCAGCTCATGTTCTGTGGGCACCATTCGACCGGCGTTGCATAACGTCAAAATGTTTACGGGAAAAGCGATGTTTTCGCAGCTTACAGTTAAGCCGGACCACTCAGATGTAACCTGTTAGTGAAATCCTGTATCTTCACAAAGCACGCCTGCTCTCCGCATTGTCTCGGCCCAGTAAAACCAGGAGAGAGTGCTGTTAAATGCTCAGTTTGATGCCCCTTTTTTTCCTGCAGACCGGTGAGTCACAGGGCTGGCATCGGAGCGGCTGTGACATTTATGGCGTCGAGAGAGAGAGAGCCAGATAGAAGAATCTAAAGTTGGACTGCGCATTTAATTGTGTTTAGTCTCAAACCACATTAAGAGATGTTCTGGGGATGAAAGGCAGACGGAGGCAGAGTTTTCCAGTCATGTGTTTTGCTGCCTTTTTGATTTGTTCTTAGCTGCATTTTATCATTTTTTCTTGCATGTTTATTGTGTTTGGTTTGTGTTTTTTGTATGTATCCCCCCTGAATACATGCATATTTCTTTGTGTCTGTGTAAATCCCTGCTGCGTGTCTGTGCTTCACTGTGAGCTGAAAATTATTGAACACATCATGCATGTCCAGTAAATCAAAACCTCTCTTCTGTCTGGCTCACTTAAAATATATCAGTCGGTACATTGTGTTGTCGTCTGTGAGGGAGGAGGGAGGAGGGGATGTCTGCAGTGTGACGGCTACACAACGGACTGTCTCGCTGATTTCTGCGACACACTATGGAAACAAAAAATGAAGTAAAGGGTAGTTAAGTATTTCAGAAGTATTTTCTTGTTTCTTGGCTCATGCAGGGAGGCACGCCTGTTTAACTGTGATCCCACACATGTTGAAACTCCTTTTCATATAGCTCTTATCTATGTGGCATGTAGCTGCTGTTAATCCAAAGTGCTTTTGAGAAGAGAAATAAGACTCCCATTACAAATTTACAAGTTTAAATATTAAGGTTAAGACCCTGCTGTATTATTAATTATGCAAAATTACCTGACAAATCACCGCACTAATTTAAACATTAAGGTTAACATCCTACAAAAATACTAATTTAGCTGACGGGATGAAATATTAAGGTTGAGACCCTGTAATATTAGAGTCTTCATGACATGACATGACTCCAGGAAGTTCAGATGAATAATGTAGCAGCAATATTAAAACCAGAACGTGTACGATGTAAAACAAATCCTGACTTCTGTGACTCCTAGAAATGTTTTTAAAAAGCCACCGCGGCAGCAGAGCAATGCATTCCGATGGATTCCAGGATGCTGGAAGAGTTAGAGTGGCTCTGATGAATTATGTTTTTACAATGCTGAGATGCTCATACGGTGTTTTTTTATGCGCTGGACGACATCATTAGTGAAAAAAACGTCAGCCCTGTACCTTTATTCCTCTTCAGAATCAGTTTTTAAACATGGTGCGGCTGATTTGCTCTAATATTCCAACTTGTCATGTTGTATTGTGTGGTAGTTTTACAGCGTTTGAGCAGAGCTGCAGGTGAGCTGGTGTGCTCAAGATGCAACGAGCTGTGAAGGGATGGGTGGAGACAGAGGCGGGGAGTACGTAGATTTGCGCATTCTGGAGGAAGCAGCAGTTTAGAGGTACATCTGAGGCATTTTAAGGGTAAAAAACAACTTCTAAATGTGTTATTTTGATGCACAGAGACGAGTTTTTAGAGGTTTTAATTCTTTTTTAAAAAGGTTTTCACATTAGAAAGGCTAGAAACATCAGCTAAATAAATGAAAACTGACTTGAGCAAAGATTCATGTCAACTCTTGAGACGAATATGTGAACTGCAATGCTTAAAAGACGAACACTGGAGTCACTGGGCTGAACTACCAGATAACAACTGACTTCACACAGCTGCAGAAAATACAACAGAACACGTCTTCACCTGCTGCTCCTGTTGATCCGACATGCTCAGATTCCTTAGTTACCAACCAGCTTTGAGATTTTGAGATGCCTGAGTGCACCAGGGGATGAGACCTGCATTAATCATCAACACAAACTCAGCTCTGAGATTTCTGACAACATTTTCTCAATCAGTTTTACTGACGGTGAACAATACTTGCATAAACAGTGCTCACCAGTGCCACCGCTCTCTTGTATATGTAGGCATTTAGGGTGGAGTTATTGAAATTAAATTAAAAAAGCAGACAATAAGAGATAATAGATGTGCAGCTTGTGGTCTAGCTCAGGTAGAAAGCTGCTGGATTCCTTTCCTTAGATCCTCTGTTCAGAGTCTTGCAGGTATCAAGCTCGCAATTAATGATATTTTCTACATGCTAATGTTTTATTACAAGTTAGTTGTATGTACACATGCTCATAATATTTTTAGCCTTTATTTATATTTGCACATTTCTTATTCTACTATAATTAAACCTTTTTTTATGGTGTGAATCTACAGAATTGCTGCTTGATATTATTAATATTAATATTTGTTGGCACAGAATAGATTTAATTAATAAAACATCATTGTCAAAAGATCAGTTCCTCCTTTAAAGCGCGTCTGTTTCTCTCTATTATCTAAAAAAATCAACTCTGGTGTAGTTTAACATCGTTTCCCAGTCGAATAAGTCGTTTTTATTTTCTGCCATTTGTCGTCATCTAGTGGGATATCGATGACAAGCAGGTCCATCCCGATTGGCCTAATTTGCGATGTGCTTGTCGCTGATTGGCTACAAAAATTTAGCCCGTCTACCAAAGTCGTCCGGACGGAAACGTGTACAGCTTGACGTTCCCGCCATATCATCAAAGTTAAAACATATCACGGTAAATACATCTTTTTGTACAGTTAAAATTTAGTGTCTAATTTATGTCTATTTTTAGCAATACGTAAAGGCAAAAATACAACACTCGGCTCAAGCAGTTTGGCAGCGAACGTTAGCATGTAGTAGTTTCTCTCCGGAGGACAATAGAGAAAGGACCGGCTCGATTTATGGAGTTTCGAATGGCATATTTGTTGTGAGAGTTTCTGTCCGAGGCAGTTTGAGCACGATGGGAGGCTTTAGGGCACTTCTGAGAACAGCTGTGGTCTTCCTGACGTTGGAGCTGTACCTGGTGTGTTGTGATATCACCGACGGAAACGCAGAGCACCTGAAGAGAGAGCACTCGCTGACGAAGCCTTACCAAGGTGAGACGGCTCAGTTAGCTCGATGCTAACCTGATGTTCTGCCCACTCCCACATCTCTCAGTAGCTTTTACAAGTTGTTTAGCGACATTTTCCACTCTTTAGCTGCTTAATGGAGCTAACAGTCAGATTATAGGTCACTCATAAGAGGGTATTTTAAAGCGAATCGTTAGAAAACGGGTGTAATGTTAGCAGTCAGGGCTGTGCTAGCTAAAAAGTTAATACAGATGCTTATCAGTGTAAAAACACAGAAACACCAGCAGTACTGAATACTACAACTTCCAGAAGCTGTAATAAAATCATGTTTTTCTCGGGAAAAATGTTAGACAACAGACACTTATTTATTTATTTATTGTTCTAGTTTATCTCTTTACTTCTCAACTTTTGCCTCAATTTTTAGTACTTATTATTAATATTATTTTTTCTAATTACTGTACACAGAGAGCTAAGATTCACCGGAGTCAAATTCCTTGTCAGCTGTAAAAAACTTGACCGATAAAGTTGATTCTGATTCTGATTCTCAGAGACGTTACGAGTTAATTTGCTTTAAGTCCCGCAAACTTTCATACCTAAGCTATAACATCCACAGAAATACCTGTCCTCGATACTGAAACGACACCGCAGCAAAACCCTCACACATCAGGAGAAGCAGAGGAATAATAGATGGCAGGGCATGGATCTGAATTTGATTATTTATAAAAGAAGCACAAAATATGATGACAATGTCCATGCGAGCCAGTGGGATGATGTGAAAAGAGGCGTCAAAGCAACGTGAGTGAATTATTGTCCCACGGTGTGTTTAAAAATGTTCATATCCAACTAGAAATGGAGAAACTCTGCATTAAGGTCAGCTCTTTACGTGTTACGCATGCTTCTACAAGTTTAAATCCATGTAGAGAAAGTGCATCAGTACTTTAGTGCACATTTTTTGGTCATTATTATAACTGCTGTTGTTAATATATAGTGATTTTTAGCAGCTTTCAGGATTGTGACTCAACTTTATCAGTGTATTTACACATACAGATGATTTCACCATTGGGTTCTTATGTGTCAGTTCAGTGACAGTAGGGGAGGTCAGTCGTTTGACCACCTCAGAATCTCTTGAAACTTTCTAGGAATGATCTTTGGCGACTGAAACTGACTTCTGCTCATTTTTTCACCCAGTGGAAATTTTCAAAAAATCATTCACAAGTTGGAAATTGAACGAGATGCCACTTTCAGGCGTCCATATCTCTTGAAGTATACGTCCTAGAGCCTCCAAATTTGCATTTTTTTGCACTGCTAATACGACACTATACGTGCAGGATCTTGAAACTTGCTTCAAGTGTTCAGTCCCATAGCATGAACGTCAAGCCTACATTCATTTTTTATTAGTGTGACATTAAAGTTGCATGGAAGTTCAGTGTAGACTTCACAGTTAAACAAAGAAATGCAGCTGAAAAATGAAAATATTCACAGTTGGACATTACTGAAACAAGCTTTGGGAGTCTTCCTGTACTGCACATAAAGTATAGCTGGTGCTTAGTTAAAAAGCTACTGGTGCGGCACTGTTAACTGCTTATAAACTTGACATACTTCAGGCTTTTTCAGTGAAACATTTAGTTTTTTGGAGGATCTGTAGGTTTGTCATTGAGTGTGGTGAATTTTTGGTGAGGGAAAATTTCAAACAAAAGCCTCTAAACATGAAACTTAAGCAGCTCTGGAAGTTGTTGAGCGTGTAAAGCGAGTTTCTGACAAGTGATTTCTTGCAGGTGCCTGGAGCTGTTACACTTTAAAAGGCCAAAGAATTTAACTTGCATTTCGGTTGCCTGTGTTGACAAAATGTGAGCAGGGCTTTCAGAATGCCTTGGGGACTCTGCAGTGTTTGTTTAAGATGTGTGCAAGAAAGTACCCGAGTAGGAAGGCTTATCAGGTACTTGTCTTTGTTTTTTCTCAAACAAAAGCAGCTGGCAGTCCTCCCACACTGATAAGACAACAGGGAATACAGTGAGACAATAAAGTCTGTGACAACATCAAGCGAAAAAAAAACTTGTGATTGTGTGCGGTTTCATGTTTTTACATGACAAAAGTATTTGACTATAGACAACCGCTGCAGTGTGTGCTTTGCAGTGTATTCTTTCTGACATTTCACAAATGAAAGTTGACTCAGGACTAACCAAATGAGTGTAGAAACATCTGTTGGGTAATCATCTTGTTCTGCACGTTTTACGAGTTGTGCATAGTTTCTCGCATGAGGTCACCTGAAATCTAAAAGGAGCAGACGTAGAGATCGAAAAGTGGCCGAGTGATGTCACATACTGACTCTGCAGTTGTATGCCGCTTGTATTTTATCGACACGTAGTACCTTCGAACGGTAGACGCCACCTGATGTTGGTTGGCCGCTCTTGGCATACCTGGGATATTTATTTATTGCTTTACGGCTTTGCTAAACCTAACAACTGCAGTCACGTTAAGTGATCACACAAAGGTTGTTACCAGTCTGTTAAGTCGGCCCATGTTTTCTGAATTTCACTACAATGCTGGCAAAAGATGAGCAATTGAAAACACTGACGGGTCTAGAGCCGTGCATTTCTCTTCGGAAAAACAAACTATAAAACGGTATGAGGAGTTTAAATATATAATAGGGGCTAAAAACAACTGCTGCTTCAGTCGAGGTAAGGGAGTGTGATTGCATAATTAATAGGTTTATCAGTATCACTTCTCCATGTGTGTAAGCAGCTTAGATATAGGTTTCATCACATGCATCACCGAACTGTATAACCAAATTACAGATGTAGTCCTTTTTGTGCTGCTCAAACAACTGACAAAATAATAACAGAATAAATAATCAAGTGATAAAAATAACACTTTTCATGGATTATCATGAATTTAGTATCTGAACATGTCCTGTGTTTTCACCTGTTCGTCTCTCAGGTGTTGGCAGCAGTCCGACTAGTCAGTGGGACTTCTGGGGAAGCACTTTGGTGACGAGCTCGTACGTCCGACTCACTCCAGATGAGAGGAGCAAGCAGGGATCTATCTGGAATACTGTGGTGAGGAGAAACTACAAACACGGCTCATGAATCTTAATGGTGTTTGCTCCTTTTCTGTGTAGGGGGAGACATTCATTCCCTCTCATGTCATTGAGGTGAAACGTGAACGACTGGAGCGTCTGTTTTGTCGATACTAACGCTGACTTTGCTTACGTTACGATGCCACAGCCTTGTTACTTGAAGGACTGGGAGATGCACGTGCAGTTTAAAGTTCACGGGTCAGGGAAGAAGAATCTCCATGGCGACGGCATCGCTATCTGGTACACAAAGGACAGACTGCATCCAGGTAATGTTGGCTTGTTTAACCTCGTAGTTCTGAATGCCGAGGTCCAACTTTTGTGGAGGAAACTCGCTCTACTTGATCTCACTTCATTTTCTGTTGGACCTTTTTAGCATCACAGCGTTGAAGTTTGGATTTACCAAACATGCCGACTAAGGAAAGACATTAAATATAATTTATTCTCAGCCATTGGAGATGAGAATTAATCCTTTATTTTAAAAACTATAATCATTCAAAAGTGTCTTGTTGGCCATAATTCGTACGTGACATGTCCATTAACTCTCTGAACCCCAGATCCGCTGCCATGTGTTGAAGGTGTGTTTTATTACAGCGAGAAACTGTTTGCAGCAGATCCTGTGCAAACACAAACTCGTGTTGGATTGAACTGCAGGCTGTGTTTCCACCAATCAGAGAAGAGAAGACGAGAGATATCGAGAATAAAGTAAAACCTGCTGCACGGCTCATAAACAGCCCACAGAGGAGCAAGTTTACAGCAAGTTGGAAGATAAGTTTAGCATGGTGAAATATCTTTTTGGAGTTAATGTTCAGACTAGTGTAAAAAAATGCAGTGTTGGTAGAAGTTGTCGAAACGTATAGCATGTGGAGTCTCCAAAATCAGCGCTCACTGTTCTTCTTTTATAGATTATGGCATTAGAACTGTGTCATACGGCACAGAAGACATTTTTCAGTTCTCTCTAAGTCTAGCCATGTTTATGCTGTTTCCATAGAGGTGCAGGACTTTATATTGCAGTGTTTAGCAGCGTCGCCTCACAGCTAGAAGATCCCCGGTTCGCGTCCTGGTTAGGACGCCTGGGATCTTTCTGTGTAGAGTTTGCATGTTCTCCCTGTGCAACATGGGTTTTCTTCAGCTTCCTCCCACAGTCCAAAAACATGCTGAGGTTAACTGATGATTCTAAATTGTCTGTAGGTGTGAATGAGAGTGTGCTTGGTTGTCTGTCTCTATGTGTAGCCCTGCGATAGACTGGTGACCTGTCCAGGGTGTCCCCTGCCTTCGCCCGAGTCAGCTGAGATAGACTCCAGCCCCCCTCTACCCTACAGAGGATTAAGCGGTGTACAGATAATGGATGAATGGATGCTTAAGGATCTGAGTTCTAATGCTACATATTCATAATTAACTTAAATTTACCATTAATGCACAAAGTAATGCTGCCTTTCTCACTTTTTGTCAACACCGAAGACACATTAATCTTTTTTTTTATTTACCTGGTACTTGGTGGTTCCACTTTTATCAGTGCAAAAAATGAATAAAAATCTCAATGTCACAACTGAGATTTAAGAATTCTGTTTTCTCTCAATTGCAAACGTGACATCGTAGAAAAGCAAACAGAATACTTTGTGGTAATAAACAGTATGTAAAGGTTATATGTATGAAGCCCTACAGCAGGGGTGGCCAACCCTGGTCCTCGAGAGCCACAATCCAGCATGTTTTAGATGTTTCCCTCTTTCAACACACCTGATTCAAATGATCAGCTCATCATCAAGCTCTGCAGAAGCCTGATAACAATCCCGATCATTTGAATCAGGTGTGTTAGAAGAGGGAAACATCTAAAACATGCTGGATTGTGGCTCTTGAGGACCAGGGTTGGCCACCCCTGCCCTACAGCTTAGATACAGAAACATGAATCCAAATATGCCTATTTGTTGGTCGACACTCCTCATTCTCACTCCATCAGGAAGCTTTATCTCATCATATCCGGGTGTTTGTGTCTCATCTGAGCTTGCTTTCATCTCTGCCGACCACCAGTCTCGAGTTGTCTGCTCATGTGTCGCCTCATCTCTGCCTCCATCCTAGGGCCCGTGTTTGGAAACCAAGATCAGTTTCTTGGCCTGGCTCTTTTTTTGGATACCTTCCGCAATGACCTCCATGGAATGGATGTAAGTGTGCAGCGTGTGCTTCGAGGCGATTGACTGGCTTGTTTCTTTGCAGGACCCGTGTTTTCCAACAAAGCTCTCTTCCACGGGCTGGCCGTTTTTATAGATACTTACTCTAACGATGACGCGACGGATGTGAGTGGCTGCTCCGGTTTCCCTCGTCAGCATGATGCCTCGATGTGGATTTTGTTTATCTTCACTGTTGAGCAGCATGTTGTCAGAACTGCGAGCATGTTAACATTGAAAACCACACAGATTTATTTATTTTTTTGTCGCTATAAATGCACATATTTGTTATAATCAAAGTTAATCACGTCTTATTTGGCATGGTGGTTCTCTGGCTGTGCCATCTTCACATTTGGAAATGTCATGATGGAAATGTTGGTTTATTTCTGGGTCAGTTTGTGTCAGTTCAGACAGAATTTAGGAAACAGGTTTTTGCAGAGTTAATCTTAGCATCCGAGCACCAACAGTACTTGGAACTCTATTGTTATTCCTCAGATTATTATAATTTTACCAACTCATTGCGCACAATTTTGAGACCCTGAAACTACTCAAAAATGCGTATCACTTGTAACGCACATCAAGACGATGTACCACTATGATATTTTGGGGGATTTGCACATGTGAATGGCAAAAAGGCTCAATAGCGCCCCCTACAAATTAAAGAAATTGGGCCCCTGCAGTACGTTTCACCTAGAGCAACGAAATCCGGTACAAAATATGTATCATGACAAGACGTACAAAAAAGCCTCAAGAACCCATACCCACAATGCAACAGGAAGTCCGCCATTTTGAATTACGTGTCAGATTTTGGGCGATTTTGGCGAAGATTTTTCAATTTTTCTAGAGTGAACTCGTCCTCTCTGAGAGATCTCTTATTTGGCCTGCATATATAAAAGGCATTGGTGAGCAAAAGTTATTAAAATGTTCCGCTAAAATATGAGGGCGTTCCCGTGGCGGCCCCCGGCATTTTGCTGTTTCGCCATGAAAGAAACAGGAAGTGCTGTCTGACTAGCCTGTACATGCTCTAATCGGCCTGAAACTTCACAGGTTTGATCAGGCCTCATAACAGCCACATGACCATGTAAGGATAGCTCAGTGGCAGGCCTATTCTGATGCTCGCCATCACGCCATGAAACAGGAAGTGCTGTCTAACTAGCCTGTACATGCTCTAATCGACCTCAAACTTCCCATGTGTGGTCTAAGTCCGGCCCTGAGGACAGCCATATGGCGAGATCCAGTCTCAGTCGCTGACCAGCTTGAAGCGACGACCCGCCCAACGCTGGTCACAGTTTTAATTTGTTACTTGTGAACCAAAACTAAGTTCTGTAAAATATTTTGGCAGAATTTTGAATTTCAAATGTTTTCAGACCCTTAAAAAAGTCACACCTGGGAAGTCATTTTAAGGTTTTTGTATCTCCAGAAATTTTCAAGGCCTAATAATTGAAAGTTTGGCTTACGTCGGAGACATTTTTGTCTGTGTCGTCACCAAATTTCTTGACTGTAGGAGTGAAAATGGCCTCCGAGGTGCAACGTCTTTTTAAAGGGTGAAAATACAAAAGTTCCCAGGTCTGAAAATTCTGCTAAAATCTTTTACAGAACTTAGCTTTGGATCCTAAATAACCAAACGAGTAAACCCGTCGTCTCATAGTAAAAATATGAGACAGTGGAGCGACACTGCTACCTGAACTGACACAGACCGATCCTTCACCAGAGCTTGTCTTGTGGCTTTAGCTACTTTCACATTGCAGCCAAGAAAGTGTCCAAATCTATCTTTTCCTTCGTTGCTAGCTGTTCTGTACTCTGTGTAGCTGAAATCTGGACTAAATGATGACAAGGTAGTAAAACAGACCAGCTTACTTTTGAAGTTTCTCAATGCTACCAGCTAACAGTCCGATGAAAACAACAACAAAAACTTGTACCATTAATCGTAATAAGTTGAAGACGAACACTGTAACTGAAACTAATCGTACAGACAACTATAGGTGTGAAAAAGGTGTACCCATTTCCAAGTGATCCTGCAGTGTGAAGGTGTGAGCTGATATGATTTGAGCTGTGTCATGTGTGCATATTGTTTTCTTTTATTTGATGTGTTCACTTGTCCCTCGTCTTTATTTAAGAGCACACGTCTTGTTCCTGTTCCTAAGTTTTATTTAGTGACTGTTCTCTGTCGCCAGCGCTCCTTCCCGTACATTTCGGCCATGGTGAACAACGGCTCCGTGAGCTACGACCACGGAAAAGATGGCCGCTCGTCGGAGCTGGGCGGCTGCTCGGCTGAGATCAGGAACAGGGAGCACGACACGTACCTCGCCATCCGCTACTCTAAAGGAAGACTGACTGTATGTGCTTTTTCTCTTCAGCCTCTCGGCTTTGTAGCGGATGAAGTGCTGCTTTGTGGCCTTACTTACATCCAGCCTGTTTCCTGCAGGTGATGGTCGATGTGGACGATAAGAATGAATGGAAGGAGTGCATCGACATCGGAGGCGTTCGTCTTCCCACCGGGTATTTCTTCGGTGCCTCGGCGGCTACAGGAGACCTCTCAGGTAGGTCAGAGACACACAAGCAAACAGCAACAATGAAGAGTTTGATTAACGCATTGTAAAATGAAACTCAGACATCATCTTGGCATCGTTGTACAGACATACTGCACAGATATTTATTCCTATCATATTATTACATTACATTATTTCAAGTTTAATTTCATTTTTCTGATTATTCCCAATTAAACTCATGTGTTACACACCTAGGAAATAGTCGCCTCTCGACTACAAGCACGGTTTTTAGTGTCGACCAGGGCATTTACATGAATCCTGTACCTTATAGTTTACAAACAAAACAGTGGTTGTCCAGTCCCTCAGTCAGTAATCAGCCAAGCCTTAGTAAAAATTAATTTTTTTACGTTTTAATGCATTCAAGGGCCTTAATTTTGCCAGTCAAATCAGACTCCTTCGACAGCATGAGCTTGCTTTGTGATTTAAACATTGAAACAGAGAAAGAGATCTAAACGAGAATAAATTAACAAATGAAATTATGTGTTTTATGCTTTCTTTTCTCTTTTCTCTGAAGGACCTTTTGAGCTGCAAAGTCTTTTGTCCAGGACATGCCTTTGTCCCTCATTTTTCTAAGTCTTTATTTCAGTCAGTGATGCTGAGTGTAACTAAATCCTGCAGTATGACGAATATTACACTTGTGATTTTTTATTTTAAAATGAAGGAGTCACTCTAAAAGGCCTTAGACTCCTTCAGCAGCATGAGCCTGCTTCTGGATTTAAACATTAAAACTGAGGAAAAAGATCCAAACAAGAATAAATGAACAAATGAAATTAAAGAAGTTAGTTTAGCATTGTTTAGCATAGCATTCAATAAAGGTTATTTCCTGGTCGTATTTAAATATAAAAATGCTCCAGAAGGCTTTATTTGTGTGTTCAAATCACAAGAAATGTTGTGGTGAACATACACCTGTACCTCCTGACTGATTTTCCAACTGCTTTTTCACGCCTCTAAAGTTTGCTGCTCTGATGTCATGTTCCAGACAACCACGACATCATCTCCATGAAGCTGTACCAGCTGATGGTGGAACACACCCCCGAGGAGGAGAACTTGGACTGGACCAAGATCGAGCCCAGTGTCAGCCTCCTCAAGTCGCCTAAAGGTAGGTTCAGATTACAGGAACCTTTATTTATAGTCGTGTTTATTCCATAGTTTCGTCGGTAGAAATACATCAAATGTACTTTACAAGCCATTGAAAGTTTCAGAAGGAAAGAAATGACAACTTCAACCACAGAACAGCAAATATTATCATTTCAGTCTGATGTATCATACAACACAGAAGAGATCGATCCATAGATCTATTAGATCCATGCTCTTGGTTGCCATGGTGATGAGCCCTGTCCACATTCAGCTTGCTGAAAAGGAGCGATCGTGACAGCGCCAGCAGCTTTCTGAAAAGTTCATAGATTTCAAACCAGAAGCACTCAGAGCAGCTGCTGAAAAAAGACGGAGCACCCTGAAAAAAGTGGCGGCATTTTCTCTGAATGGCCACATGTGCTTTTGTTTTTTCATTGGGAACAACTGAAAAACAATGCTGGTGCTAAAAAAACACTGTTTGGTCACACAGCAAGAGCGTATTTGTTGAGTGTCCTGTGCCTTTAGTTGACATTTGCATAAAAAAAATCTCATGACAAACATGTTTTCAATGGTTTTATTGTTCATATTTTGCTGTGATCCTGTTTTGCCTGTATGCACTTACACTGATCAGGCATAACATTATGACCACCTGCCTAATGCTGTGTTGGTCCCCCTTATGTGATGCTCTGAACCATTGGACCAGAGGACCTCTCAGGGGGTCCTATGGGGTCTGGAACCACTGGATCCTTTGGCTACTCTGGCTTGTGCAGTGGGGCCTCTGTCAATCCAACTGGTTCCACTGCATCCTGTTGATGCTTGATCAGAATGGGCTGTAGGAAGTCTGGAGGTCACATCAACATGTTGGACCATTGTCATGTTCCTCCACATGTTCCTGATTGGTTGGTGTTGTTTCCATGTGGTGGGGTGCATTTTCATCCAGTGACATTTGGGATTTCCATCAGCATGAGGGAGTGTGTTTGTTGTGGGACGATGTTTATTTGGGTGTCTAAGTCTGATCAAGGTTTTCCATCAGAACACCTCATAGTACCAATATGATCAATGTTATTCACTTCACCTGTCAGTGGTCAGGATGTTGTGGCTGATTGGTGTTTTTCGTTGCTCTGTCTGATAACTTGTACAGCACTTTGATCAACTGAGGTTGTTTTAAACTTGCTATTTGAATATATTTAATTTGATTTAAACCAAAAATACCCCCTTTTATGACTTCACAATCTGATGTAGGCCTGGAAGATGGCTTTTATTAGCAAATAATCTAGTTTATGTTGGCGCCTGGTGTCAGTTTTCTAATGTTGTGTTCAATTCCAGTTTCCTCAGACTCAAACAGAGACTCTCTAACCAGCCATTTATAGATCAGATGAGCGTTTATCCTTAACTGAAGATGATGGTGGATTTTGTTTTCCTCCTTTACAGACAACATCGATGATCCGACTGGAAACTTCCGCGGCACGCCTCTCACCGGCTGGAAGGTCTTCCTGCTGCTGTTGTGTGCCCTGCTGGGAATCGTGGTGTGCGCTGTGGTGGGAGCTGTAGTTTTCCAGAAGAGACAGGAGAGAAACAAGAGGTTCTACTGAACAGGAGAGAAGAACCTCCTCAGGGAGGTGTTTGTTGTGGAATGAACTGCTTCCAAGCGACAGATTGAGCACATTCAATGTGAATTTTTTTCTAAAGATTGTACAGATGTTTATATCTTCAAAGCACTGCGTTGAGAGTGGATGAGGGTAACTTGTAATAACTCGCTGCTCAGAAGATGCAGAACTAGTGGCGACCGTCATAAGTTACCCTCAGGGCTGTTTTTGTGTCTTTGTGTTCATTTGTTGCAGGGTTAGAATAGAAAAGAGTTCCTGTCTTTTGCAAACAGTTTTCAAATTCTTAAAGAGAATCAGTTCAGACTTGCTTGTCGGTTCATCCGGTGTCCCCAGGTCTTTTCAGCTTTTCTCTGCTGCCGCTGAAAGAGTTAACAATGGCACCAAATATCAATTTAGTTTTATATTTTTGTCTTCCGAGCTGTTTTACTGGATTATTTATTGGAAAAAGGAAGCAGCTCCACACAGAAAAACGATTTAATCTGCTACATTTGGCGATGAAATGTTGTCAGGACAAAAAAAGAAGACATAAAGTCGTGTTTTAACCGAGCCGATTTGGATTGGTTGATTATTGTTGTGAGGACCATTCTGATTTGGCTGTTTCTCTCTCTTTTATTTTCAATCGGCAGTAGCAGTATCAGTTATCACTTTGTCTTTGGATTTTCTGTTTTAAGGCTGGGATTTCTGTAGGGTGCATTGTTTTCTTTAATCTCTTCAGCCGTACTACGTCTCTGCTCGTGCTACACAACCACTTAATTCTGTTTATTCCTACTACTCTGTTGTTTTTTTTTAGCGGAGGGTGCCTGACTCGCTTCAAATAGACCACTAGGGCTGCAACTGATCAGTCAGTGTTTGAAAAATACCCTTCAAAATGTCCCAAAGCCTGAGCAGACATATTCTAATTTCAGTTTAACATCTGAGGACACTTGGAGAACAATTGTCATTACAGCTCCTCAGTCTGCTGCTGTTAACGTCATAAAAATACACATGTTTACGAAGTACAAATGTTAACCCCAGAAAGCCGGATGAAACAGTAGCAGCAGCCCGTCATTTCCTCTCTTAGTTGATCGTTAAGTGAGATGCGAAACCCTTCATACATGCTTATATTCTCGGTGAACGGAACAAAGATGTCAGATAGCGCACATGAAACGAGTCGAAGTGTTGGATCGGAGGCAGGGTAGCAAACTGGCAGCGATCTGAAAACGTCCTGATTGCCACTTAAATCGTTATTTCCAACGAGTTTTTCCACCACGCCAAGTTGTGGCGACTCTTGAAACACACCGTGGATGGATCTTGAAAACTCAACGACCTCAAATCCTCGAGGTTGAAATGTTTTGAGCTTCTTTTTTTCTTTTCTCTGAAGGATCTTTTGAGCTGCAAAGTCTCTTATCCAGAATATGCCTTTGTCCCTTGTTTTTCTACGTCAGTGATGCTAAATTGCAGCTAAAACTCTGATTCAGTTCTGCCGTTTAATGAATATTACACTCGTGAACTGCTACTTAAGACAAGTGTGATTAATAAATGTAAACACAGTGTTAATTAGAAAGCTCATTTTGTCCACGTTTGCGCCAGCACTGCTTTAATTTCTTCCAACACCAGGCTTCCTCCTTTGTTGCTTCCATTTCCATTATGTTCCTCTTTGCCTCAACATGTTGGAAGTGAAATTTAGGATTTGATGACATGTTTTCTGAAACGCAAAGTCATTATTTTTTAATCTGTTTGTCTGACTAAGCATTTTTGTTCCTGTGTGCTTGAAGCCACTCTGTTTTTCTGGCCCATCAGTTAGTTCTGTGATGAGACTTGAAACAGCTTCTCTAATCGGAAATGATGTATTAAAAAGAAGGAAAAAAAAAAAAGAAATCTGACTGTGAATTGTGGTGTATTGACAACTTTTACAAGCATTTAATTAAATTAGATTATTCATGAAGTCCGAGGGAATTTCCCCAGTGTGTCTAAGCAGTGCATGTAAATGCTTTAAATGCCAGACTGGCACCGAAACACTAACAGAAGCTGTAACGCTGCATTTTCTGCACTGCTGACTCCTGCCTTTGTACAACTTCAGTCCCTGCTCTCTATAATTGTACACATACCACGTTTAGGGGTTGTTATTCTGACTTTTATTATTTAATCTGCTGATATTAGCTCACCTCAGATGTGTCGTAAATCATAAATGTCAAGAAATCTAAGTACAGACGTGACATTTTTGTCCTCTAAAAGCAGCAGCACTTTAATTTTTAAACTGTGAACTGGACTTACGGGTATATTTTTAGTCAGAGCTGTTAAAAAAGGTCTACAATGAGTACGTTAGAAGTTTCGAAATTAAAAATACAGCATATATCATTTGTAAATAAGTGACAAAAGGCAATATAGCCAAATGCTGAGGACGCTGTGGCCTCCAGGGGGCGCCACAAAATTGGGAAAAATGTCACCTTCGATGTAATTATATTAAAACTAGTTATTGCTTTTAACTATCGCTGATGTAGGGGGCGCCATATTGGATAGGGCTGGTTCTGGGCTGGGTAGTTTAATCAAAAATAGTATATTATAGGAAATTAATTTGTGTGCAAAAGTATGTATGGAAGTAACCAAAATATGTTTTAACTATCATCTTTGGAAGTAACACATATTAGGACATGCTAAATCTCTTTCTTGCAGCATGTTTTGGAACGCCCTCCATGTTTACAACCAGCTAATGGAGCAGGCTAGCTAACTAGCTACAGCCATTAGCAAGCAGAGGAGCCATTTTTGCCAAATTAGGTCACTTACTGTTTAACATTAGTAAGAAACTACTTTCTTTACTTCCGGCTGTGAATTTTAAGCTGCTTTTTATTTCCTGTTCCGTAAATTGACATGCATGGCAACAGTAACCATGGGGGGCGGGGCTTAACTGTGAACACCCCGCCCTGTGTTATGTGGCTCCTCCCACATGGCGCTGCTCATTAGCTTACCAACTGACGCCAACTGTGCCCTTCGATTAGCATGTAGCTAGCTCGGTTAACGGTACCAAAAATGGCGCTCCAGGACGGTTTAAATGTTTTTCAGTTTCACCAACGTCGGCTTTAAAATAATTTTTAAGGAGGATACTGAGTTTTTTTTTGAAGAACTGCGGCGTTTGACAACACTTTTCTAAAACCGTTACCCTCCACCAAGATGCAACAAGTAAGTACCTGCTCTTTGCTAGCATGCTAATTAAAAGTTGGGTCAGCTTGTTGTGGTTTTTCTGGCCGCTAATTTCCTCTTTGAATTGATGAATTAAAATCTAAGTATTGGTCAGGCTTTTCTTTGTTTGGCAGGTGCACTGTGATGCTCTCATGCTGCTGACTGACATGACTGAGAAACAGTTGTAATGGGTGTAGTTGCAGAGCTGTGCCAGTTATTTTATGGGACTCCTGTCTTGTTCAGGGTGATTTATTCGATTTAAGGATCCAAATATGACTGTTGTCTTCCCCATTCACGTATTTTGTCATCCTCATTTTTGTCTGCATGCTAAAACTGAAAGCTGCAAAGCCATTTATTTTGATTTATGCATCTTACACCACCGGGTTCAAGCTCTTAGTTTTGGATTTTGTGAGTTTAATGTGCTTTGGTTTGTGTGGATAGCTGGGATTAGACTGATCCATCTCACTTTCCTAGATCTACTTTTGGAATTTAGGGTTTTATTTCCTCACATAAACCTGCTCCAAATGCAGTAACTCACTAAAAAGCAAAAAAGGAAGTAGAACTATTAATGTAAAAGGAACCTAGGAACCTGACAAAAGTAGTGCAGCACTGCTTTTTTATGGTATTACTATACTTTTAGGTGTGCTCTGTGATTGTAGGTGTTAGTGCTGCGACTCAACCCAGAGATATTCAGTTGAGACGCTGCAAAAATGATTGAAACGATTAATCAATACTGAAAATAGTTAGTGAATTTAATAGATGACATCTCACTGATTGATCATTGCGGCTCTGACAGGTCTAGTTTGAACAGTCAGCATTGTAAGTCCACTAAAGAAGATGAGTCCATGTTACCTTACTTGACGTAACTGTATGCATTTTTCTGTTATTTCTGATCATTTGATTAACAAAATCGTCTTCTATTCTTGAGAAAATGACAGCATGAATAGCAAAACAGGTTAAAAACCACTTAATTATTCTCACTGTTATCATTTTAATGCTGATTATTTTCCTTTTAGGCTAGTAAAAGCCACCAAAGATCCATTTAAACAGGAAAAAACTCACAAAACTCAGCATGACCATTGATCCATGACTACTGATCATCTCACTTCATGGACTTTATAAATACCAATATGGTTTACCAGCACTATTCTCATGATAATCTCGTTCTTCACCCCCTTGTATGAATCTGCAGCTTTGGTCAAGGTCAGTGAATATCTGCCGTTTTTAACCACAAGATGGTGATGTTGTATTGATTTTCATGACTTGTGGCGACTTCACTTCTGGCAGGACACTGGTCATTTCTTTCCTTTGCAAACTCAAAGCACAGTTTCATTCACATTTAAGAAAACACAACCTGCAGTGACTCTTAACTATTTGCAATTATATGAACAGACATTGATTTTTACCTCGTTAATTACTGGAGGATTGCTCAGGGCTGATAAATATTTAAAATCTATCTGTCAGAATCAGTAATTTTACTGTTATGAATGTATGTTAGACACACTGTCTACATATCCTCTCCTGACCCCTGGACTCCCACAGATCACGTGCAAATCAGTGTTCTGTCAGCCTCCTCCGTCTCTTTCTACATGACACTGAAAGAGTGTTCAAGCACTTAATAGAGATGTCATTACCACAGTGTGGCATCCCACAGACTCCACACGTACAGACTATCAATCCAGCACGCCATTCGATGACTGAGTAGGTGCTCTGGAGTGTGTGTGTGTGTGTGTGTGTGTGAGAGTGTGAGATGAGGGCAGTAGTTTAAATAGCCCACGGTTTATGCTTCCACTTCCACACCTGGAAGCTGTGATTGACTGGAAGCCTGACTGACAGAGCGAGCTGTAGCCTCAGGGCCGATGACTTACACCTTCCCACCTGGGTCTGAAAGACTTAGTCACAGCACATAGGGGACGCATGTTTAAATAAATCAGGGCTGTAGCCAAGCATCATTTTTTGATTGCGGACCGATCTGTTATTCATTTTATTATGAATAATGGCCCTTTTGTGAAAACTAATTAAGTAAATATGAATCATTTGTCCAATTAAAAACATTAGAAAATGAAGACTGTCAAGTTTAAAAGCCAAATTGATTGTTTTTAATGATAGGAGATAGATTTATGCCTGAAATTCCCTTCCTTTTGACACTGCAATTCATTTTCTTGACATTATTAACGGCCAAAATGACAAGCACGTGCAGGTCGACTCTGGGTTGTGGATGGAAAGTTGAACAAGACAACCAATTTAAGGACGCTGCATTTGGCTTTCTGAAGTCTAAACAAGCAACTGGAAAAATAATTAACAGATTTGTTTACAGCCCCAAATCCGATCGTCTTTCATTCGTTAATTTTCTGATAACCATTAAATTGATTGCCTAATTTCTAATTACTCCACCTGCTTGATGTCACTCCCTTTTGTGAGTACGTACCACAGTTTTTTTCCCCTTGAATCCAAGGCTATTTGTTTGCACTGATATTTCATTCAAATTAAGTCCAGTAACAACTTCTACAGATTCACATAAATAACGATTTATGTCATGGCGAACTGTCGTGCATAATCCTGATTGGAAAATGCAGAGGAGGAGGAGGTTACGCATGACTGTAAATGCTGCTACCCACTGTGCTCTCAGTAAATAAATACTATTCATGTTTTTGTTCCTGAAGGAAAAGGGAAGAAATTCTCCCAGCAGTCAGCATGTTCAACACAATACTGTACATTCTACACCTCAGCTGCAGGACTTCATGTTCTTCTCCAATTCACCAACTCTTTTCAAAACTTGTTTAATTACCTTGGACAAACTTGGAAGGTCGTGCTGACAGCAAGACTGTAGAAAAAAGGTGCCGTGGTAGAGATAAAAGACGTTCAACGGTGATAGAAATTAATTGTTAATAGGGGTGACATGTCAGCTCAGCAGGTACACAATGAGTCCCACTAAAAAGTGTGATACTGTTCCTGCTAGTGACCTCTAGAAATGCAGTTTTGTGGGCAGAACAAACAACACTGTGCAACCACAGGAATCGTACAGGTTAATTGCATGTCACTCTGGGACATAAGCGTTTTGTGAAAACTTGGCTGAAACTTTGTTGAATATGTGATGTCAGTGACTGTGGGATCATTGTGTGATTGTATAGGTACATTTGAGAAGGAAAAAAAACATGCAAGCAGAGACATGCTTTTCACATCATCCATCTGTGCCTCTCTAATGTTTTCAAATGCAGCAGAGAGAAACTTGGACCATAGGACTGGTACAAATACGGTACTTACTTACTTACATGCTAATTTGGTGTCAATGTGACTTAGTGTCCACCTGCACCATCTAATGCTGTCCAGTATACCAGCCCTGCCATTACATCTGTATGTATGAAACGTATAAGGATTAGTTGCGCACATTCCATCATGTTTATTACTGAAGTCAGAGTTAAAAGTGGTGTTACCCTGGACTGACTTCCCTCTTGTAACATACATCAGAACAGTGGATCAGGGTCCCGATCAAGTTTGTTTGCCCCAATCCAGTCTTTAGTATCTGCCTAGTCCAAATCTGAAACCATTTTCCTAGATAACACATACTCAAAGTACATTAAAGTTATTAAAATCATTCCAGTGTACATGCTTGATAACTGATTATCTCTGCAGTACAACAAGAAAAAAATGCATATCTGCATTAAAGCTGGCGTTGTTTGAAATGTAGTGTGGAGAGAGTAGGGTGACAGCCTGGTTAGGGTTTGGCCAGCAACGGGCCACCATGACAAAGACTTGTTTGGTGCTTAATGTTATCCATCCAGGAAATGTGTTAAAATGGGTTTAACACATTTCCTGAAAATTTCACCCAAATCCATCTATTACTTTTCGAGTTATTTTCCACACAAACAAACAAACAAACCAACGCCGGCCATCACATAACCTCCTTGGCGGAGGTAATTAGACTGTCGTGCTAGGCAGGTGGATTGCATTGGACTGCACATGTGTACCCGATAAAGTAGACACTGCATGTTTGTATATATGGGCTTTTACCTAGTCTCATCATCCACCGTCTTCTGTCTGTTCCTGTCTTATTCTGATTTCCTGGTTTGTAGATCACACTGTGAGAGTGGTGTAATTGTGGTTTGATTGCCTTTGTCCTTTTCCCTTTGGACAGCCCTAAATCACACAGCGTAAAGGGGCCTTTTGAAGTGAAGGGGCCAAAATGTCACGTTTATCCCCGCAATAAATGAAAGGTTAATTGGCCACGGCTGCCTCTCACATGCTACTTTATGACGACGCCATTTTTTAAACACTTTGACCTGACAAAGATCTGACTGTCGCCGTAATGGGAAGTAATTATCTGCTGGAGAACATCCAAGTGTTCGGTGTCATGTGTTTCATGAGACATTAACATTTTCAGCTATATGTTAACTCTTCATGTCCAAACTTATTATGTTTAATGTCAGTCTTGGTAGTATCTTAGATTGGTGCCTTCAGTCAGTCCTGCTTAAGTGCTAAAGTCAGGAAATACCCTGTCGTATTTAGTGGGTAGTTGCCTCCGGGTGGGTGTCAGTCATTGGTAAATCAATCACTTAAACTAGGTGTAAGTGGAAATGGAAAGCGAGATATAAACTTTGCTGTTTACTCCCGTTAACAGCCTGTATTTTAGACATGTGTTCCTCTAATCAGTGTTTTGGTACCCAGGATATTGACTTCGGCTCTTGTACTCATTGCGTTTGGAAGCAGTTTAGGGTGATGAACTCACAAATGTTTGACTCGACTAAAGGTTTTGGTGAATCTGCGCCTGAGAGGCTGATGACTCGACGACTTAAAAGCAGGGTCTCTTAACCAAGACAAGACTGGTCATGTGGACTGCAGGGAGATAACTGTGTTTCATGTCATGTCATGAACAAGTCAAACCATTAGCTAGAAGGATGATGCTGTGTCTTATTTTTATGAAGTCTAACAAACAAGTGCATTTAGTCAAGATAATAAAAAAAACAAAAAATGTGGTAGTTTATTTATTCAGCAGTAAAGGGACTAGAGAGGATAAACCCAGCTGCCTTTATGGCAATATACATTATATTAGGGCTGCACGATTATGGCCAAAATGCTAATCACGATTATTTTGATCAATATTGTAATCACGATTATTAATCACGATTATTCATTATGTTAGAAAAACACCTGTATTTTTATTGCACTAAGCAAACAATACAGTTTAGGAACAGTTTTCAGCACTAAATGAAATTTTAAATAAGAATAAATAAATGATAACATAATTAAATAATCTGGATTGGATGAATTCAGAACCTGATCCAGATTCTTCAGATGATCGGCAGCCGTCTGGGTCAACTGGGAGCAGCAGAGCATCGTTCCAGATTCTTCATGTCGACCTCCTGCTTTATAAGGTTCTCACCTGACCTTATAAAGCAGGTTAGGTGAGAACTAACCTGCTTTATAAATAAAGATCGGTTTGATTTGCTAACTTGCTAGCTAGCTAACTTTTATTGCGATCGTTTTGAGCGTGGTTTGAGAGATAATCGGTCCCGACATCAACGCGATCCCGACCTCAAAGCGATCCCCCCCCCACCCCCATCCCCCCTACAAATAATTGCGCCAGGGGATCACATATTTCTTGTCCAGTGTTTTGACCATTTTTCTGAAGCCCTCGTTGCTCACTGTATTTAGTGGACACACATGTCTTTGGCCAAATAAAACGACATTGCGTCAGTTATTTCTGCGTGTCTTTGGGAGGTAGATGGATGCGGTGTTGCCCGGTGCAGGCTCGCTGTTATGGTTGTCTGGGTTGCTGCTGGACACGGACGGGAATTTTGTGAATCAGCGTTAGCTTTAGCCTTCATGCATTCCTCGTATTTGTGTTTGTGATGTCTTTTCAGATGGTTGAACAGATTAGTAGTGTTACTCTGCAGGGCAGACACAACTCTGCCGCACTCTTTACATATGACTTGTTCTTGTTTAACGTCATTTGCCCTGAATCCGAAACAAGTCCAGACAATGGATGTTGATCCGTTTTGAGGCAGTAGCTCCTCACCATGATGCTCCTACTTTCTTCTGTTGACATGACTCTCATCAGTCCCAGTCCACCGAGTGACTTAAGGTTGCCGCTGCAGGTGCCCTCCCTTGTTATTTTGGCAGCTTCATAAAGCCTCAAGCATGTTTTCGCCCCCTGGTGTTTGGCTGACTACTGATTAAGAAAGTGCTTGATTAGATCTGCAGCAGAGCCGCATTTTAAATGTAAATATCGCCGACGATCAGGTTAGTTTAATCGTGGCAGCAAAAATCGTGATCGTGATCAAAATTCGATTAATTGTGCAGCCCTACATTATATACACTGCCACAGTTCAACAAACTAATAAAAAACAAATCAGATAAATTAAAAGCCTCACAACCCCCAGTACTAGTGGTACTCGCACTTCACTTTGTTTTACTTTCAGTAGTGTCATTTAAATGGTCTTTATTGCATTACAGTATTCGTTTTCTCGAGAAGCAGTGTCTCCTCTGCATGGTTGTGGTTTTATATGACAGGGTGCGTGTTTAGTCGATGCCCCGCTCAGTGTTTGTTGCCGAAACAAGCTTCCAGCATGGAGGCTGGTGCAGCTCTGTTTTGTACATTTTACATTCAACTTTCGCTTTTCACATCGTTATAGCATCATGTGTGACCAAGTTGTTGTCGGTCTCTTGTGCTCATATACTGTTTCTTTTGCTTTACTATTTATTGGTTCATTAGCAAAGTGCACTGGGACTAATGCAAGCGATATTTGCATTACAAATTTGTACTGCCTCCACCTCCAGCTATTCTGAATACTACCTAATATAGAATACAAGTTTCCTTGCAAAGACTAACGTTTTGCATTGGTTGCACTGGTGCGTCTAACTTTTTCACTTTGATGCTCCAGCACATAATTTAGGTGCGCCCAGAATTTTTAACTGCACCTTTTTGTGCAAAATAATACGTATAATTTTGAGCATCACCTTTTCGTTTGGTTCTGATATACACTGGTAATTTACCGGTTACAGTTTGTAAATGATTATAATGTTGTAATATATGTTTTATTATTTGTCGTAAGGATGATCTGAGACCTGAAGTTAGTAAAACAGGTAGCTTGTTTTTTTTTTAATTGTCATTCCTGACCCATTATTGCTTCAGTTTGCATGGGGTGGGGCTAAAAAATAGCCTGAAAAGAGTGACACAAGGCGTTCTGACGTTAGAATTACCTTAGTGGAAACCAAGTGATTTTTACCTCTGCCAAGAAGGTTATGTTTTTGCTGACGTTGGTTTGTTTGTTTGTTTGTGTTCAAAATAACTCTAAAAGTAATAGACGGATTTGGATGAAATTTTCAGGAAATGTGTGAAATGGGACAAGGAACAAATGATGAAATTTTGGGAGGGATCCGGATCACCGTCTGGATCCAGGATTTTTTTTAAAAAGATTCTTCAACATTGGGAGTGTTAGAAAGCCTTGCAGTGCCGCCTTGGGGTAGGAAAGTATATTGCACATATATGGTGGGTGTCGGCCGCTCGTGCTCAACCACAGCAGTGCTACAATGTGAGAGCGATTACCGGACAGTTTATTTTTTAACAATACTTTGTCACTGGGAGGTTGTGTTGGGGGTGGACTGAAGCTGCTTGACAGAGGTCTGAGCTCTCTCAGTGCTTTTCTAGTTTTTTAATCTTTCTGATAGACTTGCTAAATGTCAGGTGCACAGGTGCAACCAATGAAAATGTTTTATTGCACTTGACAGGATTTTTGTGGCATGCTGGAGATCAGATAAGGATTTTTCCCCCTCATAGCTCTGCCTACAAAAGCACTCTGACTACAAAAGTTAGTGTACATACTAAGCACATTTCCAGGTAGTGGTGGGCCGATGCTAAAGCTCCTTAGCTATTTTGATTCAACTTTGTGCCACTGCAAAGCTGCTCAGTCTGGAGGTGGGAATTTAAATAACTTGGAAACACAGAAAGAAGAGATCAAATGTGGTAGTTTTACAGAATGAGGGACCAAATTAATTTTATCTGTTTGTCTTCGAGGTTTGGCAATCTTTTATTTTTGAACAGCTGCTTGGAGAAAATGGTCCAAGCGACTTTGTGACTGCATATTTCACTATTTGGAGACAATTTATAGACAAAGCAATTAGTTTATCATAGAGGAAGTGATCTTTAGTTGTAGAAATTGGCATTTTTAAATACATTTTAGAGATTTAATGTGAATTATAGTTCACAGTCGGCTACAGCGTTGTCTGGTTTCTAGTTCTCTTGCTTCCTTCCATCATGTTCCTGTCTATTGGATGCTGCTGCCTTTCTGTCTCTTCGCCTTCAGTTATTTTGCAGTTTGTGCTCCATCAGCGGTTGTGTGTTCCTAGAAAGCAGCAGGCCCGCAGAGTCTGACAGCCAATCTTCCACCCACCAGTCCCTCATGCCAACGGGCCGCTCTTATTTTAAGACAAAGGCCATCGCTGTTTGAAATCCACGGAGCGCTGTGTAATTTCCACATCTACACACTGTTATCAGCTGTCACGTCTGTCACATGCCAACAGATGCAACACTCAGCGTCTCGCCTTCCCTTGCAGGAACACGAAGTTCCAGTCCTGCACCCATGTGGGTCACTTTCATCTCCTTCAGCTTTGCTACTTCATGATGTGTTTAAACTTTCATTTCGACAGGCAAAAGTTTGACTCTTGATTTCAGTTTGTTTTGCTTCTTATTCAAAGTGTGTGACTCCTGTGAGGTGAACAACGCAAGCACAGTCAACTTTGTCTCTGATTGAGAGACGGAAACTACAAAGATGGTGGCATTTAAAAGCAGATTTAAAAGATATTTCATTAAGGAATGTTTTTGACCGCTGATATTCCATCAAATTGCAGCTGATTCTGTTGCTGAATGAATTGGTAGAGCTTACACATGAGACTTCAAGGTCAAAATACATTGACTTCTGTACTGCCGTGTGGTGTTGATGTAGCGTATACATTTAATGAATGCTTTTGTTTGTGTGTCCTTACAGGAAAAACATTTAGATCAGTGTAAGTGCCTTACTGTAAAGCTCATTTTCTGACGTTCATTCGTTCCTGCTTATGCTGAGCGATTAGATAATATTTACGACATTAGATTATAGAAGTCAGCTATACAGTTGTGCCCAGATAGGATCTCGTCATATCCTCGTGTCTCTGGTTTTATGAGAACACTGCAGGCAATGCTAGAAATCAATGAGCGGTGCTTTATATTATTGGATTTAAAGGATTTATGCATCAATGTGACAAAGTGCAGTATCTTTTAATTTATTTAACTGGATTATTTTGTCAATAAGCAGCTTCTTCTCATCTGAATTTCTAGAAAGTTTAAGTGCACTACATCACAATATATATTGATATATCAGGACGGCCCTCTGCAGCTTACAATCATCGTCGATCCACTGCAGTCAGGTTGATGAGAGATACTGGGCTGATTCTGCTGCTCCAAGTGTCCGTGGAGAAGCTTAAAGTTTTAACATGCAACAGGTTGTGGATGTGTTTTTTCGCGAAGTCGTGCAGCTTCGGTAGCACCGTGTCTGCGATGTGGGTACGGCTAGGAATCTCATACCTCGGCTCCAGTGTGCAGAGAAGACGCCTGAATCCCAAATTTTCGACCACGGACAGCGGCTGATCATCCAGGGCAACGTACTCGGCAGGAGCATCTGTTATTTAGACCGCACGTGGGTTGTCTCTGGACATTTTCTCCCGCTTAGCCAACGCCTGCTGCAAAGTTGGTTGTCTCTTGTCGGTGTCGCGAGTGAACTCCCTGTATTCTGCCTCATGCTGGGATTTCAAATGTTCAATTAAGTTGCTTCTGTTGTAAGCGGTCGATTTTGTCCTTCCTCTCGAGACTTTTGCTGGACATAATTTGCATTCTGCTTTGTTTTTGTCGCTCTGATTCACCTGAAAATAGTTCCACACTTGCTGACGTGACTCCTCGCTGCCCGCCTTGCAGTCAGGTGTGTAAATCACAACTTTATGAGTACGAGTGCTCATGCCCGGTATCTGTATCATTGCATCCCTAATAAAAAAGGCAGATATGCATCATAACCATATTCATGTCAATGAAACACTTGTCGAGGCCTCATTCTTTTCATTTTCCTCCACACAGTTCCTCTTCACAGGATCGTCACTACTCTTTCCTTACCTTGCTAACACTTCTTTTTTCTACCACTTCATGCTGTGACTTACATGTCAACGTATGCTTCATGTCTGGAATCTGTGTGACCTTAAGATTCTACGTAGACACACAAAAGCCCTCCGTCACCTGATGAATGGCAGTGAAAGCTGAATAGCTTGTCAGTAAACCTTGACACCCCCGCACTTTAGACTTACACATGAAGCAGCTGCGGCGGTTAATTTTCTTTGCCTTCACATTTGCTAAACATCAAACAACGTGATTTTTTTTTCTTTTTTACAATACAACGTAGAATCAGTTTGAAGCATTAGACAATCTTCTGTAATGCATTTGAGGAATAGATAATTAAAAACTGTAAAGGTTCACAATAAGCTTCTGCTAATGGAAAGTGAAATAACAATTGGGATACAAATTGCTTCTGTACGAAATGTTAAACAACATAACCCACGACCACTGTAGTTTTTGTCACAAGTACAGTAAAAATTCCCTTAATATGGGCCTTTGGGGTCTGACGATGCATGACAGTAAGCATAAACAGTCTGTGCAGAGTCCAGGCAATGAATTCACTGTTATTTGACAGAAGTCTATCCAGGTTCTTACTGGTTTTGCTGGTGGATTACAAAGTAACGTCAAAGGTGCTTTATGCCACCTACTGTTTTTGCTACCTACGTGGAGAGACCAAAGAAGTGGCGTCTTTTTCTTACTGATTCTTATCATTTTGGCACCGGTGATTTTTATTTCGCGCTGGCTAAAACGTCTTTTAGAGGGCGCCAAAAACCCACATGCAGGAAAGACCTGCATGTATCATCATGAAAAGCTTTGAAAATGGTTGTTAGTTGCAAGTACAATTACTATGACCATAACTTTACTCCTTTCTAATCAGTGACACTTTAGTTAGTTGTTAGTTGAGTTTTATATCCTATTGGCATCAATAATGGATTTGGAAGGTGTAACGACTTGATATACTGCGGTACAAAAATTTTAAGACTATTAAGAATGGCTGATGTACAGAATTGTTTCAGTTGTGAACCTTGTAGTGCCCACAGTGGTGGCGGACCTCCTCCGTCTCACAGTTGCACCATATTGCGGAACTAAAAATAAGTAGGATTTTCCAGTCTGACCCTTTTTTCTCTGTGACGTATGGCTAGCGAATGGGATGGCTAACGCTAACAGCTGGAAGACGCTCCGCTGTCGTTAAAATCACTCGTTTGGGATCACTTGGGTTTCCTGGTAAAGTATGAAAAAAGACTAAAACATGTGGGCCAGACCAAAGCCGTAAGGAGCTCCAAACGTGGAGAAAGTATGGCGTTTATTATTTGTCATAACTCTAGTTTTACTTGGCCGATCAACACGATTCAGTACAGATAGTTTGAAGTCCGCACTTACGACACAAGTTGCAACGGAGATTTAGCATTTTCCATAACGACTACAACCATGGCAGCGTACTACAGCCTCGACAACACTCGGCAATGCTCGGCAGCGCTCACTTATTTTGCATTTTATCCTTTTAATTAATTGACATTTCTTTGTGGAAATGTATTTTTACTTTGACATTAAAGGATAATTTTTCAATAATTCTATAGTCAAAATCAGCCAAATTATCATGAGTAAGACTTTATTTTGAAAAGCAATAAAGAGGGAAAGCTTTTAAGGGAGGGTGAATACTTTTTATCGGCACTGCAGATAAATATTTTATTGACCCTTTGCAGAAAATTGCATTCTTACTGCCGCTACAGTAACAGTCAAGACGACACATCTAACACTGAACATAAAACATAAAACAATTTTGGCACCGAATATATTCTGTGCAGCAGTAATGCAGCAGTATTCTGCTAAAAGGGAAAAAGATAATGTATTGTTAACATACATTTCTATAAACCATTATTTTTTATACATCTTTGCATTGATGCAGTGACTAATGTCAGAGTGAGTCAGCCCTGCAGCTGTAAGTGATGAACAGCAAGCCGAAGCTAAATGAGTTTGTCCTGGTTCTGCATTAAGTCGCTTTGACAGGACCTGCCTGGGAGTGAAGGTTGTGTTGTGGTCTGCATTTAAGCTGTCAGCATAACTCACCAGATTAACTTTTTTACTACCACTCTTATTTATGGGAACCAGAGGAAGCTGTGTGGGATGTCTCATGTGTGCTCAGGCTGGGCAGAAAAACTGGGACAGTACTGATCCGTTTCAGAAAACCTCATTTGGTTTTTTCACATCGTATGAATTCATCTGCATTGTCTGCTTTTGGGACATGAAATTTTCTTTTCTCAACTCGCACAGTGCTAGTAGCAAGGCATGTTTTTCTACTCAGTCCAAGAAGTCCTCCAATACTCACTCTAGTCTCAATAATGACTGTAAAATATGTATTATTCTCTAATTTATACAGATGGACAATGCAGAGTCCCCCGAATGCAAGCCTTACTTTGTAAAATATACTAAAAAATATCAGTGAAACATCATTAACAAAAACTGTTGGTAAAATATTTGAATAAATAAATAGATAATATAAAATAAATAGTGATTAGAGGTTTTAAATAGTGAATAATACAACAAAGGCTTTTGCAAATCTAAATAAAAACAATTAAAATATCAAAAAAATGTTAGTAAAAAATGACTTGTAAAATTTCCCCAAGAAATATTAGTAAAAAATCTGACAGTATTAGTAAAATATCCAATATTTGTGGAGATATTTTACTAATATTTGTGGGGATATTTCATAAATGTTTGGCTATCGGATGAAAAGAAATCCACATTGCTTCTTTCAGCTTTTTGCTTTACACCTCAGCCTCCCTCTCTTCACCTTCAACTCCTACTTCTTCTTCTTTATCCTCACATCCTTCCTTCCTTCCTTCCTTCCTTCCTTCCTTCCTTCCTTCCTTCCTTCCTTCCTTCCTTCCTTCCTTCCTTCCTTCCTTCCTTCCTTCCCTCTTTCACCCTGCACCATTCCCCTTTCTTCTTTTCTTGGACCACTTCACTCTATGTCTCATTTCCTCCTCTTTCCCTCCACCTCAATCCAATCTCTGCCATCTCCCCCATACCATTCTCTTCCCCGTCATCCTTTCCTTCTCGTCTCTCAACGCCGGCTGATCGACTGATAGCTTTCAGGAGTCGACCGTGTGACTGACAGGTGACGGATGTCAACAGCAGTCTGGATAGGGTTGGGGTCTCTGGATAAACGGAGCCCACCAATCACGGTGGGTTGTTGCAGACAACACAATCACAGCTAACATATCCAGCAGACTGTTAGAGTGAAGTACACAGGTGACAACAGGCTGGCTGCTAACTGATAAACCTGTTACACCTGTTTAAATGTACATTAGATGTGTTGACACTGTTATTTGTCATTCAGCACATGATGTGAATAACATTTTGATTTTGCTGTGAAGTGATTTACTATTAAATGGAAGAGATAGATCTTAATCAGAGGTGTCCTTTTCCTGAGTGGGCTCAGGTTTTGGGGTAACTGAGCTGGTTTCCATGTTACCTGGGGAGTGAGACAAATCTTTACATATGATCCCAAAACTTTATTGTTTTTGGAAGTTAAAACGGGTAACAAACTAGACTTTTGACTCGCTGGCTGGGCTCCATTTGGCCCCGTTGGCTCGCCTTGTGTCCTGCAGTGCCGAGAGTTGCATGAGCTGTAAGATACACAAGAGGAAAGCAGAAAATCCATCATTCAAATATCAGACAGCTGCAGGGTGCGCGGACAAAGCTGTGGGTGGATTCCTTGTTAGGATTTTTAATTTACTGAGATGTACAAAAACAGTTTCTGACAGCTTGATAAACATGCTAGCGTTTGCCCCGTGTGACATTTACAACACGGACCCAGTTTTACAGTGCTGCCAAAGACGGTTTCCATGTGGAGCGGGCCATGTTAAACCATATGTCTGTGACCAGTTTCCATTGGTTACCATGCTGTTGGTTCAGATGCTCAGGATGAGAGGCAGTGCTTGACCTTGAAAATGGTGTGTGACAAAGTAAGCCTGAGACCATCTCGCATTTTAAAGGTAGAGTCTGATTCTGGAGAAAGATTATTGATTTACACCTTGTTTTCACACGCTTTGTTAGTGTCTGTAATTGGGAATGCATTTCATCCTGGGTAGACGGAAACATCACCACAGCCGTAAGGGGGAGGTTAGCCTCATGCAGTAGGGAGAGAGAAATATTTTGTGAAATGTTTTTTTAGAAGACTTATGAATCACTACAGCGCATGTAGCCGAATGCTACACAGCTAGCATGTGTTAAACTAGCTTACCAATTTGACTGTCATCTTAGTCGAGCAACTGAGTAGCCTGTTAGCTGATTTTGTTTTCCAACTTACTGGTGCACACAATCCGATCGGTCCACAATCCATCACAAAAGGTAAGTTTCTTTAATGTGGTGTGAGTGATTTACACATGAACTAAAAGTTATATGGACACACAGGCACAAATGTACACAGGACACACTGGAGTAGTGTTGTGTGTACCAGTGTGAGCTAGGGATGCAACAATACACCTAACTGAACTGAACCAAACTGTTTGGTACAGAGGTATACTATGGTATGAAAATTTTAAGACTACTAAGAATGGCCGATGTACAGAATTGTTTTAACTGTGAACTTCGTAGGGTGCACAGTTGTGGCGGACCTTCTCCGTCTCATGGTTGCACAGTGTTGCGGAACTAAAAACAAGTAGTAGTTTCCAGTGGAGCACAGGATGTGACGGACCGTATGACTAGCGAATGGGATGGCTAATGCTAACAGCTGGAAGACGCTCCGCCGTGGTTAAAACCACCCGTCTGGGATCACTTGGGTTTCCTGGTAAAGTATGAAAAAGGAGTAAAACAAGTGGACCAGACCAAAGCCGTAAGGAGCTCCAAACATGAGAAAAAGTATGGCGTTTATTATTTATCACAACTCTGGTTTTACTTGGCCGATCAACACAATTCAAAGACTGGTAGATAGTTTGAAATCCACACTTTCGACACAAGTTGAAACGGAGACTCAGCGAGGCGTCTTGCTGCTACGACATCTTAAATCGGTCATGTCATTTTGACGCGCGTCCAGAGGTTTCCAAACCAAACCGTGACTTCTGTACTGCGGTACATCCGAAACGTCATTTTCCTGTACCGTTTCACCCCTAGTGTGAGCCACTTTCTTTTGCTTCCATATTCTGAATTCGACAAAAACTGTACTGGAGTAGGATTAACACTATTTAGTCAAAAGTTCTGTCTCATTTCATTGCTGCACAATTATTCAGGTTACCACATTTGACACGTACCATGTTGTGAGCCAGAGTGAGGATGGAAACTTAGTAAACAGGGCGACTGATAATGTGAGAATGTAGCATGTGATGTGTTCGTATTTGAGCTGTGCATGATCAGGATAATCTATTAATTTCTTGTGGAGACAGCACTAGCAGCTCCTCTGGATCAGTGCTACGTTTAGTTGATGAAAAGCTCCTGGGAAAATACTGAGCAAAATGTTAACTTAAGTTCTTCTGGGTTTGTTGCTTAATATGATTGCAAGCGTGACTTTTATTAGACCGGGACTGATTTTCCACATTTTTTTCCCTTTCGGTAAATTTCTGCTAATTATCTGTGTCATGTCAGGTTTGTCCACGTCGAGTCATTTCCAATCTGAACGTCAGGTGACACGTCTCTCCTGGGTGGTATTAATAGTGATGAGTTTCAACACGTCAGCGCCTGTCAGGAGGATCAAAGAATCAATCCTCGTCAAAAGTTTTTTAATTTAAGTTGCTGAGAGACGACTTGACAGTAAGTGTAGCATTTATTTTTGTGTTCCTGTGATCCATGTAATGTGCGTTTACTGGAGCTATATTAGCCTGCAGGAACGAGAAAGTGTCGGTTTGTGATCTTTACGCCACATTCCCCGTGTGTGGTCGCCCACAGCCGTGCAATTATCGATTAAAGATCAATTTTATTTAAAAGAACACAAACAAATCTAAAGGGAGTATAGGTTTCCACTGTAGCCATCTCTAAGGTTTCTTCTGGTAAAACACAGGCCGCATGGAGACGGTTACAGCTCCCAGTGTGAATGTGTTTGTACCTGCATAAGAACTGCAAAACTGGATAAGCCATCATGCTGAGTAAAACTCCTCCCTAGGTAAATAACACAACACAGAAGAAGATTAAACATAAGACTGAGGGATTCACATGAAGGGAGCTAGACACGTACGCAGTGGAGGACTTATTCACTCCTACTTTCATAATTAAACCCTGAAATTCATCATAGTACATCAGTGTTTGGTGAGAACAACGGGAAACAAAGATGTGTGTCATTCGCTGGTAAAGCTCTCAGTTTACATTGAGGTAGATCCACTTTTTGCAGTTTAATTTTAAGCTGACATGATTATCAGTCTGATCCAGGGCCTCGTACAACATGTCGCAGCCCTGCAGGGCTATTTACCCTCTCATAAAAATACCAGACGGTGTAGAAAAAACCAAAACATAGTGTGGCTGGTTTAATGCAATAAAGGGCAACACTGATAATCTTACCGTCCCTGTCAAAATAAATCCTGTTTTGACTTCAGCAAGATCTGAATACGTGATGCTGTTATACTGTAGAAGCAAAGACAGACATTTATCCATCCAGATGTTTTCTCAGCTGATATTCCAGAAATAAATAACTGACAGATTTAAGACAATGAAAATAAACATTCATTGGAGCACTAGAGGAAAGTGTAGTGAGTCAGCCAGTGCTGTACATACAATATATTGTCAGGGTTTCCCCCAGTGCTTTATAATCCTGGTGGGACGCCAGGTTCCCCCCCACCCCCGGCCAGGCTAAGCATCACTTGTTTATTTATTTTAAATAGGTTTTTTTATGCACCAAAATGGTGATACCAAAGACGGTATACAGAGCTTTTAGCCGCATCTGGTGATACGATTGAAAGCGCAATGGCGACATTTTATGGTCGATACTAGGGCTGCACAATTAATCGAATTTTGATCATGATCACGATTTTTGCTGCCACGATTAAACTAACCTGATCGTCGGCGATATTTACATTTAAAATGCGGCTCTGCTGCAGATCTAATCAAGCACTTTCTTAATCAGTAGTCAGACAAACACCAGGGGGCGAACACATGTTTGAGGCTTTATGAAGCTGCCTAAATAACAAGGGAGGGCACCTGCAACGGCAACCTGAAGTCACTCGGTGGACTGGGCTGATGAGAGTCATGTCAACAGAAGAAAGTAGGAGCATCATGGTGAGGAGCTACTGCCTCAAAACGGATCAGCATCCATTGTCTGGACTTGATCGGATTCAGGGCAAATGACGTTAAACAAGAACAAGTCATATGTAAAGAGTGCGGCAGAGTTGTGTCTGCCCTGCAGAGTAACACTACTGATCTGTTCAACCATCTGAAAAAAACATCACAAACACAAATACGAGGAATGCATGAAGGCTAAAGCTAACGCTGATTCACAAAATCCCCGTCCGTGTCCAGCAGCAACCCAGACAACCGTAACAGCGAGCCTGCATCGGGCAACACCGCATCCATCTACCTCCCAAAGACACGCAGAAATAACTGACGCAATATCGTTTTATTTGGCCAAAGGCGTGTGTCCACTAAATACAGTGAGCAACGAGGGCTTCAGAAAAATGGTCAAAACACTGGACAAGAAATATGTGATCCCCTGGGGCAATTATTTGTGTGTGTGGGGGGGGTCGCTTTGAGGTCGGGATCGCGTTGATGTCGGGACCGATTATCTCTCAAACTACGCTCAAAACGATCGCAATAAAAGTTAGCTAGCTAGCAAGTTAGCAAATCAAACCGATCTTTATTTATAAAGCAGGTTAGTTCTCACCTAACCTGCTTTATAAGGTCAGGTGAGAACCTTATAAAGCAGGAGGTAGACATGGAGAATCTGGGAACGATGCTCTGCTGCTGCCGGTTGACCCAGACGGCTGCCGATCATCTGAAGAATCTGGATCAGGTTCTGAATTCATCCGATCCAGATTATTTAATTATGTTATCATTTATTTATTCCTATTTAAAATTTCATTTAGTGCTGAAAACTGTTCCTAAACTGTATTGTTTGCTTAGTGCAATAAAAATACAGGTGTTTTTCTAACATAATGAATAATCGTGATTAATAATCGTGATTACAATATTGATCAAAATAATCGTGATTAGCATTTTGGCCATAATCGTGCAGCCCTAGTCGATACGTGAACTTTTTCCAAAGTCGGAGGAGCACTGGAGGAGACCATGAGCCGCTCGTTCCCCCCCAGGCCAAGGGGAGTTCATCCCCAGCGAGCCGACCGAGCCGCGGCTCCATGAGGAGGCAGAGCCAGTGGAGTTAGCACGGATGTTAGCACATCGTCGGAGCAGCCTTCTGCGAGCCGCGATGGTAAACATCCAACTAGTGGATTTAATCCAAAATGGTTATCTGACCCTAAATTTAGCGGATGGCTCTACCAGACCCAGTATGGTAAACCCAGATGGATTGATGCACTGATCCAACCTGAACCATGTGCAGCAATAAGTAGTAGAGGTCACACAGCACAGCAGACCTGTTCAGCCTCTGAGTTCCCTGGTTTTACCCCTTGGTCATGTTTGCAATTTTTTATTTATGTTAATTTATTTTACTTTTAAATGTGATCAGCAACGGCTTGTTTTAAGATTCACTAGGATTTAACTTAAGTGAAAACAATTGATATTATTTATTTTAATTGTATTTTTTTGTGTTTGTTAAAACTGTATTTCAAGATTGTGCCTTTTTGTAAGACTCTACGTTTAAGTATTGTTAATAAATGGCTTATAATAACACAATAGTCATCATTTCAAAATTCTTGAAAATTTTTAACTTTTAAAAAAAAAAAAAAAACACGGTGGGCGGCCGGTGGGTTTCTCTGCCACTGGGCTTAGCAAGTTTTCTGGGGGAAACCATATATTGTGATGGAGAATCTTAAAAATATCAGCCCCTTTTTTGACTGTAAGTATATAAACGATGATCATCCACTGATTTCTGCCATTAAATGTATAAAATGGGTAAAGAAAACACAGCGTCACTGAAAATAAAATGTACAAACACAAAGCAAATGTGGGAGAAACCAACACTAAACCAGCAAAATGCATAAATACCAAGGACAAGAAATACAGTGCATGGAAAGAAATGAAACCCATTTAAATACAGCTTTAAAATAAAGAGTGTAACTTTATAAGCAATGCACCTTAGTGAGAGAACGCATCTGTCAGCTGTGTTTGTCGGATGCCACCATGTTGTTGTATAGTCTAATAATTTGGTAGTCATAAATCTGGACAAATACTCTCTTCCATTGTAAAGAGAAACCTTGAAAATATGCATGTTTATCAACCTGCTTTCCCTCCTGTTTGAAGACGCTGCTAACCCGAGACACTTCAGAAGTCTGTCTTCTTTGAAAGCTGTGTGACATTTCCTCTAAAGTGTTGGTCTAAAGCACAAAGCATGATGATTGTTCCCATTTTGTTAAAAAAAAAAAAAAGTAAAATAAATGACAGGAGACAGACGCTCTCCATTTTCGCCAAACAAAACCCGGGTGGAAACGGAGGGGGCGAGGGATAAAATTGGTTTTCACAGGAGACGGTTTTTACTTTTCATTTTCAAAGACGTTACAGAGGGGGGACCACGTGTTCTGGGAGCACATGAGCAGCCGACAGACACCGGACCAAAATAACCTGCAGACTGTGCACGCTCAGTTCGCTGCTTTTGTCAGGGAAAAAGGAACTTTTTGTGCATGCAGTCATCAGAAACCACGACGTGTAGGCTATGTCCGCAACAACATGAGTTCCAAACCTATATTGCTCTTTGGACAACGTATATTAACCGTTATGTCTCCCATACATCTTCCAAAGAAACTGTCAAGCTCTTGGAAGCGCCGTCATTGCTTTTTTACTTCCGTTGGCTTGCAGCAAGACAAATGGAAGCACAGCACACGGAAATCTAGTTGCCAGGTGGGTGATAGCAATGTGAGAGGTGCCTGGATTCTCAATCTTTACCGTGTTAAGGTAAAACAGAAGATTTGTTCAATCTGTGTTTTCAATAAATTCCAATGTGGTGGTACAAAAGCAGCACTTCTTTCTTTTGCCTGACACTGTAAACTGTAAATTGGGTTAAAGTTACGATTTTTACAACCGGATTTGGACGAGTCAGGGCTTCACCCCTCCGAGTTGCTTGTTATGCCTCGAGTGAGTATCTTTAATCTTAGCTTGCCAGCGGAGCAAATACAGAAGTAGTCCCAGGACTTTATTCATTGTTGAGGGCAAATTTATTAACATTATAGTCGGCACTCAACCAAACTTGGATCGTTATGTGTACATGAAAAGAGCTTCAGTAAATATGTTGCTGAGGCACAAACGCTAAACTCCATGTGGCGCTACTCATGAACTACCAGCATAAAGATCAGTCACCTTAATTCTGATAATAGCTCTATTTTTTGTGTCCTAAAAAAATGATATAGTGAATGTTATTGACATTTTAATGATACTTATTCATCCATCCATCCATCCATTTCTATTGTACATATTCAGTATTAATAAGCCTTATTGATAAAGTGTTCTAGTTTTGAATGTCAGGTTCCTTGCTATGACTTGCTGTTAATCTATAACATATAATGTACACCGATCAGCCACAACATCCTGACCACTGACGGGTGAAGTGAATAACATTGATCATATTGGTTCTATGTGGTGTTCTGATGGAAAACCTTGATGAGACTTAGACACCCAAATAAACATCGTCCCACAACAAACACACTCCCTCATGCTGATGGAAATCCCAAATGTCACTGGATGAAAATGCACCCCACCACATGGAAACAACACCAACCAATCAGGAACATGTGGAGGAACATGACAATGGTCCAACATGTTGATGTGACCTCCAGACTTCCTACAGCCCATTCTGATCAAACATCAACAGGATGCAGTGGAACCAGTTGGATTGACAGAGGCCCCACTGCACAAGCCAGAGTAGCCAAAGGATCCAGTGGTTCCAGACCCCATAGGACACCCTGAGAGGTCCTCTGGTCCATGCCCAGTGGTTCAGAGCATTTTTGAGCACGCAAGGAAGACCAGGTCAGTATTAGGCAGGTGGTCATAATGTTTTGCCTGATCGGTGCATATCAGTTTCAAATATCAGTCATCGTTTTTTCTTGATTACCAATAGTTAGTTTTGGTCCTGAAAAGACATTGATTGGAATGACAACAGTGGCTTATAGACGATTTAGAAACAGAGATGGTGAAATAAAATGTGCAAGATAATGTTTATGTTGCAATAACAAATAGGAAATATATTTTCTCATTCTGTCTTCATTATTCTTCTAATTTACCCCCAGGACCCGTCTAATATTAGCTGTCGACACCTGTAAGTACCTGTAAGTAATTAAATGAAACGTTTTGGTCAACAACCACTGATTTGGCCGTTTGCAGTGTTAGTTGTTTTACCACTTTTGGACAGCTGTATATAATTATGCATTTAATCAAAGATGGTGTCCATTTGAGCTGAAACAATTAGTCATTTAGTCAAGGCAGTAGAAATTTAATTGGCATCAATTTGGTAATATTGGAGTTGCTTAAGTCTTTGTCATGTTTTCTCTCAGTATAAATTTACTGGAATATCTTTTGGCTTTAGGCTGTTGGATGGACAATACAAGAATAATCAAGAAAAATCAATGTCAGTAATGAAAATAATGACATTTAGATCTTTGACAGTTGATCAGTCACTGTTATACAAACGGCCTTTTACTTTTTGTAGTCAAAAACTACACTGCAGATCTTGACTCCATTGGGCTCCACTGGCAAGTTTGTTCTTGTCCAGCATATTGACAGCTGGATATCCATTGATTGTGAATCCTACAATACCAGTTATGGCCTTAGTGACACATCCACAGTGTTTGTAACGGATGCTCCACATTTCTTGGTAGAACATATTTGAAAAGCTGGAAGGAGTTCCATTAAGCTGTCATTTGGAAATCTAGAAATATATGTATGAAAACCAGACTAATGAAATCCAATCCAATGCTTGCACAGAGAGGTGATGATAGAGATGTGAAGGGGATCAGGAATGCAAAAGGAGGAGTGAAACTAGAAACAGCTTTTAATAGAAAACAGAAAAAGAAGAGATTAGCTTCGATATGGGCAAATAGAAACGTGAGGAAACACCGAGAGAAGATCAAGGGCACACGTGCTAAAACACTTTCTTTCTTCATGTCAAACCAGACAGCTCCCATAACCTAACAGGTTTGGACAAACCCGTCACGCCTGAAAACTCTGCATTGCCAAAATACTTACTTACGATGTTGTCTCCGAGCTGCGGGGATCAGAACCAACTTGTCGACGTCTAAGCTCTTTTTGCAGAGCGTCAACAAAGAACAATGAGGCTCATTTCACTGAAAAAAGATGATTATTCATGTTTGGGAAAGGCTGTAATTAGGGACTGCTTGTTGAAGTCCAGACAAAATAAGTTTTCACCTAAAACAAAATGTTAAATCACCCTGACAAGCTGTAATGGCGAGGTTAAAGCTGTGGACTTGAGTGTCACAGGTTGGGAAATTAAAAAAAAAAATTAACGCCACCTATTTAGCTGCCTTTAACTCTTTACTTTCTGCTCCTACAGTATAATCACAAGACTTTAATATTACAAACGGAGCAGGAAAATACAGTGTGTGACATCAGGGTCGCTGGTATTACAGACAACTGGATCTTAGCTGTCAATGCTGTGTCCTCTGTACTTTTGGTCGCCATGCAACCATTAGCTGACCTTAATAATTACAGGGATTGATAGTGAAAATGAAAATGAACTGCATGAAAGCAAAGCAACTTGTTTGCGCTTGAAAAGGATGATTAAGAGTTGAGAGCATTCAGGGACGATTTTTGATGAAATTAAAAGCGGTTTAACCAGGTGGATTATTTTTTTTAAAGTTACACTGACACTGTATTGTGCTGTCAAAGCTGAGTCACTGACAGCTTAGCGTGCCTAAAACTCTTTATTAGAAATATAACGTGCCCAACAGTGATGGACAGACATTGTTAAGTTATTAGTTACTGCATGCCTTTTATCTGTTGTATGTGGATGCTGCTGGAACTTGTGAATTTCCCCACTGGGAGGAATGAAGCATCCATCCATCCATCCAGCCATCCAGCCATCCAGCCATCCAGCCAGCCAGCCAGCCAGCCATCCAGCCAGCCATCCATCCAGCCATCCATCCATCCATCCATCCATCCATCCATCCATCGTCTGCTTAACGACTCGGTTCTTAATCGATTCTCATTGACATGCTAACTTTGCCGTTGCTGCTGAGTTGAGATTCACCCCAGAGCGGATCAAAAACACGACGTTCATTCAAAGTTATCTCAAATGTTTCTGCATATTTGTAGGGTGTCCTCCCTTTGACGAAACATCCACTTTGCAAATCTGGCAAGTTGCCCTGTTGGCGTCCTTTCTCGTGACATGCAACCACACTTTCGAGCGTTTGTGCCTCTTGGGTGCCGTGTTTCCTGCTGGCTGCACTGGTGAATGAAGTCACAAGCTACGCAGCGTGCGTGGTCACGTCATTTGTGCCCACTGGAACTGATAAGGGAATTGTTTGCAAAACTGGCAGATGATTCCAAGGAAATGAAACGCTGGGAACTGGTTTTTGATTCCCATCCCTAGATATTAGATATAGATCTATTGTCGTTTGCAAATTCATTTAAGTAGCAACATGCTCGCATATTTAATGTTGGATAGCATTTTGGTTCTTCTACATTTCTTATAGGTCTTTCAGAAATATGACAGAATCTGCTCAGTCAAAAAAATACATGCAGCATTTTCACCTCAACTTTCCACGTCAATGTTCGATTTGATAAAGGACGAGGAAATAGCACAGGTTTTTTGTTTGTTTTTCCTTTTCATTGCTTCATGACGAGCAGACTGGAGAGGCGAAAACGTGGGCGAGGTGGCCGTTATTCAAAAGAGACGGTACAATGCGAAATACTTTAGAGAAAAATGTTTCTTCTGACAGAAGCTTGTTTTTACTTGAATACAGGAGCTTATTAGAGCCAGAAAAATGAGCCTTTGAAGCGCTAGAATGGGTTGGAAAGAATTTCTGAAAATTGATTTCACAAAGCCCCGACTGTATGAAGTCTTTTCAAGTCTCGGGAAGTCTTATTGTAGCATCTGCAGTCACACATTCTGCACAGACACCCTTCATATCATTAGATTTTGCTGACAGCTAAACAGAGTTTTACATTTAACGTCTCTCACCTAACGTCTCATTCATTTGTGTAATTCTTAGCAACATGTGGTTGCGTTGAAAGGGCTGGAGCTGTTATTAAAAGTCCTTTGTTACGAATCTTGTAAAGGGAAAGTGGTGGTTCATGTCACATCTGGATAGATACAATATCAAACTGTATTTTTAGGATGAAGAAATAACTCAGCAGAAAGAGTTTCAAGGAACACGGGGAGTTCAGGAGTCTCGTAAAAGACTCATTTGCATGGAGGAACCTGTTTCTGCTCTCTGACACTCTGGCAGGTATTTGATATAATGGGGAGTTAAAAAATAAGAGCCAGCATCCTCATTGAAGAGACAGAGCTCCCAATAAAACTGTCAAGAGGTGTTTTTGTATCCGCAGTGCAGGTGTGTGTGAGTGTGTGTGTGTAGATGGCGGTGTCGGAGTGTGTGCTGTGTGGGCTTGTGGTCAGGAGAGGCGGTCACGCTTCACCAACATTACGTCACTGCTACATCCATTGATCATTCTCCAACCTGTTTATGCCTGGTCAGCAATTCTGTGCATGCACTTGTTTGTTGTAGAGACATGATTTTCTTTACTAGAGCTGCAACGATTAATCGATTAGTTGTCAACTAATACATTTATCACCAGCTATTCTGATAATCGACCAGTCGCTTCAAGTGATATTTTTTAAGTACATTTTCTGATTGCAGCCTCTAAATTGTGAATGTTTTCTGGTTTCTTTCCTCCTCTGTGACGGAATCAGAAGGTTCATTGCCAAGTCGGTTTTCACAAGCAAGTAATTTGACGTGTTTTAGTGCAGAGAAACCGTGACATAGAGTTTGAAAGTGTTGCCAGTCGTAGTTCAAGAAAAAATAGGTGTAACAAGATAAATAAATGAGAGGCAGCGACAAAAGCAATCGAAATATTTCCAGTGTGATGTGCAATGTGCAAATTGGCTGCATAAAATTAGTCCTATACAAGGTTGCATAGGATGAGATGCAAAACACAAGTATGTAAAATGTGCAAAAGGATAATAATAATCTGGTGTGAAGGCTGTGTGTTAATGTAACGCATAGAGTGTATTAGGGGTGTGACGGTACACAAAAATCACATTTCAGTACGTACCGCAGTACGGAAGTCACGGTTCGGTTCGGAACCCTCTGGAGTCAATGGACGCGCCAGTGCATCAAAATAACATGATTGATTTAAGATGACGTAGCAGCAAGATGCCTTGCTGAGTCTCCGTTTCAACTTGTGTCCAAAGTGTGGATTTCTAACTATCTACCAGTCTTTGAATTGTGTTGATCGGCCATTTAAAACCAGACTTATGACAGATAATAAACACCATACTTTCTCCATGTTTGGAGCTCCTTACGGCTTTGGTCTGGTCCACTTGTTTTACTCCTTTGTCATATTTTACCAGGAAACCCAAGTGATCCCAGACGGGTGGTTTTAACCACGGTGGAGTGTCTTCCAGCTCCGGCTTCTTGCTGTTAGCATTAGCCATCCCATTCGTTAGCCATACGTCACAGCAGAACAAACGGTCCGTCACATCCTGTGTTCCACTGGAAACTCCTACTTGTTTTTAGTTCTACAATATTGTGCAACTGTGAGACCGAGAAGGTCCACCACAACTGTGGGAACTACGAGGTTCACATTTAAAACAATTCTGTACATTGGCCATTCTTAGTAGTCTTAAAATATTCGTACCACGGTACACCTCTGTACCAAACGGTTTAGTTCGGTTCGGTGTGTTGTTACACCCTTACAGTCTATGTCTGTGTTGGGTGGAGAAGGGCGGTGTCACTGGGGGTCTCTGGCCTTGTCGAGGAGGCTCACTGCTGTAGGAAAAACACTGTTCCTGTGTCGTGAGGTTCTGGTCCTCATGGGGTCGGCCACAATCTTCCCAGCTCGCTTTAATATCCTGGAGGTGTACAAATCCTGGAGGGTCGGGAGATTACAGCCAGTCACCTTTTCAGCAGAGCGGATGTCACCCTGCAGTCTGGCCTACTGACTGTAAAATGAACACCTTTGAGTTGTGGACAAAACGGCGCTTTGGGAGTCGCTGACCAACATTCTTCACCGCATCCTGACATTTTATGGACCAAGCAACTAATCAGTTAATTGAGGAAATAACAGACAAATTAGTTGACGATCAAAATAATCCTTTGCAAGCCCTACTGCACCTGCCTCCGTTGTGGGCAGAAAAAGCATTAAAATTTAATCGAGGACTTTGATATGGGTCTGCAGATTAAGAATGACGCTCAATGCAGTGATGAAAACTGTGTGTAAGAGTTAGAGAGGGAGAAAACCATGAAGAGGAAATAAAAATGAGGGAAAGAGAAATGTTTGTAATGTGATGACGTTGATAAAGACATGACGCAGAGAGCTGTTTCGTGCTCAACTGTAAAGCACGTCTGCGGCAAATATTTCAATTGACGCCAAAAACAAAGCAAGCAAACATGTTCTTTCTCATAAATGATGCAGGCGGCTCCTCGGCCGAGCTTCAAAGGCGCGGATCATTTCTCCAGATATTGTTCCAATCAGACAGCAGGAAGTGTCAGATGTTGCTGTAAATGCTGAATTTAGTCTGAAGAAAGGCCTGTTTGGGCTCATGGATGACTCATGGAAGGTTGCTTGACTTTGAAATGTGCTGTTTGTGCTCATTTAGAACATGACACCAGTAAAGAGGAATTGTTGCAATCAGCGATTTTTATCAGGCAGGACATCGTGCTGTGATGCTGGTCTCGTCTGTACACCCTGTGCATTCTGTTGCATGGCAGTGTGTTCTGTCAGGCACGTCCCTTTCCTGTTTCTCTTCTGACTTACCTGTCTGATGCAGGACTTTATATGTAATATATATCTGAATGGCAGAGTATCCGAATCGCAGGTCGATGGGAAGAAGGTGACTTTACAGGTCCCTTGAGGCCTATTTGTGATTTGTGATATCGGACTACATAAATTCACGTCCATAACAGTCAGACCAGCAGCTCTGTGTGGCTGAACTTGGGGTCGTAGATTACAAAGACATAATGCATACAACATATTACTACTCCCTCCCACTGGGCAGAAGTGAAGCCAAACTATGTCAGAAATGGGTGCAGCCATCTTGTCCTGTCGTAATGTGCAACCAGAATCTGTGTAAAAGTGAGTGATCGTTCAAGACCCACCTCCTGCTTGAATGTTGCAGTGATTGCAGTGACCTTGAAGCGCAGCCGCTGCAGTCTTGATTAGGGCTGAACAATTAATCAGTTTCTAAATGAATGCTATTATTTAAAACAAAGCAACTCACAAACTGCAGAGGCTACAATTTAGGATATGCATTATGCAGCGGCTAATTGTCCGTGATCTCACAAAGTCACGCCATCCTCGACGTGTGACAGTCACGCTTTTGGTCATGTAGTAATGCCCATCACATTTTAAATCTATTACACAGTAAATAGAGAACATTTTTCATCTATTCCAAATGTCCCTTGAATTATCATTTTATTACTCTTATCACCATTGTTGCCTGGTTTTGACGAGGAGGAGGCGGAGAATTCGCATCAGCTGTGTGTTTGGCCTTCAGTGGTATTTCAGACTGGATGTGCTACGATGAGAACTCAGTTCAGGCTGACGATACACACAGATAACTTCGGTCTTGTCAGTCGACCCATCTTGCAGCTAGGACTGGACCTGAATATCCGAATATTCGGTCGCTGTGGTGGTATCCGAATAATAATTTTGAGGTCCAGCGCCAGCGGCACGCGGTTCGGGACGCGGAAACGAAGCCGACAGAAAGTCATGGCGAGTGAGGACCGAGGACACTGCTGCTGTCCCACCGCCGGCAGGAGATGTCCATGCTAATTCTACCGGACTCAGACGGCCAAGTACCCCTGACAGAATCTTGTTTGCATCCATTTCGGCGTCTCGGGTTCGCCATCCACACAAAACTCTTTTGCAGCTGACGAGCAGGCAAAACTAAACATGCGGGTTTATTGTTTTGTTCCCGGTCTACATGCGGATGCTGTAGTTTTTCTAACGTTACTAGCTGTGGCCACAGCTTGTGAAAAAACTACAAGTCCACCAGGTCTAAAAGAGTGTTAATCTCGGGATAAAAAAATTGACGCCGTTAAAATTGATTTGCATTAACGCGTTAATAACATGATATTTTTGACAGCACTAGTCACTACTTTTTGTCTAGCTAGCTGCATATCAACTACTTTTCATACATAAACTGTTGTGGTCTTAGCTTTGTATCAAGGACGGCAGAGGAGGCGGAGCTTTGGTACCGTGTCCTCCCACCGGGTAACTCTAACTCACTAGATTCCATTCCCAGGATATTTTTGCTTCACCTCTAGGTAGCTGTCATACCGGCCATCTTTATGTACAGTCAGTGGCTGCGTTCCAAATCACATACTTCTGTTTTTACCTTCAGTATGTGTTGTTGCATGCAGTGTTCGTAAATATGAGAAGTCCTGCTTTGTCATTTTAGACCTTTTACTTTGACTGTCGTTCTCTTATATCCACTGCAGACTGTAGTGTCAAATGAGCTGTCTGCTGTCTGTGCACTGTCAGCAACAGAAGCATGTTTATACTTGTGTTACACACTGATGTGTCTTCTATTGTGCGTCAGAATGCAAAATACATCTGGATGTAGAAGGACATCCTGGTATTTTAGACATATTCAGGGCTCCAGACTAACTTTTCCTTTGGTAGCTCTGGTGCTACTAACTTTCTTGGTTGGTCACACCAGCAAATGATTTGGTCGCCCCTCTCCCACCCTCTTGTTTTGGTTCAGCTTTGACACAGCTATTAGTCCACCATCCATGCTGAATAGCTTTTTTTTTTTTTCTTTTTTCAGATTCCATCAGTTCAGACATTCAGATAATCTGAGAGCAACAACTGAAGACACAAATCTACAGAGTCACTACAGTCAAAAGCGACAGTCAACCTTTGCTGTGCGATGGAGAAGATAATGAACCCGCAACGCAGATGACAATTTGTCGATTTGCTCCTCATCATGGGGGTTTCCAAAACCGAACCACCGAACTGGCTGAGCTACGAAAGGCCCTGCAGGCATCTGAGGCCAAAAACAGGCAGCTGAAGGAGGCAAATCTAAATCTGGACATGTGGGTCAAAGAACTTCAGGTTACAAAGTTCGATGAGAGAAACAAAGCAGCACTCTCATCGGGATTGAAGATGCACTTGTTCAGAACAGAGAGGTACTTCTTCATGAATTGAACAAACTCCTGAGAGCCGAGAGGCAACGATACGAAAAGCTCAACAACGTGAAAAATGAAACGCTGGATCTGCTGAAGAAACGGCTCAGCCTGAAAGACCAGGAGATCCTCAATCTCCAGAGTGAAGAGGAGCAGAAGGAGGCGCAGCTGCAAGGAAGAACTGCAGGAAGAGAAAAAAGCAAGATGTCGAGGAGGGGATTAAAGAAATAGAAACCAGCGGAGGATCCAGAGCCCCATGAAAACAACCGCAAAGGCAGGAGCTTCTTCAGTTTCTTCAAAAGAAATACAGAGAAAAGAAGAAACAAAGAAAAGAAAGACAAGAAATGGAAAGAAAAGGCCGAGAGGAAGGAGCTGAAAAAGAAAACCGGAAAAGATGGAGAGAGAAAACCAGTAGGTGGAGAAAAAAGGTTTCTGGAGCTGGTTGTTGCACTGGAGTGTCACTGAACTAGAAGGTGGAGGAGGCTGCTGGTTATTCAGTAGCTCCCTCTCCATCTCCCCTCCACCTTCCTCTCCTCCACCTCCATGACCGTCCTCTGCTACCATTCCTTCATCTCCCCCAGTCGACTTGAGGCAAGTCGAGTCAACTTGAGTCAGCTCAGCTCAATGCAAGTCAAGTCAACTCGACTCAAGTCAAGTCAGGTCTCCCTTTTTCCCTCCTCTCTTCCATGACTATCCACTGTTACCATTCCTTCATCTCCCCCAGTTGACTCGACTCGAGTCAACTCAAGGCAAGTCGAGTCAATGTGAGTCAACTCAGCTCAAGGCAAGTCAAGCCAACTTGACTCAAGTCAAGTCAGGTCTCCCTTCCTCCCTCCTCTCCTCCATGGCCATCCACTGTTACCATTCCTTCATCTCTCCCAGTCAAGTTGACTCAATACAGCTCAAGTCAATTCAACACAATTCAAGTCGAGTTTAGTCAACTCAACTTGAGGCAACTCAACCAGATTCAACATCAGTTAACTCAACTCAAACTCCTCTAGAGGGTCTTGGTCCCCAAACAAAAAAAAAAAACAATAAAAAAACAAACATCATCTATCATATTTCTGCATCTGTCTGTCACTGGTGGTTCTGATTTCAAAGGTTTCAAGCTCCGAAGGCCATCGAACCAGCCATCGAACCATTTCCCAGGATGCAAACAAGAGAAAACAACACCAGAAATACCGACACAGCTGCCCGACGGTGTTATGGATTTGGACTCTCCTTCGAAGGAGTAGCCTTCCTCCTCCTCCGCTACCAACCTGTGCCAGCAACCATCAACCACAAAGGTAAAGTGCACAATTATTATATTTTATTTTAGTATTACTCTACTTTTCTATAATTAAGGTTGTCTTTAATTCCTTTCTATATCTTTGCCACACATAAACCCATAGAAAAGTTTTAAAAAGTATGTTTCTGGGGCGGGGAAACGGATTAATTGGATTTAAATTAATTTCAATGGGAAAATTTGTTTTGGTTCACGAATGGAGTCAAAGAACAAAGGTACAGCTGTATATGTTATAGTATTATGGGTACTGAAATGCATCCTGTGACTTAGGCACATGCTAACATGCTCATAATGATAATGCTAACATGCTGATGCTCAGCACGTGTCATGTTTACTGTCTTATATTTGTGTGTTAGCATGCTAGCATCTGCTTCGTTGCACTGAAGTGAATTGCTAGATTTTGCAGTGCGTCTGCTGGAGACCACGACTTTCTTTACCAAAACTTCACGGCAATCCATTCAGTAGTTTTTGAAGTATGTTCAACTCCTTGTGTCGCTGAAGTAAACGTCAGTCTATTGAGACAAAACACAGCTGTGGCACAAAGCACAGACAGCAGTATTTTACAGGAAGACTCATCTAAAGATACACTTTCCTCTGTTAAAAGACATTCCCATTTATCTGTGCTGAATATCTGGATGTCGTAGCAGTCAGTTGGACGAACAACAACACACCAAACCACCAAATGGAACCAGAGTCATGCCTGAGGTACTTCAGCAGCATTAATGTGGCGATTTATGAGCTCTAGTTAATGTTTGAAAATAGAAATAGGATTGCCTTTAAGTGAAGGATAAGGGAATTAGTGTGGTTAATGAAGGTCTGCGCAAGAACAGACGTGCAAGTGTGTGTGAGTGTGTGTGTGTGAGGAGGTGTTGGTATGCTCATATATCAAGGAGGCAGATGGTGCTGTAGCAGGAGGTACAAGACCGCCCAGAAATCCTGTATGTATGTGCATGTGCATGTATGTGAGAGTACACTTTGTTTATTGTACGTGTGAGTGTGTGCGCATGCGTGTGTGTGTGTGTGTGTGTGTGAACACAGCAGGTCCCAGGAAACAAGGGGCAAATTCCCAGCAGATCTGCTGGTTCAGACGCAGTTCTGCTCCACTAACATACACACCACACTTCGTCCACTCGTCCATCTGTCTTTCTCGCTTGTGTGTGTCTCTGAATGGCAAAATGCTAGTTGGACACACACTTCTAGGCCTTTGGAAGAGTAAGGTTTACCCATATAATGACAATCAAAGACAATCAACCTTCATCTGTGTCTTAAATTAAACACTGTTGGCATAAAGTGTCAGTGTTGTCCGGAGAGGTTTGCTGTAAATTACTCCAGACTGTTGTTGAGCTTCCAGCTCTGGGCTCTGTAAAAGTTAAAGTTAAACGACTGGAAGTTTTTGGTTTCGAAGCAAAGATTGAGAGTTATTGTTGCTAAGAAACAAAAATGTGCAGAATAAAGTGAATTTGTTGAAAGCAAATGAATTACAAGTGCATGCATGCAACTGCAGCATGTGTTGTTTTACGGCACACGCAAAGGGAGCATAATAGCGGTGTTTGTTTTGTTTGACCTATGCACACAGAGTGCAGCTAGTTTTATCAGTACAGAGTGTGCATTGTGACAATAAAGCAAAAGCAGAGAGGAGAAGATCAAAAAACATACACTTTGTTTAATTTGGTTCAGCTGCCTTCTTATCGTGAGGGGAGAATGTGGAGAGCTCGGCTATCTTGTGCCACAGTAGATGTGTCGTTGTGGAACAGCAGTGCTTTTGTTCGTATCACGGGCCGACTTTGGCCTGTGTGTGAAGTTTTGAAGCTGTGCTGCAGGGTTTCTCCCCAGCCTAAATGCAGAAGTGCTAATCAAATGCAAAGACCGTCACTACTTCCAACATTTGCATAGCACACACTGAGAATGGCAAACCTCCAAGAGGGAAGTAAGTTTGTATAATGAAAAAACTGCTTGAAGCCCAACATGAAGGCTGCACTTCTCGCTATGAGCTACTGTACCTCTCAAGCTTCTCCATTAATTACAGTCAAAGTCTTAAATTTCTACACACCACTGGACAGACCGATGAATAAACTTGCAACAACTGGCGACTTTCCACTGCAGGAACTTGAGATAGACACGATGTAGTGCAACAGTTTACAGGAACCTTCCTGCTTCCATTGCAGTGAAGAATACGATAGCTTTGACTGAGATGATAACGCAGATTGTACTGGATGTATATGCTATTCCTACGAGCACATGGGAAGTGGAGCTTTGTTCAGTTAGCTGATATTGAAAGTTATTGATAAGGTTTTGTTGATGGAGATGTCAGAGAGGATAAGACTGCTACTGGATGAGGATATCAGTAGTCAGAAAAGTTGAGGTTAATTCCTGAGCCCGACAAACCTGCCGAGTAGTGGATCAGACGTATAGTTGTTGAGATACATGAAGAAAACACACACAGATACTTGATTTCTCAGTGAGATCAGTAAAAGATACCCCTTTTCCACTGAGCTGGTTCCAGGTCTAGTCCAGACCCAGACCCTGACTTAGCACCACTTCTTTGTGTTTCCACCATCTAAGCACCGACTCCAGGTTCTAAAAACTGGAGCTCAGCAAGCACCAACTCTTTGCTGGTCCAGAGCTAAGACCCGAGTACGTCAGGGGCTGGGGGCGGGGTTATGGTGACCAACCATCAACGGTGGAAAGGGACACACAAGCGCTAATTAGTGTCCTTGTTCTCCAGGACGTCCCTGGTCCCATCACACATGTATTGGAATGACTCCCGGGACACACGGACGTTTACCACAAACTGTTGACCTGAAATCCGCTACAGTTGTGTCCCACCAGTAGCGTGATCACGGATGTGTCCAGGCAACAGGAGGACCTCCGCCTCACAATCAGCCTTAAGACCATCTATAGAGATAAACATAGATATTATCATCAATTTACTGCGTTTGTTTAACTGCTATGTAATGGATGCTAGCGTAGTGGTTTTACGGTGACCCAATGGCTCCAACTTGACTCCTTGTCAATGGAAAAGCAAACAGGTTCTTAGGAGGAACCAGATTAGAACCAACTAAGCACCAGAACTAGAACTTGGTTCTTCTTGGTGGAAAAGGGGTAAGAGAGTTCTGGAGTCCTCCATGTTCTGTTCTCTTCTAAATACACTACAGTGGGTGGAGCCTCTGTTGCCAGGAGATGGCATCAAAGCCAAATTTGGAAAGTCACATGTTGTCTCAGTTTAGCAGTTAGCAACATGTCTGTTCCAGGCAGCTGATTTCAGTGACTTCAATTCCCCGCCTAAGAAAATGAGAACAGTCAACAACACTTGTCCCAAAAATACCCCAGTCATAGAGTACAACCAACAAATTCTACATTATGATTTAAAAATATAATCAGACTGTTAGATTTAGCCCTTATGAGTGGGGAGCAACGCAGCAACCTAACAACGTTTTGCATCTTCTTTGTGGAATTGCTGACTGCAATTGACAGTAACAGTGTTTTTCCAGGTGACTGAAGCGTGGGTTGGTGATAAGCGAGAAAACAAAACGGTATTTTCTTGTCTTGTGAAGGAGCACAAGGCCGTGGTGAAGATACGATAACACCTGAAAGAGCATCTTTGTCTGATTCTGAAACAGACGGCAGGGAGGAACCTGATGAACCTAAGCGATGCAACACTGCTTTGTTCTGCATTTCTCGATGGCCTTGAGCTGCCAGAAACAAAGACAGTGTTTGACACAGACGCACACAAACTCCTATAGTTGTCTAGTTTAATAGCAAATTTTAATTTTATTTTTCTGCAATCATGTAACCCAACTTTTAACATTTGTTTGTGCTGAACAGTGCTGCACAATAAACCATTTCAGCACTGACATCAAGTTGATCCACAGACATGCTACAGCATTTTTGTGTCCCTTGATATGAAAAGAAAAGTTTGTCTGATAGAACATAAACTTCTTGTCTTCAGTGTCTTGCAATAGTTTCCACCACATGAAACGACGTGACTGATTTGTTTGAACATTTAAATTTTTTCGCCGTCCATCCACGACCACACAAAATCACCCCAACCATTCTAGCATAATGAGTTCTTTTCAGATAGTTTACTCAAGCTTTCTTGTGGAAATACCTCTTTTTTTTACTATAAATATTGCAATATATATCACAGACAAATTAAATATTACAGTGTCAGTCTTTTCCATGATCTGCAGACCCAGTGCTAAATCCTAAAAGTCAGAACTTCTGATGCAGCGACTTGTAAACATTAAGAAGGAACAGACGAGTAAGAAGATGCTTTGTCCATTTCATACCCCTTTTCCACCAAGAAGAACCAGGTCCTAGTTCTGGTGCTTCGCTGGTTCTAATCTGGTTCCTCCTAAGAACCTGTTTGTTTTTCCATTGACAAGGAGTCCAGTTGGAGCCATTGGGTCACCGTAAAACCACTACGCTAGCATCCATTACATAGCAGTTAAACAAACGCAGTAAGTTGATGATAATATCTATGTTTATCTCTATAGATGGTCTTAAGGCTGATTGTGAGGCGGAGGTCCTCCTGTTGCCTGGACACATCCGTGATCACGCTACTGGTGGGACACAACTGTAGCGGATTTCAGGTCAACAGTTTGTGCTAAACTTCCGTGTGTCCCGGGAGTCATTCCAATACATGTGTGATGGGACCAGGGACGTCCTGGAGAACAAGGACACTAATTAGCGCTTGTGTGTCCCTTTCCACCGTTGATGGTTGGTCACCATAACCCCGCCCCCAGCCCCTGACGTACTCGGTGCTTAGCTCTGGACCAGCAAAGAGTTGGTGCTTGCTGAGCTCCAGTTTATAGAACCTGGAGTCGGTGCTTAGGTGGTGGAAACACAAAGAAGTGGAGCTAAGTCAGGATCTGGCTCCGAACTAGACCTGGAACCAGCTCAGTGGAAAAGGGTGGAGAACATTATGACAAACGCCTTTGTTGTTGTAGTTCTTGCAAGTTAGAGACGTTGCCATTTGTTGGTGATGCATCAGCATGATAAATTGGGCCATGACTCACTGATTTATTGCAGGGTGGTATCATAATATTGTGACTCACTGTGAGCTAATGTATGAACTTTGTGCATCTTCTATGCAGAATTTCATTGTATTTGCAAACACAATGAAGCTGACCTTGAACCAGAAAGCACCTTCCACTCCTCTTACTCCAAAGCGTTGATAAGTGGTTTAGATATTCTTTCCAAAGCACTTCATCAGCCAATCAGCACGATCACTTGTGGCATTTTGAAGTAGCTCCGAATTCAGCAGCAGATATTTCAACATATTGTGTTACTGAAAATGTGCGGTTTTGGCAGCGGCATGTGGCTGCTTTGTAGTTCTAGCTTGTTTGTTTTTTCAGCTGTTATTAATTCATGAGTGGTTTTGGAACGGGGAAATTGTCTTCCTGTGCTGTCATTTTTAAGATCTATTCATTTTCTCCTTCTCTTTTTTTCCCCGTTTCACTCGGCACTTCCAGCTGTCACTCGTGGCCAACAGCACAAAGACTGTGGTCCTACTGGGCAGCTTGCATGGATGTTAAGTGCGACACTTGATCAAACCTCCCATTTGTAAATATCCTCGTCAGTTTTCGCTGTGCGTGCGCTTAGACACCCAGATCCCACAGATGATGACATGTAAATATTGATGTTTGTGGGTTTGGTCGACAGTGTTGCTGTTCAGATAACACCCATCCAGTGGCAGATGATTTCAGCTGACATGTCTAACAGCCTCAGAGATGCTAAACGCTGCTTCTCTGCATAATACAAACATACGCAGACGCACTGATATTCAAAGCCAGCAACGCATACAAATGCAGCACAGGCATGGAGGCATACTGTGAATGCATGAAAATACTGGCAAGAAAATCCAGGTTGGAGTGTGTGTTTCTGAGTATATACACGTATATAATCGCATTTGCACAGCCGAGGGAATTGATCTACGTTTCCTCTGTTTACAGTCTCTAAAATTACCTGTCTATAGCCACAACAACAGCAGTGTTTCTTTCCTGAGGATCAGTTTGCATCGGTCCGTCCTCTCATTCACTTTCCCCTCTTACTTTTTTGCCCATCCCCTCTGTCTCTCAGCAATCAGTGTCTTAAGTTTCTTGAAAATCCAAAACACTTCTGTTTAGATATGTGGATGGGAGCAAAAGATGGATGGACAGAGCATTAGGGGGAAAAGAGCTCATACAGTTAACGGTTATGTTCACAGTTCTTTAAAAAATGAAAAAAGTCAGATGACCATAACACTAGACATGTAATGGATCACAGAACTCAGCTTTTGCGTCACAGCTTGGACATTTTTTAGATGATAAAATCAAAACCAATTAAATTAAAGTGGGACTGATAGATTTGTTTTTTCTCATTACAACAAAACTACCAGACACAGCTGTAGATGAGGACTGTGTTCTGTGATACCCCTGTTCCACCAAGAAGAACCAGGTTCTAGTTCGGTGCTGGTTCTAATCTGGTTCCTCCTAAGAACCGGTTTGCTTTTCCATTGACAAGGAGTCCAGTTGGATCCATTGGGTCACCATAAAACCACTACGCTAGCATCCATTACATAGCAGTTAAACAAACGCAGTAAGTTGATGATAATATCTATGTTTATCTCTATAGATGGTCTTAAGGCTGATTGTGAGGCGGAGGTCCTCCTGTTGCCTGGACACATCCGTGATCACGCTACTGGTGGGACACAACTGTAGCGGATTTCAGGTCAACAGTTTGTGGTAAACTTCCGTGTGTCCCGGGAGTCATTCCAATACATGTGTGATGGGACCAGGGACGTCCTGGAGAACAAGGACACTAATTAGCGCTTGTGTGTCCCTTTCCACCGTTGATGGTTGGTCACCATAACCCCGCCCCCAGCCCCTGACGTACTCGGTGCTTAGCTCTGGACCAGCAAAGAGTTGGTGCTTGCTGAGCTCCAGTTTATAGAACCTGGAGTCGGTGCTTAGGTGGTGGAAACACAAAGAAGTGGAGCTAAGTCAGGCTCTGGCTCTGGACTAGACCTGGAACCAGCTCAGTGGAGAAGGGCTATGAGTGCCCTTCTGGTCACTTTAAACACAAGTACAGGAAAACCTTATTTTACTCTGATGGTTAAACTTTGCAGTTTAGCTGCAATTCACACAAGTGCTGAATCTCTTTGCATTGATCTGTCGGTTACTCCAATACCGATTACCCAGACAAACGATTTTAGTAGCTGTAGTTATTCCTCAAAGAGATGCTTTTAGTGCAAGTCATGCAAAATCTGCTGTCGTCTAACTGTGTGAAATTGTCATCCAAAGGAAACTAGTATCCTTCACATGGAGTCTTTTTAGGACAGAACGTCCTTCCTGTTGTCTGTAGGGATGGATACACATTGGAAGAAACTGACGAGAAATTCAGTTTACACAGTCAGATTCAAGTCGGTTCAATCTTCTGCCTGGACAACTGAGATATCAGGGATCAATCAATCAGTCATGCAAACCTTATTAGTAAATCACCTTTCATACAACTTCAAGGTGCTTCACATATGACTGAGAGTACAAGTTAAGCAAAATGCATTAAGAAAAGAAGAGATAAAACTGATTTAAAAGCAAAACACAAAAATAAAATAGTAAAAACTGGATTCAAAACATCCAGCCAATATAAAAACAATAAAACTAAATTAATAAAATGAAGGAAAAACAAGATTTAAATACTTCCACAGACGGTATCTCCTGTCTTAGCCATTTACAAGATATAGATGTAATACTTACAAGGTTAAATATTTAAACCTATACATTTTTCCATTTAAAAAATGGATGGAACCTGACAGGATCAGGCCTGTTGGAATGGTTGGTGTTCAATAATGTATCTGTCGAGCAACTGGCCGTCCTGAATCTTGCCAAAGGCAGTTCTAACACAAACAGAGAGGACATCACCGTGAGCGCTTTTTATTCAAAGTAGTGCAGAAGCGGAGTCAAAAATGTGGCTTCACCAAATGCAAAATTCAGATTTTTACATGACTGGATGGTGTTTCTGTCTTTCAGAGAGCTTCCTCTTCATGTTGGCTGAACAAGAACATTTCATCCTGCTGCTGCCTGCATGATCCTTATCAGGCATCCTGGGCAGGCGCTAAGTGAGGTGGGGGCAAACACTGTAAATCAAAGCTCACCCAATGGGGGTTATTACTTCACAAGGGAGTGGGGGAGGCTGTAAAAATATGAGAGGCAGCCGCTGCGGAGAGAATTCAGCCCAGTAGCTATCGATTTCTGCCTCCAACTTTTCACGAGTTTGCTCGCGTACGTTCTGAGGGTTTAAATAAACACGGCGCTTATTTAACGCGCTGCCCCAGATTAGACTGCCCCTCTCTTCTGATTCCTACCTCTGCGTTTTATCTTAGTTTATTTGCACGGCAATGAGATCTGGAAGATAAAAAGACAAGGCTCACGTTACCATGAAGATCACGACACGCTGCTGTTTGGAGGAATTTCCCAGACGGCTATCAATCTGCATCTCGGGGGAGCTTTACAGTTGAATTGTCAAAGGAACTAAAATATTGTGAAGCTGTGCATCACTTGAAACGAAATCTATCAGCATCAACTGAAGTCCTGAAGGAATGTCGAGTGATTGACAAGAGGATATCATTCGATCAGTGTGGTTTAATATATCTACCTAAAACAGGCTCAAAGATCTCAGGGGGTTTGGTGACCTTTGCTTTCTAATATCAGCACTCTAATGCTGCATTATTTGATTCCACGAAGCAAGCATTACATTCAACATCTTTTTACTGTCCTTGATTGTGAAACAGTTTAGACTGATGACTCATTCGCCCCCCCCCCGGCTCCTGTCCTTCTCCCGACCCCGAATTCCTCGTGGCCTCTGACAGGAGAGAGCGAAGAAGTGAACTTGTTGACAGACACATTGACACGTTTTGAAGAAGGTCAGCTGAGGACCGTTCGAGGCCCTGCAGCCTCGCTCCATTACAGCACCTGCAAGCTGGTTCGGCCGACATGTGGCGACAGTTTTCCTTTCACTATCCATCGATCTGGAGGCGACAAGGTGGAACATGAGCAGGACGTTGCCGGGCTGGTGAACTCGGGGCTGACCTCGCGTTCACACCGAGAACAGCTCTCGTGATGACTTGCTCTGCTCGACGACTAGTTGTCGCCGAAGACGGAGGCTCCGGGTGCATTTCTTTAAAGTGGTATCATTCCAGTCACTGTAAAGTAGTGTACTTAGCTGCTCTCATCTTTCATTACATTGCACTTTAACCGTAGCATAAGTATACATTACTTTCATAGCCTGAGGAGAAACACAAGTTACTCACATTAAGTGCTTCTCAGCAAATCAAGGATAAAACACATTTTTAGCCTCGCCAGATCTAGAGGGTGTTTCCTGTAACCATATATTTCTGTAGGGGGAGGGGGGCAAATACTTTCGCATGGCGCTGTACATATATACATATATTGTCATATGTGCTGTATCTTGGTTTAAATGTTACGCAGCTGAACTGGCTGTGACTGTCTTTGTACCTCCTCTGTGATTTTCGCTCTAACTTTGGGCAATTCCAGCGGCAAAATGTTGATTTATGCTGTGCGGACACAAAGGTGGAGTGATGACTCCAGATAAAATCTACCTCTCTGTCTCTCTCTGTTTGACAAAGGAAGCTGAGATATATGCGCATGTCTGACCCAGCAGGTTAGGATAAGACAGCAAGGAGAACTTACCTGAGTTAGTGGGTGAAAATATGCAGCATGCTTGGTAGATACAGTTCATTTCCCCTTGCCTGTGCCTGAAGAAGTTACTCTGCGTTTCCTCTTCGCTTGTCCTTGTAAGACTGAATATTTAAAAAACCAAACAATAAGGACACATGCTGAAATCGACATTTTAATCCGGCCTCTCACAACTAAACTGCATTGTCATTTATGTTTTGAAGGAAGCGTATTTTCTCCCCGAAAGAAAAAGACTTTAATGTCGTGGGAAAAGCAGCATGTGCACTTTCACCCAGGAGACCAGAGGAGAGCCTGACATGGCCGGGCTTTCTGTACGTAAGCTGGCTCGAGTCGGAGTCAGAGATGACGGCATCACATAGGCGGTTATCAACTTCCTTTATTAATCAGTCCCTCCAGGATTTCTTGGGCGTTTTTCCAGATTGTTGCTGCACCTAAAATGCCTGAATTCGTGGCAGCTTTTCTAAAAAATTGCGATCTAAGTTGTGATGCTTTAAGCGTATTTGGTGCGATAAAATTGCAGGAGACGGTAAAAACCTGTTAAAAAGTTGCATTTTTTTTCTTTGTTTTGTATACCGTAATTTCCGGACTATAAGCTGCGACTTTTTTCTAACGCTCTGAACCCTGCGGCTTATCTAAGGGTGCGGCTAATGTATGGATTTTTAAGGGTGCGCTACGTGCCGCCAATACGTTTTTTTTTCTGGTCGCGTCAGACCAATGAAATTACCAAACAGGTCACAGTGGACCAATGAAACTGTTCGAATAAAATCATTTACGCGCACCAAATTCTTCAGATCAGTTATTTTGCGTTTCATGCACACACCCTCATCATGGAGGACGACACTAATTCAAGCGCGGATTTGCTTCGAGACGTAAGTGACGGTGAGAGTGACAATGAAAGAGAGACTGAAAAAGTGTGTGACGAAGAAATTCTGAGGCTGTTCTATTCCGACACCGAAGAAGACGACTTCAGTGGTTTTAGTGCGCAGGAGGAAGGTTACGACAGCGATAACTGACTTTTAATCAGCCACATTACTGCTGTGTTACTGCACTGTTTGAAAAAAAGCAATTATTTAATAAAAAGTTTTTAAAAATCTGTGTAAATATCTCTTATTACAACATGGACACCTGCGGCTTATGTATGGAAAATTTTCTTTTTCATTTTAAATTTAGTGGGTGTGGCTTATATTCAGGTGCGCTCAATAGTCCGGAAATTACGGTAATTCGTTAAAAATTTAAAAGTTGAAAGAGTTAATTTCACATCCTGGCACACGCGTGTTCACACACACACGCTCACAGCTCGTCACGTCAGTTAATGAATCTAACTGACCTTCATTGTTTCAGTGCTGCCACAGATCTGGATGCAGCAGCTTCATCACGGTGGTTTGTCTGGTCTGTGGTCCGCTGGTTTCACCCATTCTCCTGATATGTTTACGGTAGAAAAGTGTTTGTCAGTGGATGGTTTTGGTTTGTGTTCCACCTCAATATTCCACGGGGTGAAAACAGTTTAGCTCCGCTTTGGTGAAGAACATCAGGGAATTGTTTTGCAGTAGTTTTTGTTGCATACGTATCTGTATCTTCAAACCATAAACAAGGAAGTGAATCCAGTGACGTACGTGCATTACTGGGGACTGCTGTGATTGGTGGAACTCACGGGAGGCGGGACAAAATTGCGGAAAAGTCGCGGTGATTGGTCGAAATTGCAAGGTGGCACAGAATTCATGGAGATTGGTTGAATTTGCGTTAATTGTTGCGATCGCAGCATCAAGAATTCCTGGAGGGACTGATTAACCGTATAGAAATGTATTCAGGTAAACGGATGCAGCAAAGGAATGCTGGTAGAAAGCTGCTAATCGTGTCGGTGAGCGGATTTGTTTCCCCGCTCGGTCAGAGCAGACGCATCGGAATGTAAATGTGAACGTTGAGCGGTGTGGATGGAACAGCTTGGTGCAGCAGCAGCGGCTTACATAAGGTGGATTTTATCTTTCATTTCCTCCAGGCTCTCCTGCTCTCCGCTCAGGTTCACCTGCTGCCGGTGGCTTCGTGCCCACCTTCTGTTGGTGTTTATTTCAAGACCAGGCCTCCTCCCTCTCTTTCTCCCCTCTCCCTTCCTCCCCTGTCCACCTCTTCGTACCTCACGTTTTCAATCTTGTCTTCCTCTTATCGATTCCCGCTTCCCTCTGTGTCCCCGTTTTCCATTTTGTCTTTGCTTCGCGACTCCCTCCGTCCATCTGCTGTGATTCCTCACCGTCGCTCGTCTCTCTTCATCAGCATTTGTTTCACGTGTTGTTTACCTTTCTCACCCTCCCTCCCCCCTCTGACATATTTCTTTCTTCTCTGTCTCGCCTCCCCCCCCGACCCCCGTTGCTCTCCACCTCCTTGCCTTCCAACTTTCTCCTCCTTTGCTTTCCTCTCCATTTACCCCATCACCCTGCAGTCCTCCATTTTTTTCCATTTCCTCCCTCCCTTGCCCTCTCTCCACAGGTCCATGTGGTCTCTCCCTCTCTCTCCCCTCTGTGTCGTCAGGCCTCTCTGCCTTGGCCTGGAAAATCCTGGACATGGAGCCTCGGGGAAGCTTCTGCTCGCCTTCTGGACCGGCTTTAAAGGGATAGTGCAGCGTTTTATTCGGCCAAGAGCGGAGAGAGCGTCCAAACATGAAAGATGTGACACTTCCTGGCTCTATATATACACTGTAAAAAAAGAAAACAAATATATATGTATAGATACACGCATGTACATATGTATATACTGTGATGTTACAGATAATAACAAGTAATATCAAAGAAAACATAATAATTTACATGTGAACCTTAAAAAAATGTAAATAATGGCCATATTGATGATCTGTTTCTGTATTTAAAATAGCAAAAAAATGAATTAAAAAATAAACACAACAGTATTTTACAGATACTTGCTGTTATTTGAAAGAAAAATAAGTATATTAGGGATTAAAACATGTAAAAATCTGTGTTTTTACAAGTAGTGCTAGCTAAGATGTTGTTATTTTACAGATGTGTGCCTTTATTTTCACGGTTTTACAGTTTTTCAATGCTGCAGTAGTCCTGTAATACCATAATGGCATCCTTGCTGCCACATTTTACCGTTTTTTAAAATAGATTTTGACTTCATCTCCAGGTTCAGGCAGAACGAACTGTTCACAATCAGGATCAACTTCATCGGCCAAGTTTGTACACGCAAACGAGGAATTTGACTCCGGTGAATCTTATCTCTGAGTGCAGTAATCAGGTGTTGTGGTTGAAGTTGGGGAGTAAAGAAATAAACTAGAATGATAAAAATGAGAGCAATATAAACACCCATTGATAGCAGCATTCACGGTGTTTGCAGTCTTTATCTCTGTATTTCAGTCTTAAACTGAAAACCTCCTTAAAGATGAGTTAGCCGTGGTGCTCTGCTGTAATCAAGGCTTGGATGATGCTAATCCCAGCCTGCTTATGTTTACCGTTAGCATGTTAGCCACCGTGCCTGTTATGTTTACCGTTAGCATGTTAGCCACCGTACCTGTTATGTTTACCGTTAGCATGTTAGCCACCGTACCTGTTATGTTTACCGTTAGCATGTTAGCCACCGTGCCTGTTATGTTTACCGTTAGCATGTTAGCCACCGTGCCTGTAATGTTTACCGTTAGCATGTTAGCCACCGTACTTGACCCAACATGAACTATTAAGAGGTGATGGAAAAGTTCAAGGACTGTGCCTTTAAGAATCTAACTGTATTACTGCTGGACAAATTCATGGTGTACAACTACATCATAATCAATAATCATAGTCCCAGTACTTTTACCCTTCATTATTTCAAACTCTTATTTGTTTTCTCTCTCTGTTTCTGCATAAGTCAATATTTCACTGTCTGCATGCTACACAGTAAATTCTACGTAGAGGACAGTACAGTGTGTCTTGTGAACTTGCAACTGGTGGGTCGCCGGTTCGAGTCCGTGGACCGGCAAGAGGTTGAGGTAGGAGACGGAGAGCGACCCCTTGTCCCAGTCACCACCACTGTGGGCCCTTGAGCAAGGCCCTTAACCCCTGACTGCTCCCCGGGCGCTGCACAGCGGCAGCCCACTGCTCCTAGTATGTATAGCTAAGAATAGGATGGAGAGAAGGATGGAGAGAAGGAACTTCCTCAAGGGGATCAATAAAGGTTAGATTATTAAACAAGCTTTAAATCTGAATAATTGAGTGTAGAAAGAAGCCTAAATGTGAGAGGCCATCTTAGCACTGACATGGTGTGGAAGTCGACACACAGCTGATCCTGCCGGTCGTCTGAGGTCTCCACAGAATCTCCATATCTGCTCCTCCGTCAGACGACATCTGGCGTAAACACAGAAGCGGCATTAAACAAGGTTTTCTTTGCCCCGTTGCACAGACGAGTCTAATGCGCGGCATCTGCAGCAGGTTTATTTGGCTCCTGATCAGGCTGCCACTCACACAGCAATCAGTCCTTTGTGAATTTCCCTCTGCTCGATGATAGAAGACGGTCTGAAACAGAAAATGACGAATGGCTTTTACTAATATCGCTGTATTTATCATGATAAGAAATGACCTCTTTATACCGATGTACTGGAGCCCTGATGTCTTCTTCGCAGTAATCACCTGTGATTTTTATCATTTGCAGGACATTGTGAGCTGTGCCTCAGGTCTGTTAGTGGTTTTGTCATTCTTCAGGTCTCTTTATTCTGTCCTGTACTATAGATTAGATTCCACCCCCACTACCTCATTATTCTGCTCTCATTGCGAACCATTCATGGCCCAAGGGCAGGAGAGAGAGAGAGAGAGAGAGAGAGCTGCATACACTGAGTTTATTTGCAATGTTTACACAACTGCAACACAAAGCCTGTTGAGTTTTTGCTGCTGCTACACACTGTAACACTAATTACCTCCCCCCATTTGGCTGCGATTCTTTGAACCGACTATTAGTCTGAGTGCAGAGCCACATGGTTCCACCCGCTCTTGTCTGGAAGCAACAAGTGAGATGCAGAGGCCTATAATTGCTCAGCATGCCGCTCATTGTTTCACTAAATACCAAAGTGTGTATTTATCACAAACAGTCTGACTGTAAATGTGCGCCATGTGTCACTACTGTTGGTGTTTTACTGACTAAACGGATAATCTGTAATCGAACAAATGAGAATAGTTGTTTGTAAAGCAGCAGAAAGTCGTTCCCAACTAAAAGCTTTGTAAACAGTAGCGTAGACGTCATCTCCAGCAGTGAAGTAGTAGAATCAGAGCCTCGAGTACTGCACTGTAGTGTCCGTATGTGTGTATTATCATTATTATTCAATCTGACTATCGTGCCAGTTCAATAATTAACCATCTCATTTGCTTTCACTAGCTGTCTGCAATTCATTTAATCAGCGCCTCCACGTTTTGTCACGACTAATGAGTCAAACTGGTCGTGGAAATCCGTATATTTATTGATAAGAATGTCACTATTTGGCACCATTTTGTCCAACTGTCAGTCTGTAATGTTTTGTTAAAGAGGGAAGAGTCGGGGAAAAGCTGCCACTTACGACAACACTCATCTTTTGTTTCAAATCTTCTTCTTATATCTTCACACCAACACCCGTATTTTATGTTTAGATAGTTTTTGTGTGTGGACGTGTGAGTTTTTCATCCCGTCAGGTTGCTGCAAACAGCCCCGCTGAGAGAAGATGAAACGGCTTTTAAATTGAACGCGAGTCAAGGGTGGTCTGCAGGATTTGTGTCCTGAGAGCTTCAACAGAAGGCAATTGGACTTGTCTTTTTGATTGTTGAAGAACCTCAGAACTGAAGAGGCCTCTTGGACGAGAGGTGAGACGTCCTCAAGAACCAGACTCTGGATCACGATGACCTGGATGACTGAGACCTGGGCAGACGTACCGGCTGGAGTCTGGGTGAAGTAAGCCTTTAAGTGTTTTGTTGCTGCTGCTGCTGCTCTGCTGTTGCCCTGTGAGCTCCACACAGGTCACAGACTACAGGTCCTCATGAAGGATATTTACAACATGACGTATTGTTATGAACATTTTAAAGTCATGCATTTGGAAAAAAAGGTAAAGAAAACAGTTTTCATGTTTGCTAAAGGCTGTAGATGCTAGACAGGAGCACCTTTTTCAGATAAATTCTCATCTTGCAAACATTTATCTCCCATTACTAATCAGCTGTTTCTTTCATTGTCTTCATTTCACACCTAGACTTTTCTGATTTAAACATTTCCTGAAAAATTCTCTTCAGTTTTATCGCAGTCTTCATTTATGGTGCCACATTCTAGAGACGCCATGCCACCTCATTGACTCACTCCAGTGCAGCTAATAGAGGCAAACCTAATTTACACCATTTCAAAAGTCTGCTTCTAATTTGTTTGGCAATTATGTGGCAATGCGGCTATTATTGAGAAAGTGATGACGCTTTGTTTGGCCCTCATCCTCTTACACACCGAGGTTCATGCTTGGTTTGAGCATTAAAAGTCAGAATTAAGCTAGATTAAAGGGCGAGAGCACGCGTCATGCCGACAGATGACCTCGTGAGAAGCAGAGAAAACCATTAACCTTTCGTGTGAAGACTTGGTTTCGGGTTGGAAGTAGAGCTGCGTGCATGTGTCTGGGCTGTGGTTTGTTTTTCTTACAGGTAGAAGTTGAGAATCGTTTCAGCCTAAATGATTAGACCAGTTGTACAGTATCAACACACACACATATGCACACACCCTAGAAGCACAGTCCTGGCCAAAACCCAAAGGCGTGAGCCCACAGGCAACAGAAGTGGGGGGGCAGCTCACAATCTGGGCACATGGAGGTGTGTGTGTGTGTGTGTGTGAGTGAAAAGAGAGGAGGGACGGTGTAAGAAGTGGGTGGAGATGGGACTCCTGAGGGAGTGTTGAGGTGTCTCGGCAGCACTTTGGTGCACGGCCTTTGAAGGCACACTGAAGTTGAAGTTAGCGGCAGCGGAGACGCTCTCCCACGGCCCTGCATGTGCGCTTTTGATGCTATCGTTTCTCTTTTTCCCTCATGGATTTTACACCAAACCACCATGGGAGTACGCCGGTTGTCGCCGTCCTGTCAGAGGATTTTTAAAGTTCCTGAAGCGTGAGGGGAGGAGAAAAAACACACAGATATCCTTGGAAGAGTCGCCTCACTGGGCCTCAGGTGAGTTTTCCCTGTTGCTCATATACATGCTGCTTCACTCCACTTCACGCTGCTGTTTATTGTGGAGAAGAACACCACTATTTACTCTTACAGAATCACTAAACACTGCCCAGACAGATGTATAAACAGAGTAGAAGTGCCTCAGAAGAAGAGATAAATTTATTGCAATGCGTAAATCAGATAAAAAATGATTAAGCTTTGGAAAGAACTCCCCCTTAAAACTGACAGTTTTAGCTCAGAGCATTTGCAAGGGAGGAGGGGTGGAGAGCAGCAGTGGTTCCACATGTCAACGCATGCAGCCGAGCTGTTGCTGTTTGAAGATTTGGTCAGAGATTCCTTTCCTTCCCTTGTTTTTTGTCCTAGGGCTCATTTACAGTGTGAGGAGCTAAATTTCTCAATCTCGTACTCTTGCAGCAGCGTTCTGTCGCAACGCCACGAAAGGAGCAGGACGAACATTTGTTGCTTTTCAAATCGCTCTGGTTTTAAGGAGCTGCCTTTTTCCTGAAGCTGTCACTCGGCTGCAGGGTCTGCTAACCCACGGCAGATAGTGTGAAATCAATAATGGCGTTTGTGACGGATAGACGCTGTGATAACCTTTAAGGACTGACCAGTTCATTTCTTTAAAGCTGACTTTCCATGATGGAAAGTGACACATAGGTTATTATTATGTAAACAGAGTGAAAAAGAAAACAACCCACTCTTGCTTGTGAACCTCATTTGACCTGAAAGTTGCCAAAGGCTATATTGCATGTAGACGTTACTTTAACTATACTACCCACACTATAGGCAAATGATTGTCTTTATGACCCTGACGTGACGCCGTACCTCTGATGAGGCGGGGTAATTTATTAAAGCAGGATTAAGTCAGTTTGGTTTTTCCCATCAGCTGAAGTTCTGAAATGCTGAAGCATCACGGCGTAGCACGTGCGAACCATTCAGTCTGAGAGCTTTTTGAATTATCCGATGGGCAATTTGGCAAGGGCTGAGCCTCATTAACGGCAGTGCTGATAACACGGCTGTTAGGAGTCGTTGAGATAAAGTCTAGACGTAGCTGGAGGGATGGATGGAACTGGCTGCCATAAAGGAGAGATGAATGCTACCCTCCAGCAATTACGCTGGCCTGCTGGCCTCTTGATCTGACTGGCTGAACGTCTTGCTGCAGTAAATTACAGACAGAAGTAATGAAATTAAACGAGGAAAACAGCAAAAGCAGTGTGATATTAGGGCAAAGTTACCCTGAATGCACCATGCTCTAAACACACACCCTTACCTACACCCTCCACTCCTGCCCGTCTCACACAGCCGGGTCTGAGTGAACCACCTGAATGACTGACAGGCTGTTAACGGACACATTTCTGACCAACCCTGTAATCTTTGTTATTATGCAATTATTTGCTGTGAGACCAGAGTGGCCCTGTGGGTGGAAGTGTGTGAGTGTGTGGAGGGGGGGCGTTTAACTTTAAAAGGGCACCCCCGACCCCTCCGCTCAACCTTCCACCCTTCACATGACATCTCCTAACCCGAGCAAACAGCAGCTCTGAGCGCCAGCAGCACAGTGGTGTAGTGTCATAGAGAGGCACCGTGAAGAATATTATAGCAGATGCTCAAGCAGTCTGCTTCGCTAAATGCTCTGCTTTTATCACCCAAAATGAATATAAAGGGGTTAAATAAACGCAATTTACTGTCACTCTGTTTCCCACACTGACTTTAAATGTCTTTTCCCGAACATTTCCATGACCTCAGACTTTTTTATGGCCACCTCACAACTTTCACAGATGCTCCGACAGTAAAAGTTCTGACTTGTAGAGAAGAGCTTGAACAATTATCCAGAGTCAAAGTTTAAGAGCGACACATAAAAGTCGTGGTTGCAGGGTATGGTGCGGAGAGAAGCTACTGAAAAACAAAGAAACCCCGTTAAAGAAAGGTTAGCTAAACTTTTTATCATGGTTGATCTCCAGCATCGTCCATCTCGGGGGTTCTTTAATGACCCGAACGTCAAAATATAGTGTTTTGTTATGCAAAACTGCAGTATGGAGACCAAACTCTGCATGTCAGTGTAGTATGGAAGACAGCAAAAGTAGTACTGTGTGCATTTATCTATGCATATGTGCACCAATCATTTCCCTGCAACTTATGTCAACATATCTAAAAACTGTTTTCCGCTGCAGGAACTCGAAGACTTTTAGTGGAAACCCAAGCTTGTGGTGCAAGTAGAAGCTCTTTCAGGGGGTTTCAGGGGAGAAAAAAGTGCCTACTCCAGGGTAGGTGGTTCTGAGCGGTGGTAGGGAACTTCGGTGCGAGTCTTGACGCTGACTGATCAAACACAGAGAAGAAAAATGCTGATTGGTTAAAAGAGAAAAGGAAAGAGGACGGCAATGTAATTTCTCTGCCCGGTTACGAACGACTCCCACAAATTACTTAAAAAACCCAATGTCAACATGAGCGGTTTGGTTCGTAGATAATAAGATGCTCGAGTGAGAACTAGTTGCTGGTGCCCAGGGGGGAACACTGAGTCACGCGGCGTACCAACGAAGAAGAAAGCCTCACTGAGTTCGCCATTGCTGATTAGGTATAAAATCCGACTTATGACGCGTCGAAGGAACGGATCTCGTTCGTAAACCGAGGACCACCTGTACGGGAATATTGGTCCCAAATATAGCAGCAATAGAGTTTTGTTTTATGACAGCAGAAAGGAGCAGGACATAGTAAACACCAGGGGTCGAAAGATCATCGGTCTGGTCCTTGACTGCTTAAAAACTGTCCCTCATAAAGTCAGCAGTGAGGAGCTTTTACAGCTTGCTGACATGAAGAATGAGTCAACTTCAAACCCCACACACTAAATTGTGCAGTGATGCTCCCATTTTCTACTCCAGTTTCTATATATCTCAGGGTTTTAAGGCAGGGGTGTCAAACTCCGGTCCTCGAGGGCCACTAGATGTTTCCCTCTTCCAACACGCCTGATTCAAATGATCAGCTCATCATCAAGCTCTGCAGAACATAGACATATATACATAGACGCCGCATTGACTGTGGAGGGACGTGCCTAAAGCTCCGCCATCTTGGTACAGGGCTAGCAGAGGGGGGAGTGAATGTGCGTCTATGGAGGTAAGAGGTACTCCACAATCTTAAAGTAGAATTATTCACTGAATTTTCGACCGATTTCCAAACGGTTTGGTTTGTTAAAAACGTCACACATGTAGCTTTGACACAGGATGCTTGGATGCTTTTGTTCTATTTATGTCTGCCTGTCCGTCCTCCATGTCTGACGTTTGTAACAAACAATATATGTTGACAACTGATGGATTTATGATCACTTTTATAGTGCAGACATGTCATTCCTCTATAGACGTAATGCACTGTAGGGGCGAGTGGCACTGTACCAAGATGGCCGCCGCGTAGGCACGTCGGCTCCAATCGGTAGCAGCAGTCAACGCGGCGTCTACGTATATATGTCTATATATCTATTTATGCTGCAGAAGACTGATAATGATCCTGATTATTTGAATCAGGTGCGTCGGAAGAGGGAAACATCTAAAACATGCAGGATGGTGGCCCTCGAGGATCGGAGTTTGACACCCCTGTTTTAAGGGGTCTAAGACAGAATCTCGCCGTCTGTGTTCCCAGGGTTTCGTCAGAGCGCCCTGCTGCACTGACAGGGTTAAGTAGTTTGGGACCAGAGCAACACAGGCTGTTAACTCATCCCAATATAACCTCACAGCTCCGGTTTTAGGCCTCCGTGTCCAAGCTTCATGCTACGGTTGTAAGGGAGGTCAGGTCGGAGGCCGCGCCCTTCTCAACCCTGCCAGGCGGGGGTTAGCATCGTAGCCTCGCCCTAACATAATCCAGGAGGTCGGTTCTTAAATTGCACTTGAGCGAAGGCATGAGCTGTGAAAGGTGATCGTTTTTTTTGCAACAGTCAGCGTCGGTTTAACTTTGCTTTCATGCAAAATGAAACACGAACAAGCTTTGATTTCAGAAAAAGACTGGATTATAGGAAACGTGCATGTCAGGAGTGCTGGGAGGAAAGTGGAAACAAGCCGCACTGCCGTGAAACAGCACAATTCTGACACGTCTGTATAAAACATGGTTGCCCTTATTGATGGAGTCCAACACTACCACATGCATGAGAGCAGAACAGTGATTTTCGGTTGTAAAGAGGTCAGGGGTCAGGAAGTGCTGATAGTGTCACGTAGAAAAAAGGTAATAAAGTGAGAGCACAGCAGAGCGCTAGGAGGCAGTTTCCATAAATATGAACAAGTCAGAGCGAGGAGTGGGGAATGATGGAGGCTCTTCCTGGCTCATTCAGTCCCACCCTGCCAGATCCCCCAAAGCCTGATTTTAATTTAATTATTAGGCTTGAAACACGAGGCCGCATTTCTCCCCGTAGACGTCGGCTGTCTTGAGTAGGCTGCGTGAAGAGTGATTGAAAACTCACCGCCTTGTAGACGACGACATAAGGTTTCCTAGTGTTTTATATACGATAAAAGAAAAAAAAATAAGCCAAATAAAAACAGCATAAACCTGGCAGCAAATGTGCAGAAAAAAATGCATTAAAAATTGCAAAAAATGTTAAAATAATGGTAAATATCTGTAAAATAGTGATATTTTTTGCTGATTTAAACACAATGAAAATAGTGTCATTTTATTGTGAAATTTAAGAGAACAATTTTTTGGTTTGACAGCTTTTAATGTGCAAATTAAACCTTTAATGGTTGTGATTTTAATTTTCTGTAATTTAATAAAGGGATATTTCTGCTTTACATACTTTATATATATTACATACCTTCACTATCTGATCGCTGGCATCAACCCTGCACAATGAAAGTTGTATTGATTGATTGAATTGCTTCAGCCACATGGATGAAGCGCAATGTACAAATAAAACAAAATAAAAGTGAGATGTTATGGGGAATCTCACAAATGCAATCAGTTCCCAGTTTTCGGGGTCGTGATTCGATTCAGGAATGCTTTTCAGTTTTGTGCTGAATCAATAGAAACAGTGCAGGGCTTACGGTATTATAGTGTGCAATGTGAATGTAATTTAATGAAGGCTGCCGTCTGACCAAACAGAGGAAGGTGTGCGTGAGAATCAACTGGCCTAACATCATTAGCTAAACGTGTTAGCCATGTTAGCAGCCTAGAAGTGCTGTTATGAACTGGCTGCAGGTTCGTGTTGTGTGCTGGTTTGTTTGCTAGCAGTGGTTTGGAACAGTGTTTGCTCAGAGGAATAAAGTTTTAAATGCTACACTGGAAAAAATGCCCCTCCCAAAACAAGAAAAAAAAACTTATTTCAAGGCACTTTTACTTTGAAATAAGTGAAAAATTCTGCCAATAGAACAAGTGAACATCTGCTTGGTCAGATTTCTTGAAATAAGACTTGATATTTAGAATATTGAGGTCTTAAAATTAGCAGGGGAAACTTATTTTAAGCTATATTTTAGCAGCATTGTCAAGCTGAGGTGTCTTAGAATAAACCAGACATGCTAAAGAATTAAACAGATTTTAGCTTTAATAAGTTTAATGTCAGCTTCTTAATTTGAGATGTATTCAACTTATTTTAGTTGTATTATCGTGGCTCTTCTCTAGATTTAAGACCATCTTGTACTTGAAATAAGATCACACAGATTAACTGAAGCATTCTGAGATATAATGTCTTCTCACAGTTGGCTAGAAATCCTAATATTTAGTGGTGTTTGACAGCATTTGAAGGTGTTGTGTTTTAGGTGAAGCCAGCTACGCCCAAAAGGAGGAGTTTTAACTCAAAAGCAGACATTTGCTTTGTTTTTTTTAACACATTTTACACATGCAGCTGTTTTCTGATATGAATTGGTGTTTTTCCAATCAAATGCATTTACTTTATTCCTTAAATTCTGATTATTTATCTGATACAAACAACAGCTCAGCTTGAAACATGTATGAAATGAAATGAACCTCGTTTCTGGTAAAATACAACTAAAACAAGATCATTTCAAGATTGTTTGACTTAACAAGATATTTAAGATGCGTTGTCTTAAAACACGTCCCTCCATCTGCTGAAATGTTACCTGGAAAGTGGATTTATCTTAAATCAAGTGGGTTGAAACATTTGGAATAAAAATAAGACGAATAAACTTGGTAAGATGTTGAGTTTTTGCGGTGTACATCCGATGGGAAAACATGGTTCTATTCCGGTGCAAATTGGTGGAAATGCACGCTGGTTCTAGAAGTTCTTGAAGTTCTTGAAGTCCCAGAACCCAAACGTCTCTGGTGCAGAAGCTGTTTCTGAGTCCCATGAATGAATGCATGCATGCAGCGCCGCCCAAATCCCAAAATCAATTCACAAACACATCAGTTTGGCCTCAGAGTTGCAAAAGAATGTGGAATTTTTCATCTGCCTTGTCGATAGTTGTTCCCCGAGTCCAGGCGTTTTCCGAGGCTCTGAGTCGCATTAACATGAACATGAGCCCGTCGGTTTGCCGTTTGCTCCAGCACGGATCAATAAAGCGTATATGTGAGGCAAGCTGCATGTGGAGAAATGTTTCGCACACAAAGCCGCCGAGCTTCATCTAAATGCAGGGAATGTAAATGTATTCCGTCACTGTTTGGCATCGTATACCGTGGAATGGATTTCCATAAGGGGTATGTGAAGGAAACAAATGATACCATGATATCTGACCTCACACTGTGCAGAGGATAATGCAAGATGTTCTGCAGACAGCAGGAAACTCAAATAGCTGCCAACAATTTGCAGCCTTGCAGCGATATAGGGATTAGCAGCGATTAGAGTGTGTTCTTCTGAAGGATGCAAAGGAGGAAAAAACCTCATTTTTATACACATCTAAAGGCGCCTTCATTCAAACTGGACGTTACAGTGAGGCGGCAGAAGCTTTAATATTTCCTTATCAGTTCCTACCTTTGTCCTTAGCATCCAGGAAACGCCTCCGTGGCCTCTTTGATCGTTCCTCACTCCTGCAAAACACTTCCCTCCGCGCCTCTGCAGAACTTTAACCGGACTCGAAATGCTAAAGACCCGCTCGCGTCTTTTGAAACAGCCTTTTATCTGAAGGAGACCAGCTGCTGTAACACCCCGTTTGTGGCGCCTAATTGTCAAATTTGACATTTTCAGGTTATTTCGCTCTGCGGATCTTAAAGGAGAGGAGGAAACATCGCTTTGGCTTTGTAGTCCGCCGGTTCGGGCTGTGTTTTTCTCACCGTAACACAAAAGTGAGCACTTAATGGACTGACACCTGGTGAAACCTCCCCATCCATCACGGCACAATACTACAGCGCAGACTCATTACTGTGTCAGACTGTAGCAGTGTACAGACTGTGCTGTTGTTTTCTTAATGGGAACGGAGGAAATTGAACTTGGCAATTATGCAAATGAGAGAGACGGTCTGGAAGTAAGTTAGGGCTCACATGTTCTCATCGTTGGGACTGGAAATGGAAAGTATATCACTTAACATCGACACTGAGCACAGAAAGACCTGCTGCTCAGTTAGCGGCACACTACAATGGACCTTTAAGCATCAATAGGGTGTTTTTTAGGCAGTAATATATCATTTGCATCACCTGTGACCGTACATCTTCCACGAAGCTTCAGTTACTGATTTAGAAAACGTTAATTAATAATTGCTGCCACTGACATCACACCTAATGTTGCATTTCCCGTTAGTACGTGGAGTTTTATTTTCTGGAACTTTTATAACTCGTTGATTAACAATATTTCTCTAAAAGCTTCATGAGTGTTTCCCAAAGTCCAAAATATCAAATGTCTTAGATAATCAGTTCACTGTCCAGAAATTTACTCAGAGTGAATCATCTATTATCCAAACAGTCGGCTGACATCTAATTAATTGATTGTTGCAGCTCTAATGTACACATAGTAAAGGATAAATACATGAAGGCATATTTTATTACTAAAGCTGCTGTATTGTGTCATTTATCGTTATTAATTCTTCACATTTCAGCCATATTTTAAACCTATAATGTGCTTAAACCTGCTCTATGGTGTGTTATTACCTCCACCAAGGAGGTTATGTTTTTGCCGACGTTCGTTTGTTTGTTTGTTTGTGTTCAGAATAACTCGAAAAGTTATGGACGGATTTGGATGAAATGTTCAGGAAATGTGTGAAATGGGACAAAGAACAAATGATGAAATGTTGGGACTGATCCGGATCACCGTCTGGATCCAGGATGTTTTTTGCTTTAAGGATACTTTGTCGTTGGGAGATTGTGTTGGACTGAAGCTGCTTGGTGGAGGTCTGTGCTCTCTGAGTGCTTTTCTACTTTTATTTTTATCTACCCAAAGTTGAAACTCTGTGCTGTTGAAAAGCGTTTTAAGTTTTTGACACCGGAGTTGGCAGGTCTACGTACTAGAACCATGGTGGCGTTCTACAGCCTCAGCGGCACTTGGCGGCACTCGGCAGCACTCGGCGGCGGCGCACAGGACTGTTCGAATATCAAAATTATTATCCCAATACCACCACAACCAACCAATATTCAGATATTCCTATATCAGGGACCAGCCCTAATATTACGTTTGTAAAGCAGCTAGGCTACCATACTGTTGGTTAGCTAACTTAGCCACTCTAGGCTACTTGGAACTACACCGTACTTGGCCTTAAGGTCAGCCTTATTTCATCTTGCTCAAATCTCCTGCTGCTTATTTCTTGTCACAAAGCTGTAAATTGGGACGTCTTGTTCAAACTAAGTAGTTGTTTTTCACATAGAGCTGTTTGTCCTCAAACGCAGCTGCAACAGAAGTCCTATTTAGCAAAATCAAACCAGATTCTCCAGAGGAACGTTTCTGGTTTTATCCTACTTTGTTTTATCCATTGAACATCCTCCAATTAATTAGTTCAGAATAAAGAACCAACATATATTTCTGTGTCCTGTGCAGTGTTAATTTCACCAGATTACACAATAATACTTAGTCATTGGTAGATTGTGTTGGGGTGGACTGAAGCTGCTTGGCGGAGGTCTGCGCTCTATGAGGGCTTTTCTAGTTGTTTATGTTCTTATTATAAATAACCTTAAAACTAAATGGTAATTGCTTTAATTTGCTATATTGTGCTGTGCAATAGTGCAAATGAGGTGAACAGGAAGGGAAAAAACGTACGAATGTTTGTAGGTTGAGGTTTATAGTAGAGACGGATCATTTTCAGAAGTAAAGCAGTGTTTTAATTTATGGGAATGCACCGCGGTCCTTCTGGTTTTCTGAGCTCCCTTTGAAACACCCACATCCCAAACAAGCACCTTGACGTGATTACAGAGATATTACATTTCAGCCGAATCCCCAGCAAACGCTCCGTTCCCTCCTTTCTCTCCGAAGAATGGGGGGAGTGTAATCGCCCGACAAAAACCAGGAAACAGGTTGGTGGGATGAATCAGATCACAGAAGGAGCAGGTCGGGGAATAATGTCGTATAGTTCTCGGCGACAAAAGTCTTTTCAGCCCCTCGTAAGACCACTTAGCATTCTACCGCGATGCACTGGTGAGGGACCTTTGTGCAAACATATGGAGATAATTACATGTGCGCCACCGGGCCGGCTGTGCGCTCTTTATGATCAAACCGCATGCCCTGCCCTCCCAGGATAAAATGCCGCTGGGTTTTCAAAGCCAGACTGGCAGGTATATGGATCCATGACTCAACTTGTCCGTGGTGCGGCGGAGTCATCGCAGAGGAAGTGGATGAGTGGAGCTGGTTGATTCCCTCGCAGCGCTGACGAATAAGCGGATCATGATAAGACGGACGACGGTGACTCAGCGAGAGCTGCAGCCGCCCGTTACCTTCCTCTGCTGATTTATGGGGGCGTAGTAGTACAGAAGGTTCACGGTTCAGTACTCGGGGACACGGTCTGGTCTGTTTCCAATACAGTGAAAACAAGAAATACATAACATCCAACTGCTTCTCTTTCCTGGAATAGTTTATGAACGTGTCTGTTAGGACAAACTTACAGAATACAGACATCAAAATAAATATTCTCTGACTAAAATTAAGAATCCATCAACGTGCAACAGTTAGAAAGTTAACTTTGCTTAAACTGTGCTGTACTTGTATTTACTTTATCGGCTCTTGGCTTCATTATATTCTCAGTCACTCAAGGAGATGCACTGTGGACAGCTGTAGCTTGTGTTTGTCTGTAAAGGCCTTGATTACTTTCAGCGTGTGTTTAAAACCCAATAACAGAGTACATTTGCATGTTGGTGGCTGTGAAAGCTGCTTAAATGCCACAGGGAGAAGGGTTTGCGCAGTACTCACGTTTTTCTTGGACCACTGATGTTCATGTCTCAGATATGTGGGCAAGTCCAGCATACAACAAGCTATATAGCAGATGATAGACTTGATGGGCTGGGCGATGAGTGCACAGGGACCGTCTGCAAATTGCAATTTTGCAGACGGTGTGATTTTTATATCTACATGTATGTCAAACCAAGTGTTGTGGTCTGATCAACAGGAGCCAGTCGATGGCTGCAGTGATTCTGGTGACACTACAGTGTATCAGGGTGACGTTATTGAATATTTGTGTGGTGTCTCTCTACGCTGTTGCAGCGGTTTTGCAATTTGCAGACGGTCCCTGGACACTCATCTCCCAGCCGGCTGCTCATAGACACCAGTGTTATTTCTGCAGCCTAAAGACAGCTACTGTTGATAAAGCTGGGCTTGTAGCACATTGTCTACCTGACAACGATGGAAAGAGGCATCGATTATGTTTTGACAACGTGTCACTAATGAGTTATTGATGCCAGAAGTCCGAATCTGTGAATATCTTTGCTGTATTATCATTTTCAGACGTCTGTAGTGTACAAACAGGTAATTATCTCGTGCCCATGTCCCTTTAGGGGCTCCGTAGTTCACCGACGAGGCCTCGTACTAATCAGTGATTCAAGCCAGTAAAACACTTAGTTTAAAACACATAATTACGTCGTTAAAAACAAACAGACTGCACTTTAAGAAGTAACGGTGGGCTCATACAGTAAAAATAAATAAATGAACACAACAGGATGCGTCAGTCTTTTTGAGTTCTGGCAACTTCTGATGGAATCCTGTATTTAATGGGTTAATAACTCAGACTTGGTCACACAGAGGAGGGGACTTGGAATCCTGACCTCAAGGTTAAGAAAAATTAAGTTATCAACTCAGTTTAAATAAGTTACCTCAACTTGACTGCAGTTTAAATCAACTTAAAACAGACATTTGAGTTTAGATTACCAAACTATCAAGACGATGTTGGATTATCTGAATCAGAGAACTGGAGTCATGCATTTAGTTAAGTAGTGGGAAAGTGCCCCTTGATTTACTTGACAGTGTGCTGCTGTTTGTGGGTATTTATTCATTTAAAATTTGCCTACAGAGTTGCCTCATCTTCCACATATCCTCCCTCATAACTCCACTGACATCTAGACTTCAAGATCGACACCTCACTTGAACCAATAAGAGCTTCCATGTTGTGTCCACAACCTGCAATAGCCAACAAGAGCAAGTGTTGAAAGACGGAGCCTGTCCCTGCTGCTTCATTTAAAGACTAGCCAGTTCCGACTGACTGTTCTGACGGCTGGCGTGTTGTTTAGCCAGCGAACCTCCTGTTTTATTGCTGTCTTCACCTGTGTGCAAAAGGCAAAGGTGTCGGACCAGTCATGTCTGGTGACCTGCCGATATCCTGTTGAAGGTGTGAGAAAATGCGGCTGTACATAACCTGCTTTTCCGCCATAGCACTCGCATTTACCCTTCTATGCACAAATGAGCCTCCTGTCTGGAAAATGCCTGAACATGCAGTTAGAAAAACGTGTGTTAAATTAGAGAAAGTAGGTGGTATTGTTATGAAATTTGAACTTTGAATAGGCAACGCTTCATGTTACGGGCTAACTTCATTATTTTTACCAGCTAATAAGTGGCACCTATAGACATCTGCAGGCACGTGTTTGCAAAAAATAAAAATAAAAATCTGAAAAAAACCTTACTTCATTGTATTTAAACATATATTCTTCCATTCCAGCTGCACTTGTAGGAATTCTGAATGTTTTTTGGGGAAAAACCTTACAAACCCTTTTGCGGCCGTACCGCCTTGTGGACGCCCGATCCTGTTAGATCTCGGAAGCTAAGCGGGTTTGGGCCTGGTCAGTACCTGGATGGGAGACCGTGAGGGAACACCAGGAAGCCTGGGTGGATGCAGTGTGAGAGTGAGTGGTTGGTGGCATAGACATATATACGTAGACGCCGCATTGACTGTGGAGGGACGTGCCTAAAGCTCCGCCATCTTGGTACAGGGCTAGCAGAGGGGGGAGTGAATGTAAGTCTATGGAGGTAAGAGGTACTCCACAATCTTAAAGTAGAATTATTCACTGAATTTTCGACCGATTTCTAAACGGTTTGGTTTGTTAAAAACGCCGCACATGTAGCTTTGACACAGGATGCTTGGATGCTTTTGTTCTATTTATGTCTGCCTGTCCGTCCTCCATGTCTGACGTTTGTAACAAACAATATATGTTGACAACTGATGGATTTATGATCACTTTCATAGTGCAGACATGTCATTCCTCTATAGACGTAATGCACTGTAGGGGCGAGTGGCACTGTACCAAGATGGCCGCCGTGTAGGAACGTCGGCTCCAATCGGCAGCGGCAGTCAACGCGGCGTCTACGTATATATGTCTATGGTTGGTGGAGGTCAGAGGGGCCGATGGAGCAGACTGGCAGCCTCGTCTCCATCAGTCTACCCCAGGACAGCTGTGGCTTCATACGTAGCTTCGCACCATGGAGTATGGAGTGAATGAATAATGCAATATAAAGCATCTTTGAGTGTCTAGAAAAGCACTATATAAAACCAATGTGTTACTATTATTCTTGTTAAAAACAGCCGAGAGTGTGATTCATTCAGTTGCTTTTGGTGAAGAGTTAAAACATCTGGTAAAGTCCCTCTTTTATACCAACACTCAACACAACATCTTTTGCTGAAGGCAAGGGAAGTTCATTTGTGTGGCACTTTTCAACACTATTAAAGGAGATAAACTGTAAAGTAAAAGCCACAGGGCTGATTAAATCATTCAGAGCCCTCAGATTTGGTTGAATGAAAGGCAGTGGCAAAGGTTTAAAAGAAGTGAAGGTCGCAGCAGACGTGGGGTTTTCTGGGAGTTTGTTCCAGAAGACTTGTGGCAGGATTTCATACAGCAAAGAGACAGAATTAATTTATTAATAAATACAACCAAAGATGAGTTGGAAAATAAGAAGACAGAAAAAATATACCTGCATGTATGTTTACCCTGATAAAGCTTTATATATACAGTACGAGATACCAGATAGTAGATCTCCCTGCTGATAAATCACTCTGCTATAAGTGTTCATAGGATGAAGCGAAGCAGAGAGGCGGCAAACATGAAAGAGGAAACTTCCCTTATGTTGAAAACTGTGAATTTGCAGTAGATTTCAACGCCGTCGAGCTTCCAGCAGAGAGTGACGACCCAGTCATGCTCACACTGACAGACGGGGGAAGGCGAGGAATGAAAAAAAAAGAGCTGCTGATAGTGTTCCCTGTCTGTACCGGGAGCTATAGGGGTGATGTCGAAATGCGATCCAGGTAGCTGGAGCTGAACATGTGGCTGCAAGTTGCTACCTGGAACACACACCGGGAGGGAGTGTGTTTGAAGAAGGTGTGTGTGTGTGTGTGTGTGAGCTGACCTCAGCGATGGCCTGAGGTTTCTGCCCGGCAGCTCTGCATGTCGGGTCGGACGTTTTCTTTCAGTCTCAATTTCAGGTTCAGTCGAGTTTACAGAATCCAGAGCGACACGGCGGCTTGCAGCAGAATCACGGAAAAGCTTTTCCACAAGTGGAAGTGATCCGCAGCAGTGGCTGATCTGCTGGAAACACAGCGTTCAGTTCAGGACAAGGAAGTGATTTGTTCCCTGAGACTTTGCGTTGTTTAAGATTCTAATCATCCTTTGCGGCTCAGTTTTCATATGAAGCAAATGCACCGGGTACAAAGGTGCACTTAGACACTTACCGCCTCGAAGATGCGTTTGAGATGAGCAACCAGCGACGCAAATGATTTGTGGGATTCATTTCAGGTCGGGCTCCGAGTTCATTAGACTCAAATGGAATTCATGATAACGTGGTGTGTTCAGTCAGAGTGTAATCCATCCTCATCCTCTGCTTCAAACACCCTGAGAAGGATTTACCCTTATTTCAGCGTTAGATGGGCCAATATTTGAATTTCTCCTGTGACTTATCGTGTCGCCAAATAGTGCTCAATGCTCTCTATCCAGAGCACTGTGTCTTTTGTAATGTCTCTCCGTAAAGCACATTTCCAGGTGCTTTACTTAATGGGTTTTCAGCTGTACTATAAATATTGTAAAACTTACTCATTTTTAGGTGTGCAAGTAGACGGGCTGCATCATGTTTGTTCTAAATCAAATCCTGTTGGTAGATGTGACACAACAGAGGGGTCTGCATGAAGCCTCATCATCTAATATAACCGTCTGACAACATCTGAACACGTTGGCCACATGTCTGTTACCCCTTTTCCACCAAGAAGAACCAGGTCCTAGTTCTGGTGCTTAGTTGGTTCTAATCTGGTTCCGCCTAAGAATCTGTTTGCTTTTCCATTGACAAGGAGTCCAGTTGGAGCCATTGGGTCAACATAAAACCACTACGCTAGCATCCATTACATAGCAGTTAAACAAACGCAGTAAGTTGATGATAATATCTATGTTTATCTCTATAGATGGTCTTAAGGCTGATTGTGAGGCGGAGGTCCTCCTGTTGCCTGGACACATCCGTGATCACGCTACTGGTGGGACACAACTGTAGCGGATTTCAGGTCAACAGTTTGTGCTAAACTTCCAGGAGTCATTCCAATACATGTGTGATGGGACCAGGGACGTCCTGGAGAACAAGGACACTAATTAGCGCTTGTGTGTCCCTTTCCACCGTTGATGGTTGGTCACCATAACCCCGCCCCCAGCCCCTGACGTACTCGGTGCTTAGCCCTGGACCAGCAAAGAGTTGGTGCTTGCTGAGCTCCAGTTTATAGAACCTGGAATCGGTGCTTAGGAGGTGGAAACACAAAGAAGTGGAGCTAAGTCAGGCTCTGGCTCCGGACTAGACCTGGAACCAGCTCAGTGGAAAAGTGGTATGAATGAACACTTCTCTTTAAAAGCCACAGCGGCAATTTTTCTACTTTGGACCAAGTAACAAAGCATCACTTTGAACATAAGTCTGAACTGTATGGCATCACGTTAGTGTACAGACATGCACAAGAAACATACTTTAAAGTTGTGTGAAGCAATTTGGGAGAGCCTTCATCCTCCTTTCAGCACCAGTGTTGGTCCAAAAACATCACAAAGCACAGCGTCTTCTACAAACTCCGATGTCCATAAAAGTTTATGAGCTGAAGTTCAGTTTGTCGCTTCCAGGTGTTTGTAGGAGTTTATTAAACACCAGCTGCTTCCAACAGTGGCAGGATCCATGTGAGCATCTGCAAAGCAAGAGATTTGTGCACATTGAGCCGTGTGGAGCAACAGCAGTACCTTCATTAATTGGTTGTGATCAGAAATTATCCCCGACATGGAGACAGGATCGATTGGGAGCTTTATATTGTCTTCATCAGTGACTCACAACAACTGATTATAATTATTAACTTCGCTGGACAGATAAATAATTGCTTTTACTCAAGAACAAGCCACTTTGCCTCTGACACAGTCCTAGTTTTATTATTTATAAATGGTAGCTTGTATTGTCAGTGTCAGGCGGAGCTTCTCAAGGCTCGGATGCACGAAATGCTGCGTTGCAAAATATGATAATACCTCTGTTTAGAATGTTTTAGTGCCACAGCCAATGCATTAGTGCAGAAGCTTCGTCGTCCAACTTGATGGAAGAAACACGATTTCTCAGAAACAAATTTCAACATTTAAAAAAAAAATTGTTGTTGTTATTCTGGAGACTTAAAAATGACTGCAAACTGTCACACAAAGAAAACAAAGATGTTCTTACTTCAAACCCGTCAACGGCTGAGTTGCGCCAAAAGTCTCATTATTTGCTGGAAAACATGTTGTTGTTGTTACAGTTTGGAAGAACTGATCCTTTAAGCGCGGCGCGGCTTGCACCGAAAAAGTTTCTGCTTCGAGAGTTGGAACTCAGACCGATTGGTTCTGTCCACAGGGATAAGAATATTAAGGTGTTTACTGAAGACGGAATCCCTCTAAAGCCTGTAATTATTACACCGGAGATTTCACACATCATTATGACAATCCTGTAGATCCATATCCTTGAGACGGAGATCAATGTGAAATTTGATGTGTTAGCACGTATTATAAACTCTGAGCCGGACGCATGGCAGATTTTTAAGTATCTTAAAAAGAAAAACCCCTCAGACCATCGAGCACCTCGTCTTCAGCGTCCCAGCCCCCCCAAGAAATAGATGCGAAGGAAAATGACAGTGCAGAAAGTCTGGCAAGATTACAGGATGCCTTAAATCTCTTGTGAAACCCAAACAGTGACCCTGACTGTTGTAATCTGATTAAGTGTCACCGACTGAGTGCAGATAAAAACCCACATACCTGTCATCCTCCAGTGAAACCTCCAGCGCCAGTCTACCTGGAGACACAGCCCTGAATGCTGAGTATCGTGTACCCGGACAGAGCTGTTCTCACAAACCCATGTAAATTATGAGATAATTTATGACACTGGTATTCATAACTTTGTGGCACAATATAAAGGCCTCTTTTGTCTCACCCTTTTGTGTGTTCGCATTTATTTAAGCACCTAGATATCAGTGGCCTGAGTGTGGTGTCAAAATGCATAGATTTTCTCGTATAATATCTCCGAACAGGCTTATATTTGTCGAGGAGTGAAGCAGCGTGGGCTCAGGGGGGGGATCCTTTCATTGCTCTGATCTCGGGGAACGGCGTTTCTTGCCCTCCAGGTTGTTCTGTGTGGATCGCTTTTCGCGCTGGATGAGCTGTCAGAGAGGCAGTGAAGGGCAAAGCGTTGTGCCCCCCAGTTCTCTCTGCTGTCAGTTGTTGCGTGTTGTGAAATCTGAGCTGGCGTTGTGTGGTCGTGCGTCAGCTGGGCTCGCCGGTAACTTAAGTATTTCATGACTCTTGTGCACATTTGGGTTTTGCATTAAGAGCATGACTGAGCATGATTGATCATATTGGTACTATGTGGTGTTCTGATGGAAAACCTTGATCAGACTTAGACACCCAAATAAACATTGTCCCACAACAAACACACTCCCTCATGCTGATGGAAATCCCAAATGTCACTGAATGAAAATGCACCCCACCACATGGAAACAACATCAACCAATCAGGAACATGTGGAGGAACATGACAATGGTCCAACATGTTGATGTGACCTCCAGACTTCCTACAGCCCATTCTGATCAAGCATCAACAGGATGCAGTGGAACCAGTGGGATTGACAGAGGCCCCACTGCACAAGCCAGAGTAGCCAAAGGATCCAGTGCCCTGGTCCTGGTTCCAGACCCCATAGGACACCCTGAGAGGTCCTCTGGTCCATGCCCAATGGCCGCATAAGGGGGACTAACACAATATTAGACAGGTGGTCACACTACTTGTGTCACTCTAAAGTCAACAACCTTTACTTGCACAAAGAAAAACAATCAGCATAGCTTCTGAAGGCTAAATCCTGACTTTAATATAGTGCTGATTCTAATTATTTTGATGACGTCAGTTAACGCTACGATAGTTACAACAGTGAGGTATGACGAAGCGCAAATTAGCCCTCTGAACCCCAAAACTTTGCATTCATTTCAGATCGTTCAGAGTCATCTGTTCGGAGCTCAATTCATGCAAATTAGGGATAATCTGCAACAAGGTCCAGGTGTTCTTTGCGAGCGAGGACGAGTATAAATTAACCGATTTGGTGGCTAATGCTTCCAGGGACGTCTAATGCACATTAAACAAGCACCAGTGCAGACTCACAGTAACTGTTTGCAGATTAGGACTGAACCACCCACTGCCATCCGCATGATGCCAGCTCATCAGACTACAAATCTCTGCTCGTAGCTCTGTTATGACAAAGGCTTAGAAGTAATAATTTTGATGAGTACTTGCTGCAAGTATTCAGCCTGCAAAGGAATAATTATGGGGAAGCCACCTGTCTGAAGAGGCTCAGAGGTAACTTGCAGGTCCTGAAACAATGTGCTGCTTTACTTTTTTTTTGTTGAGACAAGTTGGGACAAGAGTTGGATACCTCGCCACAGGCTTCCACTCTGCTGTTGTGTGTCATTGTTTATTCTGTCCGTATTGTATTCTTTGTGGAGCTGTAGCTTAGGGGACATGATTGGTCTGTTTAAAAAGTAGTGTGAGTCCAAGAGTTATGAGTGTGCTGGGTGTTTTTCTGCAGATATGCAAGACAAGAATAAAGTGCTGTTATTTTTCCTTCAAGGCTTCTTTTGCCCCAGATTTGTAGTATATTACATGACATATATTTGTCCCTTTTTCTTTCCTTTTCGCAGGTCTGTGGATGTTCATGGAGGTACTAAAGATGGCAGCTTCAGGAACAACGCTCCTGACTTTAGCCACAGTCTTCCTGCACGTGGCGAGGTGTCAAGGGACGATGGATAAAGGAAAAGACAGCTCTCCGCTCAGGTTTACACACCATCTCTACAATGCCACTATCAACGAGAACTCTGCCCCTCGGATGTACGTTGAGACGCCTGTGAAGATGGGCATTGAAGTGGCAGATCCGCTCTGGGACATCAAATATAATGTCGTCTCAGGCGACGAGGACGGCTTCTTCCAAGCAGAGGCAGTCAGAGTTGGGGATTTCTGTTTTCTCAGAATCAAAACACGCAGCAGTAACTCAGCTCTCCTCAACAGGGAGGTCAGAGACACTTACACTCTCACTGTGGAGGCAGCCGAAAGCACTTCTAACTTCCAAGCAAAGACAAAGGTGTTTGTCCAGGTGCTTGACACCAACGACTTAAAGCCTCTTTTCTACCCGGCCTCATACAACGTGGCCATCAGGGAGGACACTCCACTTAAGTCGAGTGTGGCCAGAGTTAGCGCTACAGATGCCGACATCGGGAGCAACGCTGAGTTTTACTACTCTTTCACCAGCAGAGCTCATCCTTTTGTCGTCGACCCCTTTACGGGGACAGTCAGCCTGGTGAAAAAGCTCAATCACACCCGAATGCAGAGATACGACCTCACCGTTTTAGCAGAGGACAGGACAAAGAAGATATCTGGCGTTCAGAAATTTGGTAATGTCGCCAGGGTCACAGTAAACGTACAGAAGATGCCCATGGGGTCGCCGGTTATCACACCACCACCGGAGCCCACGGTCTCCACAGATGGCCAAGTAACTATCAATGTCCATGTGGAAGCAGGACTTAAGCCCGTGGAAGCCCTTAATATTGCTGGAGGGGATCCCCACAAGTGTTTTGAGATAATCCCCTTAGGTGTGCAGGGCAGTGACTTCCAAGTGATCTCTACAAAGAGGATTATCTGGTCTCAAACTCCTTTCGGGCTGAATCTGTCCCTTCAAGCTAAGGACAGGAGCTCGCCAAGTTTACTCTCTCCAGTTACACAAGTCCACATTGCGGCCCATCATTACAGCCCATTAGAATTCTTCGAGGACACCTACATTGTCACACTGAGCGAGTTTTCTCCCCCTAAAACTCATGTAGTTAAGGTTTCCGTCACACCAGTTCCATATAATGTTACTTTTAGTATCAAAAACAACCCAGACAGTGCTGGTTTTAAGATAAACCCCAAAACAGGGATAATCATAACCACGGAGAAATTTGACTATGAGAGAAAAGACCGATATGAGTTTGATGTACTGGCCAATCACGGTGAAGCTGAGACCCACATTGTGGTCGAGATAACAGATGAAAATGACAACAGCCCACAGTGCACACGCACATCCTACGAGGCCACGCTGGATGAAAACACACCCGTTGGCAGCAGTGTTTTAAAAGTAGCAGCTACGGACAGAGATAAAGGCAAAAACGGCTTTGTGACCTACGCTATCGCAAATTCAGGGCCCGTTCCTTTCACGATAGACCCGTTCACAGGCGTCATCTCGACGTCTGAACACCTGGACTACGAGCTGATGAAACGGCGGTACCACCTGAGAGTTTGGGCGTCGGACAGCGGCAGCCCCTTCAGCCAGGTCAGCGAATGCCCCGTGACGATAACGCTCAACAACATCAATGACAACATCCCTCTGTTTGAGAGGGTGGGCTGCAACGCCACTGTACCTCCAGACGTACCAATGGGACACACAGTTGCTGAGCTGTCGGCTATTGATTTAGACGAGCTGCAGCAGCTGAGGTACGTCATCGAGTCGGGGAATGAGCTCCAGGTTTTTGGTATCGATGCAGTTTCAGGAGCCGTCACGGTCCAAAAACCGATTCCCAAGGGAGCTGGGTCATTCACTTTGAGAGTCGTAGCCACAGACGGCAAGCACCGCTCTGAAGCCTCAGTCGTCAGGATAACTGTCACTAACAGAGGTGACGATGCAACGGTGCGCTGCCAGGAAACAGGCATCTCCAAACAGCTGACCGACAAACTCATAGAGTCAATAAAGCCCATTTTAATCAATCAGGAGGACGACACGTTCTCAGATATCCACATCACCAACCGACACTCTCCCAAATTTAACGCGAGCATCCCCAGTTCAGTCGACCTCGCCGAGGACCACCCGTTAAATTCCACCATCGTTCAGTTCAAGGCAACAGACAACGACTCGGGGTTTAACAGTAAGCTTGTGTACGCCATATCAAGCGGGAATGAGGACGGCTGTTTCTCCATTGACACTTTCTCTGGTGACCTTCAGTTAGTTTGCCCTCTGGACAGAGAGAGCAAGGAGTTCTACATTTTGAACATCACCGTCTATGACTTAGGAACACCGCAAACATCTGCATGGAAGTTTATCGCCGTCAATGTCCTGGACGTCAACGACAACCCTCCTGTTTTTGATCAGTCCAGATATGTGATACGAGTGCCTGAAAACGCAGAGGTGGACTCTATTATTTTCACGGCTCGTGCAGTAGACCTGGACACGGATGCGAGCGGTAGCGTCCAGTACTCCTTGCTGACGTCTACTGACATGTTCAGAATTGACGAACAGACCGGAGAGGTGACGGTGACGGCTCAGCTGGATCGAGAGGGCTCTCCCAGGCACGACCTCCGCATCGAAGCAAGAGACCAGGCCAGACTCGGCCCTCAGTTATTCTCTACTGTTGATCTAGTGGTGGTTTTGCAGGACATAAATGACAACCCACCCAAGTTTGCACCAAAGGTGTACAAAATAAAAGTTCCAGAAGACGTTCCTGTGGGGACCCTGCTCGTCTGGGTGGAGAGCGTCGACTTGGATCTGGGCAGCGGAGGCCTCGTCACCTACAACCTCAAGAACACAGAGGGCGGGATCTTCCACCTCGACTCCTCTACGGGCGCCTTGACCCTGGAGAGGGAGCTGGACTTTGAGAGGCGGGCGTCTTACAACCTCACGGTCCGAGCCGTCGACCACGGCCTCCCTCGCTCCCTCTCGTCTTCCTGCTTCGTGGAGATCGAGGTTCGGGACGTCAACGAGAACCTCCACCGGCCAGTGTTCTCAGAGTTCGTTTATGAGGCCGCCGTGATGGAGGACGCAGCGGTGGGGACGTCCGCGGTGGCACTTACGGCTTCGGACAAGGATCTGGGAAGAGATGGAATCGTCAGGTACCACATCCATGATGGCTCGGGCCTGGGAGTGTTCACCATTGATGAAGAAACAGGTAATGCATATGTGCACGTTCTTTTCTATTTTTACATTCTAGAGCTGAACGTTTTTGAAATAATTAATCGTAACTTGATCTGCCTGGTGTGGGTGATGTCAAGAGCTAGTAGACATGAAAACAAACACAAGAAACAAGCTAATAGAAAGCTCAGGTTTGTTGTTAGTTTGCTTCTGTTTTCATGATTTTCCTGGCCTGCAAAGACTGAGACAAACTCAACATCACTCTCGTATCTGGAGCCAGCAGCTGGTTACCTCAATTTAACACAAATAGTGGAAAATGAGGGAAGCAAATAGCCTGGCTGTGTCCAAAGGTGACAAGATAAACCTCCCGTCTTCTTTGTTTAACCGATCCAAAACCCACAGCGTCGACGCTGCAAATCAGTTTTACGTGGGAGCTGTGTGCCGGATGAGCTACCCAACAATCAGTGGAGGCTCATGGGAGTTTGTCGTCGCGCCCAAGGCCGTGTGACGTGACTGAAATTCCAATAACGGTTAATGTGTGGAGCTTGCTGCGAGACAGTTTTGACTGGATGTTTTCATGGTTAAAACTGAGCCTTTTAGATTTAAAAACAACATTATTTTCAACTACAAAGGTCAGAGTCAGGTGTCGTCTTTATCAACCTTTTAAACCCCAAGCAGTTTCTGTGCGGTTTAATTATTTATTAGACGGTTTATTTTTTAATGCGACATGCAGAATAAAGAAATTTTGATCCAGAGGAAACCAAAAGTCACACAGCAGCTGATGATTGTTCCTGTCGTCACAGTTTCTGCTTGATAAATTGTATAACACTGGCAAATTAAAACAACAAAACATGCCTCTCTATCCGTCGGTGGGTTTCGGGGGTCGGAGGGTTTCTACCCAATTAGCACTCGAGCATAAATCCAGTTTTGCGTAGTAAAGTTTTTCTTTCTCGGCTCCGCGGCACGCCTGGACCTCACTGTCACAAAAAGACATTTCCTCGACACGTGAACGGTTGTACAACAAGGTATTTCTCTGGGGTGGTTGAGGTAGTTTGACTATTTTTCCATCAGCGTATCCTTTGCAGAGGACACCCCGCGACCTCGCAGCATATCACGGTGCATTCCATTAGCCTGCTGCTGCATTTAAGGCTCAGATAAAATCAGGGCAAATGGAGTTCTCTGTCATAATGGAACTGCGATGAAATACATCTTCCTCTCTGTGTTGCTGCTTTTTAAGTTCTGCCCCTGGCTTTCCATCTTTAAACTGCTTCTGACAGGCAACTACATGCAGAAAAGTCACTTTCCCTTGTCTTTAGGTTTCGCTGCTGTACCACCGCTACCCTTTGGTGGCCTCTCAGATAATGTAAGTCAGTTTTGGCAACACAGATGTGTCATCCATGTTGCTGAGCGAGGAATGCTAAATATTTCCCAGCCCACCTTTGGGCTCCAGTCCAGACTTTTTAAAATGCAAGCAGGCACCTTAAGCTAGATGAGCGTCACGGTGATTGATATTTCCTCCAGGGTTGTTACAGTGATTAGATTTAAACTGATTACACTGATCGGTGTTAATTTCTGAGGCACAGCAGCAGGTTTGAAACAAGTGAAGACCGTTGTGCAGTTCACAAGAGACAACAGGGTTTAATCTGATTCACCCCTCTTTCACGTGACTCAGGTGTGATTCGTACGACGGAGACGCTGGACCGTGAGATGGTGCCTCACTACTGGCTCTCTGTCTACGCCACCGATCTGGGGACCGAGCCTCTGATCTCCTGGACTCACGTCTTCCTGGAGGTCCTGGACGTTAATGACAACGCCCCTGAGCTCTCCCAGCCGGTGTACTTCGCGTCTGTCCAGGAGAACGTGGACAAGGTCAACTCTGTCATCAAGGTGTCGGCCACAGACGTGGATACGTCCTCTGAGGGGAAGCTTTCCTATGAGATGCTGGAATCACATCGGACGTACTTCGATGTGGATCCCAAGACAGGTAGACACACTTCTTTAAAAACGACTGTGAATCTGTCAAAGGAGCACAAAGGTTCACAAAGTGCGTTCGATAGCCACACAGTAAGACCAAACAGCAAGATGTCAGTGATAATAAACACAAATGCAATAATAAAAGTAATAAAACCTCAATAAGTTATAAAAAAAGACAAAATCACATAAAAGCAAGTCGATAAAAATGGATTTTAAGAAGTGATTTCTGCAGTTTTACCTCCTCAGGCAGGTCTTTCCAAAACTGAGGGGCCCCGATGGCAAAAGCATGTTTGCCTTTACAGTTTCACCTCGACTTGGAACAGCCAGAAGGGCCCCACCTGGGGATCTGAGGCTGCTACCTGGCTTATAGGGAACCGACATTTCTGCGATGTAGCTTTGGGCCGGATCCTGACGTGCTTTAAAAGTGAATCTTAAAATCAGTTCTAAAACAAACGGTGTTGTTGGAAATTAAAGTGAAATGAAAAGGACAATAGATTGCAGCTTCCAGTGAAATGCTTTAGCATCTCTGGGCAGTTCTTGGCCACACAAATTCAGTTTAAAACATGAACACACTAATTTTGTAAACAGCTTCCTGACAATCAGTTGAAATGATCTAAACAAGACTTAAAACTCAGTGGTTACCTCCACCAGCACTGCAGCCAGGCAGCGTTTAAAAGGTGAAAATGACCTCAAAGTTGTAATTTGTGAATGCGTTTTGTGTTCCCTCAAAAAAATGTCCGCCTTTCCACACTCTAATCTGATTAAATAGATGAATTAGCATTTTAAACTCTTGAGAAAACTAACAGAAATACTCCAAACAAGGACTGAGCTATTCGAAAAAATCTAATGAATGACGTGTAATGGCTATAAACTCAGTTACATGTTGGATTGAAGTCCTCAGGGCAGCTTTAGTTTAAAATAAACAGCTCTCAGCTCTGAAACAAGTAATTGAAGCTCTTAGGGGGCTAACATACGGCCAGGAAGATATATAGCAACTCTGGGACGATGGATGTAATTGGATCGGGTTGCACGGTGTCATCCTCCCATTTCACAAGCATCATGAACAGGAATGCATGCTGCACGCTCCCTTTTGATTGATTTACATCTTTATTCAGACTCCCTTTGTGATTGTGAGACATCTGGAGGACCTCTCGCCTTTCTCTTCTGCAGATTGTTCCGACATATCTGCGTATGTCGCCGCGGCCCCGTGGCAGATTTACATTTTGATCCACGGGTATTAACGTGCAGCTGCAAAGCGCTAACAGCGTGTTATTTCCCACAAGGGATGAGCAGCGGCGTGTATCTGCTGACGCGCTGTTGCACAAGGTCTGAGCAGAGGAGGTGATGCAGAGCAGGGCAGAGCTGCAAAACGCAACTTCACAATAAGAAACTCCATTAGAGGTCACTCACAAAGTCGCTCATGCATAATCTGAGAAGAGAAAAAGAAACTTAACATGGCAAGGGGGGAAAAAAAAAGGAAAACGCCTGGAAGCCCCTCAGGTATCGGTGTGTTCTTCGTTGACAGTTGCAATTGAATCACCTGGCGAGGTCTTTGATGTTGGAGTAAATGAGCGCTGCATTAGCTCTGCCGCTACAAGCCGCTGCAAGCCCTGTCCTCTTCTCATAATCTCCCGCGGTGTTTGTCCACACCCTAAGGCCAGTGTACCGAAGGATTACAGGGAGAGGGGAAGAGTTGTGTTAATAGAGAGGCGTCATACAAAGCAAGGCAGGGCAGGAGGTGTTGAAACAGCCGGAGAGTGTCGCATTAAAACAAGCTTCTTCTTTTTTTGTGTCAATGCAGGTGTATTTGATATTCATTTACTCGTGCATACAAGCACAGGATGAAATGTGTTTGGCTGAAAAGACGCCATTGTATCCGCCTGTCCTTTTTGTGTCCTGAGGATTTCCTAATGTCAAGTCTCGGCTGTGATCTGACGGCATTTCGGCGTAGTTGACCTAATTTTACGTGAAAAACCTTCTGAACTTCACTCTTTATTCCTTGCTCTGATCCGCCGTTAGCTTCCAGAGATCAGCCCTCCGCAGCTCAACTTAAAAAAGGAATAGAACAATAAACAAGAAATCAGTTTCAGGTGACGTATAACTGGTGGAACAGGAAGAGAGCAGAAAAAAACGGGACAGATATGATTCAAACGACACTGTATGCTGTAAAAATTAGCTTAGAAGCACGCGAAGCGCTAATTTAAACTCAGGTAAAGTGACCGTCTTGCCGAAAGTACGTGGACGCCTCTGTCCGGTCTGGGTTTTCATGCTTCAGGATGGCCCAGATAATTCTGATAAAAAGAAAACTTAATGCTAAAATCATCCATATCTGAAAAAAAATCCCACCTGAACCTTAATTGTCATTGTTTTTCTAGCATTTCTGAGCCCTCATAACTTTGTTCTTAGAGGATTAAGATGTTAGTTGATGATTTGGCCTGATCCAGGACTCAGGTTCTTTTGAGTTGCAAAGTCTGTTAGTCGCTCTGACTGTTGCTGGCTTGTCTTGGTGACGGAGGGATTGTTTCGGTGGAACTGTTGCATGCCGCTTCATTGCATGATCCAAATCTGCGCCAAATGCATGGTCAGTGGCAGGCTTTGTACCCACAACCCACATGTGGGGAGCCGACTGGGTTTCCAGTACTGATCTGGTAAAATGACGAGCAGTGACAGCAGACCCTGGATCAGCCGGTTGATCTTAAATGTTTTGAGAGAGGGTGGAGAAACGTCTTTACCTGACCCAGCACCACTGGGGTGAACTTTAGCTGTGATAGAAAGACGGACCTTATCCCCCAGCATCAGCGCTCCCTAACGCTTCAGCGGCTGGATGGGAGCGAATCCGTTGAGCCGTGCCGGAGCGGAGGCTGTTCCAGCTGCGCGGTAATTGCTCACGGTTTCTGGATGACATGTCCGGCAATCACGTATGAGCTTAATACTAATTGGCCGCGTGCTTCAGGTCATGTAGTTTAAATCGGAGTGGGATTTTTCTACTCGAGGAACGAGAAACACCGAGGGAATATGTCGACACTCACTCTGACCTTTTACTTGAAGGCAGCGCGACTACAGCTGGAGTAACCCGCCGTGGAAAATCATTTCACCGCAAAGAATTCAAGAAACATCTCACGGTAGCGTTTCACTGATCTGATAAATGCGCGTGAAGGGAAGGAGATTGTTTCCTCTCGATGAATGAGCTGCTGAAGCCGCGTCTCTACAACAAGACCCACCTTGAGCTATTACTAATCTACAGGGTACGGAAGCCTCTCATGCCGTGACAGGGTGGGAATGACTCACGGCTGGTTTCTCGCTATTCTCCTGCAGCATGGATGCTCTTTGTCCTGCATCCGTCTGCCCGATTCAGCCCCAGAACAATTAGCTGCGAGCGTTCGGCAGGACGGGATTTTGTGCTCGCGTCAGTGAAGACATTCAAATGAGATCCGGTTTGTTTTCGCTGAGCCGCCGCTGGTGTGGTTTGGTTACGTAAGCTGAATGCAGGTCTCTTGATGTGTTTCGCGCACAGAAAAAGCGTTGTTTTGTTGACAAGGCCGGGCAAGTTAGGAATGTGCCCAATTCACCGGCGTTTTGAAACAGCAGATTCCTCAAGAGTTTATATTGCAGAGCGTCTTTAGATCCTTAGACTGATACGATATGATGATGTCTGTAGTTTATGGTTTACATTCACAGGCCACAAATTGACAAGGGCTATGATAAAAGGACGAGAAGATCCCAAGAAACATTGAATTAATCGCTGTTGAGCTCTTTAATATCAATAGACTGCACTGATTTGTCATGACTGCACACTCTAGCACATGTTTGCTAATCCACAGCTGAAAATAGTCCCCCAATAGCCGCCTCCATTAGGAAATTCAAGCCTTTTTAAAGCAAGAAAATGCAACTGTGCTTCATTGTCTGTCTCAATAGACTGGCGACCCCTCCAAGGTGTCCCCCGCCTTCATCCCAAGTCAGCTTAGATAGACTCCAGCCCCCCCACAACGACACTACAGAGAATGAAGCAGTGTGTAGAAAACCGAGGGCCGGTTCAGAACAGATCAGATTCATATGCAGGTTAAACACACAGCTCTGCGATGAAACGTCTCGGACAAGGAGAAACCAATCACCTCACTGTTCTCAACAACAGAAAATCTAAAAACACTGAAGAAACAAAAAAAATGTCAACATTGAGACGATGAATTTATCGATATACTTGTGCAGGTTCCAGATCTGAAAATAAGACCGAGTTCGAATCAGTTCGTTGCATTTTGGCACCCAAACAATCAGCTTTCGAGCAGGAAAACCAACACTTCACTGGGTGATAACCAAGAACCACTCACATCAGGGGCAGTTAAGTCGAATTAAATGCATTTTTAACAAAGCATGAAGAAGAAATCAGAGCAGCAGTGTGTGGAACGCCAATGACGTATCATTTTTTCTGACGTTCGATGTTTAACTTCACCATTTATGGATGGAACTGCAACTCATAGAACAGCGATATTAAAATCATGACCTAATTGGTTTTCCAGCAGTGGTCCGTGGTACCCCTTTTCCACTGAGCTGGTTCCAGGTCTAGTTCGGAGCCAGAGCCTGACTTAGCTCCACTTCTTTGTGTTTCCACCTCCTAAGCACCGACTCCAGGTTCTATAAACTGGAGCTCAGCAAGCACCAACTCTTTGCTGGTCCAGAGCTAAGCACCGAGTACGTCAGGGGCTGGGGGCGGGGTTATGGTGACCAACCATCAACGGTGGAAAGGGACACACAAGCGCTAATTAGTGTCCTTGTTCTCCAGGACGTCCCTGGTCCCATCACACATGTATTGGAATGACTCCCGGGACACACGGAAGTTTAGCACAAACTGTTGACCTGAAATCCGCTACAGTTGTGTCCCACCAGTAGCGTGATCACGGATGTGTCCAGGCAACAGGAGGACCTCCGCCTCACAATCAGCCTTAAGACCATCTATAGAGATAAACATAGATATTATCATCAACTTACTGCCTTTGTTTAACTGCTATGTAATGGATGCTAGCGTAGTGGTTTTATGGTGACCCAATGGCTCCAACTTGACTCCTTGTCAATGGAAAAGCAAACAGGTTCTTAGGAGGAACCAGATTAGAACCAGATAAGCACCAGAACTAGCACCTGGTTCTTCTTGGTGGAACAGGGGTATGGGAGAGACGAGCTGCCTCTTTGCGCTGTGGTCTTCGACAGAAGTTCAGAATAAACTGGGGGGAGCTTCAGTGACAAAGCAGGTGTTCAAACAGACGTATCCAGTGGTAACAGTCTGTGGTGGCTCTCGAGGTCGTGGGAACTGGTGCTTAAAATATTTGCCAGTTGAACCAACTCTCAACCAACAGTACCACCAGAACCGGCACCTATTTTGTGTTGATGGAAACCAGATAATGCAAGAAAATGCAAAAAAAAAACTGCTCTAAGTATCAAACGACCACTATGAATATTTGTTATCCCATTTTTGTATAAGAGTGAGGTGGAGTCGAAGCGCTTGTCGTCACTTTAGTTTAGTCCATGAGAAGCAAATACGTTTGTTGTTTTCTGTTAAAGTTTAAAAGCTTTAAATTACAGAGTTAAGACGTTGGTGGTCCAATAACAGAGGGTTCTTTAGGGTCCAGTTAGTGATGAATCGAGCTGTTTGCGCCTCTTTTCATTCCTGTTTACTGACTCGACTTGATCTGCATACCTTTGCTGTTAAAGAAGACATTCCGCGTTCTTAGTAGGACAAATAAACTCCCTTTCTAAACCAGCCCTAGTGGGTTTGGACACCTGTCCTGCTGTCTCGGTGTGATTGATTGACTTTCCCTGCGAGTCTTCGGCCCCCTCGCTCATCGGCGTTTCTAAAGCCCGTCTCAGAAGTTTAGGACATCTCGGTTGAAAAGGTGATTTTGACGGAGATAAAAGCAGCGTTAAGAAAGAAAAAGGAGGAGGGGGAGCGGCGGCCACGGAGCTGCAGACTGGCGGTGAATCCGGAGAGAACCATGTGGAAACAAACAAACGGGGCCCCGACATGCCAGACAACACTGTTTATCTTCACGTGGGCTTGACAGCGGTCCAGCACGGCTGAGTGGAAACAGGCGACGGGGGCTTTACGCCGATTCCCACGTCTGCTCTAACGACAGAAACACACTTTCTAACGTGCCCCACCTGTCCTAATGATGTCCTCCCAGCAGGGCTTGTTTGCACTGTTGTAAAAGGATTGGACGACCCTCAGCGGGGCTCTTCTCTCCACCCGTGACCCCCGGCTCTGTCTGCAGACAGCAGCTCCCACGTGTTCTCATTCCTGCCTCCTGCACTCGGTCCCAACAAGTAAACACATCTCTCCGGCTTCTTGTTTCCATCCAGCTTTCAATTCGGCAGGTATAGAGGATCCATCTGGCTGGATTATTAACGTACAGCTGAATTCTGTCTTCAGTTTTCTGTGCAACCATGAGCGCCCGTTCTCACAGCTGAGCATGAAAACTAAAGTGATCGAAAGATAACACTGGTAGGTAATGGGGGGAAGCACTCAGTGAAAGAGCTGCAACTACTTTTTCAACTAATCAATCAGGCGTTTGGTCTATATAATGACTTAAGATGGCTCACAACCCAAAGATATTCAGTTTTCTGTTGTAAAAGAGGAAAGAAAACAGGAAATATTTACATTTAAGAAGCAGCAATGGAAGGATTTTAACTATTTTTTTCTTTAAAATGATGCAAAACGATTAATCGACTATCAAAGTAGCAGGTGATTCATTAAACAACTGACATCTAATCATTTAATCATTGCAGCTCTACTCCAGTGAGTTGCATCGCTACAGAAAAACACTCCAGCGTTGAAATTTATACTAAAGTTAAAGTACAGAAACAGAAACTGAGTTTATTTTATATTGTATTAATAGTTCTTCTGATTACCTCCGCCAAGGAGGTTATGTTTTTGGCAGCGTTGGTTTATTTGTTTGTTTGTTTGTTTGTGTTCAAAATAACTCGAAAACTCATGGACGGATTTGGATGAAATGTTCAGGAAATGTGTGAAATGAGACAAGGAACAAATCATGAAAGTTTGGGACTGATCCAGATCACCGTCTGGATCCAGGAATTTTGTTTTAATTTTTTAACTTTGTTGTTGGAAGATTGTGTTGGACTGAAGCTGCTTGGTGGAGGTCTGTGCTCTCTGAGTGCTTCTTTACTTTTATTTTTATCTACCCAAAGTTGAAACTCTGTGCTGTTGGAAAGCGTTTTGAGTTTTTGACACTGGAGTTGGCAGGTCCACGTACTAGAACCACGGCGGCGTTCTAGAGCCTCTGCAGCACTCATCGGCGTACTACAGCCTCGGTAGCGCTCGGCAACGCTCGGCAACGCTCGGCAACGCTCGGCGGCGCCAGACGGCAGCGTGCAGGACTGTTTAAATATCAAAATTATTATCCGAATACCACCACAACCAGCCAATATTCAGATATTCCTATATCGGGGACCAGCCCTAATATTACGTTTGTAAAGCAGCTAAGCTACCATACTGTTGGTTAGCTAACTTAGCCACTCTAGGCTACTTGGAACTACACCGTACTTGGCCTTAAGGTCAGCCTTATTTCATCTTACTGAAATCTCCTGCTGCTTATTTCTTGTCACAAAGCTGTAAATTGGGACGTCTTGTTCAAACTAAGTAGTTGTTTTTCACATGGAGCTGTTTGTCCTCAAACGCAGCTGCAACAGAAGTCCTATTTAGCAAAACCAAACCAGATTCTCCAGAGGAACATTTCTGGTTTTATCCTACTTATTTTATCCACTGAGCATCCTCCAGTTAATCTGTTCAGAATAAAGAACCAACATATATTTCTGTGTCCTGTGCAGTGTTGATTTCACCAGACTACACAATGATACTCTGTCATTGGGAGATTGTGTTGGGGTGGACTGAAGCTGCTTGGTGGAGTTTATAAATGTGAAAGCAGCATTTTAAATGTAGTTTTTGTAAAATATTACTTGAATACCTGTCATATTTCAAAAGCTAGTTGTAAAATCTGTAAAGTAAAACTATACTGAATGCAGTGAGGCTGACGTATGCCGACAGCTGTCTGTAAATGTGGTTTAGAGACGGCTCTCAGATGTGAATACAGAGGTAGAGGTGAGCAGGAGAAAGGAAATGTGGCAACAGATTTCAAAATGCGTTTCCTGGAAGTCCGTCCACAGCTGCTCTCTTGGAAAATGACCGACGCTTCAAGCAAAGTTCAAGCCCTGGCTCCTCTCCCTCAGTTTGGGAGTAAGCTGGAGTCATTTCCAGACGCTGCCTCCTCCGCTTCCAGTGTCAGAGATGTTTGTTTGGGGAGCGTGTTTCCAAATCTGACAATCAGATAAGCACGTCTGGTAATTAATACAGGCGGATTAAGGCCTTCACTGGGCTGCATCCTGTTTCTGTAAGTCTAGAAACCGGCCGGTTAAGAGTCTTGCTGTCTTCACACAGAGGTTAGTCTGCTGTCAGGCTGTTCATCGTCATGTTTCTTGTGATTTACTGCGTGCAAAACCACAAACTGTGAGAAAATATGCACCGTTCGTGTGTTTCACTGCCCTTCTCTGTGGCTGCAGGCTCTTCACTATCAACACTTTGCTCTGTAGACGGCATTTTTCTACACTCTTTTTTTAACAAATACTCCATCATGGGTGCTGCACAGTGGCTCGGTGAACAGCAGCGTCGCCTCACAGCTAGAAGATCCCCGGTTCGCGTCCCGGTTAGGACGCCTGGGATCTTTCTGTGTGGAGTTTGCATGTTCTCCCTGTGCAGCGTGGGTTCTCACCGGGTTCTTCCTCCCACAGTCCAGAGACATGAGAGTGTGTTTCCAAATAATTGTCAATCAAATCTGTAGCAAACTGCTGAAATATCACAAAAAAATGTAAAAGTGAAAACCAGAATGATGCTTGCTTCTGTTATCTACTTTGGAAGTGACGGTAGTCTGGCCTACATGACACACGGCTGCAATAAACACTTTCATTTCTTTTATACTGACAATTTAAAGAAGCTGGAAACAAAACCGGTTTGTTAACTGCTAAAAAACACAAAAAGGAAGAAGAAATTAGCATTTTTTGACCATCTAGGAGATAAAAATGAAAAGAGAACTCTTCAGAAATTGAATTCACTTAGCAAAGCTGTAAATGTCCTTTCATATCAGGTGATGTCTGCCGTGTTTAAGGCTGTCTGGAGCCTCCAGAAGCAGAAACATGTGATCGAAATGTTTGCTATGTCAGTAAAATGAGTTTATTCCAACTAACACCACCACTACATGTCCAGTGTATAGAAATGCTCAGTGACATGAGTTTTAGAGGGGAATCTTTCAAAGCACCGGCTGATAAGCTGCTAAATGATCTGGCTTCTATAGCGCCAGATTTAGTGGTACTCAAAGCACTTTACAGTGTGTTTCTCATTCACACATTCACACACCAATGGCGACAGAGTTTCCATGCAACTTGGAGCAACTTGGGGTTCAGGGTCTTACTCAAGGACACTTCGGCATGTGGAGGGGCCGGGGATCGAACCGCCAACCTTGCGATCAGTGGACAACCCGCTCTACCACCTGAGCCACAGCCGCCCCTAGCCGCTGTTAATTAAACAGTTCAAATATATGCAGAAGTGAGTTCATAAAACTGATGGGATGAAGTGAATATAGTAAAATTATATTGATACTTAGGCTTCATCCACACGAAGTGGAGCCCAGGCCTAAACGCACCAATAGTCCATCCAACCCGTGTATCGTCCACACCAAGCAGCGTTTTGGGGGTCTGAAAACGATCCTTTCTGAACCTAGGTTCACCGTTTACGTGGCACCGTTGTTACGTCCTGTCCGCTCCTTTTTCTGACACGCTTGCGTCATAGCTCCACCTCTCCATAGATGCTCCAAACTCAGAAAACGACGACAACAATGTCTCCGTATAGTGCTGCGTATGTCCTGCTGATAGTTCCACCTCATCGTCCGTCCAGACTAGAGTCCTACCAGCTCGTCCACTCCTATTTGCCGCTACCATGTTCTATGTTTACATCCTATACAGACTTCTACATGCCTAAAGTCCCGCCGCCAGTTTCTGCTTGTTTCTGTTACGGCGTCATAGCGCCACCAACAGGCCTGGCAGGTGTTTTACATCGTTTTCAGGCGTATCAAGTGAATTCATGTGGACGGACACATTTACTGGAACAGCTCCGTCTTTATGAAGAACATTTTTGAAGCTATAAGCGTTTCGGCTTCATGTGGACGGAGCCTAAGTTGGATTGATTTGACGTTATATGTTGTCTCCATATGAGAAGTTTAGAGAACAACTTTCTGATCGATTAAAGTTGATTTCCTGTCTAAGGGGGCTGGAAGTGGCAGAGCTGTCTGTTTTGATTCTACTTCTACTTCAGAACAAGCTCGACTAAAGGCACAATAATTTCTCACCCGCCAAGCCGATAAAAACCCACCTCCTCCCATCCAAACTCCTCACCTGACCCCCGTTCTAATTACCCGGCGTGTCTCGGCTCGTAGCGCTAACAGCCGCTCTAGAGCACTTAATTTATTTAGATTAGATGAGATGGGGGCAGGCGATGCTCTCCAAAGCCTCGGAGACGAGAGAGCAGAGGGCAGCGCCGAGCTAAACGAGAGAAGCATCGGCCTGGAACGGAAACTTTTTCCTCCCTTTTTCTTTACTAATGACGTTTTTATCGAGTCGTATCTGTGGATATTACTGTGATCCAGATATGTGATCATTTCCAGGTTCTGCCTAATAACTTCTAGCTCAATCTCCCAGAAAAAAAAAAGATCATCAAAAATCTATTTGAGGGAAAATACCCGAACCAGCCAAGAGCAAAACAAGCGACTTGTCAGCTAATGTAGCGGGATTCCTTCAGCTAAAACAGACGCAGAACAAAGAAGGAGCAGCAGGAATAAAAGCAGCTGAACTGTTTCTTTCAGTTTAGATTTGTTTTTTTAGAAATGTTGCCTCTGTTGGTCTGAACAAACAACAGCCACACCTGTCTGGTTTACCTGCTGAGCTGTTTGCTTGGTGCTGCTATGTTGACAGCGTGTAAACAGAGCCCTCTGATTGGCTGCTCAGCTCCGCCAACCTGTGATTTATTCAGAATATTTTAACCAGATTTCCAGCCTCAGACTTCTCCTCCTGCTCCATCCGTGGTGAGGGTGACAGTTCAGGCTGATGAATCCACACAGCGTCCGCCCTGTTTGTATTCTGGCCTCATCATGACGACGGCTGGTTCTGTGTTTGTGTTGCTGCATGTTTGATCCTGACTGTGGAGGCTCATTTAAAGGCTTCATATTAATGTGAATCATTTGTTGTGTTTATTGTGTAAAATGTTCTTTATTGGCCCTGATTTAAAAGCAGAACTTCATTCTAGACTTACTGTTGTTTTTTTAGCCTAACAAATGTTCATTCCTCCTCCTCCTCCTCCTTTTCCTCCTCTTCATATCTTCCTTCTCCTTCTTCTTCTGCCTTGCCTTCTGCTTTTTCTCCTCCTCCTTCTTCTCTCTCTTCTCCTTTTTCTCCCCCTCTGCCTCCTTCTTCTCTACTTCCTTCTCCTTCTTCTACCTTTTCTTCATCTTCTCCTCCTTTTTCTCCTTCTACTTCTCCTCCTTCCCCCTTTGTCTCCTTCCTCTCCTCTGCCTTATTTTCTTTCTTCCTCTTTTCCCCTCCTCCTTTCTCCACCTACTTCTTCTCCTTCTTTTTCCTTCTTCTTCATCTTCTCCTCCTCCTTTTTCTCCTTCTACTTCTTCTTCTCCTCCTTCCCCCTTTGTCTCCTTCCTCTGCTCCTCTGCCTTCTTTTCTTTCTTCCTCTTCTTCTTCTTCATCTTCTCCTCCTTTTTCTCCTTCTACTTCTTCTTCTCCTCCTTCCCCCTTTGTCTCCTTCCTCTGCTCCTCTGCCTTCTTTTCTTTCTTCTCCTTCTTCTTTTGCCCTCCTCCTCTTTCTCCACCTACTTCTTCCTCTCCTTTTTCCTTCTTCTTCATCTTCCTTTTCTTCTACTTCTTCTTCTCCTCTCATTCTTCTTCTCCTTTGGGTTCTCCTTCTTTTCCCCTCCTCCTCCTAATCTTTCTCCACCTTCTTCATCTTCTATGTCTTTTTCTCTTCCTCTTCTCCTTATACTTCCTCCTCCTCCTCCTTCTCTACCTCCTTCTCATTTTTCTTCTTCTTCCTTTTCTTCTTCTTCTCCTCCTCCTTCCCCTCTTTGTCTCCTTCCTCCCCTCCTTCTTCTCTCCTTCTTTGTTTTCTTCTACTTCTTCTCCTCTGTCTTCTTCTTCTCTTTCTTGTCCTCCTTTTCCCCTCCTCCTCCTCCTCCTACTCTTTCTCCACCTACTTCTTCTTCTCTTCCTTCTTTTTCATCTTCTTCGTTGTCTTTTTCTCTTCCTCTCTTCCTCATACTTCCCCTCCTCCTCCTCCTCCTCCTCCTCCTCCCCCTTGTCTAACTGCTTCTCCTTCTTCTTTGTCTTCATCTTCTTCATCTTTTTCTCCTCCTCCTCCTCGTAAAACATTGAAAATCTTGTGCGTTGTTTTTCGCCGTCGTCGTTGTTGTTTTGTTTCGATCACATGTACTCGTTCTGTGTACAAACACACTCAGGATGCTTTACTTTAATACCCAAACACGTACGCTACCAACAACAACAACAAAACAAACAAACAAACAAACAGCCGAAGCAACAGCCATAAACCAAAACGTGTTTGCTTAGGTGCGATCGTAAACACACCCACAACAACAACAGCAGCAGCAGCAGTAACACTTGTGAATGTTTGTTTGTTTAGCTGTAATTAGCTCTCTGACTTCCTGACACTAACAGCACTGTGTGTGTGTGTGTGTGTGTGTGTGTGTGTGTGTGTGTGTGTTCTCAGGTGTTATCAGCACTCTGTCTGCCCTGGATCGGGAGGATAAACAGGAGCACAGCATCGAGGTGAGCCGCTCATAAACAACATGTTCACATCCCTTCAGACTGAGGGGAGAAAACAAATCCTGCCGCTCTGAGATGCATCCGAAGTTCGGAGCATCGATAAATCTATAACAAAACATGCTGCGGAGGCTGTGGAGGGGTTCCTCGGGTACAGGCTGTGCTTGTTGCCGGCTGCTGAAAACAAGACGTCTCGTCGGTGTGTGTTTTTTTTGTGAATTAGCAGCTGAAGATCAGATTTTAAAGCCTCAGAGCCAGAGTGTGTTTTCAAACAGATTCAGAAATATACACAGATAATCCATTAGAGCAAAGAAAACACACAGGAGCAGCGAAGTTTACTCAACTGGAAGCACTGTCGCCCTTTTATTCCTACTCTAATTCTGATTATTGGCGAGGGTGGAAGCAGCCTGTTGCACAAAACTTCATTATTTGACCCTGAAATTAAATTTTCAGTTTACTTTTCAATGCAGTCGCTTTAAATCGCAACCTAAATGACATAAATGCACCATCTAATAATCATAATAATCTAACCTTTATTGATCCCTTTGGGGAAATTCCTTCTCTGCATTTGACCCATCCTGAGTCAAATAAAACTACTTACTCTGGGCTAACTAAAAGGAAATATGTTTTTTCACTCCTGAACTCTGCAGAAATGAGATTCTTTTTTCCTTAATTGGTATAATTCGAGAAAACACTCTCAGTTTCTTGGTAAATCACAGAAGTTAATTGTTAAGTTAATTTCCCAGAATGGATGGCTGCCAAGGCGCTAATACTTAGCTTGCCCATTAATGCCACTGTAAATCAAAAAGGAAATAACAGCAATGCAAATTTAAAGGATTGTACTGTCCCCTAACAATGTTTTATATGATGCTTAATGAGTTGGCAATCAGCAGTTGTACATACAGGGACTTACCTTGAGAATTAACCACACTTTTCCTCAGCTTCCTCCTTAATTTCCACTTTATGGAAACAGACGCGACACAGAATCTACCTTTAAAGAGTCATTTTTGCACACTTGAACCAACTGAAGTAGTTATATTTAGTAGTAATTTAATGTCCAACTGCTCTCATGACAATATAAAGTTGAGGTAACAGTTTAGAATTAGAATAAATATGTTTTAACGCTCTTCTTAACTCTCAGGTAATCGTGTCAGATAATGGATCTCCGTCTTTGCGCTCCACCGCCACCGTCATCATCCGAGTTCTGGACGCCAACGACAACCGGCCGAAGTTCACAGACAAACTTTTCCACGTCAAGCTGCTGGAACAGCGGCGCCACGCTGGCAGACGGGAAGTCTGCAGGATGGTGGCTCGCGACGACGACGAGGGCCCCAACGCCGTGGTGACCTACAAGCTCCAAGACAACAGGGACGAGCGATTCGAGATCGACCCGGTGACGGGCGTGGTGACATCGCACGGAGATTTCTGGCCTGGAAACTACAGCATTCTCACGGTAGTGCTTTAATGTTTACACGTCTGTCAGATCTGATGCCTGCATGGAGTTGTGCAGCTCAGAAGCAACAACATCCTGTCTTTCAGCGAGGGTGATAATGAGCCTGTATTTCAACATGCGCTGGGTAAATACTTTCTCTGAAGAGATGTGCTTCATTTGAGTGTCTCCATAGAGGGTGTGGATCCCACCTGCTCTGCTACAGAGGCTAAATCACCCGTGTTTAATACCTTGAAAAGCTCCTCGCCGACGGCGCAGAGACGGGTGAACGTTCTCAGTGTTTGTCATCGCTCTGCATTGTGCAGCCGAGTGAGGTTAATCAGGTACAGAAACGCTCTGTGGCGTTTCAAAACTTCAGAAGACACATTTTTCCTCTCCTGATGACAAACAAAACAGCCGTGAAGTGTCTCCTGATGACAACTATCTTTACCGCCATTCAAACCATGAAGCAGGAGTCATTCTGTGTCCTTAGAAATGGCAACAAAACCAACAGCGTGCTCGATTATATATCAATATTTCCTCACTTTCACAGCCCGGGCCTGTTGGCTTCTACCTGGAGGGTAAAGCGCCTTTGTTAAGGACTATTTTCAGAGGTGGATTGATACACAGTTGGTACTCTTTGATGTAGGAATACACACAAAACGCTTTTCTAAACTCCACACGCTGTTATCTATCTTGTATACAAAGCTTAGTGCAGTCTGTTACATCAGCTCTGCATCAAGTCCAGCTTTAATATTTAGCTTTTGTTGAAACTCTGGATGCAGATTTACCTTTATGATTGACCCTGAGAGTTTCCTCCTCATAAGAGTCTCCTGTTAAGCTCCATTTAGTATATTATAGCAAGACCACATCACAAAAATAATAACAATTATCATCTTTGTTTTTAGACACTTTTCAAAACTGAATGTACATCGCGCCTCACAAGGCAGTAACAGAGATGATACAGTGGTCAGTAGAGTGTGGGAAAAGGTTCAAAGGGAAGAAGAGACCTGATTTCCTCTGGCGTATTGTTCCAGAGTCTCGGGGTTCTCGTGGAGTCCTCTTTAGTTTTTAACCAAGTCCCTGGAACCAACAGTAGAGCTCGGTCCGAGGATTTTAAAATGTGCACCAGAGGTCAGACAGGTCGTTTCACTTCAATGAATTTATCAGTGAAGTCTTCAAATCTCAGTAAAATCTTAATACTTCAAGGAAAAAAAACACCTTAGAGACAAGAAAAATTATAATTATTGTTATTTTTGTTCTGTAATAGCTAAAAGTTGGACTCTTCGTTCCTGGTCCGCCCCTAGGAGTGACTCTGATTTCCATCTTCATTCCAGATTAAAGCTACAGACCAGGGCAGCCCGTCTCGCTCCTCCACGTCTCGACTCGACATGGAGTGGATCGCCCAGCCGTCGCCCTACGCCGAGCCGATCACGTTCGAGGAGCCCAACTTCACCTTCGCCGTCATGGAAACGGAGCCCGTCACCCACATGGTGGGCATCATCATGACGGAGCCGCACCGGCAGCGGTGGTTCGACATCACAGGTGAGCGGAAACAAAACGGACAAACCCCCCTGAGTATCGATCGGGGCTGTTTGCTGTGCAGCGCGACAGACGTTCAAGCCCTGATGAAAAACAAGCATCGCATAAATGAGGGTAACGATCCCTAAAGGAAGACAAACGACAGATAAAAATACTATTAATATTTATTTATCACGACGCTCGATTTCACACGAGGGGGAAGAAAACAAGTCTGAGAAAGCGGCTGAGTTTAGAACTCGCTGATCACTGAATAATGACTTCTCATGGATCACGCAGAGTCTGTGCTTCTGTGTGACGTTAAACTCCTGCTGCTGAGGAAATGCTGTTTGACATTCACCATATTGCCACTTACTCCAAAGTGCTGACTTGTAGAGCTTCAGCTCGAGCTGGAGAGAGGGAAAAAAACAGGTTACAGTCATCATCCATCCTTATGAGCCTCCGTATAAACTGCAGACAAGTTGTTTTCTAAAGGTCAGCAAAGTCCTGCAACAGTGAATGACATTAGAGCTCGAGCACGGCGGGACAAACAACGTGAGCGAGCGCTAAAGGAGGGAAAATCTGTGAGTCTCCAGATGTTATTTACTTCTTTGATCAGCACCACTTTTCCTAAATCCGCCTCATCTACTTCATTGTTTGTCGGCCGCCCAGAACTTGTGCTGTACGTGTCTTTGACCCTGCTTTTTCCTCCTCATCTCCCGTCTGCACTTCCATGCTACACTTAGCAGTTCTGGACAGCATTAGTTTGAAAGATTTACTGTACTTTTCCATATTATAGTATCAGAACACAACATACCAGTGCACTTCAGACAAAACCCCAATGATAAAACACACAGACTTGCATATAGGGGAAACTAAACAACACAAATAAACACATTTATACTATAATAACAATAAATATGAGTAAAGGAATCCTCTCACCTTGGGTTGTGGTAGCTCACTGGTTCAGGCTACCGGTCGGACATTCAGGGGTTCAAGCCCAGCATCAGACTAAAACAGAAAACCATGAAAAACTCCAGCTTGGTAACGAATAACATGGGAATAATCATGTATTGACACAGTAAAAACACAAAGAACTTGAAAACTAAATACAATCAAACCAACATGGTTACAGAAATTAAAAAACCTACAGTTTATTTAAAAATAAAAGTTAAGTAACGCATTCCCAGCTATTGCTAAAGGGCTTATCCATTATCTATCCATTATCTATACACTGCTTAATCCTCTGTAGGGTCGCGGGGGGGCTGGAGTCTATCCCAGCTGACTCAGGCGAAGGCAGGGGACACCCTGGACAGGTCGCCAGTCTATAACAGGGCTACAAATAGAGACAGACAACCAAGCACACTCTCATTCACACCTTTGGACAATTTAGAATCATCAATTAACCTCAGTGTGTTTCTGGACTGTGGGAGGAAGCTGGAGAAAACTCACGCTGCACAGGGAGAACATGCAAACTCCACATAGGAGGATCCCAGGCGTCCTAACCGGGACGTGAACCGGGGATCTTCTAGCTGTGAGGCGACGCTGCTAACCACCGAGCCACCTCTAGACTGGTGACCTGTCCAGGTGTCCCCTGCCTTCGCCCGAGTCGGCTGGGATAGACTCCAGTCCCCCCGCGACCTTACAGAGGATTAAGCGGTGCATAGATGATGGATGGATGGATGGATTTTATACTCCAGGACTAAGCAGATACAAGAGATTTAGGTTTACGCACCTGAGAACAGCTCTTGTGTGACTTTTACCCGACTGACATTTAAGGTTAGATTGGTTGAATGTTCAACTCAACTCAGCAGTGCAAGAAATGTACAAATACACTGAGAAAAAACACCCGAAAATAATTTTAAAGTGTTGCGACTCGGCCTGCCAGCGATGATCAGGCAGCTTTGTCACACATGTAGTCAAAAATCACTTGTGTTGGAGTCTTCGGGAAAAAGGTTCTCAAAGGAAAGAGTCTTCAAACAGTCTCCTCCCTCCTCTCCTTCCACAACTACACCTGGTTTCTCCCGGCTTCATCACGACCTTCACAGGAGAGAGCTTCCTGCTTCCAGCCTCGCCGTATCGTATAGGTTTTCATTGGGTTACACATGAAGTCAGTGTACCCATGTTTTCAGGTTTTATCCTTTGTTTAGTGCTCTGGTCTAATTTAAACATCCTATTTTCCAGTTGTGGCGTTTGTTCAATCCCACAACAAAAGGACCGTTACAAAAAGTCTTTGCTCGAGAAAGTTGAGAACTCCGTAGCCGACTAGCGTGATGGGGAACGTTAGAGCCACTCTCTGGCTGAACCTGCTGTCGCCTCTCTGTGCTGCCTGGCAGAATCAGGTCATTTTGTTTTACTGCGAGGGAAAAAGACCGATCATTTTGCGGCGCTCCTCTCTGCAGCCCCCGCATCCCGTCGCTAAGCTGAAAAACGTGAAGCAAAGACAAACACGGTGACCGGCGACGGCAGAAAATGAGATCGTTTTCGGCGGGGAAAAGCTCCGAGGATGTGCGGAGGGCTTTTAAGAGATTGTGAGGCTGCTTGTTTTCTGTTTAAAAGGCAACCGGCTGATCGTTTGATCCATGGGGAAGACACTCTGCAGCCGTTTAAAATACCTCCCAGACAGAAGTTTCTGACATGCCTCAGAGGAGCAATGTGAGGGTTAGCAGAAGCAAGGTGTGGCTTTGACTGACTTCTTTCACCTTACGCATCAGTTTCAGTTAAGCAGTGTCCAAATTATCTTTCCTGGTTATGCATTTGGTTTATAAATATGTAAAACATGCTGATGAAACTTTCAGTATTTGCAAAAGCGTTATATTTGAGATGGATGTTTAGGTTAAACATGATTAAATGCAAATTAAAGATAAATATTCTTGTCCTGCCATCACAGAAGCTTAAATGTTCCCGGAGTGATGGATGAATAAAGAGAGAAAAGGGGGGTGCAGGCGGGAGAAGAAAGGTCTTGGTGTCATCGCTGGCAGCAGGACTCTTCTCTCTGTGAGGATAAAACAGCAGCGTTCCTTCTCTCATCATCAGCCAGATCACCACAGGAGGGACGGCTGGCCATTCCTCCTCTTCCTCCTCTCCGCTGTCATCCTCCTCTCAGCGCCGAGCATTAAGAGGAGGGCTGTGACGGAGAGCTTTGTAGAAAATAAAAGGCTTGAAAACGTTTCCAGTTGAAGTGGAAATCGGCCCTCTGACTCTGGAGGTGAGTCGCCCTCGAGCCTCGCAGGAAAACACATCAGGGTCTGCCAACTGTTTCCTGCCAGGCGGGGCGGCGCGTGCAGAGAAAGACCGAGGTTCCTCCTGTTCGGTTTGCTGTGCCAAGCTCAATCTGTGCCAGAGCTCCACAGAGACTCTGCATCCGAGAGGAGACGTTCAGTCGTCTCCGAGCTGCTGACGCCGGATGTTACGTCTGGTGACATTGGTGGGTAACATTTGTTATGTCACGAAGCAAAGGAGTCCTGATCATCCAGAGCTGGACGTTTCATACCTCAGTTACTCTCTACAGATTATTCTCAACACGGAAGTATACACCGATGAGGCATCACATTATGACCACCTGTCTAATATCATGTTGGTCCCCCTTGTGTGGTCTGGGCATGGACCAGAGGACCTCTCAGGGTGTCCTATGGGGTCTGGAACCACTGGATCCTTTGGCTACTCTGGCTTGTGCAGTGGGGCCTCTGTCAATCCAACTGGTTCCACTGCATCCTGTTGATGCTTGATCAGAATGGGCTGTAGGAAGTCTGGAGGTCACATCAACATGTTGGACCATTGTCATGTTCCTCCACATGTTCCTGATTGGTTGATGTTGTTGCCATGTGGTGGGGTGAATTTGGGATTTCCATTAGCATGAGGGAGTGTGTTTGTTGTGGGACAGTGTTTATTTGGGTGTCTGAGGCCCCGTCCACACGAAGACGAGCCCAGGCCTAAATAGTCCATCCAACCCGTGTATCGTCCACACCAAGTCGGCATTTTGGGGGTCTGAAAACGATCCTTTCTGAACCTAGGTCCCAGAGTGCAAAGATCTGAAGACGCCGTTTACGTGGCACCGTTGTTACGCCCTATTCACTCCTTTTTCTGACACTCTTGCGTCATAGCGCCACCAACAGGCCTGGCGTGTGTTTTACATCGTTGGACGGACACGTTTACTGAAACAGCTCCGTCTTTATGAAGAACGTTTCTGAAGCTATAAGTGTTTTGGCTTCATGTGGATGGGGCCTCAGTCTGATCAACACGGATGTTAAAATCCAAGGTTTTCCATCAGAACACCACATAGTACCAATATGATCAATGTTATTCACTTCCCCTGTCAGTGGTCAGAATGTTGGGGCTGATCGGTGTGTATCCAGCTTGATTAACACTTCTAAGTTGAATCTGCACAGTCGTTACCTTCTTATTTCCTGTGCATCTCCCCCGAAACGCATCTACACATAATGACAATCAGTGACCAGCCGGTGTTCTGCCAGTGCCGTTGTCATAGCTCCGATCCGTGATAAGAGTCAGCTGGTATCAACTTCTTTGGAGTCATTTCAGTCAAAGCAACTGTTGTTTTAAATTTATTAGCTCCAACTCGACCCGCTCTGTTTCAGTCGCCATGGTTTTGAAACACACAGAGAACCTCAACACGGGGGCAGAGAAACCCCGCTGCTCCCCAGAGCTGTGGTGGTGTAATCGCAGCAATGCAAATGTGCCAAGTGAGATCGCCTGTAGCGGTGTTGGCCAGAGTATAAATCAAGCCTAATGGATCAACATCTGAGCTGCCCAAACTCATTTTGAGTCATTTATTCATATTTAATGGATCTTTTTTTGTTTCATTTCCACATCAAGTCTCTAAGGACAGAAGGTGTTTGATTGTAAAACCTCCCTCTGAGGCAAACGTGGTCATTTTCGAGACTGTGAAGTTCTAAGCTCCTCAGATTTACCGGCTTTTCAAAGTACTAGTGGTTTCTTTCAAACACAGGAGCTCCTAGACTGCATTTTTTTGTTTGCTTGTTTGTGGTTTGTGATAGAAACTTTGCGGTTGCATTAAGCTGAAACCAACTTTCTGGGGCTCTACTGAGTGCTTTGGCGGCTGAATCCTTAAGTGTTATGAGCCAACACAGTCAGCAGTGGAGGAGCTTTTATTTTTTATCAGTGTAGGTCATAATGTTATATCACTATTTGAGTCTACAGCCTATTTTAAGAATGATTTGTTTCAAGTGAAAAATCTCTATCTACAAACTAACCTTGAGCTGTGGTGAAGGTGAATGCAGAGGGAGTAAAGAGGTTGTCAGTTGTAAAGTAAGATTTGTGTGTGGTGTAGCGCTTTGGAGTAAATAACTTCTGTGTTTCTGCAGGATGTGGTCGGAGTAGCTTTGACAGCTCTCTGTTTTAAATCAATCAGAGTTGAGGTGTTTGTGGTGGCGTCGGATAATTGCGCGTTTCTCTCCCTGTGTGGTCTGATAAAGTAACTCGGTAATTACAACTGACGGCCCGTCAACCATCAGATCAGCTGGTCCCAGCCTCTTCTCACCGTCTCCTCGCTCTTAGTTTTACTACAACATGACAGGGCTGGAGACCGGCCGCCTTGTTTCGGTTTTATTTTAGTCCATTTCAGCGCGTCCCAGTCTGCTCCACAGCCCTGTATCTCTGACCTTCATCTCTGTGTTGGCAGATGAGGGCTGCTGTGCCACAGGACTCCTCTCCCATGCAGATATGATCAGGTATTTATTGCCCTGCTCTACCTTCCTCCTCTCCAGCAGCAGAACGCCAGATGCCTATCAGCGCTCTCTGGCCGCGAGATAACTCGGGGAGACAAATGAAGACTTCCCTCTCTGTCAAAATAACTCCCGGCACCTCCAGTGAATCTGTACAAAAACAACACGCTGCGTTTAGAGCTGAGTGGAAACACAAAATCGTCGGCTCGATATCGAAGAGCAGGCGAGGATTGCATCTCTGCTGTTTACAGATGGATGTGGCGTCCCTCCAGCGGCTCTGGACTGTGATCCGTGTGCTGTGCGCTGCAGCGGGTCTCAGCTGGGTGTGATGTGGTTGCGATGAGGGTCAGCACCTCCAGGTCCGAGGCTGCGGCTCTCGGCTGGAGGACGGGCTCTGTACCCTGCAGGGGAGCGCCGAGCATCTGCCCTGGTTGCAGGAGTTGATGCATCTTCGGGTCTGAATTCAGCAGAGTTTCTTGTTGGCTTGAGATGTAAACACAGAAAGACTGAAACCTACTCGAATAAAAAGTGTAACAAATCTTCCCTCCTTGTCAAAAGGTTGGTTTCCCACTCAGACTGTATCAGGCAGTAGGATAGTAGAGGTTCAAACAGGGTCACAGTGACTTGAATAAGGTAGATGTGTGTCAGAGGTTAGGGTCTGGCCTACAGATCAGACGGTTGAGGTTCAAGCCTAACAAGCTGAGATATGTGGAAAGATAATTTAACTTGCAGGAATTTGAACTAGTATATCTAAGGAGCAGTTATGGCTGGGTGATATGGCCCTAAACCTTAGTCTGTACATAAAAGATGCAGCTCTTCGGGCTTTAATTCAGCAAAGTTTCTTGTTAGCTTGAGATGTAAACAAAGAAAGACTCTAACCACCTTGGACTAGAAAAGCACTCAGAGAGCACAGACCTCCGCCAAGCAGCTTCGGTCCACCCCCAACACAATCTACCAATGACAAAGTATCCTTAAATTTTAAAAAACTCCTGGATCCAGACGGTGATCCAGATCACAAATCCATTTCTTTTCAAGTTATTTTGAACACAAACAAACAAACAAACAAGACGTCCCAATTTACAGCTTTCTGACAATAAATAAACACCAGGAGATTTCAGCAAGATGAAATAAGGCTGACCTTAAGGCCAAGTGCAGTGTATGTCCAAGTAGCCTAGAGTGGCTAAGTTAGCTAACCAACAGTATGGTAGCTTACCTGCTTTACAAACTGAATATTAGGGCTGGTCCCGAATATACCAATATCCAAATATTCGTTGGCTGTGGTGGTATTTGGATAATAATTTTTTTGATATTCGAATAGTCCTGCGCACCGCCGACGAGCGCCGACGAGGCTCTAGAGCGCTGCCGTGGTTCTAGTACATGGACCTGCCAACTCCGGTGTCAGAAACTCAAAACACTTTACAACAGCACAGAGTTTCAACTTTGGGTAGATAAAAATAAAAGTAGAAAAGCCCTCAGAGATCCAGACCTCCACCCCCAACACAATCTCCCAACGACAAAGTATCCTTAAAAAACCTAACTGTCCGGTAATCACTCTCACACCGTAGCACTGCTGTGGTTCAGCACGAGCAGCCGACGCCCACCATATATGTGCAATACACTTTCCTACCACAAGGCGGCACTGCAAGGCTTTCTAACACTCCCAGTGTTGAAGAATCTTTAAAAAATTCCTGGATCCAGACAGTGATCCGGATCACTCCCAGAATGTCATCATTTGTTCCTTGTCTCATTTCACACATTTCCTGAACATTTCATCCAAATCCGTCCATAACTTTTCAAGTTATTTTGAACACAAACAAACAAACAAACAAACCAACGCCGGCCAAAACATAACCTCCTTGGTGGAGGTAATAAAAACTGTATCAAATCTTCTGCCGTTGTCAAAAGGTTGGTTTCCTACTCAAATGGCTCAAACAGGGTTGTGAATAAGGTAGATGTGTGTCAGAGGTTAGGTTATCAGGTTATCATTTGGGTCGAGGTTCAAGCCTAACAAGCTGGGATAGGTGAAAAGATAATTTCTCCTTGCAGGAATTTGACATAGCATATATCTAAAGAGCAGTGATGCAGCCGCAAACCTTAGACTGTACAGAAAAGATGCACATAGCCACTGTAATGTCACCCATTGGTTTGTGAACTACTGTTCTGCAGCCATCTTGGACTTTTGAGAGCGAAGTGAACTCGACTGGAGAACCTGAGCACCTGTCAGTCACAACTAGTGTTGCTTTAAAACATACCCTGCTCTGTCCTGTGTTTTCTCCTACATGGGACCTGGATTTACTAAATTAACATCACGCTGTATTTAAAAAACCCTTGAGAATACAAACCCATCAGTAACATGCTTACTGAGGTCACAGATCAAGGGAGAAGCCGGGTCGTTCTCTCATAGACTTCTATTTAACCTGACTTGTTTTTGCAACCAAATGAGTCGCCCTCTGCTGGCCAGTGGAAAGAATGCAGGTTGAAGGCACTTTCTTTTAAATCTTTTATACATAGCCAACTCCATAAGCAATGCAAGTTTAGCTTTTTCAGTTTAGCATGAAAAATCTTAGCCTTAAGAAATGAGGTCATATGAGTTGTTCCAGAGCTCTTAACTGCATCTCCCGCTCTCTATCAGTAGAAAAAAGCGACAAATCATTCGCTGACGAAGACTGCGAGACCAGGATGTGTTCTTCAGTAAAATACGAGCAAGATGACCTTGAGTTGACATAAATATATCAAAGTTTCACTCTGCTATCCGGTGGAAGGTCCCCGGCCCTCGGGGAATCCCAAGATTAACCGCTGGGGTCGTAAGATGTTCAAAAAGATGGGAAGGAGCAAAAAAACATATTTCCGCTTCATGAAACCTTCCTCTTTGCTTTGCATTTCTCTCTTGTCAAATACAGGATTGTTTAGCCTCTTCAAGGCTCTAAAAATAACTATGACATAATTAAAAATAAGCAGCTCGAAGAGAAAAAAATCACCGTCTTCTTGAAGAGATTTACGACCTTCTGAATCTGAATCATTTCAACAGCCACAGGCCAGAAACACTTAGTTCTGATAAGTTGATATGACCCAAAGCTCCACTCATAACCTTTGCAGCGCTAAAATACCTGACCTGATACAATCTAAATTGTAATTATAGCTGCAATTTGGTTAGCAGATATGTGTTACTTATGTTAATAGATCAACGGATTTGTATTTTTGATGCGTTTCTGTCCTGGAAACATTCAAGCAATCAAAGCTTTTTCAGTTTACACATAAAAAAACTGAGAAAAGCAGCAGTTTTAAGTGTCTAAGCTGGGATCAGAGAATATTCAAAGTGGTATCTGTGTTGCGGTGATATTGATTGTCTATGTTGTGACAGACACCTGAAGAGCATTTCTTTGGTCCATTGGGTGCAGACGAGCGTAAACTGTAATTAAATTTATCGTTTGTCCCCCCCTTGCAACAGACGTCATTGTAATTTCGTCGCACGGCAAGAGTCGGTCGATCTCACTTCCTGACCCTCACCTGCTGTCGCCACCTTTGATCAGTGACTCGGGGGATGCAGGAGCAGATCAGATCAGAGAGAAAGATGTTTTCTCAGCAGGAGAGTTGACCTGACTCTCTGCGTACGGGGTGAAGGTGAGCGTGACCGAGCTGCTCAGGCAGATCCGGTACCTGCAGCAGAGCCCGAGGCCGAACAGGTTGAGAAATTAGGCCTCCCAGTGTTTTGCCTGGGAGGAATTACAGGAGCAAGCCGCCGTAGAAGGTCGTCAGTTTTGTGGTCATTTATATTCATCCTCCTCGACTTTATCTCCTTTTTCTTTTTGACTCTCTGCATTCATGAAACAGACTTGTTGCTTCTGAAATTTGCCTAATAATAATCATAATCTAACCTTTATTGATCCCTTTGGGGAAACTCCTCTGCATTTGACCCATCCTATTCTTAGCTAACCTTAACTATACATACTAGGAGCAGTGGGTTGCCACAGTGCAGTGCCCAGGGTGCAGTCAGGGATTGAGGGCCTTGCTCAAGGGCCCCAGTGGTGGTGACTGGGACAAGCAGTCGCTCTCACTCTCCCACCTCAACCTGTTGCCAGTCTGGGGATTCGAACCGGCAACCCACTGCTTACAAGGTCGCTTGTAATAGGTGAGTGATGGGTAATTGATTAACTGCCCTGACTAATTTAACCGACTGTCTGACTGATTATCACAGAGTTGCTGCCGACATGTTGTTGTTTCTGCCGCAGTAAAAATAATACTAACTAGAAAAGCACTCAGAGAGCACAGACCTCCACCAAACAGCTTCAGTCCATCACCAACACAATCTCCCAACAACAAAGTATCCTTAAATTTAAATAAATTCCTGGATCCAGACAGTGATCCGGATCACTCCCAAAATTTCATCATTTGTTCCTTGTCCCATTTCTCACATTTCCTGAAATTTTCATCCAAATCCGTCCATTACTTTTCGAGTTATTGTGAACACAAACAAACAAAGAAACAAACAAGACGTCCCAATTTACAGCTTTGTGACGATAAATAAGCAGCAGGAGATTTGAGCAAGATGAAATGAGGCTGACCTTAAGGCCAAGTACGGTGTAGTTCCACGTAGCCTAGAGTGGCTAAGTTAGCTAACCAACAGTATGATAGCTTACCTGCTGTACAAACGGAATATTAGGGCTGGTCCTGAGCATATGAATATCCGAATATTGGTTGGTTGTGGTGGTATTAGGATAATAATTTTTTTGATATTCGAATAGTCCTGCGCACCGCCAACGAGCGCTGCTGAGCGCCGCCAAGGCTCTCAAACGCCGCCGTGGTTGTAGTACGTGGACCTGCCAACTCCAGTGTCAGAAACTCAAAACCCTTTCCAGCAGCACAGAGTTTCAACTTTGAGTAGATAAAAATAAAAGTAGAAAAGCACTCAGAGAGCTCAGACCTCCACCAAGCAGCTTCAGTCCACCCCAACACAATCTCCCAACGACAAAATATCCTTAAAAAAACTTAATTATCCTGTAATCATTCTCACACCGTAGCACTGCCGTGGTTAAGCACGAGCGGCCGACACCCACCATGTATGTGCAATACACTTTCCTACCACAAGGCGGCACTGCAAGGCTTTCTAACACTCCCAATGTGAAAGAATCTTTTAAAAAAGAATCCTGGATCCAGACGGTGATCCGGATCACTCCCACAATTGAATCATTTCTTCCTTGTCTCATTTCACACATTTCCTGAGCATTTCATCCAAATACATCCTTAACTTTCTGAGTTAATTTGAACACAGACAAACAAACAAACAAACAAAAGCATAACCTTCTTTGCGGAGGTAACTAGTAAAATCAATGTTATTCTAAGACCTTATTGATCGAGGCGCTAACTTCCTGCTCTGTGTATTATCATTACTCTTAGATTTGACCCCTTTTCTTACTGATAATTGTGTTTTCTCCTCCACCTTCACCCTCCCGTCTTCTAGTCAGCAAACATTCACCTCTTGCGCTGTGTTTGAAGAGATGTGGAGGTAAAGTCAAGGATGGCTTGTTGACTGACTGATGGGCTTCAAGACACTTAGCTTGCCTTGCTGCCACCACGGCCCTGACCCACATAAACATCTACAAAACGAATGGGTGGATGGCTAGATAAAAATGTGAGTGAAATTCCTGGGTCGAATGTCCTTTTTCGCCTGTGGGAGATTTATTTTTTTTGGCGTACGCTGACTACGATGAGTAAAAGATACTTTTTGCATGACTGACCCCAGGGGGAAAGGAGCCTCCAACCTTGGCAGGGATATCTCTCTCCTTTTTTTTCTCCTGGAGATGATCAGTAAAGTGAAAAATTGCCTTTACAGTACATCTTCCTCTCGGTGTGCTGAGACGGCAGCCGGCCACGTGGAAGCCGCGTCGGATCCTTTTTCTTTTAAATGCGTCTTACAGGAAGTCGATCCGGGGATTTAAAAATCTAAATCAGCCTCACAGGCCTGTCAGTGCGGCGGGCCGGTGTGCAGTGTTTCAGCTTAATCATTAAGGCGTAACTGACAGAAATAGACCTCGGTATGACCCAATTGTCTATCGATCGGAGACAGACAGAGAGCAGAGCGTTTGCAATGTAAGAAACGAGAAGAGGAAAAACGAAGAAATTGGAATAACAATGGATCAGAGCTTTATGCCAACTTTCTTTTTAAGATGAAATTAGATTGAGCTTTACTGTCAGTGCACAAGTACTCAGACGACAAAATGCAGTTTAGCATTTAGCCAGAAGTGCAAAAGAAGCAGTAAAAGTACAATCCAGTGTAAAATATCGAAGTAGAATAGCTTTCAGACTGCTGAATGTGCTGAGATATATGCAGTATGAGCACTATTAACAGCATATGTAGCTATGCAAGGAATATGAATGCCAAAGATATATTAGTAATGTGTATCATCGATGTGTGTGGATCATTACAATATATGAAATCAACCACTTTTTCCAGCATTTTTGAGCCCTCATGACTTAACAAGCCCCATGGATCCACTCCGGGTGTCGCAGTCAAGAGTCAAAGTCATGTTTTTGTTTTTTTTTTAACATCAGTTTCATCAGATAAATCACAGTTACAAAGCACTAGTTTAATGTCGAGTAGACAACAAAAGTATTTTCTGATAAGTAGGGCTGGTCCGAATAGCAATATCTGTTCTTCAGATATTCGGATCCAATATTTGCTGAATATTTGGATATTCGGTTCGTGCTGTGGTGTTGGCCATGGGGGAGTTGGGGGGACGACATCGGAGCGTCACACAGGAGTTGGCAGGTCAGCGTACTAGAACCACTGCAGCGTTCTACAGCCTCGGCGGCATACTGGAGCCTTGGCGACGCTCAGCAGCATTTGGCAGCGGTCGGCAGCGTTCAGCGTACTGGAGCCTCGGCAACGCTCGGCAACGCTCAGAAGCACTGGGCGGTGTGCTACAGCCTCGGCAGCACTCGGCAGTGTTCTGTGGCGCCCGGTGGAATACTAGAGCCTCGGCAACGCTCGGCAGTGTTCGGTAGTGCTCGGTGGTGCTCAGTGGCGCCTGGTGGTGTACTGGAGCCTAGGCAATGCTTGGCAATGCTCGGCAGCGCTCGGCGGCGTGCTACAGCCTCGGCAACGCTTGGCAATGTTCGGTGGTGCTCTGCGGCGCCCGGCAGAGTACTAGAGCCTTAGGCAACGCTTGGCAGTGTTCGGCGGTGCTCGGCAGCGCCTGGTGGCATACTAGAGCCTCGGCAACGCTCGGCAATGCTCGGTGTCGCCCAGCGGCGGTACACACGAATATTCGAATATCAAAATGATTATTACCACTGCGACGAACGAATTTTCGGATATTTGAATATTCGGGACCAGCCCTACTGATAACTCATTGGAAAAAACTTTTTAGAAATTGCCTTTTCGGTCAACTTTCAAGGATCATATCACCACATAGCATAGGTGGTTGGTCAGAACAAGTTACAGCAAATGAAAGATCTCATTTACCTACATTTTTGATACCAGGCTCATCTTATAGCCGTGATTCCTCCGACATATTTTGACACTTTAAAAAGTCAAACTTGGGATTGATCATTTCCCTGGTCCTGGAAAGTGTTGGATAGCTGGAATGCTGTAAAAATATACTTTGAGGGCCTGTAACTCTGTAAAAATTCATGTTATGAAGGTAAAAAGAATAAAATACAGTGGATTCTGAGGGGGTCACTGACTGATTTAGGATGGAATGACCGTGTGCAGCAAGAGTCTATATGGTATAATGCAGTATTAACAGTCATATAAATGTAGAATAAGCTGTCGGTGCAAGATAAATAATATATTAACAGATAAACATGCTTTTCATATAAATGCAAAAGCTAAAATGAGGCAGTGACAGGACGCAGCCTTGCAGGATACAAAGGTATAAGTGCATATGTGTGTGCATGTGTGTTGAGCTCTTTGCAAGGTGGATCTCTTAATAATAAACACCATCTGGCTGAGCAGGCATGAGGTTTACCCTTTCTCACATACGTACACGCAACCTGCTGAGAGAGAGAGAGAAAGAGAAAGACAAACAACAAGGGAGTGCAGGATGAAGAGCGACAAGATGCAAAGGGAAAAAAAACGAAGGAAGGGATGAGGGGGAAGGAAGAAGAGAGGATAAAGGAAGCGAAGGACGGAAAAGAGATCAAAACAGATGGTCAGAGTGAGTCAGAATCAGAGCAGAGCTTCAGATTTAGGTAATTTGTGACAAAGGAAAGAGGAAAAACAGGCATTTTGAAGTGAAGGAATTGGATAAATCAGGATGCATAGAGGATAAAACAAAGATACGTTTGAACACCTTTTAGGTAGATGTAAGGGCAACAACTAGACATCTTTGAAATCCAGAATTTAGAGACTGTCGTGAAGATTTAGAGCTATGTGGAGTTTATAGTAAACACTGAAAGCTGTATTTTTATCAGTTTACTGTCGTCTTATCTTCTTTTATTTGTCATTCTCTGTCGGTTTTACAACATATCACTGCCAAATATGCATCACTGTCCTCTACTGTGGGCAGAAAGTGGACAAAATAGAAGGAACACCTGACAGTGTAAACCAATAATCAGTTCAGCTGCGCCACAAACTGCAGCCTCCGAAATGACCATAAAGCTGAGTTAACACCTCCCAGAAACTATTTCGACACAAATTGCACATTATAAGCTTCAAGGGGGGGATTTATTGCATCAGTCTCAGCTAGGCAGACCTAATAAACTGGAAACTGAGTGTGCGTTACATCATCCACGTGCTCATTCATGCTTTTAGAAACACCATCTCGTGGAAATATTGCTCTGCGGTGATGCGGCTGCTCGCAATCTTCCCCATCAACTCTGAGCCTGGATGGTGCCGGGTTCAGGCTACATGCTATCGACGTGGAAACTGTGAGGCCCGTAGCATGTTTTATCACATGTGGTGTGCAATAGCTGACAACAGCCAGTGTGTCATCGTTGCAAGGTGTCTCATCTGTCTCAATGAAAAGATAGGCCTGTCGGGGTTTTTCCCCACCTTATGGCAACTTAGAGTTGACTGAGAATAGAGCGCCCTGCCTCACGCAGCATAACAAAGATAAAGGCTAAGGCTCATAATGTCTTTGTGGCGCAGCTGTAGATTGTTTAAAAATATGGACGTAGTCTCAGCTGACTCTTCTTTCCAGCAGCCAGCAGGAGGCGACTCCTCTGGTTGTAAGAAAAAGTCTGATTTTATAGAAGTCTGTGAGAAAATGAGCCAACCTCTCCCTTGATCTGTTCCCTCATCTCTCAACATTTTTAAATACTTCATGGTCTCAGTCACTAGTTTCAATACAGCATGGTGCTTACTGGGTAAATTACGGTCTCTAAAACTGACAATAAAGCAGTGGATGTTTTAGGGTGGGGCTATCTTGTACCTTGGGTGTAGGGCTAGTGGTGCGATGGATAACGCGTCTGACTACGGATCAGAAGATTCTAGGTTAGCTCCTCCTGGCTAGCTCGATGAACCTGTAGGGGGCAGTGGTGACGCAATGGATGACGCTCCTGACTACGGATCAGATTCTAGGCTAGCTCCTCCTGGCTAGCTCAATGAACCTGTAGGGGGCAGTGGTGACGCAATGGATGACGCTCCTGACTACGGATCAGATTCTAGGCTAGCTCCTCCTGGCTAGCTCGATGAACTTGTAGGGGGCAGTGGTGACGCAATGGATAACACGCCTGACTACGGATAAGAAGATTCTAGGCTAGCTCCTCCTGGCTAGCTCAATGAACCTTTAGGGGATAGTGGTCCCTGGGCTACCGATCAGAAGGTCAAAGGATCAAACCCCAATGTGGCCACTGTTGGGCCCTTGAGCAAGGCCCTTAACCCTTCCTACTTCCTTCCTACTTCCTTCCTATACCATGGCTGGCCCTGCGCTCTGACCCCAACTGGGATATGCGAAAAGACGATATTTTACAAAGCTGTATTTGCAACAATAAAGCTTTCTTCTTCTTCTTGTTGTAATTGAGAAGTCACTGTCAAGAAGTTCTCAATCAAATCCAACACCTTGTTCATCACAACCGAAAAGCCAAAGATGTTGGAGGCCAACTGACAAACATGAGGCTCTAAACTAGGCCCGATGAGTGGCGTCTCGGTGGCTTCCTCCATCTTTTATGCACAGGCAATAGGTGAGACCTGAAATTTTTATCAGACAAACATATCTTGTAGTCTGGAGCCGATATAACTGGGCTTTCAGACACAATACAACATGAGTACTGTTTGTTTTAGTTTCGAAACTCCTCTTACTTTGTGCACCGTTGCGGTTGGAAGCAGTACATTTTCCTCTTCATTAATTCAGTTAGCCTCTGCCTGCCCGACGTGTGAAACAATCCATTTCCCCGTTACAGTGTTCCAATAATGAAACGACCAATAGCTGATTATTTAAAAGAAAAAAACAATGAGGATAAGAGACAACAATGAGAGGTCCTGGCTCAGATGATAAAGAGCGCAGGTGCAGACGGAGAGATACCGACTGAGACACCAGTCATAACGGCCTCTGCAAAATTAAACCCTAGTATAACAGGATCAGGGTTTTGGCTGCTGCGTAGTAAAGCTAAAAGATGGGAAAAATAAAAGCATGTAAAAGATGAATATAAAAGCATACAATAAGATATAAAAACATTGCAGACAAGTCTAATAAAAGCAGTTCAGACCAGCCTTTGTAAGATAAAACTGATTAATTAAAGCAGCAGAAAAACCACTCAAAAAAAGTTTCTTCTGCTGCAGATAAAAAGAAACCGTTCAGGAGAATGATTAGTCTAAAAGAGAATCGATAACATGGACAAACACCGCAGACATGCATCATAAACATCCCCACACTTAACCTTGGTCCCGTGATGTTTTCATTAGAACTCACTAGGCTTTGTGACATCAGACGTTACTATTCATCGATTTACAATTACTCATTTCCTTCCTCCCTCGCCTCCTTACCTCGCCCACCTCTGCTGGAAACAGAAAGAAGTCAAGGTTAAACACAAACAGGCCGAGATACAGGCAAACAGAGAGGACGGCGGCGGCGCTGTCGGCTGCACGTCTCGGTTGGTTTCTCAGCTCTGTCTGTAAATAAGAGGCCATCAAAATGTCCCGCTGTGATGGATGGATTCGTACGGAGCAAAGAAAATCTATTTCTCTCTCTCGCTTTCTCAATTCTTCTTCATTTTTGTTCTGTTTTAATTCAATAACTTGAGCAGCTTATCAGAAATACTAAACATTTTTACAAAACGGACGGTTTCTGCGATTAATCTGGGACGAAATGAGATGATGTGGTGTTAAAAGTTGCACCTAAGATTGACTTGTGATTGTTAAAAGTATTTGCCCCCCATACAGAAATCTTGCACATTTCTCACACTTAAATGTTCCAGATCACCAAACTAATATTTATATTTGTTGAATATTAGACAGAGGTAACCCGCAAAACACAAAATGCAGTTTTTACATGATGATTTATTAAAGATTTATTGAAAACCTGTACCACCCTTGTGATTAGATTAGATGTTGATGTGCTCTTGGAGAAATGTTGGTGGTTGGTCCACTCCTGGGAAGGTCCACCACTGTTCCATGTCCCTCCATTAGTGGATAAAGTCTCTCACTGTGCTTCTCTGGAGTCCCAGAGCCTCAGCAATGGCTTTGTAACCCTCCAGACTGATGGACGTCAGTGACTTTGTTCCTCATCTGTTCTTGGATCTCTTTAGAACGTGGCATCATGTGCTGCTTTTTCAGACCCTTTAGCTGCTTCAAAAACCAGACAGGTTCTATTAGTGATGTTTAGATCCAACAAGCCTGGCAGTGATCAGATGTGGGCGTGGATGGTGGAACTGAACCCACCTGACACATGAATTTGGTCATTTGGTAGATTGGTAGCTGAGGGGGCAATTACTTTTTTTTTGGTCTTACGTTTAAATTAGTTTGATGATCTGAATACAAGATATCTGTAGGGGGGCAAATACTTTGTCACGGTGCTGTATAATCGTATAAAGAGTTAAAAAGTTCTATGATGAATAACAGTGGTATCGTCCCTGAGTGTTCCTCTGCTGGGGGAGTTTGGCTCTTTCAAAGTTAGACAGTGGATCGTTAATTACGGCCACTACTGGCCCCCTCAGGGAAATCTCTGCGATTCTTCAGGTGCTGGAGGACGATGCCAACATGCATCATTCCTGCAACCAGTCAAACTCAGACCTGGAGAGTCTGACACATCGTCTGAGATATTACAGGTGACAGCTGGACGTGGCCCGATCCATAACACCACGTACCGTAGCATCAGCACCTGACGGACTAAACCTCTCGTTCCGTCTGTTTCCCTCAGGTGGCGATGAAGAAAAAGACTTTGACATCCAGAGGAACTCGGGGACCATCTCCATCGCCCGCCAGCTCAACGCGGCTCGGCGCTCCAACTACAACCTGACGGTGCGGGTCACCGACGGCCACCACAGCGCCACCACACAGGTCAGAAACATGGATTGTACCAGTTCCTCACACAGAATGAGTAGACACACATACTGTGCATGTAAAAACAGAGTGATGTTACCAAGACAGGACCATACACCGCTCACAGTAGCCTGTGAAATCTGATTTGAGTAGTGATTTATTTCTTTCTCTAAAGCCACAGTTGGCTTGTAGCTGTGTGGTGTGAATATGAACTAATACAACAGAGCATCAGAATGTCTGAGATCAAAGGAAAACAAACCGTCAGTGTGATGGCCCCCTTAAAATTACTGTGGACGTCAACCCACTGTGATGCACCAGCAGCATCAAACAAGAACGTCCTGCAACTTTTATTTATGCGTTCATTCCATTCTCAGAATCTCTGGTTTGTTTAGAATCTAATTTGAAATCCTGCGGGCGGCCGCGGATCAGATGAGGCAGCTTCTGAAGCGCTGCCTCCCATATTTTATGCCGTTCACGCTGAGCATCCATTTTCTCAAACCCTGTGTATTCCGTCTCCGAAACTGCAGGCCTACGTCCGTGTGCTGGACATGAATGAGCATCGGCCCGTCTTCCTGAAGCAGCTGTACAAGGTGAGAGTCGAGGAACATCCAGCAGATTGTCATTTAAACGCTGAACTCAGGTTATTCGGCTTAGTGGTTAGTTTTTTACGGTAATAACACCCAGAGAAGACATTCTTTACAGATAATTACAGGTATTTCAGAGACACAACCAGGTGTGAAAAGCAGCTAAGTAGTGTCAGCACGCCATAAATACAAGGGCTTTTATGCAAACAGCATCTCTTTGACTTTTCCTAAACAATAAGACGAGCAATAACTCTCAGAGAAACAGAGCCTTTGATTATCCTAGTTTAATTTTTAAGTTTTTGTTCACATTAGCAGCTCCTGTTTGCAGCTATATGCAGACGATTATCACTGGATTTCTTTACACTGACTAACCTTAGAACTATTAACATTTTCTGTCAGGTTCTGAAGTTAAACACCATCTTTTTCTTGTGTGTGGGAGAGCAGAAATAACAACAACACCAGCTTTTTAAACAGCGTCTAATGCGTGTTTATGTTCAGATTAAACCAGCGTAAGGCTTTCAGTCGAAGTGTGATTTTCCTACAGAAATTGTGGCAATGAAAAGCTGAAGTGTGTGAAAGAGAACTGCATGTAGCCGCAGTTTTCACATGCAATAACTGGAATTAGCTTAAGAGATAACATCGTTTTGTCCGGTCAAGATAACAGTTAAAGCTGTGGTTGATAAGATTGTCACACTGTAAAAAATGCCCCTCCCAAAACAAGAAAAAAAAAATATTTCAAGACACTTTTACCTTGAAATAAGTGAAAAAATCTGCCAATAGAACAAGTGAACATTTGCTTGGTCAGATTTCTTGAAATAAGACATGATATTTAGAATATTGAGGTCTTAAAATTAGCAGGGAAAACTTATTTGAAGCTATATTTTATCAGCATTGTCAAGCTGAGGTGTCTTAGAATAAACCAGACATGATAAAGAATTAAATAGATTTTAGCTTTAATAAGTTTAATGTCAGCTTCTTAATTTGAGATGTATTCAACTTATTCTAGTTGTATTATCGTGGCTCTTCTCTAGATTTAAGACCATCTTGTACTTGAAATCAGATCACACAGATTAATTGAAGCATTCTGAGATATAATGTCTTCTCACAGTTGGCTAGAAATCCTAATATTTAGTGGTGTTTGACAGCATTTGAAGGTGTTGTGTTTTAGGTGAAGCCAGCTACGCCCAAAAGGAGGTGTTTTAACTCAAAAGCAGACATTTGCTTTGTTTTTTTTAACACATTTTACACATGCAGCTGTTTTCTGATATGAATTGTTGATTTTCCAATCAAATGCATTTACTTTATTTCTTAAATCCAGATTATTTATCTCATACAAACAACAGCTCAGCTTGAAACATGTATGAAATGAAATGAACCTTGTTTCTGGTAAAATACAACTAAAACAAGATCATTTCAAGATTGTTTGACTTAACAAGATATTTAAGATGCGTTGTCTTAAAACACGTCCCTCCATCTGCTGAAATGTTACCTGTAAAGTGAATTTATCTTAAATCAAGTGGGTTGAGACAATTTGGATTAAAAATAAGACGAATAAACTTGGTAAGATGTGGAGTTTTTGCAGTGCAGGAAATGCTGTGAAATAGAAAGAGGTCATCAGCATAGAGTTTGAGCGAAAAGCTCACTCATAAGAGGCTTGTGATTCAGAATTTACTAAAACTTGGGCAGTAAAACAGCTCGTCCAGTGCAGTTGCAGTGCCATAGTGTGTTTGAGAAGCAAGCTGATCCAAGTTTTCGTAGCTAAGATATCTTACAACCAGTCAGAATTAAGCGTTTAGACGGCCCGCCACAGCAGTGTAGTATTTTACAAATACTAGATTAGGGAAAAAGATCAAACAACGTCCTTTCTGGATCTCACATTTCACAAATCTCTCCGGTCTGGCAAAACGGCGTTTAAACTGGAATATGTTTGGTCTTATTTGTCTTTAAGGTGAGGGTTCCTGAAGACACGTCCCCGTGGAAGGACATCCTGCAGATCAGCGCTCAGGACGCCGACACCAACAGCAAGCTGGTGTACTCCATCCACAGCAGCCTCCATCCCGACAGCACCAAGCTCTTCCACCTGGACCCGAAGAGCGGAGTCCTGGTGATGACGGAGGAGCTGGACTACGAGATGACCTCCGTTCATACGCTCATCATCATGGTAACCGTGCAGTGGTGTTGAAATGAATTCAAACGGCGCTGAGGACGAATTGAACGTCTGTCCTCCGTTTTAAATCACAACCTCAGGGTCTATGAATTTTAATGGACCGTGGGAAAGTAGAATCTTGTTCCATCCTTCAATAGTCTTTGGGAAAACAGAAAAAAAGACCAAGTTTCTCACTTTTGGTTTAAATTGGAAAAACAAACTTTGGTAACTTTAGACCATGCCGTGTTTTAAATTCATGTGATTCAGCAAATAGAACTCTAACGGCCTCAGGAGACTTAACCCTTAAATATTTCCTCCTCAGGTGCGTGACCAGGAGATACCAGTGAAGAGGAACTTTGCAAAGGTGGTGGTTCGCGTGGAGGACTGTAATGACCACTCGCCAGCTTTCCTCAGCCCCCGCTATGAGGCCAGCATCTCTAACTTGGCCCCCACGGGCTCCGAGGTCATCCGGGTCAAGGCCCTGGATAAGGACATGGGAAGCAATGCAGACATCAGCTACTCTCTGCACTCCGGTGAGAAGCAAAGGGCCTATTTTTATCTTTTATTTATGCTTCTTGGTCCTTTTCAGGTTTAACTCTGCTTCACATTCATTTAGTTATACATGCTCACACCTGGGAACTGCCGCCATTTTCTCATTTCGAACACTGGGAACTGCCCTCCTCCAGCCAGAGCCTTTGAATGTCAGCTCCACCGACACAGAGGGTTCAAGGGCGCAGTGATGAAATCTGAGAGTGATTTGAATTTCAACGGCGAGCCCCTCAGTCCTCTGCTTGTCTTTGTGTTTGCTTCTCACATCAAACATTGCTGTGTAACATCTTGACCTTCGAGGGATTTGCGGCACACGACTTGCATCCTCTTGCAGCAGAGTGAGATTTATCCAGGGGATGTTGCTGATCACGTGTGATCAAAGCAGTGGGGGAAATACGTGACGGGGCAGGATGCACGACCCCCGGCTGCTGCGGTGCAACACATTATGCCTGCTCAGTGTATTTTATCCAGCAAAGAACATCCATCTTTATTATTCTAAGATTCAGCTTCCGAGGCTTCTTTTGTCTTTCAAGAAAAAAAAAAAAGGTCGTGAGGTGAAATAAATGTCACTGTTGACTGTGCAGATTGCCTGGTTTATATCCCTGCAGCAGCAGAATCAACAAAATTATACTTTTTTTGTGAAAATCTGAACAGAAGTTGATCCTGGAAGCAAACAAAGTCCTCCCAACCTACTGTCAGATCCCTTCACTGTCCACAGCTTACCATTTATTTTCTGTCTTGTGAAGAGTAAGACTGATACCAGTCTCATATCTGTAAGGTTGAATAGGAAGCTGTAGCCGGCAGCCAGGATAATGACTACCCTGATTCTGCGCAAAGGCGAGCAAATACACCTCACTGGCTGACATTTGGTTTGTTTGAGCTGTGCAGAAACGTAGGGAAATTTGTTGTTTCACTAGGAGTTAATAGCCTTTTCCTGGCTGAGAGCAGTGACCTTCTAACAGCTGACAAGAAAACAAATATGTATAGTTCCCAAAATGTTTTACTTTAAGAATAACAATGAGATTTTAACATTCAGACCTGCAGGTTTTTGACAGAATGATTACACTGAGCCCGGGTTTTAAGAAATCTAATTAAATGCATTTTGGACTGTGTTACATATAATTTCCTTTCTCCCTGCAGGTAACATCGACAGCATCTTCTCCATAGATCCAGACCTGGGCTCCATTAGTGTTTCCAAACCTTTAGACCTTCAGCCTCAGGACCAGTTCCACCTCACAGTGAAGGCGACTGACCAGGGCTTCCCGCAGCGCAGCGACCTCTGCTCCGTCCACGTCAGCGTCCGCATATCTGAACAAACCCCACCCACCTTCCCTTCAGACGAATACCTAACAGAGATCAGCGAATTAGCTGCTCTTGGTACCCCAGTGGTCACCGTGTCAGCCTCCAGTCCAGCTGCAGTGCATTATGGGATAGAAAGTGGCAACTCAAATGGGACGTTTTATATCAACCCCTACACTGGGTTGATTTCTACCCAAAAGCACCTTGATTTTGAAAACTGCGAGTCATACAAGCTGAAAGTTACAGCCTCCACCTCAGCTGGAGCCTTGTCCAGGACAGTCGTCCACATCTATGTGATAGACGAGAATGATAACGCTCCTGTTTTTCTGCAGGGGGAGTACCTCGGGCAAATCAGTGAGTCAGCTCATGCAAACAGCATGATAATGGGAGAAAGAAACACTCCTCTGGTTGTTCAAGCCTCGGATGCAGATCGAGATTCAAATTCTTTACTGACGTATTACATCCTCGACCCAGAAGCCTTGAAAGTCTTCAAGATGGACTCAAGTATGGGAACCATCTCTCTAATTTCACCAGTTGACTTTGAAGCCAAGGCTGAGTATCACTTCACGGTGCAGGTGAAGGACTCAGGGGAGCCATCAAGGTATGCAGCCGAGCCTGCCAAGGTCACTGTTCGCGTCCTGGACCTGAATGACTGCCCGCCACAATTCAGCACCCCGCTGTACGAACCATCCATCATCTTCCCTGCTGTCAGAGATACAGAGGTTGTGCGCGTCATGGCCCATGACGCCGACTCGGCAGTGTCATACACAATCTCTCAGGGAAACCTTCACAATGCATTTTCAATTCACCCCAACACTGGAATGATCACTGTGAACAACGCGTCTGAATTCAGGACCTTTTACCAGCTGGTTGTCAAAGCTTCCGACGGCCTCTACAAAGACTTGGCTACCATCAGGGTAAATGTAACAAACCTAACCGCAAGTGATCTTGGATTTGAACAGAAAGCGTATTCAGCGAGCGTTACGGAAAACCTGAAGACTGTCAAAACTTTAACGGCACTCAAAGTCACAGGATGCTTTCTTAATGAGCCTCTTTTGTATTCTATCATAAATCCTATGGGCAAGTTTGCAATTTCGCAGACATCAGGCGTACTCGAAACCACGGGTATCCCCTTTGACCGAGAGGAACAAGATGTTTATGACGTAGTGGTCAAAGTAGAGGACATGAGATCACCACCCAGAACAGCTACAGCCCAGGTCAAGGTTTTTATAGATGATGTCAATGACAACTCCCCACAGTTTCTGAACTTGCCTTTTTCAATGATGATTTCTGAAGACACAGAACCAGGAGATGTTTTGTATCAAGCAACTGCCATCGACAGGGATCTGGGAGAGAATGGATCCATCATGTACTCGCTGGAGGAGGACTACGACCTCTTCAGGATAGATCCCGATGTGGGCGATGTGTCCCTTCAGAGACCTCTTGATTTTGAAGCCCTGAACAAATATGTGTTGACGGTCTTGGCTATGGATGAGGGTGAACCCAGTCACAGCACAATGGCTCAGCTCAGTATTCAAGTCAGGAATCGAACCAACCCCGTTTTCCAGACTCTTCTTTATCCGCTGAAAGTTCCTGAAAATGTGCCCCCATTCACCACCATCCTGCACGTTCAGGCCAGGAACCCGGAAGGCTATCGGCTCGTCTACAACCTCGAAGAGGAAAACGCCTCAAAGCACTTCCACATCGATTTCAAAACCGGTGTGTTGACGATCACCAACCCCCTCGACTACGAGAGCGAAACCATGCATTTGTTGACCGTCCGAGCTACCGACGCTGTTACTGGAGCTTTCTCAGAGGCCTCAATTGAAATAGAAGTGGAGGATGTGAATGATAATGCGCCAGTTTTCTCAAAGCCATCGTACAGCGTGAACATTGCTGAGGGGCTTCCAGTCAACACCTCTGTGATACAGGTTTCTGCCTCTGATAGAGACTCTGGTAGAAATAAAGACTTGACCTTCCAGATTATTAAAACAAGTGAAGACGAGACTGATTTCTTTGAGATAAACCCTCAGAGCGGGTTGATTGTTACAAAACGGGTGCTGGATTATGAAGTGAAAAAGCACTTTAATTTGAAAATCAAAGTAAATGACAATGGAAGTGTCCCTCTCAGTAGCGAGGCCTTAGTTTCTGTGAACGTCACCGATGTCAATGACAACCCACCAGACTTTGATAGCTCGCAGTATAAAGCCAAACTGGATGAAATGGCAAAGTGTGGCCACATAGTCATCAAAATCCAAGCTTCAGACCCCGACACTGGCGACCTAAACAACCTCAGGTACAAAATCCTCTCAGGGAACGAAGGCCGGTACTTCAACATCAACGAATCCTCAGGGATCATCTCCTTTTCTAACGTCTGCAAGAAGAATCTGGAGCCTCACTATAACCTGACTGTGGCGGTGTCGGATGGAGTGTTTCAGAAATCTGCACCGGTCACTATTGACATGATAAACAGTAACAGGCACAGTCCGTATTTCAAGCAGAACATCTATGAAGCAGAGCTGGCTGAAAACGCAGAGCCAGGAACGCGCGTGATCCGGTTAGCGGCGATTGATCCCGATGATGGTCCGTATGGAAGCGTCGACTACACCATCATCAACAAGCTCGCGGATGAGAAGTTCTCCATCCACAAAGATGGGCAGATTGTCACAACTCAACCCCTGGACAGAGAAAACCCCAGCCAGAGAGTCATCGCCATCAAAGTGATGGCCAAAGATGGTGGCGGAAAAGTGGCGTTTTGCACCGTCAAAATCATTCTCACAGATGAGAATGACAACGTGCCTCAGTTTAAAGCGTCAGAATACCAGGTTTCAATCCAGTCGACTGTAAATAAAGGCGCCCCGGTCATTCAAATCATGGCTTATGATGCAGACGATGGCAAAAATGCCGACGTCACCTACACAGTAGATGAAGCTGAGGAGGTCACAGAGGACATAATCGAGATCAACCCCTTCACTGGGGTTGTGAGTGTCAAAGAGAGTCTTGTTGGCATGGAGAACAAGATCTTCAACTTCAAAGTCAAGGCTCGTGATGGAAGCCTCCCTTTTTACAACTCCACAGTCCCCGTTCAGGTGAAAGTGGTTCCTCCCGAGGTTCCCCTTCCAAAGTTCTCCGAGCCTCTCTACACCTTCTCAGCCGCTGAGGACATTCCCATTGGGACAGAAATTGGCTCCGTGAGGGCGGACTCCGACATGCCTCTCATTTACAGCCTGGTGAATGGGAACACGGTTGAAAGCAACAAGGACAGAGTGTTCAGCCTGGACAAAGAAAGTGGAACTTTGTTGCTGCAGAAGACCATCGACCACGAAAAGACAAAGTGGTACCAGATAGACGTGATCGCCCAGGGGAACCACAACGGGACGGATGTGGCCTCTCTGGTGTCTGTCAGCATCCAGGTCCAGGATGTGAACGACAACCAGCCGGTGTTTGATGCAAGTCCATACAGAGCTTTCTTGGCAGAAAACATGCCTGCTGGAACCACTGTTATCCAGGTGAGTCACTGAAAGTTATATTGTATGCAGCTACTGCTCTGTTATAGATACTGAGTTAGTACCGTGGGGTTCAGTTAGTACAGATATCCAACTTCCAGCTGCTTTTACATGAGCTTTTCTTACCCACGTTTCAGCCACAGGAACCGGTCTCTAAAATTTAGTTACTGAAGATAGTTTTACCTCCAAAAATCCATGCCTGGGCGGTTCCCACTTCCTAAAGGTTTGGGACCTTTGAGGTTTGGCTTGCAGCACTGAATGCTGCAGTTTGGTCAACTATGGTTCATAACTCATAGTTTTGCATGTAGTTTGTAAGCAGCAGCCCTGTATATTGTAGGACCACTGGATCAGACAGTATTTCCTGCTGTGGAAGTACATCCCTAGAGAAACTTTAAGCCATGAACTACTTAGAGATACTAATTTTTGAGAATCTACAGCTCCTATCTACTGTGTGGCCAGCACACGGGTGGATCCATGACATGTTCAGCCTAGCTTAGCACAACAACACCAAAGTGGAGTCGAGCACGATCCTCGGTCCTTACAGGAACTTCCATTTCCTGCAGATAATAGTGATCATACTCTTTATGACTTGCTTATTTAGTGCATGTAGAAACAGGATCTAGGAAATTATAGTGCTTTGACCAGTCATCTTACATCTTCTGTTTATTTACTAAACAAGGGCGGCTTGTACTTACCAGCCAACGAGGGACTTGTAAAGACGATAATCTTCGAGGTTGTTAGATGTTTTTTATTTCTTTGTTCTTTTGGATGAAGTTTGTAGTTTTCCCTGTTATTCCCCTTCTGTCTTACACTGGCCTAATACTTTAGCATGTATTAGCCATCCTGCACATTGTCTCTACTAAAAGCAAAGGGATTAAAAAGATCTAGTTGTGCTTATCTAACTGCTCGTAACATGACACAGCAGTGTATTTACCAAATATGCAAAGGTTTGACCTAAAACTTGAGTACGACAACTAATCATGTCTCGATTCCTAGGTAACTGCCAACGACCCGGACACAGACACCAATGGCCTCGTGATCTACAGCTTGGAATCGCTGCCTGATGACCCCACGCTGGACATCACCGAGGTGTTCTCCATCGACGGAGAGAGCGGCTGGATCACCACGCTGCGGGAGACGGACTGCGAGGCGACGAGGCTCTACAGGTTCAACGTGGTCGCCACCGACCACGGCGGCGACGTCAAGCTGTCGTCCAGCGTCCTGGTGGAGGTGGTGGTGACGGACGAGAACGACAACCCGCCCAAGTTCTCCGACGACGTGTACCGCGGCTCTGTGTTCGAGAACAGCACCCCCTTCGCGCCCATTGTCTCCATGACGACCACAGATTCCGATGTGGCGATGGAGAACCGCCTTGTGACGTGTTACATCACAGGTGTGTATGTCTGTGTGTGTATTTACACCGATCAGCCACAACATCCTGACCACTGACAGGTGAAGTGAATAACATTGATCATATTGGTACTATGTGGTGTTCTATTGGGAAACCTTGATCAGACTTAGACACCCAAATAAACATCGTCCCACAACAAACACACTCCCTCATGCTGATGGAAATCCCAAATGTCACTGGATGAAAATGCACGCCCACCACATGGAAACAACATCAACCAATCAGGAACATGTGGAGGAACATGACAATGGTCCAACATGTTGATGTGACCTCCAGACTTCCTACAGCCCATTCTGATCAAGCATCAACAGGATGCAGTGGAGCAAGTTGGATTGACAGAGGCCCCACTGCACAAACCAGAGTACCCAAAGGATCCAGTGGTTCCAGACCCCATAGGACACCCTGAGAGGTCCTCTGGTCCATGCCCAATGTACATAAGGGGGACCAACACAACATTTGAGAGATGGTCATGATGTTATGTCTGATCGGTGTGCAAGTGTGTGTTCATAGATTTGGTCCTGTTTGCTTTTCTTCTGTGTGTTTGTGCAGGTCGTTAAGTTTGCGTCCGTGTGTGTGCTCACAACTGTGATTGTGCGTCACAATTCTCACTGGTGATCATGCGTTTCTGTGCTTATCTGTGTGAGCGACTGTGCATTTGTGTTCATCATCGAAGTCACCGTCCCGTTGAAGATTCGCCGCACTGTCGGATTTATCAAGACATTAATGAGGTGAAATGAAATCTATGTTAATCGTCCTCCGTGGAGTCGTGATATTATTCAGCCACGGATTAATCACAAAGAGTAGGAAGACAAGACAAGAATATACAAACTGGATGCCCTGCAGGTAACAACAAAAACAAAGGCTGGGATCTGATGCAAATCCTCTGTTTTCCCCCAGACAGTTAAAACCTTCTGAAGGAGCTCTCTGTCACAACAGTGTGTTTTGTAAGAGGGGAGTATTTACTTTGGAATTATTTATAATGGTAGGGTTCAGCTGATGGTAAAACTTGGTTGTCAGAAAGAAACAAAAACAGAAACAAATGTTGGATGTTAAAGCTGCCTGCCACCAGTATGACCGATGTGAGGATTGTATTTATTCAGACGAGCCTCACAAAACAAAATTATAAATTCATTCCTGGCATTTTCAGCAGTTTTTCGTCTGCATTCTAACAATAAAATTATCCAATATGTAGGTTTTAGCATTTCATTTATTTACATGTGTAATTAAATAATCTTCTCCACTTTGAAAAGAATGCAAAGACAAGACTAAGCCTCCAAAAGCATTCAATGGAATTCATGTGCAACGATGTAATTACTCTGCCAAATTCTCAAAATCAAATATGTGTCCTTGCTGCCCTCAATGGTAGCCACAATCAGAATCAGGATCAGATATGCTTTATTGATCCCTGAGGGGGGAAATTGCTAATGTTACATCCGTCCATCCATCATCTATCCACCGCTTAATCCTCTGTAGGATCGCGGGGAGCTGGAGCCTATCCCAGCTGACTTGGGCGAAGGCAGGGGACACCTGGACAGGTCACCAGTCTATCACAGGGCTACACATAGAGACAGACAACCAAGCACACTCTCATTCACACCTACGGACAATTTAGAATCATCAATTAACCTCAGCATGTTTTTGGACTGTGGGAGGAAGCTGGAGAATCCACGCTGCACAGGGAGAACATGCAAACTCCACACAGAAAGATCCCAGGCGTCGTAACCGGGACGTGAACCGGGGATCTTCTACAGATAAACATAATGAACAAATGTGATCTAAAAATACAGTCATGAATAGAAACAATATAAGCATAAATCATTTTAATCAAAATTTGACCGTGTGTTAAGGTAGTTTATTACGTATACTAGTGGTTCTCAACTGGTCCAGCCTCAGGGCCCACTATGTCTCTATTAATAACAGTCGCGACCCAAATTTTTGAAGTTTGCTCTTCCTGTTTACAAATTAAAGTTTATTTGGGTGGAGTCTCAACGCATTTAGATACAGCTTCGGAAAAATTGGCTTATTATTTGCTTATTTTGGTATATTTGGACACTTTTGCCAAGTTTGGGCATATTTTGGCCCATTTTGACAGATTCTGAGCACATTTTGGTTCATTTTTGACACGTTTTAGCATAAATTTCTCCAATTAGCTGGCAGAACCAAATCTAGAGGTTAATAATGGGCAACTACTGGTGTCACCACCACTAAATATCCTGCTACTGAAAGCAAACTTTGTCATAAGAAACACGTCCTTTAAAATAAAAGATTTACACCACTACTTTTTTGGGGGGGGCCATGCTTCTGCGACCCTCTAAAAATGGCTTCGCGACCCACTTTTGGGTGCCGACCCACCGGTTGAGAACCTCTGGCGTATACTATTTTGAAAGTAAGTGATCCATTATCTTAAAGTTTTAGCTTTTTTTAAAAAAAAAATCTGATTTTACTGAAAACATTTATGTAAAACTGATCGGTTGACTAAATATTTCCTACCCTATGAGGTGTGTAGTGTTTTGGATTTGTTCAGATCATTTTTTCTTTGTTGCCCAACTTTGCATAGACGCGTTGATGCTGCTGGCCTCATTGTGGGAACAGCTTTCCTGACGATCAGCTGCTGCAGACGTTAAAAGATGAGATTAAAGTACAGCTTCAGTCCAAAACACTCCCTCAAGAATTTTTTATCAGTCCAACCTTAGTGCATGACATCCTCCTCCTCTGCTTTTCATGAAGTCCGCCTGCATGTATTCACATGACACGAGGGACACGTTTATTCCTTACAGTGCTGCAGGCTGTTTGTGTAAACTAGCGTTCTATTAGCATTTGGTCTCTGTCAAAGAAAAGCAGCATCAAGGCTGAACTCCTCCGTCACAAAGCCTGCACGGCGGCTTCAGAGCTGTTTCCTTCTGAGGCTGAAGCGTGTGTTCAGTGAGCGGACTCCTGTAACAGCTCCATCTGCACACATCACCTGTCAAACAAGGTGTGTGGTGGCCTGCGATGCAATCTACTGTAACACACAGACTGATAGCCAGCCCGTACTGGCAGCACAGTGCGAAGAACATCAGAGAAAAACCAGTCAAATGCAAAGCACCCAGGTGAGGCAGCCTAAAACATCCCCCTCAAAACAAAACTAAGAAGATGGCAACAAGACTTTACTGAATTATTCATAAAAGGAGCGAAGCACCGCTGCTCACTATCAAAGAAGTTGCTGCATTAAATAAGAAAACAGGGAATTTAAAAATACTTTATATTAATCGGAGAGAAATACAGTGTTAGAGGCAACACAACAGGAAGAAACTACAAGAACATACTTTACTTTGCTCCCAACTTCATTCCCTTTAATAAGAACAACAAACATTACTACACACAAAGGATTATAGAACTACACTGAACAAAAATATAAAGGCCCCATGTGAAATATTGATGCCACATAAAGTGCACCACCCAAAGTGAGCGTATACTGTCTGGTACTTGTACAAAATGGATATTTCTCTTGATTAGTTCCCAAATTTGAGTCCACCACTGCCTCAGTGATGCATTAATTCCATTCAGTCATGAGGGAACGTGTCATTGGCATGTTGGAAGCAGGAATGTCCACCAGAGCGGTCGCTGTGCAGCTGAATGTTCACTATCAGACGACAGGACGTTTGAGAGTTGGTTTCCAACAGACGGGCAGTACTGCAAATCCACCTCATCCACGTCGGCCACGTGTGACCACCCCAGCACAGGATGGACACATCCGGCTTGTTCACTTGTGGGATGGTCTCAGACCAGCGACACGTACAGCAGATGAAACCTTTGGTCTGACAACAGACGCATCACACCAACATGCCAATGACACGTTCCCTCATGACCGGAGTCATCTGAGGCGTTGCTGCTTTGGTCAACATGTGACATGTTGGGGTGTCCTTTTATTGTCCCCAGTATAAGGAGTGTCTGAGTACTGCTCATTGTGTTGGAGCAGCGTCTGGATATGCCACACCCATGGACTGAATGGAATTAATGCATCACTGAGGCAGTGGTGGACTCAAATTTGGACACTAATTAAGGGAAACATCCATTTCGTACAAGTACCAGACAGTATACGCTCACTTTGGGTGGTGCACTTCATGTGGCATCAATATTTCACATGGGGCGTTTATATTTTTGTTCAGTGTAAATACAGCAACAAAATCAAAGGTGGAGCTGAATTCCTGTCTCTTACGCATTAACACACAGAAGATTGTTGATGTATTTTAGATGGAAGGTTCACATGCAGGAACACACAAAGATTATTTACAGTAATTTAGGATGAATAAAACAGTTCAACACCTATCTATCTAGTGTTTAAAGACCATATTCGATGCATCTACCAGCTGCTACAAAACTAAGTAGATATGTTCTGATGTTTTAATGCACTTTCTGCATGTAGACTTAACTTTGCCAATTACTTGGTTATTAATTTATTTGTGTTTTCTGGTCTAAAGTTTGTCAAATTAAGTATAATGTGTGACAAAATGCCGCTTTTGACAGGTTTTTTTTGTTTAGATTGACTGGTCTAAAGAAATCTACGACTATTCTTGTAACCGATTAATCATTTAGGTCCTTTTGTAACTCAAGAACAGGTTTTAAGATGTGAGAATTTGTGTCTTCCTGGTCTGATGTTGCTGTAAATTTGATTTTTTTGAGTTCTGTCAGGCAAAACAGGACATGTTTAGTGCTCTAGAATACTATGAACGACTGATTTCAAGGTTGTCAGGATCCCATCAAAAGCTGCTGCCGTGCTTCTGAATCATTTGGCTCTTTGAAGAAACTTTAAAACATGAAACCATCCCGTCGTCTAGTAACTCGGGTCCCCGTTTCTCCCCACAGACGGCGACCCGTTGGGCCAGTTTGCCATCGTGCAGGAGGACGAGGGCCAGTGGGGTTTGATCGTGAAGGAAAGTCTGGACCGGGAGACTAAAGAAAGATACACGCTGAAAGTCACGGCCACCGATGGCAAGTTCGAGGCGCCGATCACCGTGGACATCCATGTGCTGGACGTCAACGACAACAGTCCGCTGTGTGAACAAGTGAGTGGAAGATGAGTCGCTTCAACCTTTCAGGACAAGTTGATACAGTGTGGGGGTTTATTGGCAACTTTTACACGTTTAATTTAACCAATAACGTTCCGTACACATAAAATTTAGTCTGTGTCTGCTGGAAAATTGTCTTTTGAGGGAGTTTTCTATCCCTGAAATGGAAGTTGTTACATGCAGAACAACTCCTAAAGCACCCTGATGCATATTTGTGATATTGTGCTGTATAGAATATAAGATTTGACTCGTCTTGATGTAATGTTTTCAGTAAACTGAGCAATAATTCACCCTGCCTGCCTCACAGTCCCTCCCTAAAACCTCTGGGTCATCATTGGAGTGTTTTAGTGAGGAAAACATGAAGCATGCATGAAAAAACAAGTACTTTCCACCATCATATGTTGCTCATCCTCCACCAATCTGGTCTGAAACAATTAAAAAATCACAAAGGCTGCGATTCAGGATGTACGTTTGCAGAGCATCTGATCCAGGATTTCAGCTGTGGCGTCGGCGTCTCACAAATTCATGCGGTTCTCCTCGTGTGACGCTCCACACTTTTGACGGTATCTTACGTGGCGACGCTCCATCACATGATTTGAATCTGTCGCTCAGTGAATATTGACCTGAAGCTTTACTTCAGGCTGCAAAATTGAAACTTTCCCCCAGTTTAACCCCAGGGAGAATATTTCTATCTCCGTCAAATAATTTGTTACCGGATCAGAACCGAACGCATTCATCCAAATCTGCAGCACGCCGGCAGTCAGACCCACTTCTTCATTCTCGAATTTATTCTGCAATATTGTCCCCGCATCAATTCTGAGAGGGAAGTGCACCGACTCCCAAGTATATAAATGCAGCACACGTATCACTTTGTCAAGCAGAAACTGCTTATTTTGCTTCCTTCAGAATATATGAGGCTGTAAATACTGAAGTAGAATTGATCGCAAACTAATGGAAACTTACAAAAGTTTCCACTAAAGCACCAAAGATCTCTTGGTCAGGTATTTCTCTCACTGGTTTCTAAAGCGTAAACATTTGCTGTCATTCTTTACCCAACCTTTAATTTGAAATTTAAAGAACTCACATGATTAGCTTTGTTTTTTTTCTGTCGCTGATTTGAAGTGAAGGCCAGTAAGTGCACTTAAAGTTTATATTTTCCTTTCAGAACAAACCGACAAGAAGTGTCGTCCACGTTATTATAAGTTAGAGTCTTTAGATGTGTCTCTTTTTGGGCCTTCTTCTTCTTAGAGGTGGGGCTCAAACCGTCAACCCTGCTTGAGCTACAGCTGCCTCACGATGCCGTTTTTTCCACATTTTAAAACTTTATTTTTCAAAGTAACCCCTCATGTGAAGACCTGTTGCTTCAAATGTAACCGACAAGAGCTAAAGTGTTTAAATAGACCCTTTATAGGTTTAATTTCTTTTATTTTTTAGAGTAGCAGAGGAGTCTTTAGTGAGTAAATGAGGGCTAAGATGCTGCTAGCTGCTATGTGGTCATTGTGCAAATATGTTACTTGGTGATGTAGATAAGACAAATGAGGTCTTCCAGGCAGGTGAGAAGCAATGTTTTCTGGTCCTTTGATGTAGACATTGGGTTTTGTAATTTACAGACCATTCACATGTACAAAAAGCAGCTATATAGTGCGATTAAGGATTGGAAACCCCCCCAAAAACACATTATGTGCTCTTTAAACTCACCTTTTCTCAGAGCTCAGTAGCTGAACTGCTATTAATTTTTTTTTCACAGAGAAGCTCTATGCAAATGGAGGCCTGATTATTGTTATTATCCTGTCCTTCCAGCTGGTCTACACAGAGGTAGTGATGGAAAACTCGCCTCCCGGCATGTTCGTGCTGAAGGTGTCGGCGTCAGATCCAGACGTGGGCGCTAATGGCCAGATCTCCTACACCCTGCACGGTCCAGACGCCGACAAGTTCCATCTCGAACACAGCACAGGTATGACGGCGTCTGTTTGTGGTCAAAACACGCCCTCCTGCTAAGTGAGTGTTTGAGTAGGTGAGGTGATACCATCGGCCCTCTGCAGCTGCTCCGAGAGACTCCGAGCTGACAGGAGCCAAAAACGATTGTCTTTTCTTTTTGCCCTATTTTCAGGGGCGCCTCACTGACATCCATCACACTTTATTCCTGTCATAACATCTTTGTCTCCTGCCCTCGCTGCCACCTGATTGCCTGTGAGATATCAGACAGCTTTAGCCACACTGACGGGAGAGGTTGTAGACACAGCAGTGTTAATCGGCAGGACTGAACTGTTCTACCAACAGGTCGAAGTGTCCCACATGTAAAACCAAAGAGCTAATTTAATAAAAAGAAAAGCAGTTTGCAATCATGCATTCGCTCTATGGAAGCAGTGCTGTCCTTCCGTTTGTTATGTGATGCTGATAACCGCTAACATGCTAGCACTAGCCAGTCACATGACGAGATGTTTTTGTTTGTTTCATAACGAGGAGATCAATCAAGATGAAATGTTACGCTGGATAAATTAAATGGTAAAATGGTAAATGGTCTGCACTTATATAGCGCTTTTTTCTACCTTAGTGGTTCCAAAGCGCTTTACAATGTGTTTCTCATTCACACATTCACACTCCAGTGGTGACAGAGCTGCCATGCAAGGCGCTAATCTACCATTGGGAGCAACTTCAGGTTCAGTGTCTTGCCCATGGACACTTCAGCATGTGGAGGGTCCGGGGATCGAACCGCCAACCTTGCGATCAGTGGACAACCTGCTCTACCACCTGAGACACAGCTGAAATTAAGGTTGCAGCTAGGGTTGTGAGTGTTTTTGCTCGTGATCCAGATATTCAGTAACTGCTGATACCTTAATGAAGGGGCACCATGACAGAGTCTTTTGTGACGCTTAATGATCTCTGGCCACAGGGCAAGTGTAATCTTAAATTGAGATTAATTAAAATTGTATTTCTATATCCCAGTGGCATATGTAGCTGCCTTTGTGGCTTGTATTGTGTCTCAATATCAGCACAGGACAAATATCTAATGCACTCCTACACATTTACTGATCAGGCATAACATTATGACCACCTGCCTAGTACTGTGTTGGTCCCCTTATGTGGTCCAAAATGCTCTGAACCATTGGACCAGAGGACCTCTCAGGGTGTCCTATGGGGTCTGGAACCACTGGATCCTTTGGCTACTCTGTCTTGTGCAGTGGGGCCTCTGTCAATCCAACTGGTTCCACTGCATCCTGTTGATGCTTGATCACAATGGGCTGTAGGAAGTCTGGAGGTCACATCAACATGTTGGACCATTGTCATGTTCCTCCACATGTTCCTGATTGGTTGATGTTGTTTCCATGTGGTGGGGTGCAAGATAATTATATCCATATTATACTACTTCCCAGTAAACGATATTTAGATGTAGAATTGTGTTACTGTTTGCTCTTACAGTGTGTTTTATGTCACAGAAAGTTAATCAGTGTCGGTGAATCCGCCTCTCCTCAGGTGAGCTCTTCACTTTGGCCGTGCTGGACCGCGAGAAGGAGATCGAGTTCAACCTGGTGGCGAAGGCGACGGACGGCGGCGGTCGGTCGTGTCAGGCCGACATCCTGCTGATGATCCAGGACATGAACGACAACCCGCCCCGCTTCTCCTCCAGCCACTACGAGGTCACCGTGTTCGACAACACCACGGTCCGCACGCCGGTCGCCGTCATATACGCCAAAGACCCCGACACAGGTAAAGCTGCCACTGGCTTCAAATATCATTTCTGGTGCAGTGAACATGTAACTGAGACAATGAGGCTGTACAGAACCTTTCATTGTTTCTCTCAGGTTGGGACATGTTGTGACAAACCTTTAGTCCTGCTATCAACGATCCCTTTTTACACTATTAAACCTAATGCACAGGCTTGCCTCTGTGTGTATGAATGTGGTTTTACCGATCCCAAACATAATAAGAGGCTAAGCCATTCCTAACACAGTTTTGCTCTCTGAAAACACCCACCTGATACCTTTCCACTGTGTCATTCCAGCTGTGTTGATAATTATTTGCTGATTTTAACCCCTAATTAGCGCCTCCCTCTCACAGCCATTTTACATTTTGTAGCTTCGTGTTTATAATCAGGATTCAACTCCAGATGCTAACATGCTAGTGTTCCTTTTTTAGAGCCTCTCAGGTATCCATCCATCCATTATCTATACACCATTTAATCCTATGTAGTCGCGGGAGACTTTCTTTGCCGAGTCTATCTCAGGGCTACACATAGAGACAGACAAGCACACTCTCATTCACACCTATGGACAATTTAGAATCATCAGTTAACCTCAGCATGTTTTTGGAAGCTGGTGAAAACCCACGCTGCACAGGGAGAACATGCAAACTCCACACAGAAAGATCCCAGGCGTCCTAACCGGGACGCGAACCGGGGATCTTCTAGCTGTGAGGCGACGGTGCTAACCACCGAGCCCCTGTCGCCTGCCTCTTCAGGTACTTGGAATGTAAATCGTGGCACTAGAGGAAAGGACAAAGGCTCAATAAATCAAATTGTTTGTCTTAGGGAGCATAAAGATGTTTATTCATCCTGGATGTTTATTCATCCAGGGTGACGTTTTACATTAAACGTCACCCTGTGGATGTCAGTGGGGGTTTTTTAGTCGTTACCGGTGTATTAAAATGCCTCTGTCCTCATATTACATTTACAAAGTCAATGATTTTAATTAGTTTGCTGCATTTTTCACATGCATATTTCTTCCTGGCTTATTAGTGCATTTCTTGGTGGGTTTTTCCTGCCAAGCGTTGCTCAGTCGGGCACGTGAATAGGAGTTCACTGATACATTAAGACTGTGTTTGTTCCGTGTTTCTGCACGCCCATTTTAATGCTGACTTGAATCATTTCCTCTTGGGGGAATGTGTAAAAAGGGTTTTGTGTGGCTGCCGGTTTGGAGTTCACGTCCAGATCAGCACTCTGCGTAACTTACACCTTCACCTCGTACTAAACTTTTGCTTTACAACGTTTGGCACAAGATTCACTCTTGAAAGGGCTAAAATGTAAAAGTTCAATCATCTGGGAAGTATTGCCAAGAAACCGCTCATTAGTTTTGGCTCTGCAATGGAACAAAAACAACTTACTGAAAGCACCTCGACCTCTTTAGGTGCTTTGGCCTCACTAAATTCCTATTATGTGTTACCTGATAAAAAAACCGATCGTAAATATCAGAAAAGGGAGAAGCGTATCCAAAACATTAGGAGTCATTGTCTCTGCGAATTTCAAGAGAAGTCGGCAAACAGATGCTAAATGCTGGGTTCAGGAAGCACCATTCAGTGTTTGAATTGGTTAATCAGCGGCAACTTATTAGAAAAGTGGGTTGTATAATGATTGAGAACATAACCCAATTATTTACTAATATCTTCTAACTAACTAATCATTAGCTACCACACTGATCAGCCATTACTGATAGGTGGTCTGTGTTGATCAGACTTAGACACCCACATAAACATCGTCCCACAACAAACACACTCCCTCATGCTGATGGAAATCCCAAATGTCCCTGGATGAAAATGCACCCCACCACATGGAAACAACACCAACCAATCAGGAACATGTGGAGGAACATGACAATGGTCCAACATGTTGATCTGGTCAATTAAATTCAATTCAGTTTTATTTACATAGCGCATATTTACAACATATGTCATCACATAGCGCTAAACATTGTAAGGAAGAACAGAAAACAGGAAACAGAAAACCCAACAATCATAAGTTGCTTTTTTTTCCCTATGAGTAAGCAATCAGCGATGATGGGAAGGAACCAAAAACCTCCTATGATAGGGAGGAGGGGGGAAAAAACCTCCGACAGAACCAGGCTCAGGGAGGGCGGACGTCTGCCTCAACCGGTTGGGTTGGGAGTGGGGAGGGAGGGATAGCAGGAGAGGTTGGGGTGGACAGCAGGTGGTGAGGCCAGCGGCTGCAGATCTGACCTCCAGACTTCCTACAGCCCATTCTGATCAAGCATCAACAGGATGCAGTGGAACCAGTTGGATTGACAGAGGCCCCACTGCACAAGCCAGAGTAGCCAAAGGATCCAGTGGTTCCAGACCCCATAGGACCCCCTGAGAGGTCCTCTGGTCCAATGGTTCAGAGCATTTTAAGGGGGACCAACACAATATTAGGCATATTGGGTCGTAATGTTGTGCCTGATCGGTTTATAGTCCAGAATTGGGGGTTAAGAACAACACATCATAGCGAACTGTATTTACCACTGACATCACCCAAGTCATTAAAGATTCGGGGTCCAATGTCACATCAAGAATTAGCGACTCTAGAAACAACCAGTCTGACACAGGGAGCCTCTCGTCAGAATCTCAGCCCATCTTAATGTTCATAAGAAACACAGACTGATAGACACAAACGATCTTTCCTCACACTGGATTATATAAGGAATGAGCCAACCTGACAAAAGTTCTTCATCATTCCTGCGGTGGCAAAACTAATAAGCAGCACTCCTTCATTAACCTCCTCCTTGTTTTCTTTGTGTTCCTCCTCCTGTGCCTCCAGTCTCCCCCCTGTGATTCACACAAACCTCCTGCTCTTGTAATCTCCACATTTCACATTCTGTCTATTTAAGGGCGCAGCTCTTTCATTCACCTCACCGATTTAACTACGAACAAATGCAGAGCAAAAAGCGGACCAATTTCTTCCGATTAAGCACAGTTTGGTGCAAATTTCCGCTGCCGCGTTTCGCATGTTTTATTCATTTGCTGCCTTTGATCGCTGCTGCTGCTGCTCGGTTTTTGGGTGCCGGAGCAGTAAAGTCAGATGAAAGTCGCAGTTCTCCTCGTCTGAAACCAGCTGTGGGCGTTTGATGTGCCGTTCAGGAGCTCGGCGGTTTTTTCTAGCGAGCTTAAACAGTCGCAGTTTACACGCTGGGGATTGGGAGAAGTGTTAAAATAAAACAAGACACCCGCAAATACGAACCGTGCCCACGGAGCAGCTGCTGTGTTGGGACAGATTCAGACAGGTAGGAGGCAGAACAGGTCGGACACTCCTTCAGATGTGCAGCAGCTTGTACTCTTTCTCAACACTGACGACTTTCTCACAGACAACAATGACTCAAACCTTTTTATTATTATTATTATTATTTCTTGGGTGTTTAAGTTGCCAGATGAGTTGATGAAGAGCGCTTTGACAGACTGCAGGCATCAAACGACCCACAGACAGACCTGGAATAGGATGAATGGGTGTCATTATTCTACCATTTTCATCATCTGGCAGTTTGATTTGTGTTTTTTTTAACCGAGAGAATCAGGAAACACAAGGAAAAGAGAGAAGGTCAACTCATCCTCTCAGCAGTTAGGGTTTGGCCTTTAACAGTAGTGCCATCTTTAGGCCAGTCAGCTTCCCTTCCGAGGCTCGTCAGAGTCAGGCCACCTGTTTGTTGAAGCTTTGTTTGAGGTAGAAATGTTGACCTTTAATCACGGCGCTCCCATTAGCCTGCACAATTATCCCAGAACTGCACTGCCGGTGCTTTTTAGCTCCTGAACTCTTAAAACAAACCCTCCTGCTCAAGTCAAACCCACCTGAGAGCTGCAGGTTTGTGTGATTTTCAATGAGGGGCCAGGTGAAGGTGGTGCACTGTAAAAAAAGCCCCTCCCAAAACAAGAAAAACAACTGATTTCAAGGCACTTTTACCTCGAAATAAGTGTAAAAATCTGCCAATAGAACAAGTGAACATTTGCTTGGTCAGATTTCTTGAAATAAGACATGATATTTAGAATATTGAGGTCTTAAAATTAGCAGGGAAAACTTATTTGAAGCTATATTTTAGCAGCATTGTCAAGCTGAGGTGTCTTAGAATAAACCAGACATGCTAAAGAATTAAATAGATTTTAGCTTTAATAAGTTTAATGTCAGCTTCTTAATTTGAGATGTATTCAACTTATTCTAGTTGTATTATCGTGGCTCTTCTCTAGATTTAAGACCATCTTGTACTTGAAATCAGATCACACAGATTAATTGAAGCATTCTGAGATATAATGTCTTCTCACAGTTGGCTAGAAATCCTAATATTTAGTGGTGTTTGACAGCATTTGAAGGTGTTGTGTTTTAGGTGAAGCCAGCTACGCCCAAAAGGAGGAGTTTTAACTCAAAAGCAGACATTTGCTGTGTTTTTTTTTACACATTTTCCACATGCAGCTGTTTTCTGATATGAATTGGTGATTTTCCAATCAAATGCATTTACTTTATTCCTTAAATCCAGATTATTTATCTGATACAAACAACAGCTCAGCTTGAAACATGGATGAAATGAAATGAACCTTGTTTCTGGTAAAATACAACTAAAACAAGATCATTTCAAGATTGTTTGACTTAACAAGATATTTAAGATGCGTTGTCTTAAAACACGTCCCTCCATCTGCTGAAATGTTACCTGTAAAGTGAATTTATCTTAAATCAAGTGGGTTGAGACATTTGGACTAAAAATAAGACGAATAAACTGGTAAGATGTGGAGTTTTTGCAGCGTGATTAAGTGACTGCTTTTTGGTAAAGCTGTGGATTCCAGTTCAGAGTGAACTGCTTCTTTTTTCCTGGAGGAGAAAAACCACTCCTAAAAAAGTGAGAAAACTCATTGCAGGATTTGCAGACGACACTGCTCGGACTTTGAGCAGCACCCTTTTGAGCTGTCAACGCATCCGGAGTGTGTTTTTCTTTTCTTTATACCAGGTAATTAGCATCACGCTGCCGGGCCTACAGATAAAGCTCTATTTTCCATCTGTGCAATAACTTCAGCCACAACCAAGGCAGTAAAACTTTATTGACACTCATGCTGCTTTCAGTTGCTCCACCCAGGCTTCAATATTATTAACTTTTACAATTCGACGGACTACTTGAGGTGTCGTCCCTTCGAGTTTTTCCGTGCACACGGATGTTTTTTTGATCCTCAACAGCTGTTTGTGCAGCAACAGTTGATGATTTATCTCTACATGTTTTTACCACACAAACCCTTAACCGTTTTATTGCACAGTTGAAAGCTACATGTTGTTTTTGATTATTTTCTTCTTCTTTAGACGTCGCATCTGCAATTACAATCGTCAACACATCTTGTAGAAACCCACATGTGGTTTTGATTCCAGTAGCGGCGTCTTGCGTAATTTTGGTTTTCCAGGTGTCGTGCAGCGGCTTGTCTGCCGGAGGAAATATTTAAATCATGTCACACGACTAAAACCGACGTGAACGGACACATTCGAGCCGTTGTATTTGCACCTTTTTCAAAATCTCACTCGCTAAATAATTTCCTCAAAACATTGCGATGACACGAACTGATTTATGTGCAACCAACAAGAATCTGTTGGGTAATTCCAACGTTATACAATCAACGTGGAGTTAATTCATATGACTGTCCAACATGAAACCACTGGCTTCATTTAGTAACACCAACTTGACTATAATCAGTGGAGCAAACTTCACTGACTTACACACGATTAAACTCTTCATTTACATGATTTTAAAAAGGAAAAACTTCCATTTTAAGTCAGCTTACTGAATCCGAATCCGAATTACTGAATCAACCTCCTCAAGTGCACTTTTCAACGAGAATTACAATCCCGCTGCTTTGCTCCCGTAAAAATCCTCATCTATCAACACCGGAAACGCACTGGGACGAACATACGACCTGGAATTATTTATTATCGCGTCATTTTTCACTTTACTTTCCAGCCGTGTGCAACAACAACTCCTAATTGCATCATTGATTAAATTAGCGCGACTAAGTGGCAGTAAATGGATGAATTAATTAATTTATGTGATTAATTTGTCCACAAAAAGCAGACCTCACAGCTTCCTACAGTGCAGCAATCCTTCAGTTTAGAGGCGTCGAACATCAAACACAGAACTATTTTAAACGATCATTAGCAGCCTAAAGATGCCAAGGGATGAGATTGAAGACTTCAGTAAATGAAATAGACTTTAGTTGCCTCTAAGGTCGTATCTGTGTGTGTTTTTGTGCTCCAGGTATTAATTCGGAGGTGAAGTACTCCCTCCTGTCTGGTGACGGTGGCTACTTCTCTCTGGACGAGTTCTCCGGGATCCTTCGGTTGGAGCGACCTCTGAGCCCCGACACCCCGCCGAACTTCGAGCTGAAGGTGAAGGCCACCGACCGCGGCCTTCCCCGCCACCTCTACTCCGTCGCCACCGTGACGGTGGACGTGGTGTCCCTGGACGACTACCAGCCCGTCTTCCTGAGGTCGGAGTACACCAGGCAGCTCCCGGAGTCTTGGGCGGTCGGGTCGGAGGTGCTGAGCGTCTCGGCGCTCACCAGAGACGGCGGCGGGCCGGATCCCGTCCTGTACCGCGTCATCTCCGGAAACGAAGACGGACGGTTCCAGCTGGACTCTCAATCAGGTCAGAACAGTTTATGCGTTTCACTTTTGAGGGTGAAGCATTGTGCAAAATACTGGACCTTTCATAATAATGAGGAATACTATTTGCGTCGAAGGTCCAGATCTGTCCAGTCCAATAACAATTTTCTCAATAATACACACTTTAAGTACATAAAAGTCATTAGAATCAACCCAGTATACCGTATATGTCGGACAACTGTCAACGCATTAGGAAAAAAATGCATTTCTGCATCCAAGCTGTTCCCTAATGATACGTCAGGATCATTGTTTTACAGCTCTGGTAGGTCTGAAATGGAGTGCAGCGAGGGTAGAGTGTCCCACGTGTCCACAACCTGTAATCTCTCTGTAACCTTTCTGGCCTTGTCGCTTCTCTCAGACAAATCTCTCTCCTCTTTTAAAAGTATCTTCCTTTCTGTGGCGGTCGCACCTTTAAGTTGGTTTGAAAACCGCCGATCAAACAGTAACAAGAGGAAGAAGACGAATTGTGCTCTCCCTGTAAACACCTGTGTGACAACGGATGTAAACAAAGATCTACACAAGTGCAGCCAACTCACCAGTCCCGAAAAGTTAAAAGCCACCTGCTCCAGCAGAATTTGCGTTGGCCCTGTGAGATCAAGATCTCATTGCAGCCCTTTAATAAACCTCCAACAAAGACGTTTATAATGTTTGAGAAAGTAACTCTGGTGACTGTGGTGTTGTCGTGGTATCCATGGATACGTCTCAGCTTGATCTACGGACTGCAAGGTTAAAACACTCTACAGGTTTGAAAGTTGACTCTTTGTCGGGAGTCAAGATGTCTCAAGTGTTCCTGTGTAGATCCTCACCTTGGTCGTGGTGTTCTTAAGCACTTCAATAGAACACAAGTGGACTTCTTGTCTGGCTCTTACACTTCACAGTTCATCTGAAAGGCTTCTTCATTACCAGCTGACTGGGGATGAATCCAAGGTATTGATTGTCACTCCCAGCTGGGGAGGGATCTCAGGACAGCATTGTAAGAGTGGTGTAACCAACCCGTCCTCTGTTTAGAGAAGCCTTTTACAGTCTCTCAAACAATTTGCTTCTCTGTCCAGCAGGTGAACTTTACAGTCTCCTGTGTTGCACTTGTGGAGCTGTTGTTGTGTAGCATCTTTGACTTTCTTTTGGAGCCATTTTGGTCCAATCACTCCCCTTTCTGGCTCTGTATCATGGTTCCTACTAGTCTGACTCACCAGATGTAGGATGTGGTTGTAATCTACCAATGCTAACGTTTTCTTCATCTTGGAAAGCGACAACCTCCAAGCAGCAACCTGCTACACTGAAAATGTGAAGTTTTGCAGAGGGTTTGGATCGGACGGTAAAGCAACCCCATTTGGTTTTGTTTTTTTTTGTGGTGGATTATCCATTTTAGTGACGGCGATTGTCTCCCTGCATGCCAAAGTTCCAACACAAGCATTCAACCAATCATTATTTTGGGGGAACATCGAAGCTGCATCCTTTCTTAGCCCCAACCACGACAACTGTGATTGTTTTGAAGAAATACAAACAAGCCAGAGTGTTTTTCCCCTACAGAAAGAAAGAAAGCTTTATTGTCACAAATATGTTTTTAGAGCTTTGTGAAATGTTGTTTTCGCATATCCCAGTTGGGGTCAGCCATGTTACTGGAGCAGTAAGGGTTAAGGGCCTTGCTCAAGGGCCCAACAATGGGGCATTGGGGTTTGATCCACGGACCTTCTGATCAGTAGGACAGAGACTTAACCGTTGCACCACCACTGCCCTAAATCTTTGAGAGCATTGGCCGGGAATCGAACCTGGGCCTCCTGTGTGGCAGGCGAGAATTTTTTTACCACTGAATCACCAGTTCTTTAGGACAGTGGTTCTCAACTAGTGAGTCGGGACCCAAAAGTGGGTCGTGAAGCCATTTTTACAGGTTCGCAGAAGCATGGCCCCACCCAAAAAAGTAGTGATGTAAAGTCTTTTATTGTAAAGGAAGTGTTTCTTATGACACAGTTTGCCTTCAGTGGCAGGATATTTAGTGGTGGTGACACCAGTAGTTGCCCAATATTAACCTCTAGATCTGTCTCTGCCAGCTTATTGGAGAAATTTATGCTAAAACAAGCCAAAAATGCACCAAAATGTGGTCAGAATCTGTCAAAATGGACCAAAATATGCCCCAAACTTGGCAAAAGTGTCCAAATATACCAAAATTAGCAAAAAAAATAAGCCAAGATTTTCCTAAACTGTATCAAAAGGCATTGAGACTCCACCCAAATAAACCTTAATTTGTTAACAGGAACAGCAAACTTCAACAATTTGGGTTGCAACCATTATTAATAGAGACATATTGGGTCCTGAGGCTGGACCAGTTGAGAACCTCTTCTTTAGGAGGACGGTACTGGGGTGCTGCCATCTGCTGGATTGTCCACTTTCATCAAAAGTGAAGCAGTAAAGTTTGAGGCTGCAAAACCTAAATTATCCGCTGAAATACGCTAAAACGCCAAGGAGTCGATGCGTCAACACAAGTGGCTCCTTTCACACGTCAAACTGTTGCACATGTTTACTGAAAATACGATCCTCGTAGCTTTCATTGCCCCTCAGTTCAAGCATCATATTGTTCCTTGATTTGGTAAGAAGCAGACAAACAGAAGATTTTTCACAAGAGGAACTAAAAAACTATGGAGCTTCAGACGCGTTTGCTCTTGAAGAGTTGTGTTTAAAGCAATTTGGGCACAAAGATCCATCTGTATTACTTTACGGCACAAAGCAGGATGATTTTATTAGCGCAAAAAAACACATTTTAATTTGATTTCCCTCTAAGGCGCCTGGAGGCTTCCTCTCTATTCAGCATTAAGCCACAGGTATAATTATGCAACACATTAAGTTCCCTGGTGGAAGCCACAGTGTGAAGTGCTTTGGGCAGAGTTCTAAATTAGCCAATCATTTTTAAAATCACGTTAATAGATTATAACACTGACCTTTCTTTCTCACAGTTGTACATATGTTTTCATATGTTTCCCTGTTTAAAGAGGTGCTTTTCCTCCCTCATCAATCTGAGTTATTCTCGTTTAGATCTTCTGAAACAAAGGGATCCCGTCTCCCATCCCTCTGCAGATTTAAAAATAAAAGTTTTTCCTTACAGTTGGAGAAATGTGCTGCTGACCTTTCGTGTGCTTCGTCCCCTGCTGGCTTAAAAACTTCCAGAGCTCGGGAGTGAAGTCAGGCTGCTGCCAATAAATCATTAAAGGCCAGCTGGTCAGAAGAACTGCGCTCATTGATCACTGTCCGCCGCATTAGGTTTCATTATTTAGGCAGAGCTTTAAAAGTTTGAGAAGCAGACAGGAGGCGATCAGAATCCCGTATTGAATTCAGCAGAAAAAAAGAAAAACCAGGCGAAACATTGTTGTAAAGCTTCTCGGCTCGATATAGATTTATATTTATTAATGAGACGCTGAGCTGGAAGTATAACTAGAAAGGGGGTATTAAAAAGCTGTTTGGAGGCATGAATGGTTTGAGGAAAAACACCTGAGGCAGCAGTTTGTTCTTTGTGTTTCAATCAAGAGTCTGAGATAAAATCATTCAGCTGAGCTCTGGAACTGACCTTAACTAAATTTAATGACTGCAGACCATTAAGGATGTTAAGGGGGTTAAAGAGCTGTTTATTAAAAGTGATTTGCTTTGGAGGCAGCAGCTTTACAATCTCTAACATCTCCTGCTAATCACTTCTCTCTCCATAGCTTCAGCTAATCAATAAGCGCTCAGATCTATCACCATCGAGTCCAGAGTTTCTTACGTGCAGTTTGAATTTCAAGCATCACGGACTAAAATTACCCAATTTACTTCACTGTCGAGTGCCTCTATGACGGCTGTTAACCAGGCTGAACTGCAGAGCCAGCGTTTGTGCAAAGACGCATCAGCGACGGTAATGAAAATTCATACAGAATCCAGACGGCGCTGCTCGCACAGCCTCACGCACACACATGCAAGATGCAGCAGGAATTGATTCGAAGGTGTGAGACCGCAAGTGGGCCAGGCTCAGTGCCGCTGTGTTCCTCCTGCTCTTTCATTCACCCGAAAACTTTTAAATGGATCAATTCTCTGCTGCTGCATCATCAACGTGTGGGATCAGTGTGGACGGAATGACTCCAAACCAAAAATCTGATGCAGTTCAGACATTTTAATCGAAAGAATCAGAATCAGTATGAACATTATCGGTCAAGTTTTTACACACAAACTCTTTAGTCTCTATGTACAGTAATTGGACAAAAAACTAAGTACTTAACATAAAGAATGGTAAAAAAATAAGGGCAACATAAATGTAAACATACACACCCATAAACAGCCGTATTTACAGTGTGTGTGCAAAGTGTCAGGGTTCTGGAGGAGGGTGGTCCAAGTAGTGCAACTATGCATCAGTGTGGGTTATTGTAGGGGGGTTCCTGAGTCTCTGGGACTAGTCAGAGTTCATCAGGGGGAACAAACTGTCTCTGTGTCTGGAGGTTTTGGCATACAGTAGCGCCTACCGGACTGAAGGGGTTTGTGTGCTGGCTGTGAGGGGTCTGCAGAGATGCCCGCTTCCTGACCCTGGACAGGTACAGGTCCTGGACGGAGGGCAGGTCGGCCCCAGCTATCCTCTCTGCAGACCTGATCGTCCTTGTGCCTGTCCTGTTTGGTGGACAGTGATGGAGGGGCAGGGGACAGGCTGGGTGACGGCGGTGTTGAAGGTGATTGGCAGGTTAAACTTCTTGAGCTGTCGCAGGAAGTACAACCTCTGCCGGGCCTTTTTTCTGGTCCCGAGTGGTCCCAGAAGTGGTCCTTGAGCGGGTTCAGCTCCAGGTGGTTCTGACTACACCAGCAGACCAGCTGTTCCTCCTCTTGTCTGTATGCAAACTCATCACCGTCCTGGATCAGACTGATTACAGTGGTGTCATCAGCATAAAAGCAGAGATAATAATAATCATCTAACCTTTATTGATCCCCTTGGGGAAATTCCTTCTCTGCATTTGACCCATCCTAGTCATAGTTAACCTTAACTAGACATACTATGAGCAGTCAGGGGTTAAGGGCCTTGCTCAAGGGCCCACAGTGGTGGTGACTGGGACAAGCTCTCATCCTCCTACCTCAACCTGTTGCCAGTCCAGGGACTCAAACCGGCGACCCACCAGTTATAAGTTCGCTTCACAAACCACCACTGCCTCTAGGAGAGCATCACAGCAGCCAATGCAACATTTAGTAAAAGCAAGTATTAATGTTTCTGCGTTGGTTTAAGAGGACTGGTCACAGTCTGGCAGTATAGTACCTCAGTTTTGTCCAGGTTGAGCTGTGAGAAGCTCTTTGCCGTCCACGTTACGGACACTCTGCGTTATCCGTAAACATCTCCAAGGTTGCTGTTAAGGCCCCCGGTGTGAACAGTAAATCCCACGCTGGCCCTGGTTTCGGGGGTGTTTTTCAAACCCTCGACACGCCGCGGTTTGTCACATCTTACTGCAGGCGCCAGACGGACGGGGTTTACCCGGCGTGGCAGCGAAATGCGTCTCTGAATCACGGCGTTCGACAGTCCACAAATCTCTGCTCAAAGTTCAGTGTCGTAAAGCGGGATGAACTCCTGGACTGACGCAGGGATGGAGCAGTCACACGGGCAGAGGGACGCTTCATATAGAGTCTCTGTTTATTAATGGAACCTTCTACCTCTACACCAGCACACTCCAGAGGTCAACACTGATAGAGTATTAGGAGTCAATTAATAATCACCCATTCAAACATACTGTAAGAAAGAAAGAAGGAAAGAATGAAGGAAAGAAGCAAGGAAGAAAAGAAAAAGAAGGAAAGCGAAAAGGAAGGAAAGAAATAAAGAAAAAAGGAAGGAAGGAAGGAAAGAAAGAGAGAAGTAAAGAAAGAAAGAAGGAAATAAGGAAGGAAAGAAGGAAGGAAGGAAGGAAGGAAAGAATGAAAGAGAAAAAGAAGGAAGGAAAGAAAGGAAAGTTAAAGAAAGAAAGATAAAAAGAAGGAATGCAGGAAAGAAAGAGAGAAGAAAAGAAAGAAAGAAGGAAATAAGGAAATAAGGAAGGAAGGAAGGAAGGAAGGAAGGAAGGAAGGAAGGAAGGAAGGAAGAAAAGGAAAGAAGGAAAGAGAAAAACAGAAAGAAAGGAGAGAAAGAGAAAAACGAAAGAAAGATTAAGGAAAGGAAAGAAAGGAGAGAAGTAAGGAAAGAAAGAAGGAATGAAAGGAAGAGAAAAAAGAAGGAAGGAAGGTAAGAAAGAGAGAAGGAAAGAAAGAAAGAAGGAAATAAGGAAGGAAGGAAGGAAAGAATGAAAGAGAAAAAAGAAGGAAGGAAAGAAAGGAAAGTTAAAGAAAGAAAGAAAGAAAGAAAGAAAGAGATAAAAAAAAAGAAGGAATGCCGGAAAGAAAGAGAGAAGAAAAGAAAGAAAGAAGGAAATAAGGAAGGAAGGAAGGAAAGGAAAGAAGGAAAGAGAAAAAAGAAGGAAGGAAAGGCAGAAAGAAAGGAGAGAAAGAGAAAACGAAAGAAAGATGAAGGAAAGGAAAGAAAGGAGAGAAAGAGAAAACGAAAGAAAGATGAAGGAAAGGAAAGAAAGGAGAGAAGTAAGGAATGAAAGGAAGAGAAAAAAGATGGAAGGAAGGAAGGAAGGAAGGAAGGAAGGAAAGAAAGGCTTTTAAAAAAGAAAAAGAAGTCAAAAGGAAGGAAAGAAAGAAAGGAAAGACAGAGAAAGAAAGGAAGAAGGAAGGAAGGAAAGGAGGAAATAAGGGGTTAAATAGCACAACCTCAGTCTTGTCTGCATTTAGAAGAAGCAGAGTTTTGGCCTGTTAACATTAAGAAAGTTGGACTTTTATAGTTTAAATTAATTAGTTAATCAAACGTCAGGATTTGCTGCTTTTTCCATTTAATCATTTTTGAATCACGTTGGTTTGTAGTTCATAACTTTACTGTGGGAATCCGTTCGGCTTGGCTCTGATCATTACATGTGATCAGTGCCTGGTTCTGGTTGCATCGGTGCTCATGAATGTTTTCACAAAGCAGTGTTAATAATAACCAGCAACAGGAGCAGTAATGAGAGGCTGCAGCGAGCTACCGGAGGCTAGTCTGGACGTGGCGCCTTGGCTCGGCTCGCTGTTGTGTTCTCTGTGAGCCCACACACCAGGATGTGCACCGACTCGTCAGGAGTCCATGTTCTCTCTGTCACTTTCACTCCCCCACTCAGCTCCTTCTTGATTTATCCGCTGTCTCCTCCTTTGTCTGTTTGCTGTGTGGGTTTCTCTTAACTTAAAATCAGTCACAGCTGTTTAGATTAAATCACCTGCAGTGTTCTGAAGCCTTTGCCTCGTCGTCACACAGGCGCTCAGGTTTGCAGTGACGGATCGCCTTCGCCCCGCCGTTCTTCCTGAGAAGCCTCCTGAACTCAACACAAACACAGATACGCAGCAGCTCCGCTCGGCATCACAGACTCTCAGCGTCACCGCAGTAAATCTTCACCTGCACAGACACAACTCTCAGGAGGAGGAATGTCTGCGCCGGTTTCTGCTCTGCGTTTAACGAATGTACGTCGTGTTGTATGAGCGGGAAGTATTTACGGCAGCGGCACAAAAATGCAGTTTTGTTTTCGTAGAATCGCCGGAGTCGGAGCGAGGAAATGAGGACAGGCCAGGACATGTGTTTAAAGAAGAGTTTCTACAGTTGGATAGGCAGCAGAGACAGAATCCATCTCTGACTTAATGAGCAAAAAGAAAAGCATATAAAACCGAAGAACAGTCAGATTATTTAGTAAATCTTTATTTATATAGCACTTGTTAAAACATGTGGTTACAAAGCGCTTCACAAGAGAAATGAATATGAACAAATAAGTGTAGACAACAAGAACAAGGAAACAATTTCAACATCCATCATCTATACACCAATTAATCCTCTGTAGGGTCGCAGGGGGCTGGAGTCTATCCCAGTCGACTTAGGGTGAAGGCAGGAGACACCCTGGACAGGTCGCCAGCCTATCACAGGGCTACATATAGAGACAGACAACCAAGCACACTCTGATTCACATTAATGGACAGTTTAGAATCATCAATTAACCTCAGCATGTTTTTGGACTGTGGGAGGAAGCTGGAGAACCTGGTGAGAACATGCAAACTCCACACAGAAAGATCCCAGACGTCCTAACTGGGACGCGAACCGGGGATCAAAGGAAAAGGCTGAGAGTATTTCAAACTTTCATATTAATAGACTGAAGTGTTTCTACTGAATGTGCATCTTGTTCGAAAGGTTCGTTGAGATCGTAACGCTGCATTTTTCAAACAGAAGTAATTATCACCAGCTGTCTTGGGGAGTTCTAACCAGATGTGCCAGAACCACCGGTTCATCCTCTGGTAAAACCACAAATTAAGAGGTGAAGACACTTCTCTCACCTTCACATGGCTTGTTGTGGTTTACCTTTTAAACATGGAATGGGCTCACTTCTGCCCCTTGTGGACACTAGAAGAAAAACCACAAAATGCAGCTGCAGGACGGTGCAATGAGCACATTATGATTTAACACGGCGATAGAAAACCTACTTGGACAAGCTGCACAGAGAAGAGAACTGTTGTTCATCAGATGCGCCTCCAAACTGTGTTGTTTTTTTTAGCTTTGCAAGAGAAGAGACTTGGATGAAGACGAGCTAGTTGGTTTGACAAATGCACATCTGTTTAGCTTCCAGGTTCTATTTGAAGAGCAGCGCACAGCCTCTTCCCTGAGCTCTAACATCACCAGACATTAAGGCTAGAATAAGGTTAACATTTGAGGTTTGAATGGAAAATATCCTCAGTTTGAATGTCGCCAAAAGCCCTTTATGAAGGAAAAACTCTGGACAAACTTTGGTTATCTCTTCTAGCTGGTTTTAAATGTCACTATTTGTTTGCTGGTTTTAATTAATTTGTAGTTTTGAATGTCACAGGCACATCGTTAGCGCTTACCGCTGGGTCAAAACAACTTTCCAATCCATTTTCATTGGAATTAACCTAGAACGGCCTCTGTGCTTCATCAGTCAGACTCACTGGGTGTCGACCGCTGGTTTAACTCAACTCTTCAACACGTTTCATGCTGCCTTCTGCTCCCCTGCAAAGTCTCCTTCGCTACATCCACGCATCGAAACTGATTTTACTGCAGCTGCAGGACCAAAACGATGCGTGAACGCTTCAGAAGTTGCCCAGAGTTGGAGCTGATTTGCCAAATTTTGACCCGCTGATCATTTCGTTCATGTCAGTTTAGCAAATTCCTGTGAGAGCCACATGCAGCTGCCTCGTCCAGTCCAGTGAGCTCCTCCTCAGGCTCTGACACAGCACTATACAAATACGCCCGGCTTTTCCTCACTTAAATTTGAGTCAGCGGGTTTAACGTGACTTTACGAAGCCATTTTTCTTCCTTATCAGCTACAATCGCTGCTCTAAAGCGAGGCGGCCTGCCTGGTTGTTGCCGTATCACATTTACATAAACAGTGGAGCTTGCTCTGTGATAATAAAAGCAGATTGGGAATGAGATAGAAAGAAAAACCTGGAGCTCAGCCAGTTTTCTCACAGTAGAATTGACAGAGAAACACACACAGCTTGGATGATTGCGACTCAGACCGGCTGTAGAAATCTACAGAAATCAATAAAGTGGGGCCTGTGCCGTGTGTGCGAGGTGCAAATAACTCACCTGGAGGTGTTTGGTTTGAGGTGGATGGCTGTTTTTGTTGGATCTCGTTTTGTTTAAATGAAGTATGGCCAAGCAGACTGACTGGCTGACTGACTGGCTGGCAGCCCAGGAAAACAGGCCGAGTGTGTCACCCACACACTCTGCAGTAGGCTGATCCACTCGGGCTCTGCGTGTCGTAATCAGCTCACTGAGAGGCATCTTCAGGCTCAAGAAGCATTAAGAAAAAGTTAACAAATTACAGTTAGCCCCCCCCGTCTACAAGCAGCCTGTACAAGCCTGTTGCGGCGGGCTCACTGAAACACCAATCACATATTTAGATTCGCTTTGCTGACTCCTGACAGATATGTGGAGTTTATCCGAGGATTTGAGAGAAAAACGAGCGACGACGGAACAAGAGCGACGACTACAAGCTCCCCATTGTGGAGGACGCTGCTCGCTGCTCCTGATTATGATCCCTCCGTATCGGCCTGTGGTGCTTTACGGCGCTTTAATCCCACAGAGCCTGACAGAGTACGGCTGCTCTCTCTTAAAGGATAAGGCTGGAGTTATTCGATATTCTTCTGACTGTCAATAAATCCCACAAACACTAACAATGCATTAGTGTTAGTCTCTCGATGTGTCCTGACTGCTCCAGTTTGTCTGAGGCTCTGAGCTTGAACATCCTACTGCAGTCCTTAAAATGAGGTCAGAAGCATGTAGTTTGTGTTTCTAGGAGGCAAGCAGCAAGCCAGAGTAGCTCTGTATGAGGACAGTGCACCATAAATCACAAAAAGAACGAAGATTCAGTTTGTTCTTGTTTATTTATATCTGACTGAATCGTGCATCACACATAATACGCTCAAGGACTGCTGGAAAGGTGAAAATCTGACACGTCGTCCTGTTTTTACGGTTTGTTGCTCTGATAAACTGAACAGTGAAGAAAAACGCCTTTGGGGTTTTTGGCTTCGGAGAGTTAATCTGTAAAATTTCAGAAAATGCCCATCACTGTTTCCCTTAATACCAGATACACCAACAGCATATTCAACTAGAAAAGCCCTCAGAGAGCTCAGACCTCCACCAAGCAGCTTCAGTCCACCCCAAACACAATCTCCCAATGACAAAGTGTCCTTAAAAAAAGTTAACTTTCCGGTAATCGCTCTCACACCGTAGCACTGCTGTGGTTGAGCACGAGCAGCCGACACCCACCATATATGTGCTATGCGCTTTCCTACCAGCACTGCAAGGCTTTCTAACACTCCCAATGTTAAAGAATCTTTTTTAAAAATCCTGGATCCAGACGGTGATCCGGATCACTCCCAGAGTGTCATAATTTCTTCCTTGTCCCATTTCACACATTTCCTGAAACTTTCATCCAAATCCGTCCATGAGTTTTTGAGTTATTTTGAACAAAGACAAACAAACTAACCAGTGCCGGCAAAAACATAACCTCCTTGGCGGAGGTAATTAAAAGCTGCAAGCAGCGTTGATCAGGTCCTCGCATCTTTGCGCTTCGGCCATCCCCATGCATGTCCACCAGGCGGCGCTACAACTGAGACTAGATATCAGCCTAGGGGTGTCATCAGGCCCAGACTGTGATCCAGCATGCAAAGTCTGAGGCCGATTGGAGCATGTACAGGCTAGATAGACAGCACTTCCTGTTGATCACTAGTATCCTCCTGGTTTCAATCGTAGCATCTGGACTTGCTTCAAGAGGCACCTGAAGAGTATAAAAATCTGGAACTCCCAAACAGTCAGTTTAGAGCTGATGAAGCCTCTTGGATGAGAGGTGGAACATCTTGGAGAAACTAAAGCAAGTCCAGATGCTACGATTGAAACCACAGGGATAACCATGACCTGGACGACTGAGAATCTCCACAGACATGTTCGATCACTAATGCCTTTTGTATATACAGGCTAAATGTGAGGCCTCTTGGAGTTACCCCCCATGACGAGTTTGCTCCTGAAATTTTCCCAAAATGCCCCAAAATCGGCAAAAATCTGACATGTAATTCAAAATGGCTGACTTCCTGTTGGGTTTCAGGTCCGTCTGCAGAAGACTTTTTCGTGCGCCCTGCTGTGCTACATATGCCAATCGAATTTCGTAGGTCTCTGTGAAACGTGCATTGAGGGCTCAGTTTTGCTAATATTGCAGGGGGCGCTATTGAGCCATTTTGCCACACACATGTACGATTGCGGGCAAATTTTGGCACCTTTTCGATTGTCTTTAGGCCCTCAAGCATGTGTTTCCTTTGACGGGAGAAAGTTGGTCGGTGCTCGGACCCTGACTCTCTCCAACGAGGGGATGTTTGCATAAAAAATGATTTAAGCTTCAACCAGTTGTCACATACCTGATAATTTGCAGGTAATGACTGTTTTAACATAAAACACTCAAACTTGTGTGTTTTCTTTGTCTTCCAACGCGTAGATTTACAACCACTAAAGATGTAAGATTAAGTAACAAGACTCCACTGATGAAGTAAATGTTTAAGGCGGGTTTACAGCAGGTCAGACAAAGGAGGACTTCAGAGCATTTGAACTGAAAGGAGTGACTCAAAGACGGGGAAAAATAACAGAAAAGAAAAGGCGGCTACGACACAGTACATCCCTCTGACGCCTCTTTTATCGCTGCCATAAATTGAGGTTAGACTTCACATGTGGATGACAGCTAACACATGAGGACAGCAGCCAGCTGTGGAGAGATTTATAGTCGCTGAAAGGTTAAACTCACAGCTTCACTGAGCTGACAAACCTAAGAGTTCACTACATGTGTCACATGATACCACACACACAGGACGTGTTTGACTTAGGGTGCGTATTACCATCCAAAGCACCCTCCCGGAGAACATCCATTTTAACAAGCGTAGGCTGTCTGCCACCCTGCTCCATATTGATTCTGCATTCCGATATGGTGTGCGTTCAAGCAGGGCTGCAAAATAGTCAGCTTACACAGAGAGGGGATGATGGCAGGCCGCATGTGAAAGTGACAGCGAGGAAGGAAATGCATGGAATAAGATCTGAATAAAGAATAAGATGGTCGTGAATCCCTCATCAGAAACAGAATTCTATTAACTAAAGTGAGGCTCGGCGATGACATGTATAAATTATTGATCTGTTGACTTTCAACGTGGCAAACAGGTCACAGTTTTCACTTAACCGGCGTGTCAGTCCGGCGCTGGAAAGCTCTCGTGCTGACAGCTGAATTCCAATCAGTGACAGCTGATGATTGGCAGATAACATTACCACGGTCTTCATGCAGCCGTGGAAATCCAGCATGACTGCACGCCGCCCAGCTAAATGTTTGTGTCGCATCATTAGCATCAGCATTTACCCACCATGGGAGCAGATTTGGTCTGAACATTGAAGTTTTTTTGCACCAATTTGTGTTTTTCTGCTTCACTTTAGGGTGGAAATGTCCTTACAAATTCAAAATGTAATGTAATATAATGCATACAGGCTCTCAGGTATTTTATGCGGCTTTCTAGTCTTTATTCTCCTCTAGCCTTTATCCATCTTTAAAACATTACGGTCCAAACTTGGATTTAAAGCACTTTGAACAGTGTTCGTAATGATGGGCCTACTGGTGGATCTGATAAAGTATACATACACCAATCAGCCACAACATCCTGACCACTGACAGGTGAAGTGAATAACATGGATCATAGATGGATGGAAAACCTTGATGAGACTTAGACACCCAAACAAACATCGTCCCACAACAAACACACTCCCTCATGCTGATGGAAATCCACAAATGTCACTGGATGAAAATGCACCCCACCACATGGAAACAACACCAACCAATCAGGAACATGTGGAGGAACATGACAATGGTCCAACATGTTGATGTGACCTCCAGACTTCCTACAGCCCATTCTGATCAAGCATCAACAGGATGCAGTGGAACCAGTTGGATTGACAGAGGCCCCACTGCACAAGCCAGAGTACCCAAAGGATCCAGTGGTTCCAGACCCCATAGGACCCCCTGAGAGGTCCTCTGGTCCATGCCCAATGGTATTAGGCAGGTGGTCGTAATGTTTTGCCCGATCAGTGTGGATGTTGTACAACACGTGTCACGAATCCCACAGGGCTTATGCATGAAACCAGCATGGTAAACTTTGTATTCCATCAGAGCTCAGCATTTCTTTCTCCCCAACAGTACTGTACACACCACACCAACACACTCATATTTAGCAGCCTGATCAGTCTGTGGTATTTTAGACTTCGGCTGTCACAATATTTGATTTTTTACTGCACAATCATAACGGCCAAAATATTTATCAATAATGACATTCCTGCAATGTCTGTAGTAATGTGAAAGAACTTTGTCTAATGTGTGTTTTATCTCTTTTTGGCAAATGAATTATACTCAAAGTACAAGTCTAGGGAGAGACCATAACTGTAGTGACTCCTATGTTGTTCAAATGGACCTCAACTACATCTTCTAGACTAATGAAGTCTTACCTTGCGGTCTTGCAGGCCTCCTGACCCTCATCGCCCCGCTGGATTTCGAGGTGTCCAGGGAGTACTACCTGTCCGTGGAGGGGAGCCGCGGCAAGTCGTCACTCACTGACGTCACCACGGTTATCATCAACGTGACGGACGTGAACGACAACGCGCCGGCGTTCGAGCGGGCCGACTACAGCACTGAGGTGTCGGAGGATCTGACGCCTGGAAGCCTGGTGATGAAGGTGAGAGACGGGCCACATAAATACGTAGTTACACTCCGACAAACTGAGTATTTTGTGGAATTAAGCGACTAAATCAACCCTTTTGCAAACTTGACTATTTACATATTTTGACAATGAAGGATCACTTCATCATCTGCAACTGAAGACAAATAGTGAAGCGAAGGTTATATTAAATTACTTTCTGATGAATTTTTCAAGTGTACACACACACACAATACACACTGTGGTGCACATTCATACATCGCAGACACAAAAGCATCAGTAATCTGAAATGAATCACTGAACTGAATTGGACTTTGCATTAAACATGTAGCCAAGGTTGAATTTAATGGCGAGTTGTTTTTGTGTTATCTGTACCTTTAGTACTGAGTTTTCTGTGTAGGTGTTTTCAAAGCGGGCTGCATGGTGGCTCGGTTGTTAGCAGCATCACCTCACAGCTAGAAGATCCCCGGTTCGCGTCCCGGTTAGGACGCCTGGGATCTTTCTGTGTGGAGTTTGCATGTTCTCCCTGTGCAGCGTGGGTTTTCTTCAGCTTCCTCCCACAGTCCAAAAACATGCTGAGGTTAACTGATGATTCTAAATTGTCCGTAGGTGTGAATGAGAGTGTGCTTGGTTGTTTGTCTCTATGAGTAGCCCTGTGATAAACTGGTGACCTGTTCAGGGTGTCCCCTGCCTTCGCCCAAGTTGGCTGGGATAGGATCCAGGCCCCCCGTGACCCTACAGAGGATTAAGCGGTGTATAGATAATGGATGGATGGATGAGTTTTCAAAGCCCCAACACACACACACACAAAAAAACAGAACCACACACGCATGTTTAAACATAAAATAACACAGCTACACAACTATACAGATCCACAGCACAACCACAAACACACACATTGACAGACCACCTACAACATAACTACTTACACAACACAAACACACACAGACATACACACAATAACACAACAGCACACAGACGTACAGACACACACACATGCACATACACAATAACAGAACAAAGCACACAGACACACATGTGTTGAAACATAAAATAACACAACCACACACACATCAGAGGTGTAACAAAATAAAACTGTGAAGATATTTCGTGGTCACGCACTCAGGTTATCTCCCTTCACCTCCCCACCCACAAACACACAAAACACACACGTGTAAGTAGCATGACGGCGTCTGACACCTGGCAGCCTGCTGACGCTTCAGGTAGTAAGAGACGATCACACACAAACCGAGAATTCTGCTCATAACAACAACATGTTTATAATTGCATACACACAATAACAGCATGACTGTATGAGAAGACTTGGCAGCTTAAACACACACACACACACACACACACACACACCAACAGTTATCCGACAACATGTCAGCCGTCAGCTGTCAGGCCAGCAGCAGAGATAACACAGCAATAACACAGCTCACTGGCTCACTGATGGTCGCACCACGGCTGGATGATGAGTCTGTAATCATATGGTCTCACATCTGACATTTTTCTTCTGCCTTCGTCTGCTCACATCTCCCCATTTTCCCCGTCGAGCTGCAACGTGTCGCCATTAAAAAGGTCTTAATTTGTCATTAGGAGAGAGCGTTATCTGTCAGCGGAGGAAGTTGCGGGATTCGTGTTTCGGGGAGCTAATTTCATGGCCAAAAAGAGACAAACAGAACGCGGTTTTATAATTTTAATGACTCGTCTTTGTCTATTATCGAGGCCCAAACGCCTTTCCGTTCAGTTGTAAATGAGGCTGTGTGTGGTGACAAACAGAAAGAAGATTACAAAAATGTAAAATCATGGCTGAACAACACGTAACGCCACTGTTTTCATCATTGCTAGAACAAGCTGATCTTGCTGCCCTGTTAAAACCAAGATTAAAGGAAGCTTGTAGCTAATTAAAAGCTTAGCGAAGCATGGTAGCTGTGTGTTATCCAGGTTAATCACACTAATGTTGGTGTCAAAGTCAAACATTTGTGGAAAACAAGCACATATGAGGCGTCTGTCCACGGTGGTCATTCTGTTTCCATTGCATTAACTAAGCGTGTAACTCTAGTTCTATGAGCTTGTATCGACTGTTCTAGTTGCATTTATAGTGAATTTTACATTGCTGATCGCGATGTTTAGAGCAGTGGTTCTCAACTGGTGGGTCGGGACCCAAAAGTGGGTCACAAAGCCATTTTTAGAGGGTCGCAGAAGCATGCCCCCCTCCAAAAAAGTAGTTGTATAAAGTCTTTTATTTTAAAGAACCTGTTTCTTATGACACAGTTTGCTTTCAATAGCAGGATATTTAGTGGTGGTTAACATCTAGATTTGTCTCTGCCAGATTATTGGAGAAAATTATGCTAAAACGAGCCAAAAATGAACCAAAATGTGCTCAGAATCTGTCAAAATGGGCCAAAATATGCCCAAAACTTGGCAAAAGTGTCTAAATATACCAAATATATTTAGACTTTGCTTTTGTAAAAATTACAGCATCATCTGCGTAAAGTTGTGTGTCAATATTTTGGCAGTCATTTGGTAAATCGTTAATGTATAAAGAGAATAAAATAGGTCCAAGTATGGAGCCATGAGGAACTCCAACCTGACTGTCAATATAAGGGGATTTGAAACAGCCGACAGATACACAATTTGTAGAATAGCTTGCTCTGAAAAATTGAATTCTAGTAGCATTGACAATAAAATTTGGTGATCAACCGTATCAAATGCCCTTTTCAAATCAAGAAAAACCGCAGCAACAAGGGGACAAGAATCCAAATAATATTTAACTTTTTCTAGAAAAAGATTTATTGCAGTTTCTGTTGAGTCGTTTGAACGAAAACCAAACTGCGTAGAATGAAGAGCAGTTCCGCCTGTAATCAGATGATTTACCAATTGTTTAGCAATAAGCCAATTTTTCTCCAAGCTGTATCAAAATGTGTTGAGACTACATCCAAACAAAACCTAATTTGTTAACAGCGAACTTCAAAAAGTTGGGTCGCGACCGTTATTAATGGAGATATAGTGGGTCCTGAGGCTGGACCAGTTGAGAACCACTGGTTTAGAGGACTGCTCCTCAACAAGGACGTTGAGAAGGCAGAAAAATGCCGCCTGTCTTCTCCAAGTTTAACGAATCAGCTTTCGTAAGGAGTTCTTTCAAGGCTACTCAGAAGTACGCACCCCGGAGCAGGTAGCGTTTTTCATGCGGTCAGAACACGCACAAAGGTTCAATCCACCCCGAAACAGCTCACAAGTTCCTGCGATGTAAAACAGCTTATTAATAACCTTCGACTAAAACAAGGTTATACTGTTTTCTAATTAAAGTTAAGGTGAAAACCAAACGATACCCTCCGGCGCTGCAAAGTGAAGGTAATGCATTAACGCAGGTGTTGGAGTAATCAGGTCACGGCAATGTCGGTCAGCACATTTAACGGAGCCTCTCTCAGGTAGTTAACTTCTTGTGTGGGTGTTAATGTCGTGACCCAAGAAACTGACCTTCAGCAGAAAAAGACCTTCACTCAAAGACGCCAGTGTTGCTCTGTTGGATTACAGTGCAGTTTGCCAGTGCAGTGTGTGGATGGATCTTTTGTTTGAATTCTGCCGGCCAGACCTCTGACACCCAAAGACAATTTCCACGCATGGACCGAAGCATTATTCATCCCCTCTGTTCCTTCACCTCCAGGTAACAGCCACTGATCAGGATGGTCCGATCAATAATCTGCTGCGGTATTCCATAGTGAGCGGAGACCTTCTGCAGCAGTTCTCTATCCACCCTCGCAGCGGTGAAATCACTGTCCGCACCGCGCTGGACAGAGAGGAGGTGAGCATATGTCGGATAACAGATATAAAAGTTTGTTTTATAAAGAAATAAAGAATGTTTAATACTTCGTGTTTCACCTCGTCTCCAGACCCCGCATTACTCTCTGACGGTGCAGGCCGCTGATGAAGGCAGCCCTCCTCTGTCGTCGGCCGTCCATATCACCATCACCGTCTCTGATGTCAACGACAACCCGCCCGTCTTCTCTCAGGTCAACCACAGTCTGCTGCTGCAGGTACGACACCTGAACGTCTCTCAGATCAGATACTAGCATCTCGTTTTAACATAATATTGAATATATACCCCGATCAGCCACAACATTATGACCACTGACAGGTGAAGTGAATAACATTGGTCATGTTGGTACTATGTGGTGTTCTGATGGAAAACCTTGATGAGACTAAGACACCCGAATAAACATTGTCCCACAACAAACACACTCCCTCATGCTGATGGTGATGATGCTTCCTACAGCCCATTCTGATCAAGCATCAACAGGATGCAGTGGAACAAGTTGGACTGACAGAGGCCCCACTGCACAAGCCAGAGTAGCCAAAGGATCCAGTCCCAGACCCCATAGGACCCCCTGAGAGGTCCTCTGGTCCATGATTCCCAATGGTTCAGAGCATTTTGGACCACATAAGGGGGACCAACACAGTATTAGACAGGTGGTCATAATGTTATCCCTGATCGGTGCATACGTGTCAAGCAGAAGTCTATTCATTCATATGGGGATCTTCTTAATCTCCGATGTGTTTGCAGAACTCCCCTTTCTTTGGTCTGATCTGTAATTTGCCTCAAGTATGTTAAAAAATTTAACTTTTGTCGAGGATTTCAGAAAGGCTACACTGTGTGCCAGGAGGTTGGACAAACTAAACGTATAATCAACTCTCTGAACTCCAAGCAGTTTAATTTTTAATCACTGTGGCCTCATTTTGAACTGCAGTATAAAGTCCTGCACCTCTTGGTCTCAGCTGGGTTAGTTTCTCTTTGTGCTGATGAGCGCAGGCTTTTTTGGTATTTACAGATTCTTGTGCAAATGCTTTATTTTTGGTGACTATGGGCAAAACTGTGTGGATACGAAGCGTAAAGGCGAGTGCTGTGTCGGCACTGGAGAATGCTCTGCTGCACCTCTATGTCATTCTGCGACAGAGGGGGAAAAGTGCTCTGGCTTGTTTGTACGTCTTGAAACCAGTCAAAATTGCTTTGGATGGTGCCAAGCTCCAGCCGTAGCTGCAACGCTGCGGCAAAGTAGTAATAAAAACTAAACAGGCCTGCCTCATTCCACTGTCCAAGTCTTCATCAGACGTAGAAATTTTCAGCGTGTAGAAGCTTAGAGGTTGGTCAAAGGGAGGAGAAAGCTGCAGTAAACCATCCATCCATCCATTATCTTCCATTTATCCGGGGCATCACAGGGGCAGCAGTCTAAGCAAAGAGGCCCAGACTTCTCTTGCCCCAGACACCTCCTCCAGCTCTTCTGGTGGGACCCCGAGGCGTTCCCAGACCAGCCAAGAGACATAGTCCCTCCAGCATGTCCTGGGTCTACCTCGAGGCCTCCTCCTGGTGGGACATGCCAGGAACACCTCCCCAGGGAGGCGTCCAGAACAGATGTCCAAGCCACCTCAACTGACTCCTCTCGATATGGAGAAGTAGCGGCTCTACTCCGAGTTCCTCCCTGGTGACTGAGCTCCTCACCCAATCTCTAAGGGTGCATCCAGCCACCCTGCAGAAGAAACTCATTTCAGCCGCTTGTATCCGGGACCTCATTCTTTCAGTCACAACCCAAAGTTCATGACCATAGGTGAGAGTAGGAACGTAGACTGACCAGTAAATAGAGAGCCTCGCCTTTTGGCTTAGCTCCTTCTTCACCACAGCGGACCAGTACAGCGACCACATGACTGCAGACGCTGCACCGATCCTCCTGTCAATCTCACGCTCCATCCTCCCCTCACTCGTGAACAAGACCCCGAGTTACTTAAACTCCTCCACTTGGGTCAGGGTTCCTCCACCAACCCAGAGAGGGCAAGCCACCTTACTGGTTCGCTGAAGTCTACATCCAGTGAGTCCGACTACCTTTTATTCAAAGGACCCAAAGTCAACAACATCTGAATGCGTAGCAGGGAGAAACTCTAATAACTTTCAAAGAAACATGAGTGTAAGTGTTCCCCAGCATCAGCTCTTCAGAAAGCTTAAGTTCTGGTATTAAGAGCTCCCTGGATTGGCAGATGCTCCTTGTTGTACCTCGGCTACTTTTTCTTTCATCTGGATGATGCCGCCGGTGTGCTGCAGGCATGAAATGACAGCCGTGGAGTCAGTGCTGTCCCATTAAAAGTTTTACTGTAAGACACTAAAGTAGAACAGAGAAGTAAGAAGAAGCATGAGTGAGTCCTTAAAATCATGCAGTCTTTGTAAACACAGTGCAATTCAGCTGAATAAGGTAATAACTACTCTAATAATTTTGCTGTTGTCATGTTTTTTGTTTTTTTTAAAAGAACTTTTCCCTCTGTTTTATCTCCAAATGCTTGATTTGCATGTTAAAATTGCGCCTTTTCATTCCACTTGTCTTCACGGATTTGTCTACAGCTCTTAATTAACACCACTTCATTGATTAATTTGACCCCCGCAGGACACCGTAGGCAGTTTGGGAGCCCTTGCTGGGGTTCTCTACTAACCAAAACTAGCCACATACGCAGCCTGGAGCGCTATTAAAAAAAAAAAAAAAAGTTGCCGCCGCACTGCCTCTGGCGAAAAGAAAACGCCGACCTCGCAGAACAGCTTGATTCGTTGGGCGGGGCGGGGAAATAAATAGATCGATAAATTCACCCGGAACAAATCGCCTGCTCATCAGCTCCCGCAGATATCCTCCGGCGTCCTGAGGGGGGGGATGCGGCGGCTGCATTCATGTGTGAGATGTGACAACTCAGTGGAAACAGGGAGGAATTGTTCTGAGACTGTAAATTTCATGTGAGCAGAAAAAACGAGCCAGTTCCTGTTAATAAACCGATAAAACCAAGAGAATGTAGGATTTTCCCTAAAAGCGCGGCAGTGAGCCTCCACCTGCTCCGCTCCTGACGGCCCCACGAGGTGATAATGAAGACAGATGAACTAATGACTGCAGCTAATTAAAGAGAAACCACAACAGATCCGTCATTCCCTAACAGTCTGTCTGTCTTCCCGTATCGGCTCTCACTTTCTCCTTCTCCAACTCGCTCCGGTGAGAGATGTGCTGACCTGGAAGCGCTGCTCCATCATAACTGCGGCGCCCAGAGCTCATTAAAACTGTGTGCCGAGAGTTCAAGAGGGAAACTCTTCGGAGGCGTAACAAGGGCAGGATTTCTCAGCTTGGCGTGGATCAAAGCAGCAGGAAGATCAGCTGTCGTGATTGCTCGCCGTGTGTGTGTCTGATAGTGTGTGTTGCTTGCAGGACATCAGCGCCACCCTCTCACCTAAAACCTCTAATTGCACGGCCACGTCTGCTGCTGTGGAGGAACTCTGAACAGGCAATTTGCTTCGACTGTTGTGTGTGTTAAAGCTTCGTATTCCTGGACGCTTCAGCTGGACGGGGTTCGTGCATCCGTGCCTCTGGCGGGGACATCGCATCGCTGCTTCAGCCACACTGGCTGCCGCTCGCTGACAATTAATGCCTTCTGCGCCAGCTCCCCATCACTCATCCCTGCCAGCTCGGAGACTCCCGTCCAGTCACAGAATGGCTCATTCACGAGCCGAAGCGTTGCCAAACGTGCGGCGATGAGTCCAAACTCTGTGATAACGTCTCCACAGCCAGCTGGGCCTGATGAAGAAACTCTGATTGCTCTGAGCAGATGGATGCTGCTGAAGCAGGGGAAAGGAGTTTGTTTCTAACAGTTGTGCAGGTCGACAGGAGCAGCGTCCTCCCTCCTGTAGAGACTGCATGTCTTTGTTTGACAGTTTATCACTCTTGGACGCCCACTTTTACAACTGGCACATCTGTTGTGGTGAACTGTCGGTGTCACAGCGGGCTGCAGTCACAGTATAGTATTTTAATAATAGCAGCAGATGCACAGGTAGTGTTTGAAGAACTTTCCCAAAGCTCAGGCAGAAGTTTCAGGGGAGGGCAGGACGTAACTTGTAGATGCACCAAAGTCTTTTTACCTCTTAAAATAAAAATTACGAACTCATGCAACCACTGACTATTGTAGATAAGCCAATATATGTTCCAGTACATTTTGAATTGTTTCCTGGCATCTAAATTTTGGTGCTTTCTTTCACTTAAATCAGGACATTTTCACCATAAACTGATAGAAAAAAGCACAAACTGGTCCATGAAACTGACTGAAGAGCCTCAGTTTGACATTTTGTGTTCGATCTACGTCTCCCTGAAGCTAAATAAGCTGAAATCACATAATCAACAGAGAACACTTTAACCTAGAGTTGGTTCTAATCATGGTTTAGCAAGGTAAGCAATTAAAAAGTAAGCTCTGTTTAGTAAAATCCAAGTTTATAGATGCAAAAAGAAATCAATATTTTAAAAGTTAAGTTATGTTTAAAGTTACTGGATCCAGTTTAGTTCTATTCCGTTCAATTTAAATTGCAGTTAAAAGTTTTGGTGCGACAAACTTAAATGTAATTATGTTTGCAGCAGAAACTAACCCCAGGTTTAACTTTAATCTTTTTTAAGCTAGTTAAACAGAAATTTAAATTAAACCACAGCTCACCTGGGTTTTAAATAAATCATGTTTGGTGCAACCCAGCAAAAGAAAGTCAGACATTAGTAGTAATCTCTGTAGCTCCCACTGATCGGACACGCCGTCTCCGTCTGTCTTTATTAATCGACGTTTGTTCGCATCTTACTTATTGTTCTCTGCAACCTTAGAGCTGCAGCCGCTTCTTTCAGGGATCTCTGGCATCACCGCGATGCCACGATGGAGATAAAGGAAGTAATCCGCCGGCTGCCGCTTCAATCTCCGACCGGTTCCTCGTGGAAAACCAGTGCGGGCGATGCGAATCCTCTCCATCATTAACGCCTTGCTGGAACCGCTGAGCTGCACGGAGCAGGACTGTGTGCTGCGATGCGTGCTATAATTGAAATCTGAAAGTCCTCGCCGGAGGTGTTGCATGTTTTAGCCCATTAACTCCAAATTGTGTATACTTTACTGCCGCCCATATCCCAAAGCAGGCTGTGAGTTTTTAGATTGATAACCTATTTTCCAGGGAACTGCTGTTTTTTATTATTTTCAGGACTCGATGAAATTCAGCACGCAGACTGTCTTAGATTGCTTGCGATGGGTAATCCATCACAGCAAACAGTTTAGGGTTTCTATTATGGTTTTTTCGTCAAAGTTACTGTCCTGGGGTAATGAAGTTGTGAACATGGAGGATGCAGTTTGTAGGCAGTCTCAATAATACAATTAAAATAGAAAAGAAGAAGCACTGTAAAAAATGCTCCTCCCAAAACAAGAAAAACAACTTCTTTCAAGGCACTTTTACCTTGAAATAAGTGAAAAAATCTGCCAATAGAACAAGTGAACATTTGCTTGGTCAGATTTCTTGAAATAAGACATGATATTTAGAATATTGAGGTCTTAAAATTAGCAGGGAAAACTTATTTGAAGCTATATTTTAGCAGCATTGTCAAGCTGAGGTGTCTTAGAATAAACCAGACATGATAAAGAATGAAATAGATGTTTGCTTTAATAAGTTTCAGCTTCTTAATTTGAGATGTGTTCAACTTATTTTAGTTGTATTATCGTGGCTCTTCTCTGGATTTAAGACCATCTTGTACTTGAAATCAGATCACACAGATTAATTGAAGCATTCTGAGATATAATGTCTTCTCACAGTTGGCTAGAAATCCTAATATTTAGTGGTGTTTGACAGCATTTGAAGGTGTTGTGTTTTAGGTGAAGCCAGCTACGCCCAAAAGGAGGTGTTTTAACTCAAAAGCAGACATTTGCTTTGTTTTTTTTTACACATTTTCCACATGCAGCTGTTTTCTGATATGAATTGGTGATTTTCCAATAAAATGCATTTACTTTATTTCTTAAATCCAGATTATTTATCTGATACAAACAACAGCTCAGCTTGAAACATGTATGAAATGAAATGAACCTTGTTTCTGGTAAAATACAACTAAAACAAGATCATTTCAATATAATTCGATATTTAAGATGCGTTGTCTTAAAACACGTCCCTCCATCTGCTGAAATGTTACCTGGAAAGTGAATTTATCTTAAATCAAGTTGGTTGAGACAATTTGACTAAAAATAAGACGAATAAACTGGTAAGATGTTGAGTTTTTGCAGTGTGTTTCTTTAAAGCCAAACCAAACATGGGAGTTGTGATGCTCTGTGGGTGGCCTGTGTAGCTCGAATGCACCAGTATTGGAAACCACTAAAACGTTACGGCCTCCATAAGGTTGTTAAACTGGAACTGTATAAAGCGTAAGATGAACTAATAAACCTGTCCCCGGCAGGAGGGCGAGTCAGTCGGCAGCAGCATCCTCCAGCTCGTGGTGACGGACAAAGACACGCCCAGGAACGGCCCGCCTTTCTCCTTCCACGTTGTCAGCGGCAACGAGGACCGCCGCTTCCACGTCGACCAGGGCGGCCTGCTGTCGCTCTCGGCCCCGCTCAGGAAGAAAGTAAAACCCCAACATCAGCTGAAGATACAGGTAAGAAGGCTGCAGCGTGAGGTTAGATGTCCTGTTTCTCACTCTGCCTTAAACTTCTGCACCTTTTTTTGTTTTGTTTTTTGCTGGAAACTCTTGACGAAACCCTCCCGAATCGCTACACCATGAAATAAACTTGTTCTTTTTTATAAAGGAGTGCTTTGTGATCCTGCTCCAGTGAAAACATGCTGATGCACTGCCGAGCGTCTCTCGTGGCTCCAGCTGCCGACGGTGTGACAATTCAATTTGAGCACAGGAAGCAGTGGAAGCGGCAGCTCATCTAGAATCTCTGAGAGTTGAAGTCTGAGAAGTTGTTCTGAGGTCGCAGCTCTCAGACGTTCTTGGGTGCAGCTGAATATGCGTATCAGAGAACTGCTTGGCATTTGGGCTGAAAACTGCTGAGGAATGATACTTTGGTCCAAATGCTGTGTTTTTCATTTTGACTATTTCCACAGTAGGAAAAAAAATCACACATATATATATTTACAAAACTTAGAGGATTACAGGGCAGAAGCAGCTCAGAAGGAAAATGAAGAAACTCGGTTTTAAACAGTCAATACAGCAGCGGGAGTAATCACATAAACTGCATTGTTTCAGGCTACGCTTAGGACTCTTTGGAAAAGGGCCCCTTAATTGTGAAGAGTTTGCTTTTTTCCTTTCTATGCAGGAGTTTTTTATTCCAGCAATCACAAGAGAAATCTGTTTTGGGAGTTTACAGATCCAGTCTTAAAGATCCCGACCTGCTCGCGGACTCATTGGGTCGCCTCGAAAATATCAAGCATGTTTGAGTTAAATCAGTCATGCTACCACCCAGACCCACAATCAACATCCTAGATCATTAAATTGACTGAAGAATAATCGAACCTTTATTGATCCCCTTGGGGAAAATCCTTCTCTGCATTTGACCCATCCTATTCATAGTAATCCTTAACTCTACACACTAGGAGCAGTCAGGGGTTCAGGGCCTTGCTCAAGGGCCCACAGTGGTGGTGACTGGGGCAAGTGGTTGCTCTTACTCTCCTACCTCAACCTCTTACTAGTCCGAGGACTCGAACCGGTGACCCACCAGTTACAAGTTCACTTCACAAGCCTGTACACTGTTCCCATTAATTTGGCCTCTTGCTTTTGTTTTTTAACAGCATCCACAGTCTCCATTTTGTTCCCATCTGCTTCCCCATAAGATGATGTGTGGTGCTGCACTGCTCCCAGTGGTTCTCAACTGGTCCAGCCTCAGGACCCACTATGTTTCTATTAATAACAGTTGCAACCCAGATTTTTGAATTTTGCTGTTCCTGTTGACAAATTAAGGTTTATTTGGGTGGAGTCTCAACGCATTTTGATACAACTTAAGAAAATTTTGGCTTATTTTTTGATAATTTTGGGATATTTGGATGCTTTTGCCAAGTTTTGGGCATATTTTGGCCCATTTTGACAGATTCTGAGCACATTTTTGTGTATTTTTGGGACGTTTTAGCATAAATTTCTCCAATAAGCTGTCAGAACCAAATCTAGAGGTTAATAGTGGACAACTACTGGTGTCACCACCACTAAATATCCTGCTACTGAAAGCAAACTGTGTCATAAGAAACACATCCTTTAAAATAAAAGACTTTATACCACTGCTTTTTTAGGGGGGGGGATGCTTCTGCGACCCTCTGAAAATAGCTTCGCGACCCACTTTTGGGTCCCGACCCACCAGTTGGGAACCACTGCCGTAGAGTGTCTCACCTTTACTTTCAAATCTTGTAGTGTGTCTGAAAGTACAGAGAGGAATCCCTGAAGTTTCTCCTTACGTGTGCGACGCAACCCGATTTCTAACTCTGTTCAGATTTTGAAACTCCTTCAGTATTCGCAGTTGTCGGAACAGAAAAACGAACTTTAATAAAGTAACTTACTGGAAGGATAACTGGTGAAACAAACACAAAGCAGCTGGTGATCCAGGGATCAATCCAAAGTAAAAGTCCGAGTGAATTCTAAATAAACAAAACAGAGGGAGACACGAGCAAGGAGTGAAAAAAGACATGGAGAAGAAAAACATACGGGGTGGAATCCAACAAAACAAAACCAAACCCAAAGACCATCACAGGGAGCCTGGCTTTAGACTGATCCACCCTGGATCAGAACCAGCCACAAGATGATAGGAAAACAGAAAAACACAGAGTGATGTTAGTTTTAAACTTTACTCTGACTGTTTCTTTCTTTTTTTGAATGTGAAATATTTATTTTACATCTTCAGATCTCTAAAATGTAATACAATAAAATGTGCTAATGACTGGTCAACAGTAAATAAGTTTGATCTTGCCTCCTTTGTTAGATTTTACCCTCACATTGGAAGCTTAGTTAAAAATCAGTTGTGATTTTTTAGAAATATCAGTTCTGGTATGTTTCTTCTCTCAGGTGACAGACAGCGGCCACCCTCCCCTCTCCTCCATCTGTGTCGTCAACATCAACGTCACCGAACAGAGCAAGTACCCTCCCTCTGTCGTGCCCTTGGAGGTCTTCATTACCACATCCGGAGGACTGTTTGCAAACCGGGTCATCGGCCGGCTCCACGCCTCGGACCAGGACCTGCAGGACGTCCTGAACTACAAACTGGTGTCAGAAAACCCCGATGGGAAGCGGTTTTCCATAGACCTGGCTGATGGTAAAATCTGGGCGGATGAAAACCTGGAGGAGGGCTCGTACGCGCTCAACGTCAGCGTGAGCGACGGGAAGTTCAGCGTGTGGACGGGCGTCAAAGTTCACGTGTGGAGAGCAAACCAGAGAGTGCTGGACTCGGGCCTGACGCTGCAGCTGGCCGGGATGACGCCAGAGGAGTTTCTGGGCGACCACTGGAGAGGCCTCCAGCGCAGCCTGGGACAAGCTCTGGGTCTCCCCAGACAAGAGCTTCACCTGGCTAGCCTGCAGCAGCTGCCCGACGCCCAGGTCCTGGAGGCCCTGCTGATCTGGAAGCCTCAGAGTGGACTCATCCAGTCCCTACCAACAAGCAGACTCGCAGGTGATCAATCAGCACAATTACTCTTTTATTAAATCAGCAGCTACTGTATGTGCGCAGTCTGAGATGTTGAAATCTTTGATGCAGGGATTTTAGCAGACATCGAGGACTCGCTGGGCCTCAGAATCCTCAGGGTGAGCCACAACGGCTGCCTGGGCACCGGCTGTCCTCCGCGAGGCTGCAGGAACGCTGTCCGGCTGTCAGGGGAGAGACTGGGCCATTTCACCACAGCGAGAGCCGGTTTCATCACCCCGCTGCACACCTGGGAGAGCGTCTGCCCCTGTAACGGTACGTACATGTGCCCGAGCCTAATGACTGAGTGTGTGCGTGAGTTCTGATGACAGCTCTGAGGTTCACTATCACACAGCTCGGCGGCGTGTCTTCTAAAGAGCAGGACGAGTCTGCAGCCGGCGATTCTGCTGCTGCTGCTGCATTGATCCAGTTCAAAACTGCAGCGTTGAATAAGAGAAATGAGCTGTACGTGTGAACCAGCAGGAATTAAAGCCGACTCTAAACTTCCACAAAGAGTACAGAGAGCGCGCTGTCCTCGACTGACTCAACTGTGGCGTAGAACAAATAAAGAGCGTAGCTGAGGTAAACTGAGGTGAAGCCCAATTTGAAACTCTTTCTTTATTCCGTCAAAATGAAAGGAAATTAGGTTCTTCGTGGTTTCATTTCAACATATGTATCGAGGACAGGAAATTACAAGGAAAAAGCACACGGAGGAATAAAAGCAATTAAGAGAAATTGGACGAAAAAGTAAATAGTTTCGTTCTTGTTGTACAGTGCTGCTGTAAGTTACTGATGCACAAACTGATTTAGTCATTATTATAAATCATTTTCTGCTGTCCAGCTTTTCAATTCTTCTTCTGTCCTTCTCTCATCCAATCGGGGCTCCTTCACACTTGATCTTCATCAGTTCCTTGTTTATCATCATCAACTCACTACAGACTAGCTATTCTCTGTGGGTGCTGCTGCAAATACTGTCATATATAATACATACCACAACTCAACAACTACAGCACATATGCAACATTAATTATAGTTTAACTCTGAAATCTTTACTGCCAGTTCAGCTCTTTTGCTGTGAGCATCTGCTGCAAACATTTAATCATGTCTGCGTGAGTATTCCTGGTTTCATCTGCTGTGAAAACACCACATATTCAAAACCTCCACAGAAAAAGGTTTGTTGTCTGTTTTGTTATTTGAGCCCAAACCTGACTGACATCAGGAAAGTCATTAAAATCTGATAATTCTATACGGATAGAATTATCAGATTTTAGAATCAACTCTGCAAAAGTGCAATAAATCACCACAACAGCTAGCAGCCAGATGTTGATGCTGACAGATAAACTTCTCAGTGGATTTATTCCCTGCAACTGTGGACATTTTGTTGAGGGGGCAACACAGCCATGTTTATACGTCGCCAGTTTTGCTATGATCTTTGGGCAAGTCTCTCATGAAAAGTCTGTACGTCTATGGACTCACAGAAAGCGTCAAAAATCTGCCTTCGTGTACTTTGTTTTTGACTTTGACTTCATGAATGCACCTTAAAGTAGGGATACACGATAATATCGGCGTCCGATAATTATTGGTTAATTTTGGCAATTATGACGTCATTCCGATAATTAAAGAATCAGCCGATAAAATGAGCCGATAATAATAAAGACTTGGAATCTTGGTTTTTGCCGTTGGTCTGTGTGTTGTGGTTTGTCCTCATGCCTGGCTCCTCAACCCCTCCCCTCCCCGACGGTACTGTCGCATGTGTGTGATGTCATAAGACTGCGTGGACAGAGAAAAACAAGCAGCATGGTGGCACTGACCAGTGTGGACTTTCTTTACCGTGTCTGAAGAAGACATTTCACCAGGGCTGGTCCCGAATATTGGAATATCCAAATTTTCGTTGGTTGTGGTGGTATTGGGATAATAATTCTGATATTTGAATAGTCATGCATGTCGCTGCAGGGCACCGCCGAGTGTCGCCAAACGCTGCCAAACGCTGCCAAACGTTGCCAAATGTTGCCGAGCGCTGCCCAGTGTTGGCAAGCGTTGCCGAGGCTGTAGTACACCGCCGGGCATCGCTGAGCATCGCCAAGCGTTGCCGAGCGTCGCCAAGGCTCTAGAACACCACTGTGGTTGTAGTACGCGGACCTGCCAACTCCAGTGTCACGCTCAACACCACAGCACGAACCCAGTCAGTTGACATTATCGGTTATCGGCTGCAATATTGGTTCGTTGTGGTGGTATTCAGATTATAATTTTGATATTCAAATAGTTGTGCGTATTGCTGCCAAGCGTTGACGAGGCTGTAGTACGCTGCCGGGCGCTGCCAAACGTGGTCGAGCGTGGCCGAGCGTGGCCAAGGCTCTAGTACGCCGCTGAGGCTCGAGAACGCTGCTGTAGTTGTAGAAACAGACCTGCCAACTACAATGTCACGCTCCGGTGTCACCCCCTGCTCCCTCCCGCTCCCAGCCTCCCATCCCCCGGCACGAACCATTATCGGTTATTAACTGCAAGAAGTACAAAATTAACGACTATCGGGGTATCGGTTGAAATTGGCATTATCGTGCATCCCTACCTTAAAGTGTGTGAATGTGTAGACTGGGATTGGGCCATGGAGTCTCAGCCCAATGTTACGTAGTGTTTAGCCTCGCCATTGGGTTTAGTTGAAGCAGCCTGCTTTCGTAAAGTTCTATTCCTCTTTCTTGCTGCCAGATTGACACCGAGATGAGGAAATATCCTCTGTGTGTTTGAAGAACAATGAGCATCATCTTCTCTTGTTGTTTCCCCTCAGTCCTACAGGAGCTTCAAGCATCTGGACCCGTCTCCCATCTCTCTCACTTGTATTTTCAGGCAACTCAATAGAGATATCCGTCTTTTTCAGAGATCAAAGGGCCTTTATTCTTCTCACCTGTTGTGAACTAAGGCTATAAATCCCCCAGACCTCATCATACAAGTCACACCTTTGCTGGGAATATTCCTCACAATTACTGCCGGCACCTCGTCTGAACCACTGAACAGCGGCGCCACTTGGACCGTCTTCGGTGATTTATGCCGGCATTCCTGTGAGGATTAGCTCTGTCCCCGGAGAAGTCGAGTTAGCTAGGGGCTCGCCAGGACAGACGTTCATTATCTCGTTTGGAGTCCCTTAGCGCCGGAAAATCTTTTGACTGCGTTATCGCCGCCGTATTTCGGCTGTATCTGATAGCCTCTTGGTCTTAAAAGACTCGAAGGCTTGTTGATAAGGAGCTGTGAGGGAGATTACAGAGCAAGCAAGAGAGGTAGGAAGTGCTTGTGCTCTGCTATCCGGCTGTTTTATGTCTCTAATGTCGCTTTATAAAGTCATGATATACTCAATTTAAACAATGATAAAGACTGAATGGAATATAGAAGAATGTAAACACACACATCTGCTTTATAAACCTGTGCTTTGAATTCATCTACCGACACTGAAATGGCTTTTCATTGATGGTTTTAAATGCTTAAAACAACTAGTCGCTTAGTTCATTGAATTAAATCCTCAACAGGAAATTAACCGCCAGCCATTTTAATCATCAGTTAAGTGATTTATCCGGCGAAACTGCCAAGCATGAGCCTAGTTCCAGCTTCTCAGCACCAGAAACTGATTAATGTTGGACTGGTCGAACAAAACAAAACAGCTCTGCTCCACCGCGATCCGTTTTCTGCATCTTTATAGACGAAACTTTTATTCGGGTAATTGAAAAAAATAATAATAACCAATCTAGCTGCTGCCCCAGAAGGTTCCCGAAGATGGCAACCACTAAAATAAATGTGTGCGCATTATGAAGATTAGAGGTCAGGGCATTTGGCCGGTAAACAACTAAACTGTCATAAGTCATTACACAAAGAGTGATTGAATTTTCTGACCTTTTCTATCATGCAGGGTTTGATTAAGTGGCGCCTTCTGCATTTGCCGTTAAATTTGAATGTTTATTGTTTGTTTATAAGGTGCTTTCTTACCTCAACGTTTGTGTTGTCGGTGCCGGTGGCAGCTGATGAGCAAGACCAATCGTCTCTCCACACGGCCGGCGTGGGTCTTAAACCGGTGACCTTTAAGACAATCTGGTGGAGCAGAATGTAAAAATTAAAGTTCAGATTCCACCTCAGCAAAAGTTTTTCATCCAACAAAGAGGAAAGTTGTTTTTTGGGGGGTGGTTTTTTAAAGCAGCAAACCTTGGGAACCTCCCCACAGGCGTTATTAAAGTTTCATCTTAAAACCGAGAAAAAGCAGAACCGGATTTTTGTTTTGTTGTACTTGAATTCATTCAGCCCTTCCTCCTGCTTTTGTTGTTAAGCATGAAAATTTAAAAACTGCGGTTGTGGAGAAAAAATGTTTTTGGTGATTAATTTACTCGGTTTATTTAACAGAGGCAATTATTTTCATCCAAACTTCATCTGGCACTATTTGATGAATTGATTAAGAGCCCCAAATGAGGCCGGCGTCTGAGATTGTCCGGGCAATGATGCCAAACCCAAAGATATTAGATTTTAAATGAAATTAAACTGAGTAAAATTGCAAATCCTAACAGTTAGGACTGTGAAACCAGCATCTTGTCTTGACTAAATAACTAAAGCAATACAGCAGTTATTAAAATTGTTGGCCGAACAACCTTCTGTCTAGATAAAAACAGCTTCAGGCAAAGCTGTTGTACTTGAATGTTCATGTTTCCATTCATGTGAACATAGATTATACGACTGACAGAACCGTGCTTCTCTTTACGTTTGGATGATTCATCGTCGGTTGTTGTTCTGTTTCCGTATTTCAGAGTCGGCCCTGAGGTTTGATGGGAAGTCCTACCTGAAGTATCTTCACGGGATGGATGAGGACAGCCAGGACTTCAGACTGTCCCTGAGGTTCAAGACCTACCAGGAGCAGGGCCTCATTGTGTCCACCAGCAGCACCAAGGACTGGGGAACTTTACAGGTATTTGGAAAGAGAGAATCAGAAGACAGGACGTACTTAAGATGATATACACCGATCAGCCACAACATCCTGACCACAGACAGGTGAAGTGAATAACACTGATCATATTGGTTCTATGTGGTGTTCTGATGGAAAACCTTGATCAGACTTAGACACCAAAATAAACATGGTCCCACAACAAACACACTCCCTCATGCTGATGGAAATCCCAAATACACCCCACCACATGGAAACAACATCAACCAATCAGGAACATGTGGAGGAACATGACAATGGTCCAACATGTTGATGTGACCTCCAGACTTCCTACAGCCCATTCTGATCAAGCATCAACAGGATGCAGTGGAACCAGTTGGATTGACAGAGGCCCCACTGCACAAGCCAGAGTAGCCAAAGGATCCAGTGCCAACCACAGACATACATACGTAGACGCCGCGTTGACTGCTGCTGCCGATTGGAGCCGACGTGCCTACGCGGCGGCCATCTTGGTACAGTGCCACTCACCCCTACAGTGCATTACGTCTATAGAGGAATGACATGTCTGCACTATAAAAGTGATCATAAATCCATCAGTTGTCAACATATATTGTTTGTTACAAACGTCAGACATGGAGGACTGACAGGCAGACATAAATAGAACAAAAGCATCCAAGCATCCTGTGTCAAAGCTACATGTGTGCCGTTTTAACAAACCAAACCGTTTGGAAATCGGTTGAAAATTCTGTGAATAATTCTACTTTAAGATTGTGGAGTACCTCTTACCTCCATAGACTTACATTCACTCCCCCCTCTGCTAGCCCTGTTCCAAGATGGCGGAGCTTTAGGCACGTCCCTCCACAGTCAATGCGGCGTCTACGTATATATGTCTATGGTGCCAACGTCCTGGTTCCAGACCCCATAGGACACCCTGAGAGGTCCTCTGGTCCAATGGTTCAGAGCATTTTGAAGCACATAAGGGGACCAACACAGTATTAGGCAGGTGGTCATGATGTTATGCCTGATCTATGTATCATGTCTTTATGATATTCTCCTCCTCAACCAGCTGCTGCTTACTTGATGCTGTTACATTCAGTATATTAGACCCTTTTACAGCCTGGTGTTGCTTTGAACCAATCAGATTTCATGAGAATCTGACTTGTAGCCTCATCAGCCAATCAGATATCTGCACCTCTTCAGTCCCTTTCCCTACGTACTGTACTGTAGAGCAGAGGGAAACCAATGTGCTCCTGAAGTCGCGCACACTTCAGCAAAACTACATATCGTTGGCAAAGTAATCAGGGTCCCGAACACACAAAATAAGATAAGCAGATAGCTCACATACTCAGCTAATTAAGCTGTGCTTTTCGCTATTGGCTGCGGCATTCACTTAAAACTGGTCCAAGGTCAGACCGGGAATGAAAACAAGTGCACGCCGGTGTTTGTGTTCACAAGGGAAATGCACCTCATTGTCTCTTGGTTGGGAAAATGTCGCAGCGGCTCGGGGAAGATAAAATGAGATTAAACTGCAGCAGACAAGCAGCGATTTAATTACAGCTAAAGGAACCACAGAATCATTATTTTTATTCATTTCGGGAAGTGTAAATATTTATTGTGCTCTCCCCTGAGGTGCGGCTTAATTTATTTTGCTCCTCTAGTATTGCTGCGGTGGAGAGATTAGATCTCTTCCTAATTTTCAGATGCTGTTAGTGTAATATTGTTGTTTGACACTAATTTACTACCAGAATGATAAAATGGGAGAGCTGCTGATTTAATCTAAGGGCGTTCTCACTGGGGAACACCGACAACAAGTGAGGCTTTTCATTCCAAACAGATTCCAGCTCAAACAAGACCCGACGCTCGGCTTCGACTCGCTGATATCATCTTAAACACCAGTGTTTTATTTGCCTCTTCCGTGCCAGCAGTCGTGTTATCGGTTCAGGTGTCAGGCCTTTTGAAATGTTTGATATATGTTGAGCCGTATTTTGCGTCTAATCTCTGTTTGTCCTTTTCTGTGTTTACTGCAAAACACAGATCCCAGAATAGCAGGACACCCTGTATCTGGGTCAGCTCCGTCAGCATCACCTGTTGACACCCTGAAACTTGGCAAACAAAATCAGCCTGATTTAAATGTGCTCTATTGTGGCAACGCTGACATTTGAGACGATGTGGCCTTCTTCGCTGTGAAACACCAGCTGCGTCCTGGGCCTTTTCACATCCTCTGAGCCGACGCGAGTTTGTTGTCGGGGCTGTTCGGCTTTTCAGCCGATAATTTGAAATAAAAAATAAGAGATCTGGGGTTCTATCTGTTGATGATCACATGTTAGAGCGCATCATTTTTCCTCGCTGTTATCTCAGTGCGGCAGATTGCCCCGTGTGTTTACGAGCTAAATGCCTGATTGAACATCTGAGGCGGCGCTGCCCCCTCAACCCGCACACGTTTTAAGTCCCGCACTGGATTAGGAGGCCGGTGGTGCAGGTCTACGTCAATATTCTCCTGGCTTTTTTTCCCCCCAGCGAAATCAGCTCATCAGCGCCCTTTTAAGTCAAGTTGTGACGCCTGCCGCCGCACGTGAGCCACATGTTGCCCTTTTTCCCTGGAAGCGCACGCAGAGGGAAGCGGAAAAGCCTCGCTGTCTTCGAGATTTATCGGCGGGTTTTTCGTGGAATTGTCATGGGGAAGGAAGATTCATCTTGGTGCTACAATACAAGGTCTGCCGTATCAAATGGGCACGCTGAAAGAGAATAATGAATCGCTGTGTTCTTTGAGAGACATGAATAATTCTCTAAACAGATAACAAAAAAAAAGAAAAGGTTGATATGGACTTTATATGCTGCTTGGTGCTTCACCCTTGTGGGCTCTTCTCATTTGTGTGACATCCATGTGCTCTCAGGCTGAATATTCAATCATTCCCATTCTCGGAAAACTTCAAAAGCAGCGTTCAGGCTTTCCCAAGGTTCTACCTCCTGGGTTTTGGATCTCGGCGCCGCCACGTGCAAGAACCTGCCGGATTTGTTGCGAGCACGAACGGCTTCAAAAAGAATTTCTGAGCATGGTCATCTGAGAGGACCCCTCGCCTGGGTTTTGTGATGACTTGAGAGAACCCTCCTGGAGATACAAGTCGCTATTTGCACGCCTCGTTCCCCTCGGGGCCGCGGATCGCTGTAGCTTCTTACAAACTGTCAGATCTCATCAGCATGCCTCGCACCTCTGAGAAGAGAAAGGAAAAAAAGCTAACTTAAGTTCAGACCTATTTGCCGCTGCTAATTCCTTTTTATGTCGGCACACGTTGTCCTCTAAATCAGTCACCTTTGAAGTGGAAACTGCGCGAACGAGAAGCTGTCGCGGTAAACTGTGTCGACTGAGGAGAGGTGACTTGTCAGTGGAGGGGAAACTCTGTCCTCGATGAGTGACAGCTTAGATCCGACAGCAGAGCAGTTTGCACACTCCCCGGTGGATGAAGACGTGGACGCACGCTGGTGTGGAATCAGCGGACCGACGCTCAGCTCTCACGCTCGCTGCAGTAACACAAACTGACTTGCATGTCGATTCAGGCTTTTATGTCGGCCAGCGAGCAGGGAGAAGTTGTTGCTCGAAGACCTGAGACGTTTCACTTAGAAGACACTTGTGAGTGATGACGGGGCGCTCTGTTTCAGCCTTGGTGGCAGCTTGGTTTTGCGGATCACATCGTCAACCTTTCTGTCGGTCGGTTGGTCGGTCAGCCACTTTGATTCACACTGAAAAATCTTGCTGTTGGACAGACATTCATGGCTTTCTGAGGAAAAAATCCTAAAGACTGCGATGATCCTCGCACGGTTTTTGAGTTAAACATCTTCAGTCATTCACGTCTTCCTTATGATGAACTGTGAAGGTTTAACTTGGGGGTTCCTGGGGACTGACTCGCTTTTGGAGGCAGCCTTGAGTGGACAATCGAAGAACTGCAGCTTTTGGCTCTTCCATGTTGTTCTTTACCTCGTTAACGTGTCCACTTGGTGATTTTTATATGCTTGAAGGCAAACACAGATTCAGATTTCCAGGGTTTTATATGGTAACAAACTTAAGGAGCCACCAAAGATGCTTTGTGGAATTACTCAAGCATTGCACCTCGCCATTGGGTAGCACAGAGTAGTGTTTGATCAGAGTCACTGGTGAGCTCGAGCTGCAGTAAGTGGGGATGCGTTGACTTGTGTTCATGGTAAAAGCTTCTAATCATGTAACTTTGACACGCAGAGGTGAGTTTTATGGGTTAAATCAATGACTGGGGAGGAACTTCAGGCCTTCACACCTCCCTCAAGGTTAACCAACATCTTACAGTCGATGCTCTTGTGCTTCCATATAGCGCCGTCGTCTGAACAGAATTTAAACATGTCCACTTCTTTGGTTTAGGGTCAGATACCTCCATCAGCTCCAGTCTGTATTTTATGTTTCTATGTTTTTTTAAAGCATTTTGACCACAGTTAGCAACTGATCTGTACAAGGAAAATAGGTAGAAAAGAATGTATAAGGGCAGATCTTGCTTGGTTTATCTATTTTATGTTGGACTTCTGCATTAACACCCAGTTTAGCTGTTTTAGGAAGCACATCCTCGACTTTACAACTGAATTACCTTCCGTTCAGTGTTTTTGTGCATAAATGCCACATGGAAAGCATCAGGAGTGGTCGGTTTACAGCTGAAATAATGTCTCGTTGACTTAAAGCTTAAAGTTAGAGTCTCTGATTTATCAAAACATCCATATCAAGAATTTTTGTTTTCTCCCGACTGAAAAATAGAAATTTTAAACGTAAAAGTTGCTCCTGGTTCTCACTGTTACTCCTAAAGTCTGCGACAAAGTGAGGAAACTCCAAAGTGTCCATTTGTTCAGAAAACTTTCCTTACGACCACAAGGGGTCGCTGGTCTGTTGCAGTCCAAATGCTGTCCCCCAAGAGTGCAAAATGCATTAATGCATTCATGCAAAAGTGCATTCGGATATGCAGTTTCTGCCTGTTTTGCCTTATTAATGTGCATATAAATGTAGCCCCAAATGGCGAAGCTACTCCCGTGTTACCCAGTTTTATTATGTTCAGCAAATCAAGCGAGTGCGATCAGTGAAGCTTATATCACTGCAGAGGTACTTTGCCGCCTCCTGCCTTAACTTCGCTATGTGGGTGCACATATACTGCACATGACATGCTAACAGAATGCTGCAGCCGCCGTCGCATGCTGAACTTTGCCCGGCGGTATTAATGCTCCCTGCAGGAAGCTTGCAGCGTTAGCGTTGAAGCTGCAGCTCTGTGATTTATAGTCATGAAGCACTGATGCTGTGGAGCTCCAGTCCCCGTGGAGTTGAACTTGACGTGGTTCCCGCGCTACATCGGCTGTGCTGATACTGTAAAATCCTCAGTGCGTCAAACGGCGCTATCTCTCTTCAAATATCCACGATAAATCACACCAGAAGTCACAGCAAGTCATGTAAAATAGATTAAAAGACACGCGACACGCTTTTCACTTGTTCCTCTGCCAGCGCTTCAGCATCTTCCCACGATAAGCCAGAGCAGCCCTCATCGCCCTCCCCTTCGCCTGTGTGCTGTCATTTAACCATGAGAGGAATTTTACAGGTCCATCCCTCCGAAATAAATCACTCCTGTTTGCTTGTTTTTGTTCTTTTATCCTTCCTTCCACAGGAGATCAGACAGAAACCGCTGGCAGGGACAGAAAGCTAAGCAGCATCACCCAGAGGATGGTGCTGCTCATGGGTGAAACACGGTCAGGAGAGCGCAGAAATAAATACTCCAGCAAAACAAAGACGAAGCTCTCCGTCCTGCGGCGTTTAAAGAAGCTGCAGCCAGCAGATCGGTATCAATAATGCATCGCGGCCCTCAGCGTCCGACGTGGTGATGCTTGGCAATTTGCAAAACATACAGCCCCATCTGTATATTTAATAGAGGAGATACGAGGAGCGCCCTGTTACATAAAGGAAACATGAACAGATAAAAGACGCAGGGAAAAGCTGCTGGCTCGTTACTTTTTGGGGAACGCTGAGCGTGCAGAAACACTAAGAGGCTCTCCCGCTGTTGTTGATGAAATGCTGAGCAAATGTGAACGACTCTGCGTGGCGTTGCACCGGAGGAGCATCAGAAACATGGGAACCTAAGGGCTGAAGCGAAGGCACAACATGCCGTCTTCTCACTGTCAGCAGGCTTCGTAGGAATGTAGAGATGTAAAGTGTGCAAACAGTTTGTCATTTAAATTTAACGTTTCTGCTTAAAAAGGTTCCACCAAAGGAATTCTGGGTCTGTTGAGTTATTTGCAAAAGACGTCCGCTCATCTTGACTAAAATCTTCCTAAGTACGTGAACACTTGTAGGAGAGCATTAATGTCAAGACATTCATAACTAAACACTGCGATATAGTCACTGAAACGCTGTAACCATGACTAATGTAGCCCAGTTATAAACAAGTCATCTTGACATCTTCTAACAAAACACCAAGTCAATTCTCCCAGGAGAGTAATAACGCCGGTAAAAGCTGCTTTAATTGAACGTACAAATCAATATAACAAGCGCCGCAACATGAAATTACAAAGCCTTAATCGTTAAATGTCAATTGCCGGATGTAAAATGTCAACTAAACTTTGAGTTCCTGCTAACGTGCCGATAGCTTTGGCCTTTGAAAAGAAAGAAGACTTGGTTATTCTTCATTCATCTCAATAAGAAGTATCAGAACCACACTGAAGGCAGACGACAACACAGAGCATTCATTACTTGAAGGTAATAGACTGCAGGGTGGTCACATAAAACAATGCCAGTGGTTGCTGTTAGTGGTGTTTTTATGACCGATAGAATGATATAGTCCGGTATTATCTGAGGGATTCCTCTGAGTGTTTCAAAAATGGACTGAATATCAAGTTTGTTAGAAGTTTTTAAACAGTTCCTTGTCCTTAACCCTCCCTCCCACTGTGCTTAGAACGAAATAGTTTACATAAGGTGAAAGATTTCAAGTCATTGCGTTCAGGTTATTCATTAAGTCATAACTTGACGGGGGACTTCTCATGTCTTCTAGTACAGTGGTTCTCAACTGGTGGGTCGTGAAGCCATTTTTAGAGGGTCGCAGAAGCATTCCCCCCCAAAAAAGTAGTGGTTTAAAGTCTTTTATTTTAATGGACGTGTTTCTTTTGACAAAGTTTGCTTTTAATAGCAGGATATTTAGTGGTGGTGACACCAGTAGTTGCCCACTATTAACCTCTAGATGTGGTTCTGTCAGCTTATTGGAGGAATTTATGCTAAAACGAACCAAAAATGAACCAAAATGTGCTCAGAATCTGTCAAAATGGACCAAAATATGCCCCAAACTTGGCAAAAGCATCCAAATATACCAAAATGAGCAAAAAATGAGCTAAAATTTTCCTAAATTGTATCAAAATGCGTTGAGACTCCACCCAAATAAACCTTAATTTGGAACAGCAAACTTCAACAATTTGGGTCGCGACTGTTAATATTAGAGACATAGTGGGTCCTGAGGCTGGACCAGTTGAGAACCACTGTTCTAGTAAATGTAAGAAGTTTTCCTCATCATTGATGGACTACCTGTTTGTTTTCCCTCCTCAGCTGACCAATGGAGAGCTGCAGTTCAGGTACAGCTGTGGAAACACCTCCCCCGGCTCTTTGCTGATTAGATCTGAGCCGGTGTCCAACGGCCGCTGGCACAGCGTCCTGCTGGAGGTCAACTCAACCTCCCTGAGGCTGATCCTGGACCAGCAGCATTCAACCTTGATGGCCCTGACCGAGCCGTGCCGGATGCTGCGCTCCCATGGAGCTTTGCTCTTCGCTTCTCTGGCCCAGGACTCCCAGGCCCACCAGAATCTACAAAACTTCACTGGCTGCCTTGAGGGCCTGGAGCTCAACGGGGAGCCCATCAGAGCGGGCAGCACGGCGGACTGGATGGGGTCAGGGAGCAGGAGGGTGTTTGGGGTGTACCAGTGCTGCAGCAGGGCAGGAGCCTGCGACAGCAACCCCTGCCAGAACGGAGGGGTCTGCGAGGAGGACGCTACGGGAGGTAAGCAAATGAAAATGAGACTTTCTGGTTTATTTTCCCAAATTGTGTTAACGAACAAAACAGGTTTGTTTTTCCCAAAGAGATTCACTCGTAGCCTGTTTGACACTTTGAAGGCAGTAACAGGAAACTCTCCACAACACACTGTCCTTTTATCTCCGTGGGCTAGAATCAGGCTTTGGGTGTGTTCAGTTAAAGAAAATACACAATGATTCATGGACACACTCACAGACCAGCATCCCGAAGGTCTAAGAGGTGTACAATTCAATCATAATATAACATATCATTTCCCATCAACATCTGGGGTCGTCTGCAGAAATAAGAACAAGCAACAGCTGTACAGTCAGTTTTCCTCAAATAAAACCATAACCTAGATTTTTAACTATAACACAGACTACTCCTAGACTGTAGACACATATTATTAGGTTACTTTTAGATGTAAACCCCCCAAAAAATAACAACTTAGGGTACTGAAACCAAAAGGGCAGACTCGCTTAGCATTGAAGTATGATTAAGTTTTCCATCCAACTCATCATCATTTCATACACAGAGACAATCCAAAGGGCTTTACAGATTGCATTAAAATGTTTAAAAGAAAGAGACAACATAAAAACAATCAACACTTACAGAAACGCTTAATAAAACAAATCATAGAATATGCAAAATTAGCATATTAATTAAAAGCAGTGGAGAAAAAGAACAGTCTGGTGTCTTACATGGAATAAAAAGTGGTGACAGCTCCGAGCCCACACTTGATGATCCAAAAAAACCTCCAGCAGCGTTGTTCTATTAAAAAACGGAGACCCGGGCTACCAGGCGGCATCGAGGTCGCAACGAATGTGCATCTTTTGTCAGCTGTCACCCTGCAACAAACCCTCATGACAAGGCCGGAACTAATAATGAGCCGGTACGACTAACAACCATCGTCTGTGTCTCCGAAGCCTGATATAGCTCCTTCCTTTGGGCACGCCAGGCTCTGTTGTTTTTCCAAAAAAAAACTATTAAAAAAACACATCGGTGAGGCTCACCGTGGCGCCGGATGACATGTTCCTTCGTTACCATGAACCCGGTCGCTGTAGTAACACCGTCCCGCTGCCTCAAACACTCCTATCCACCATTCAACCCAACAAATGCAAAAAAAACTCTTTGGGCTGCAGAAACATGTTGTCGGTTTCTTGACTGTTTCATACACTCACCGGTCACTTTATTAGGTACACCTGTTCAGTTGCTTGTTAGCATAAATAGCTAATCAGCCAATCACATGGCAGCAACTCAGTGCATTTAGGCATGTAGACGTGGTCAAGACGACTTGTTGAAGTTCAAACCGAGCATCAGAACGAGGAAGAAAGGGGATTTAAGGGGCTTTGAAAGTGGCATGGTTGTTGGTCTGAGTGTTTCTGAAGCTGCTGATCTTCTGGAATTTTCACCGCAACCATCTTTAGGGTTGGTCCGAAGAAGAGGAAACATCCGTTGAGCGGCAGCTATGTGGACGAAAATGCCTTGTTGAGGCGAGAGGTCAGAGGAGAATGGGCAGACTGGTTCCAGATGATGGACGGTTCAGGCTGCTGCTGGTGGTCTAATGGTGTGGGGGGTATTTTCTTAGTACCAACTGTTTTAAACTCCACAGCCTACCTGAGTGTTGCTGCTGACCATGTCCATCCCTTTATGACCACAGTGGACCATCTTCTGATGCTACTTCCAGCAGGATAACGCTCCATGTCTCAAAGCTCAGATCATCTCCAACTGGTTTCTAGAACATGACAATGAGTTCTCTGGACTCCAACGGCCTCCACAGTCACCAGATCTCAGTCCAGTAGAGCTCCTTTGGGATGTGGTGGAACGGGAGGTTGGCATCATGGATGTGCAGCCGACAAATCTGCAGCAACTGTGTGATGCTATCATGTCAACATGGACCAAACACCTTGTTAAAAGTATGCCACGAAGAATTAAGGCAGTTCTGAAGGTAAAAGGGGTCCAACCTTTTACTAGCAAGATGTACCTAATAAAAACACATGAGTGTAATTGTAGAAGAACCCAAGACCAATGCCCTCAAACTCATCTGGCTTCTTATTATTAGATGCAGAAGAAGAATGTGTTGTAGTTTATTTGCATTAAATATTGTCAAAAGTTCTTTAAGCCTGCCATCAGTCAGGGAAAACTCCTCCTCCACCATGTCTGCCATTACAGATGTGTCTGGCCTGAAACCCTTATCTGACTCCTGGCCCATTTATGTGACATGCTCTCTTATTACCCTTTTAGGTTATCACTAATTGGGCCGATGCATCAGTTCTTCGCAAAGCACACAAAGATAAAAAGAAATTGGTGTCGGAGAGGCTCCCAACGTCTTGTTTGTTGCATTGTGTATCACAAAAGAGGATGTCTGGCGGCTGGACTTGTTCTTTACCTGAATAGCAGCTGATAAGCACACCTGCAATTTTACAGATAAAAGACCAGGGGCTTTTAAATATTATTCTCTCGAGTCTCCGTGAAACTGTGGCAGGCAGTGTGTTTGTCTCTTTCTAGCAGGGTGGATATGAAACCAAACATAAAGCTGAGGAGATATAAATCTCTGTGCTCTGGAAGAACAGTGTAAACAAAAGAACCCTAAAGCTGATATCAGAAACTCTCCGCCTGATGTTATTTCTGTACTGCAGTTTTACCTGTTGGGTCACTGAACCGCATCATTTCTTATTCCCCTTTTGTACGAAATGTCTGCCGAGGACAGAGGGTCACAGAAAGCTACTACTTTTCTCAGATTTTATTCATCATCACGTCAAATCGCATTTCAGTTGCGCTTCGGGCACGAAACCTGCTGTGCGATTTGAAACTGCAAATACATGTCCCTCCCCAAAAACATCCTCCCAGGTCAAGGAAACGCAATCAGACAGGCGGCAAACAACAATGCAGACCGCGGATGTGTCTTTTGCTTTGCAGAATGTGTGTCTGAGGCTTCAATTTTGTTTGCTTCCTGAGAAAGTAAAAAGAGGATGTCGAGTCAAAGGAAATAGCAGTTGTTATTTTTTCTATGTATACTACTTTAAGCCTTTTTAGGTCATTGGTTTATTATGGCAAAGAAACTTGTCCTCTAAAATGAAATTGGCGGCACAGAAAGATATGTAACAAAATAATTTAAGCTTCAGTGTCCATCCGCTAGCTTTTGGAGCTTTCTGCCAGGAAAAGGATCGGGCTTAAGCGTCCTCGTGGGGCGTAAACATGGGACACGGTTCGGAAGTTGAAGTAGCTGAAACTGGTCACAGCATCGACTGGGAGAAGGTCATGGGTCATCCACCGAGAGTCGAAAATCAAGCAGAGCATTGGTGTGGATGAAGAGAGCTTCAGGCCCCGTCTACACGAAGCCAAAACGCTTATAGCTTCAAAAACGTTCTCCATAAAGACGGAGCTGTTTCAGTAAACGTGTCCGTCCACATGAATTCACTTGATACGCCTGAAAACGATGTAAAACACATGCCAGGCCTGTTGGTGGCGCTATGACGCCGTAACAGAAACAAGCAGAAACTGATGGCGGGACTTTAGGCGTGAAGAAATCTGTATAGGATGTAAACACAGAACATGGCGGCGGCAAATAGGAGTGGACGAGCTGGTAGGACTCTAGTCTGGACGGACGATGAGGTGGAACTATCAGCAGGACATACACAGCTCTATACGGAGACATTGTTGTCGTCGTTTTCTGAGTTTGGCGCATTTATGGAGAGGTGGAGCTATGACGCAAGCGTGTCAGAAAAAGAAGCGGATAGGGCGTAACAACGGTGGCATGTAAACGGCGTTTTCAGATCTTTGCACTCTGGGACCTAGGTTCAGAAAGGATCGTTTTCAGACCCCCAAAACGCCGACTTGGTGTGGTCGATACACGGGTTGGATGGACTATTTAGGCCTGGGCTCGTCTTCGTGTGGACGGGGCCTCAGACTGCAACCAAGCTGCGATTATCCTGGTCTCATTTGTGGGAGTGCATGAGGATCATTAGCCCAACTTAGAGCTCCTCCAGCCGGCACAGGCAGCTGGTTCATTCCACATCAACTCATCGGAGGCATCTCAGAACCTCTTGAAACTTTCTAGGAATAATCTCTGGCATCTGAAACTGACATCTGTCCATTTTAAAGCTGAAACTCCCAACATTTTCATCATTTTTCACCCAATGGAAATGTTCGATAAGCCATTCGCGAGTTGGAAATTGAACAAGATGCCGCTTTCAGACGTCCGTATCTCTTGAAGTACACGTCCTAGAGTCTTCAGGTTTTCAGACGATGTTCAGAAGCTGCTGGTGAATGGAGAGAACGCAGCAAATTCTGGCAGCAAAGTTTCAAGAGATTCTGAGATGGTCAAGGAGCCGACCTTCCCTAATCTCACTGGGCTGACATGGAATGACCCGGCTGCAGCGTTAGGCACTGTGGCTGGTAGTCGTACTCATTCCTTCGCTCATTTAGTCGGTCTGTCCCTACCTGGAGTGTCTGCGTATTTAAAAAAAACAAGATGAGGAGTGAGAGGAGGAAATTGCGACTGAGTTGGCGAAGGAGAAAAAGCAGGTCACTACGTTTAATCATCGTGGCGAGCACAGCGCTGGGACTGCAAAATTAAACAAGTATTAACAGAGAATTAGGCCTCCAACAGTTGGCTGAAGATGATTGACTGTTGCATTCACCCTTATACGCTTTACTCATAAAAACAGCCCATGCAGATAAAATCCAACTGAGAAAGTTGGCAGCAGTTCCTATAATAAAGAGTGCAGCTGCAGGCAGGGAGATACTGACAGTGAAAAAGAGAAAATGCTATATTAAATCACAATGGCTAATGCAATGCCAGGAGCTGCAGAGTCACAATCATGATTATGGCTTCCCACAATTAAATGAACATCATCAGCTACAGTAAATCCCTGCTCATAGAAATCTCTGCCCAGAAAACAGCCCGTGTAAATACAACGATGTGGTTTCAGCTCGGTAAATCTGACACTGAGACGCCTCTTTTCTCTCTTTTCAAAGTAATTTCTGGTCACACACCTGTGAGTGTGCATCTGCTGCAGTACATTGTGGAGTCTACTGACAGGCAGGCGTTCAGCGAGTGAGGAGTTTAGCCTGGGCGCAGTTTATAGGAAAGGAAAGACTGGTGACGAAATCGAGATGTTGCAAATATCAAATCTGAAGCTGCCATCAGTGCAAAACTAGGGTGTGCAGTGACAACTATTCATCAGCAGGCAAATCATGTGCTAAAGTGCTAGCATCAGAGCCTCCAATGGAAATGTTAGTTCGAAGCCCTACAGAGGACAGTGATGTCAGTGTGTGAGGTTCAAGTAGAGAGCCACATTATGACGCCAGATTCATCGGATGAATGAGATAGTAAGATGCAATGAGTTTAGATTAGAATAGAGAGTGGCTCAGGTGATAGAGCAGGTTGTCCACTGATCGCAAGGTTGGCGGTTCGATCCCCGACCTCTCCGCCTCATGCCGAAGTGTCCTTGGGCAAGACACTGAACCCCAAGTTGCTCCAAATGGCGGGCAAGCGTCTTGCATGGCAGCTCTGTCGCCATTGGTGTGTGAATGTGTGAACTGGAAACACATTGTAAAGCGCTTTGAGTACCACTAAGGTAGAAAGGCGCTATACAAGTGCAGACCATTTACCATTCAATATCTCAGACAATTATTAGTTTTGTTTACTTTCCCTTTTGTATAAAAATTCTCTGTGGCAACAAAATGTTTTCCTGTTAATGTTTTAGATCAATGAAACTGCCATTACACTCCGTCTGGATTAGATTTTGTCACGCATTTCCTACCAATTATCCACAGGGAGAAAAACAGCCTAATTTTCCCCTTTAATATCAAACACACTCCTGTGTTTTCTGGCTGGATCGGGTTGACCTTTGCTTTGATTATTTTCTGCCTGTAGGGGAAACTCGCCGAGGCTTTGATCAGTTGCTCTTGTCTCAGATGTCTGGGTGTGTTTTATTTGCCTGGCAGGGCTGCGCTGCAGGTGTGCGGGACTCTTCCACGGCGCCCGATGCGAGCTGGCCGACAACCCGTGCTCCTCCCAGTCGTGTCCCCACGGCAGGGTGTGCGTTCCCAAGGCTCAAGGTTACATGTGCAACTGCTCGCTGGACAACGCTGAAGCAAGGTAGACACGTGTGCACACACTTCATTTTTAATTTATCAGTGAATTTCCTAAATACACTCTTTACCTGAAGACACTACATTTTTCCTAGTCCTTCGTTCAAGAATCACATCTGTCTGGTTTCCAAGCGTGCAATGGTGACCAGGAAAGCTGATGTGCCTTTGGTCGACACTTATTGGAGCTGATGTAGATTTGCAGCACAAATGATGAAGCTGCTGTCATAATTTAGCGTCCAGCTGACCACTACAAACCCCGATAAGAGCAGAGATGCAGGCGTGAAAAGACAAGAGAAGTGTTTTAAATGGATAAAAAGCTCTCTATCGATATAAATAATTGGTACTACTGCAGCTTTAAGTGATAATGCTGGTTAAGTATCTGCTTCTTTTACTATTTGAACTATTTTAAAAGATCCTAAAGTGATCCATGACTGCATTCTTCATCAAAAAACTAGAGTTTAAACAATTAGTGGATTATTTGACTGAATAAATGACAGAGCTGTAGCAACCAATAGCGTAATAAAGTTCAGAGTCAATAACGTCCATATTACTACATCTGTAAATGAGTGTTTATGTTCTGTGTTGTTTATTGGAGTTAAGTGAATCCTTGTGGTTTCAATCGTAGCATCTGGACCCGGCCTGAATTTCTCAACGACGTTTCACCTCTCATTGAAGAGGCTTCATCAGTTCTACAACAGGGCCCTGACGAACCCCACTGTGAGAGGAAAGGACCTAACGAACATAACAACCTAACATAATGAGGGGAGGGGCAGCACACACCCAGCAGTCTGAAGCCTCAATAGTGTTAATGGATCCTGAAGAGTTTTAAACTCTGGAACTCCCAACCAGTCAGTTTAGAAGTAATGAAGCCTCTTGGATGAGAGGTGAAACATCTTCGAGAAACTAAAGCGAGTCCAGATGCTACGATTGAAACTACGAGGTTGACCATGACCTGGATGACGGAGGATCTTCACAGACACCTTGGAGTTAAATACGATCATAGTCCAGTTCTTTAAATCCAGTTTGAAGTGAGGACTGAATCGTTCTTCCTTCATTTGACAAAGCAACATCCAACAGAGACACTGACATGAAATGATGAATTTACATATCTAAGCACATAAACAACATTCTAAATGAAGATTGTGTACAACAGATAATTCTCAGATTGGTTCTTCCAACCATAATTAAGGAGAGTGAGAGCTACATGGGACGTATCCTTGATGGATGAATATGACCACTATGCATCCACTAGACCTATTTTTGATGAGAAAACTGCAGAAAAACTGCAAAAAGATCTTCCGTTTCCAAGAAATGCAGTCCTATTGATGTCTTATTACGTTATCCGCCATACCGCCTTGTGGATGCCCGATCCCGTCAGATCTCGGAAGCTAAGCAGGGTTGGGCCTGGTCAGTACCTAGATGGGAGACCATGAAGGAACACCAGGAAGCCTGGGTGGATGCAGTGTGAGAGTGAGTGGTTGGTGGTGGTTGGAGGGGCCAATGGAGCAGACTGGCCTCCGTCAGTCTACCCCAGGACAGCTGTGGCTACATACGTAGCTTAGCACCATGGAGTATGGAGTGACTGAATAATGCAATGTAGAGCGTCTCTGAGTGCCTAGAAAAGCGCTATATAAAACCAATGCATTATTATTATTATTATCAGCTGCAGTTATTACATTTTCAAAGGGTGTTTTTAAAGCTAGGCTGTTAATATAATGACGTATTACATTATTAGTATAGTTACTGAAATCCTGGTTGCTTCAGGTGCTTTAGTCGGCGTCAATTTTGAATTTATTAAACTGTCTTTCTTTATTTTTTGTAAACAAATATTCAATCCACTTGTCCCAGATTCCATCGGTGTTCCTTCAGGAATAGCTGCTGGTTTTCGTAATGAGTGTCGAAGATGATTACTTGCAGCCGTAACTCTCCCGCCTGTACTGCGGTTCAAACGGACGACGCACACCCACAAATTCCTAATTAGACACACCGAGGTATTATCGTGATTCCGCCGAGGCCAACTAAACGCAAAGGCCGACGCAGACCTCATTATATGCGACGTCACTTGCACTGAAGTGCACGCCTGCATTATGAAAAACAATGGCCTTGAATTTGCATGCATGTGATTGGACTCACTCCACACACACAGTCGAACATTCCCAGCCTTAAACCAGCTGGTTGTATTCCACTCACACCACCAGCGGCCGCCTAACAAAATTACGGCGGCATTTGCATACTCTCCCTTTCATTAAAGCCGCCTGTGGAATTGCGCCTCTCCTTGCAGCCGTTAGCAGCGGTCCATGTTCCAGGTGGGGTTTTTGATTAACTCGGTGCATGAAAAATGACCGCCGGTGGACCGTAATTGCAGGGAGTGTGAGTTTGCAGTGCGATTTGTAAAACATGCAGATGCATTTTATCATGCCGCGGTGCCACATACTGTAATATCAGCGGACGGCAGCACACAGGAGGAGACTGTGTTCATAACAAATACCACCAAAAACAAACAGCTCTATTAATCAAAAACTCCTCCCGAAAACCAAGCTGCAGTTTGCTCTTATAAGCGCAGTCGGGATGTACTTTCAGTAAAACACAGCGAGGGAATTCAGCACCTGGGAAATGAGCGGGTGAAGCCGAGCGCCGGGCAGTTTTATGTAAAACAAAATGATAGCTTTTCGTCAGCGCCGCAGCTCCAGCACTTAGCAATCAGAGCTCTGCCAGCACGTCCTCGGGGTGGTGTTCCATGCCTGGGCCCGGAAGATGGAGGGCCGGAGCTTTTATTATCATCAGCCAAATTCAACCTTCACTCGAGGGCCAAGGTGGCGGCCTTTGTGCTGCTCAGCGCTCTCGTTCGCAGAGACAGTTTGGTCATTAAAAGCGGCTATTCAAAGGGAAACACGAGGTTTTTGGACACAACAGTTCCACGAATAGCAAAATTTGATGATGATGTTTTAGTTTATCATAAAGAATAACTGAATTTCTGTCTGACTTGACACAAAAATCCACTGAAAAATAACAAACAAGCTAATCTTAACTCTGGAGCTGTGATGATTAATGGATTGATAATTGATTCATTTGTTTAAGCAGGTTGTAAGACAAAAACCTCCAATTTCAACCTCTTAAATTTATAAACAGGTTTATTTTCTCCTGTGATAGTAACCTGAATATCTTTATGCTGTGAATAAAACACATGTGAGCAATCTTCGGCTTTTGGGTATAATAACCGGCATTTTTACACCATTTTCTGACATTTTAGATGCCAAACTATTAATCAGTATTTCTAGAAAACAAGCTTTTTAATGCACCTGTAACTGTTTTCTGTTGGATGCCACACGACGTTAGGCGGCTCGCTGTTTCCAAGTTAACGTCCACAAGAAGTGGCACATGCAGAATGTAACTTATCAAACTTTATTACATTGCAGTGCTAAAGCCATGATAACAACATGATTAATGCTGCTTTCTAGATGAGGTGTCTGCAATCTAATGCATGTCATGCATTTCAATAACTGCAGGTGTTAGCGCATTAGCATACTGACATCATCATTCAGCTCAAAGCTCTGCCGAACCTCAGAGCTACACAAAGAACGGACCGAAGCCGAAGCTGTTTTGACAATGCAGAGCTGAGCCTGACAAGCCGAGTCTGTGATATCTGACTAACACAACAGCTTTTCCTTTGGCGTCACCTTCAGGCAAGAACTTTTGCCCCATCAGGGCCCAAATATTACATTAATATGGGTTTTGGGGGCTGCACGGTGGTTCGGTGGTTAGCACCGTCACCTCACAGCCAGAAGATCCCCGGTTCGCTTCCCGGTTAGGACGCCTGGGATCTTTCTGGTCTCCCTGTGCATACATAGGACTTCAATGGGCTTTCTCCCATAGTCCAAAGACATGCTGAGGTTACGTGGTGTCCATAGGTGTGAATGAGAGTGTGTTTGGTTGTCTGTCTCTATGTAGCCCTGTGATAGTCTGCCTTCACCCTGAGTCGGCTGGGATAGGCTCCAGCGCCCCCGCGACCCCTACAGAGGATTAGGTGGTCATGACCTTGTGGGGCTGATGCAGCAACTGAGCCTTCATGCACTGAACCATTAAACACTCAGAATGCAGATTTAAATGTCCTCTGCTCTCAGTGCCTTAATCCGTCTTTTAATCATTCAGGTGCCACAATGAGTTCGAAGTCTGTTCGCCCAATCTGTGTCCTGGAGGCTTCGACTGTAAAGTCACCGACGGCTCCATCCACTGCGACCTGCAGCATCTGGTCAGTCAGAACAAACGGGTTTTCATGGTTTCGTGAAACTCCCACAGGTGTCCTAACCCATTCTAAACCCGTCACCATGCTGTCCGTCCGTCAGGTGTCTCCTGAGGTGATTGGCTACGTGGAAATCATGGAGATCAGTGCCAGCGTGCTCGGGTTGCTCTTCTTGGTCGGCATCTTCGTTTGCGTCAGGAAACGATACGTTCAGCAGAAGAAGAAAAAGCCCGTCTGTGTCCAGGACTCCAACGGGTAAGAGTGAATCTGTGTCTAAAGATTCAATCATGTGATGAGGTAGGATGATGTTTTAGCCGACACACCTCACCGACTGTGAGAGTCCCATGTTTACCAGCTGCTTCCACTATAAAATGCTGAACAGCCAATGAACCAAGTGTTAAAACAACTTTTCACCTTTCTTAACTTCTTGCACCGGGTGTTGTTATAAAGTTCATGTACGTTTAATAAAGGCTACGGGGAAGTAGCTGACCTGGAACAGAAAGTGACTGGGGGGGGAGGAATCTGATCCCAGCAGTAATGGAATTTCTTCAATTATACATCTGTGAAGTTGTAGAGGCGCCTCAGTAGAAACACTCTCTCCTGAGAAAGATGTTTTATTTGCAACACCAGACCAGGCTCTGAATTGATCCGTTCGCCCTACATCTGCCCAAACATCCCCTTACAGCTGGACTGATCTCTTTTTTTGGACACACACACAGCCCTAACATACTGTATTAGTGGTAACAAACAAGAGACTTTATCCTCCATGTGGAGTCGTGTCCAGCTGGTCCACAGATAAAAGAACTCTCCTTAAGAACAAACAGACTTTCCATTATGGAGACGTTATGGGAACGTGTTGGCTTCCTGTCTGAATGAGCTCGTGGTCACTTTTCTTTATTAGGTATCGCTTTAAACAAGTCTGAACTTCATGCTGAACTTGGCGAGCGACATGTTAGTTACTTTTGTGATAGACGGTGTCGTGTTCTGATTATAGTTATGGGCAGGGCCGGCCTTACCCAACATGGCGCGCCCCTCCATCGGCGATTTACAAAAGAAATCGAATAGCATTGTTTTGTAGTAACAGCAATTGGGGATTGCCTTACATTTGAATCGTGTGAGCTTTTCCATTTTAAGAGTTAATAGTAATAACTAGTTTTAATATAATTATATTGAAGGTTATATTTTTCCCGATTTTGTGGCGCCCCCTGGTGGCCACGGCGCCTTTAGCATTTGCCTATATTGTCTAATGCTTGTTTCCAACTGCTTTGGAGTGGTTAAGCTAGGTTCCATTAACTTCTTCTAATGTGACACTTAAAAATGCAAAAATACAAAACAAAACTTTGCCTCTGAAACCAAAAAATCTCCGTAATATAGAGTTTGAGACTTCAGACTTCTACTGTGTAATAATACTGACAGCGGCGATGGATCTGAAGATTGCTGCTATTTATTAAAGCAGTGGTTCTCAACTGGTGGGTCGGGACATTTTTAGAGGGTCACAAAAGCATGCCCCCCTAGAAAAGTAGTGGTATAAAGTCTTTTATTTTAAAGGACATGTTTCTTATGACACAGTTTGCTTTCAGTAGCAGGATATTTAGTGGTGGTGACACCAGTAGTTGTCCAATATTAACCTCTAGATTTGACTCTGCCAGCTTATTGGAGAAATTTATGCTAAAATGTCCCAAAAATATACAAAAATGTGCTCAGAATCTGTCAAAATAGGCCAAAATATGCCCAAAACTTAGCAAAAGCATCCAAATTAGCAAAAAAGTAAGCCAAAATTTCACTAAAATGTATCAAAATGTGTTGAGACTCCACCCAAATACACCTTAATTTGATAACAGCAACAGCAAACTTCAACAATTTGGGTTGCGACTGTTATTAATGGAGACATAGTGGGTCCTGAGGCTGGACCAGTTGAGAACCACTGCATTAAAGTAACTGTAAACATACAAACTGTGCCTGTCTGACGTTAAGAAGAGAACACCACGTGATTTACCATTAGATCCTAATCGATCCCGTCCTCCTCAATGTTGATAAGCACTTTTCATACCAACAAAAATGCGACACAAAGTTCCCTACAGGTAACAGAAATTAAAAAATGCAGTAAAATCGTCCAAACAACCCCCCTCCACCCCACTCCCACAGTCAAGTTATCAATGAAGGACTGTAAAACGCTGTCCTATTTAACACGTGCCAGACGAGACAAAATGAAATAAAATAAGCTAGATAAATAGCTAAAATAAAATAAAAATGTATTATTAAAATAGAGATAAAAAATTAGATAAATAAAATATATAAACATATAAAAACAGAATAAGAAATACTAGAAGTGAAGTAATAAGCTGTAAATTAAATAGACTAAAATAGGTAGATAAGTAAAATAATAAAGCTATCAAATCAATCAAAAGCCTGACTAAAAGGTAGGCTTTGAGTTTGCCTTTAAATATATATTATATTAATAATGTTATACTGTCTCGTACAGTCTAATCTCATCTCTTCTGTTTTGTCTAAACACTAGGGCTGGTCCAAATAGCAATATCTGTGATACAGATTCGGATAAAATATTCGCCGAATATTTGAATATTCGGTTCGTGCCACGGTGTCGGCCGGCTGTGGGAGGGTGACATGACACCGGAGTTGGCAGGTCTGTGTACTAGAACCACGGTGGCGTTCGAGAGCCTCGGCGACGCTCAGCAACGCTTGGCGGCGGGCTGCAGCCTCGGCAATGCTCAGCAACGCTCAGCAACGCTCAGCAACGCTCGGCAGCATTAGGCGACACTCAGCGACACTTGGCGGTGCCCGGCGGCGGCATGCACAACTATTCGAATATCGAAATTGTTATCCGAATACCACCACAACCAACAAATATTCGAATATTCGTTGGCTGTGGTGGTAATCGGATAATAATTTTGAAATTTGTAAAATAGTCGGGACCAGCCCGACTAAACACATCCATGAACATCAACAGTGACCCGTATCTGAATGACAGAATGCCTTCACTTGAACAGACTGATAAAACCAGCGCTGATACGTAGCAAAAAGGACTAAACACATCTCTTTTGACACCCTCAGCTACTTCCAGCCCAGCCTGGCCAAGAGCCTCAAAGCAAACTCTGAAGAAGTCAACCCCATCGAGATGAGCTCGCTGGTCGGCCGGCCCAACGACCTCGACCACACGCCGTTCAGGTCTCTACGGCCACGCAGCCAGATCAGTTCGTCGGGAGGCGTATCTCCGAAGTCGCACGGGCCGGTTGTGTGCAGCGTGGCCCCCAACCTTCCCGCCAGGCCGCCGTCGAGCTCCGACAACGACTCTATCAGGAAGAACCAGTGGGGCATGGACTATGAAGGTGTGTATTCATGTTTATGTTGTTTAAATAGGTGCAAGACCAATAAATCAGCTGCGCCTGTCAGGTGTTTAAGGGTTTATTGATGGCACAGTCATTTGTAGAGTGAAAGTCGGAGCAGGCGGATTAATTCAGTCATTCAAGGTGATTGCAAACAAGTACAGAGTGGTGCATCATGGGAAACACGAGGCTGTCTGTTGAGCCATGTGTCAACAGGCGACGTTAATTAAACTTGGGAAGATGAAACATTCAAAGACGAGTCCCACAAGACGCGATGACATCAAGAAGCAATGGGACACTATAAGCAACAGCCTGACATTCGAAGACACTTTCAAGTGATTTATGACGACATTATTAATCAAAGAACCTGAACACTTAGTGAACTACTTGACCTTTACTACTTTGACTACTCGAGCTTTAATCTGCAACAGTATTGTGGGTCAGTCCATATGAGCTCAGCGAGATTAGGGGAGGTCATTTCTCTTGACCACCTCAGAATCACTTCACACTTTCTAGGAATGATCTTTGACATCTGAAACTGACATCTGCCCATCTTCATGACTTTCACCCAGTGGAAATTTTCAATAAATCATTCGCGAGTTGGAAATAGAACGAGATGCCATCTTCAGACGTCCATATCTCTTCAAGTATACGTCCTGGAGTCTTCAGCATCGCGTGTTGACACGTGACTCCCATGATGCATCACTCTGCACTGAAAATTCTTGTTTATAATCACTTTATCATTCAGCCTGTTTGGCAAAGGTTGGATTACAACTGTTTACTTTCATTGTTAAATGTTTTTTCACTGTTCATCAGTTAGTTTAAATCAGATATTCTTGTTCTAACCTGGAAGCTGTCACATCTGAATGCATGTTTTATAAAGAAAAAGACACAAGGGTTGTTCTGTGTCAACTTACCGAAGGTTTGTAGGAATGATCTGTGGCATCTGAAACTGACATCTGCCAATCTTCATAATCTTTCACCCAATGGAAATCTTCAATAAATCTCCTGTGAGTTATAAATTGAACAAGACGCCACTTTCAGACGTCCGTATCTCTTCAAGTATACGTCCTAGAGTCTTCGAATGCAGCAAATTCTGGCAATGAAGACTAAATTTTTTGCGTGAGACCTCTCAAATTTGAATAAAATGGACGCGACAAGTGTTGCTGATGCTTAGAAAGCTTTCATATGTTGGTAGAAATGGGAGTTATGGCCAATCACAGTTGACACAGGTAAAACAGTCATTAATTTCCAAACGGCCAGATGGACGTCTTGAATCATAGGTAGGTTGATGAACTTTAGGACAGTAAGAGATGGAAGTATCATCTACTGGTGTGCCAAGTTTCAACATCCTTCCATAAGGCCTTCATGCTGAAATCATTGTTCTCCTGACCGTACATATGCGTCCATTCATTCATCATTCATAGATCGGGCAAATAGATCTCTCCATTCACCGGCAACTTCTGAACATCTCCTGAAAACGTGAAGACTCTAGGACGTATACTTGAAGAGATATGGACGTCTGAAAGTGGCATCTCGTTCAGTTTGTAACTTGCAAGAGATTTATTGAAGATTTCCAATGGGTGAAAGATTATGAAGATGTTGGAATTTCAGCTTTAAAATGGGCAGATGTCAGTTTCAGACGCCAAAGATCACTCCTGCAAGCGTTCGCTGAGTTGAAACGGAATGACCCGTGTGTCTTTTTCAGGTTAGAACAAGAACATCTGGTAGTTTTCTTGGCCTTCTATTAAATTACCCGATGAATAGCGACTGAAAAAACATTTAATATGAAAGTAGACAGTTGTAATCCAACATTAGCCAAACGGGCTGAAAGATAAGGTGATTATAAGTAAGTATTTTCGATGAAGAGTGGTGCATCATGGGAGCCACGTGTCAACACGCGATGCTGATTAGACTTTCATAGATGAGCCCAGCCGGACACAATAACGTCAAGCAGCCATGATTTCTGTGCTCCACTTCTTTACTTTTCCATTTCTGTGACGGCTCCCCTCGCCGTTCCTGTGTGACCTGCCTTATTCAACATCTCCTGCTCTTTTCTTTTGTCCTGTCACCTCCATTAAATTTCTGAATCTTCTGTCTGTCATTTCCTTTCTTTCAGTTTTGTCCTTTTGCTCTCAGCCCATCCCATCTTTTCTATTCCACTGTTGTTTTCTTCCCGTCACCTTCTTTCTAAATCCTGTCATGTGAATGCCGCTAACATGAAGAGATGAAGGAAATTTGCACAGTGTAAATAGAAAGTATTTTTTATTGCATTCTGTCTCATATTAAATATCCTCCTCATTAGAGAAAACCCTGTGTACGCTGGTCTCCATTATGCATGAGGTGTGAACACTCTCACTACAGGTGTAGAAATAAAAAATCGTTTATGCGCATATTCACTGTTTCAGTGTAGTTAAATGAGAATTCTGGCTTATTTAGAGGCAGTGGTGGCGCAACGGTTAAGTCTCTGGACTACTCATCAGAAGGTCAGAGGATCGAACCCCAATGCAGCCATTGTTGGGCCCTTGAGCAAGGCCTTGAACCCTTCCTGTTCCAGGGACGTCGTACCATGGCTGACCCCAGCTGGGATATTTTCCTCCTTCCTCCTTCTCTTTTGTCTTTGTCTTAGTACCTAGTCTCAACCTTAATGGTCCTCAAAGCACTTTACAATGTGTTCCTCATTCACCCATTCACACACCAATGGTGACAGAGCTGCCATGCAAGGCGCTAATCTACCATTGGGAGCAACTTGGGGTTCAGTGTCTTGCCCAAGGACACTTCACATGCGGAAGGGCCGGGGATCGAACCGCCAACCTTGCGATCAGTGGACAACCCGCTCTACCACCTGAGCCACAGCCGCCCTCTGATAACTAAGTATAACACACATTAAAACCAAACCAACATGGTTAAAGAACAAAAAAAACTCACCAACAACCAAGGAATGCAAAAGAAAACAAAGGAATTTAAATATACAATTAGTCAGTTTCTTCATCACTGCTAACCAAATTAGATTTCAGTTCCAAATAAACATTGCTCATACATGTGGCTGTTTTGGCTCTGTATGTTGTTAACTTGAACTCTTCAGCTCGATTGTACAGTTTTGGGGAAAAGGAGAGTTCAACTAATCAGCTTGTGAGCTGAAACTGAAAATATCCTTTGTTTAGCTTTATAGCAGACAGTGTGCTGCAGCATGGGCTGGCTAAGTGCGACTAAGTGCCAGATTCACCGATACAGAGCTCCAGACTTATCTTTTCCACTTGTACGTGATTTGATCGCACCTCCCCGCCTCCTTTTTGGTTCGGCATGGTATTAACCCTGCACGCTGATAAACAGTCGTCTTAATTTGCATATCCTAGTATTGTAGTGATGTAAAAGTTAAAAGTAAATCGATATATGCAGAATATTTTAATCAAGACCGGTCTTTTCCTGGAGGTCGTCTGATATCACTGCTGTAAACTCTGCACAGACTAAACTCCTCCCATCTCTCTTCTTATTGGTTAGCGCTGCAGTTTACCAGTGTTCTCAAACGCTTCACTTGCTAGCTAGCTGCAGTTCACTCAGACAGGTGTGTGACCAGGTGTGAGCCCCATATTAGAATGTAAACACCGCAGTCAAGCATGTTTATGTAATCAGGAGAAGCCAAAATCATCGATTGTGATTAATATTCATTTAATTTAGCAGCTCGAGTGCTGTGTTAGCCTTTGTAATTGGATGTCTTACTTCTCTTTAAGAGTAATATCTCCCTGTGTCTACCTGCACTGTGATCATCAGGTGTATCCAAGCAGCCTTCTTAGCCTTCTCATGCTTTATCTAAACAGTTTGTTTCACACAACAGACTGAGAGAGTCGGCGAAGAAATAAAAGTGTGGCGGTTTGTTTACATGTGGAAGTTGGACTTTCGCTGTGGGGACGAAGGCAGAAAGACTTCCCAGGTACAAACAATGAATCTGCAGCTTTGATAAACACCGAAGTCCCAGAGATGCTGTTTCACATCCAAAAACTCGACTGGAACAAAAGACCAAGACTCACCGCTCAGCTCTAATCTCAGCGCTCACTGCCAGTCAGACTCGGAAACAAACGTTCAGAATGATTCATGTAGAAATCGGCTCTGGGACGCTGCAGGCTAATCGTCCCACGCCGAACACCGTTTTCCCCAAATCTCCACAACCGATGTGAAGAAGTTAGCGTGACAGTAAGAGCCGCATTAACAGGAAATGTGCCAGGCTGAAATAAACTGGAATTCTCCTTTTTACTCTCATGTAAAAACACATGTAGAGCTGTGCAGGTACCTTTATAGGGCAATTTACCAAGGAATCAATGCACACTCAAGAGCAGGTGGCGTCCATTGTGCATGATTTAAAAAAAAAAAATCACGTTGTTTGCAGCTTAAAGAATTTGCTGAATCTGAACACTTATTTTTTACACTTGCTGATAAAAGGGATTTAGAATAAAGCAAAAATGTTCTTGCATGAGGCCCATTGTCTGTCTCCTCTACCTACCCACTCTCTGTTTTGTCACCTCTGTTGCATCCTCTTTACCTTCCCCACGTTTCCTCCGCCATCCATCTCCTTGGTCTATTTGTCACTTTCTTTCCTCCTGTTATTCTTTCTCCTTTTGTTATGCTCTCTCTCTGTCGTCCTTGTCCGTCTCACACTCACTCTCTCTCTCCCCTTTTATATGCAGCACTTCTTTTTCTTTCATGTAACAGATCAATACAACCGAGCCGTGACTCATACATCCACTGCTATGTTCTCGAGACAGATGAAGAAAGGCAGATCAGGCGTTCGTCATGCCATCAATCCCCAGGCAATGCCAGGCTGGCAGGTCATTCATCTGCTTGACCTTATCAGGGAGGATAAAGGACGCGTTCCTATACTACTTCACTTGTTATCTGGCTCATTGTTAAAGGGGACGGCGTCTGAAACATCAACGTTTTGCTTTCAATTTGCCTCATGACCCCGCTAGTAAATCTTCATAGCTGTTGACCCGACTTCACCTGTGTCCCGGGAAGATCACATGGTTCTCCTGTGTTTGGGATACTCAAGAATTTGGGTGTACAAGCAGTATAAAGATGAAGTGACTGATCATACTGGTACTATGTGCTGTTCTGATGGAAAACCTTGGATTTTAACATCCGTGTTGATGAGACTCAGGCCTTGTCCACACGTAGCCGTGAATCTCACAAAACGAAGATATTTTTCTATGATTTGGCCTGTCAGATCTACGACATTGAAAACGATTCTTTTAAAAACCAAAGTGAAGATTTGCGAATTCTCCGTTTATACGTCAATAACCAGAGTTTTGCGTTTCGAAACGTCACCGCCTGCGACTAAATCTGTTCTTACGTCACATATGCGACCTGTGTTTACGTGTGGAAACAGTATGGACGCCCTCACAAGGTTTTTGGCGCTGTTTCTTGTACAGGCACTTTCTTCCTGCTTGTTTTTACAGCCCAGATACTGCTTCACATTCAACAACACAGTCGAAGGACAACGTTAAGGACGGTTATTTTCCATCACTTTGCCATTCCACGTCCTAGAGACTTACTCCGCTTACTCTGATTGGATAGGATTTGGGGAACTACTGCCACCTAGAGGTCTGGCATGCTTATGAATGTGCTTAAAAACACACTTTTGTGGTTAGGTGTAGATGAATTTTTTTCTAAAAACGAGGTGGTGTGTACGTGAGATTTTTTTTAGGCGTCGGGGGCAGGATATTCCGTTTTCAAAAACCCGGCTACGTGTGGATGAGGTCTTAGTCACCCAAATAAACACTGTCCCACTACAAGCCCACTCCCTCATGCTGATGGAAATCCCAAATGTCACTGGATGAAAATGCACCCCACCACATGGAAACAACACCAACCAATCAGGAACATGTGGAGGAACATGACAATGGTCCAACATGTTGATGTGACCTCCAGACTTCCTACAGCCCATTCTGATCAAGCATCAACAGGATGCAGTGGAACCAGTTGGATTGACAGAGGCCCCACTGCACAAGCCAGAGAAGCCAAAGGATCCAGTGGTTCCAGACCCCATAGGACACCCTGAGAGGTCCTCTGGTCCAATGGTTCAGAACATTTTAGACCACATAAGGGGGACCAACACAGTATTAGGCAGGTGGTCATGATGTTATGCCTGATCAGTTTAAGTACATGCTGAAAAAATTGAGCCTTTGTCTTCTATCACCGTCACCATGTTTGAACTCAATCACAAGCTAAACCGCTAAACTGCCAGACATCATAAAGTGATTTATGTTTCGTCAACAGTAAAGCGTTATGCCTCCGTTCAGATCCCTCCAAAGCTGAAGTGATGCTTACTTCCCAATCAGATGAAAATGCTGCATTAATTAAATCAACTTAAACACATAAAACAACAATGCAATCGAGAAGTCATTCCGTGCAACAGTCACATGACAGAAATGCAAAAACTTTTCGGTTCAACTGCAGGCAGTGTCACGCAAAGCAGAAAGGAGACAAGCATAGAAACAAATTAGAGTTTGGGAGTGAAGTAAAACACATTTGAGCATTAAAATAATGCGACATGGCTCACAAATAGTCAACAGAGGAGCAAGTTGTTGGAAGATACATTCAGAAAAAAAAAAGGAAGATACATTCAGCATGGTGAAACGTCTTTCTACAGCTGATGAGCAGAGTAGAGAGAGAACATCAATCATCATCAGACTTGCCCAAAATGACTAAAAACATGATTAAAACTGACTCAAAACCTGTTCATTATTATATAAATTACATAAACTCCTCCAAAGTTACTCAGAATTTGCCAGAAACGACACAAACTCCTCCGAAATTAATCGAAAATCATCAAATTGCCTCAAAATGTGTCCAAAATTACTCAAGAAATACTGAAAACCATCCATCTTTAAATAGTTTGACTATCCAAACCCACTGATTTCTAACTAAATGTTCAATTTCGTGACATGGAGGCATTTGGGATTGAGTCAAAATATAAATTCTAAATTTTAAAGCACACACATATGAAACTTTTATGCATATCTTAATTTTAACTCTACATCGTCAAGCTTTTTTAACTGAATGAAGATTAGAGTCATGCTGGTGGTTCTGAGCATCGTTTCTAACCTCCTAAACTTCAGGTAATTACTCTAAAATCCCCCGTTTAGCTAAGTTTATGCAGAAAGATTAATGCCGACACAAAATTATTTGATTATTTTCCATATTTCTCAATTAATCGTTGGATATACACTAAACGTGGAGCGGTGCAGACGCGCTGATCTGTGTTTAACACATGCAGACGGTCACGGACGGCAGCCTCAAAGTACAACGGAGCCCAACCTCAGCCCTCAGATCTGATCATTTCTTTCCAAACCTCCCAGCTTTTTGCAAACCCCCAGTAGAAAAAGTAGACTTTTAATGTGCTTTTCAAGGCTGATTAAATACCAGATTTTGGTGAAACTACACAAGTGTGTTGCTAAAGGGAAGTACTGGTGAACCTTGATGCACATTTGCACATTTTTAAGATCTTTCCAGCCAAACTCAACCAGACCCCCTACTGGATGCATAAACATGCACCATGATGAGCTCTGACACCAATTGATTTTTTATTTTGCCCTTAACGAACCATATTACTTATTCATTACAGGGAGAGGCATAGAGGCTGTAAATATTCATATCTTTGCAGGTAGAACACAAAGATCTTAACAAATTCCAACAGTATATTTGCATAGTGGACTATTACAGTTTTATGAGACCTTGAGTAAGAATCCCAGGTGGACTTGAGTTTGGTAAAAAGAACTTCCAGGTAGAAGATTAAATCTAGATCGAGGTCACTCTGGTATAAAAAAAAAAAAATCTGGTCTGCAGTCGTTGTGTTTGGAAGACATTTTGGATTGTTAGCCTTCTGTTGAAAAAGGAATATCAGTTTCAAACCGTGTCTCCTGAAAATGACAAGTACATTCTTGACAAGTACAGTGCCGTGCAGAAATATTTGCCCCCCTACAGTAGCCGTCTATTGGTGCATATTTCTCGCACTTAAGTGTTCCAGATCATCAAACTAATATTTAGATTTATTAAATATTAGATGGATAGTCCGCGAAACACGAAATGCAGTTTTTGATTTGTTGAAAGTCTGTATCACCCCCTTGAAAAAGTAATTGCCCCCCTGAACCTAATAACTGGTTGGCCCCTTGGTCGCAGCAACAGTTAAATGTTTGTTCCAGCTTGTGATCAGTCTTTTCCATCACTATGGAGGAATGTTGGTCCACTCTTCTCTGCAGAATAGTTTCAATTCAGTCACATTAGATGGTTTTCCATCATGAACTGACCTTTTAAGGTCTTTAACCAGCATCTCAGTTGGTTTAAAGTCCGGACTTTGGCTCGGTCACTACAAAAACCTCAGCTTTGTTGGTGGACTTGCTTGTGGTCTTTGGGTCTTTGTCTTTGCTGCATGAACCATTGGTGTTGAGCTTCAGGTCATGAACTGATGGTGGAGATTCTCCAGGAGGATTTTCTGATGGAGAGCAGAATTCATGGCTCCGTTAATTAAGTCGTCCAGGTCCTGTGGAAGCAAAGCAATCTTGAATATGCACTGGACATGCTGGAATAGCTTTATGTTGAGCGGTCATTGACTGAGCCATGGCTGTGCGTGAACCTCTGTTGTCTCTACAAGCAAATCTAGTGACCTAATGGCAAGCCTTGGACACTTTCTGGAGTGGACACCAGCACTGTGCTGAATTGCCAAATTCATTGCACAGCTTTTCTCTTGTATTTGTGGTGCATATGTGAGTTTGTCAGACAGTGTCATGGTTCTGAAATGGCTCTGAAGCTACCGCTGCTTAACATGTAGTTCAATGGGCTGTGCTTCACACTCATCCCGTTTGTTTCTGCCAACAAAAATGCAAAAGCTACGTGTTTGCTATCAACCCTCAGCCGTGTTGGATTAGAAGTGCCAGATTCGACTGAATATCTCGTCCCGGTTCTGCAAATGACTCGAACAATAGCTTGAAACGATCCACGCGGCGCTCTTTCTGTGCATGTTAGATCACAGGACATGAGAGAGAGTGGAGATGGGGATGCGGTTAATCTGCCACATGCTAACTATCTCAATAGTTAATTATTCTCCAGAAGCACAGACGTCACCTTGAAGTCAACAAAGTACTTCTGTCGTTTGTTATCAACGCCGCCGCCTGCAGCAGCGAACCCAGACTTTGTTCTCTGCGGCATCAAAATGAGAGCCGCTCTTGTTCTTAACAAGTTATTGAACAGTGCAAAGTATGGAAGTAACACGAGCAGAGATTTGGATGAATGAACTCCGAAGGCCTTTGATGTCTATTAAGTCTACAGAGGGAGATTTATAGATCCTCTTTCATTACTTAAGGCTGGAGGCATCTTCATCTCTTCCTCCATCTTTCACTTTGTCTTCTCTGACCTCTTACTTTTTCGGTCACTTCCATCTTCACCAGTCCTCCTCTTACCTCTGTCATTTATTAATATTTCACCTACTTGTCCCCAACTCCTCTAAAACTCCTTTATTCCATCTCCCTCCATCTTTACTGTGGATTTTTCTCCTTCCTGTCTCTCGTTTTCATCTCATTCCCGCCGTCTCCTTTTCAACTCCCCCCGCCACTTTGTCTCACCTCCGTCTCACCGAACGAGCAGCCGGGAGTCTGCTTAGCATTCTCAGTAACTCGAGCGGCAGCGGGGGGCTTTTTTTTAACTGTCGTTTTGTCGGAACAAGCGTCTGCCTTGTTAGTTGGAGATTTTGGCGAATGAAAGGCAGGAATCTGAAGGGGCAATCCTCGAGAATCCCCGTTTTTGTGTTGTAGATTTCGCCTACAGCTTTCATTGCTGCAGGGTGTTTCCTGTCAGTCACACCGTGTGAGCAGAGCCGTGACCCCTTTGGACCTTTTTGATTATTAGCAATTCTTTACTGTTGCCTCTGTTATGATTGGTTTTACTGTTAAGTGGTTTGGGGATTGTTTAGACTCTTTCAATACGATACCTGAGTTCACGTCCCAGAATAAGGGAGTGTAAATGTTGCTGTCTGTCTGTCAAAGGACATGCTTGCGATTGATTTCCTTAGTTGTTTGTCCAGCAGAGCATCTCCAACTCCACTGTCTGCAGCACATGTAGCAGAGTGTGCATCACAGCTGAGCAGACTGATGACATGCTGTATACGCTGTTATCGATAAATCATTCAAACAGCATTCAGAAAATTAGCTGAAATGTAGTTTGCTGTGTGCAGGATAATCTGAGCAGGACATTTTATGACAAATCTAAACATTACTGTCAATGCTTTCAGGTACTTGAGGCGATGTTTCTACTGTAAATCAATTTCCTGATGCTGAATCTACACTGATCAGGCATGACATTATGACCACCTGTCTAATACTGTGTTGGTCCAGAATGCTCTGAACCATTGGACCAGAGGACCTCTCAGGGGGTCCTATGGGGTCTGGAACCACTGGATCCTTTGGCTACTCTGGCTTGTGCAGTTGGGCCTCTGTCAATCCAACTGGTTCCACTGCATCCTGTTGATGCTTGATCAGAATGGGCAGTAGGAAGTCTGGAGGTCACATCAACATGTTGGACCATTGTCATGTTCTTCAACATGTTCCTGATTGGTTGGTGTTGTTGCCATGTGGTGGGGTGCATTTTCATCCAGTGACATTTGGGATTTCCATCAGCATGAGGGAGTGTGTTTGTTGTTGGACCATGTTTATTTGGGTGTCTAAGTCTGATCAAGGTTTTCCATCAGAACACCGCATAGAACCAATATGATCAATGCTATTCACTTCACCTGTCAGTGGTCATAATGTTGAGGCTGATCGGTGTTGCTGATACATTACACCTGTCAAATCTACTAAATTTGTCCTCAAAGCTTGGGATAAAAAAGATCATTTAGGCAAGTTTGAATGAGAAATGACTTGTACATTGGAGCAGTAGTGTTTTGTCTGTGCTTGTACAGATGTTTTTAAACCGCTTTGGAGCAGTGACCTCTGACAGATGAGATATCAAGCATCACTATACCGTCTCCATTGTGACGGCTGATTAATGATTTATAAATTATGGCCTGTGAATATGTTAGAAAACACCAAATCTAAAGTTCAACCCCCAAACATTTAATTTACCGGTATAAAACAGACACAAGAAGCAAATCTTCACATCAGAGAAGCTTGGACCAGCACCCCACTACTTCTGTTACTTCATTATTCCATGAATCAATCAGCCAGACAGTCCTTTTCATCTACCAACTAATCACTTCACTGATTGTTGCAATAATTAATTGCCTCATTACTTCATAATTAGTTGTTTCAGCTGTAGATTTTAAAGGCTTAATTTATGTTGATGAATGTGTGTCAGCGTCATGTTTTCTGCTTTCCTCGCAGACACACCGATCAATACTGATTTAGAAATGACAGAACACACAGAGAACAATGTCGTGCATATAGATAATCAATCAATACCCTGAAAGGGAAAATAATTGAAGTAGAGCATGCCAACTCAGAAAAACAGTTGTTCTTCTGACACCCTCTCCGACTGAATATGTTTTAGAATTCTACTTGGTGCAACTTCTTATTCAGGATTAGCGGATCGAAATGTGCGCTTTATCATAAAATAGGCATTTCAAGGTTGGGAACTTAGCCGGAGATTAGTTTCTGGGAATCAGTTAAACAAGAAAAGAGCACAGAGGGGTGAATAAAAAGCCTGAGAAGCTTCTCCTGAGGGTTGCCCTTGAATTGTCTTAATGTTGGTCGTAGAAGACGGAAGAGGATTATTCTGCTTTGCAGTCATTAGAAGTGGTTCTGGATCCGTCATCTGCCTTTAAGTGAAGCGTAGAGACACTGAGCTTTCTTCAGACACCTTACCTCCCCCCTGGTCTGCTACTCAAACCCACACCACTGAAAATCTGCTGTCAAGGATTTAAAATGCAAATGGTAAAAGCTCTCCTAAACCCTCGACTCGCTCGAATCGGTCCAGTGAACCACGCAGAGCTACGACTGTCTGGGTGTTGATGTGGTCATTAGTGTTAATCTGCAGTGACACTAAGTGTTGATTTGAGGGCGTTTGTTCAGTCTGAGAGCTGATCAGACTCTGTGGCAGAAACCTAAATTTGGTGGCTGTAGTAGGGTCGGTTTGTGCAAATTAACATGCTCAACTTTGACTTTTGTCTTTTTTTAACTAGAGGAAAGTAAATGCATCGTCTCACTTCACTGTCAGAGACGTTGCATGTGACATTGGCCAATAGCTTCTCCTCATAGATAACCATTTATACTTCAGACTGATGAATATTAGCTTGCAAATATGTTTGTTGGAAATTGTAGCACGGTTCTATATTTTGTCCAGCAGAGATGCATCGAAAGTGTTAATGTTAAACGTCCTGCTCAGGACACTTTCCCTATACATTATGTCAAATTTAGCTTCATGAGATCCCTGACTACATAAGATTTTTTTTTTTAAATCAGACTAAAAAAGTCAAATCCAGCTGTCAGGAAATTACATTCCACTTCATCTGGCTTTAACACACCAGTTTCTAATGAATTATTCAACATTTTAGCCCTTTTTTGCATTTGATTATTATGATCTTGGCACTGAAACTTGACAGGTTATCTTAATGTTCGATTGAAAAGGTAAAGCAGTTCATATAATGTTCAAAAAACATTTAAAAAAATGTCCATTGCATCTATTCAGGACCCAAAGTGATGTCCTAAGAAATGCTTGCTCTGTCCAGCTGATGGTTAAAACATAAAACAGAGAGAAGCATTCAGTTTTTACATTTGAGAAACTGGGTGTGGAACTTTTTGTATGTAAGTCACCGTCCGTTACATTCAAGCCAAACATGTTCACACAAAGCTGATTGAGCCCATCAGCACCACTGTGGCTACGCATGAATTAGTAGCAGCATAAACTAGTAGAAAAACATAGAAAGCGATGATTGTGCAATTACTCTCACTGCCAGAGGGGGGAGACAAAAGTTCTGGGTTACTAATCAGTTTCCTCGTTGCACTGACTGAATGATGAACTTGAACAAAAAGAACAAGTCATCGCCGCAAAACAAGAAGTGACCTACTTTCAAGGTGGCTATGCTAATGGCTAGCACCTGAGGAGGCCGTCACAGATTACCTGGGAAACAATAACACATAATGCTTTAAGATGTGGATCTTAGAAGGCAATAAAAGTCATAGAACAGTTAAAGATTAAGAAAACAGAAGAACTGTAGGCGTCATAGCAGGAGAAGAGAAGAAAGAAGAGGTCGGATGATGCTCAGATTTGTGACTTCTCTTACTGCTGTACATGTTTAGCTGTCGTAGCAAATACTATAATTAATGATGTTGTCTAGTTATGAAAAACAGGTCACCTGATTTGATTAATTTCAGGTGTCAGTCTCCATAACGATGACCAGTAATCGGTACTGGTCCCTTGTCTTTACTAAGCACCTTTAATCCTTCATAGTATTTGGTGACAAACATACACTGATCAGACATAACATTATGACCACCTGCTTAATATTGTGTTGGTCCCCCTTATGTGGTCCAAAATGCTCTGAACCATTGGACCAGAGGACCTCTCAGGGGGTCCTATGGGGTCTGGAACCACTGGATCCTTTGGCTACTCTGGCTTGTGCAGTGGGGCCTCTGTCAATCCAACTGGTTCCACTGCATCCTGTTGATGCTTGATCAGAATGGGCTGTAGGAAGTCTGGAGGTCACATCAACATGTTGGACCATTGTCATGTTCCTCCACATGTTCCTGATTGGTTGATGTTGTTTCCATGTGGTGGGGTGCATTTTCATCCAGTGACATTTGGGATTTCCATCAGCATGAGGGAGTGTGTTTGTTGTGGGACGATGTTTATTTGGGTGTCTAAGTCTGATCAAGGTTTTCCATCAGAACACCACATAGTACCAATATGATCCATGTTAATCACTTCACCTGTCAGTGGTTTTAATGTTGGGGCTGATTGGTGTATAAACTAGCAGATCTACAGAAAGTATCAGAACATATGATCCTGATGTTTTTCTATCTGTCCTCTCTCCTCAGTCTACCCAGCTGACCCTGACTACTACGGCCGGCCAACAGTCCAGGAGTTCCCCCAGTTTGACATCGTAGAGGACACCTATTCCACCTCCACCATGGACTCTCGGAGGAACTCTCGTTTCGGCGGCTTCCCGTTCCCTCTGGACCGATGTGACCGCCGCGCACCCCTGCCGCCGTGCTACAGCAACCAAAACCTGGACGACTTCCTGGGTCCGGACGGGCTCCCTATCCCAAGCTCTCAGTGCCCCAACGAGTACACCGCTATCAGCTACTACCCCACCCAGCACACCCGCAGCCTCGACAATGTCTCGGGAGGCTACAAGAGACTCAGCATGCGCCTGAGCGTCGCCATGCCGTCGTATGCGGAGAATCCCGGACAGTCGCCTGCGGCAAACCCTGCCCAGCCTCAAACACGACCTGCGGGGCGGAACCCGCGCAGCTACGACGGGTCGAGCATGGTGGAGAGCGATTATGGAAGCTGTGAGGAGGTGATGTTTTAAGCCTGCCTCGTGGCAATCATTTCTGGAGGTTTTTCATTTCTAGCACATGCCACCTATCAACTACCCCTCCATTCTAAGGCAGCTTTGTGTGCAAGTACCCTTCTCAGACGGGTCCGTTTGACCAGCCGGAGGTTGTAAAATCTGATCTTTTTTTCACTCTGATGGAGATGAAAGCGACACGTGAAACAACAGCCTTTGATTTGCTTCGTCGTCTCGCTGCGTCGGACCAGATGGGGGGTCTTCTCGGTTGCGTCCACGGAAGAAGTTCAGCAGAAGTTTATCTTTTTTTCTCTAAGAGACGCCACCGGAGTCGTCGGGGTTGTGAAAACAGTATTACTGACTTGGCTGAGCACTGTTTAAAAGTCTTTTATGAGCTTCAGCATCACGTATTTGCCTCCCAGAACAAGAGACTGCATCCAAAACATGTTCAAACTGTCTGCATTTTGCTACGCCGACTATCCAACCTCTCTCAGCTGTGCCAAACATCGATCATTGTACACGAGACAGCAGGCACAAGGAAAACACTGTTGATCTGACAGCACAACGTTCAGACAACAATGCTCAGTCCTCAGAAAAGAGGTTTAATAAGGACGGTTGCACCATAAAGGTTTATCGTATGCACATCCTACAGCGTGTTGGTGCTCGTCAGATTTATGTGGTCATAAACGACTTCCAGGAATGCACCGGTTCGCCGTGCGCCCGATCCACTATTTCAAATTCAAACGCATTAAAAGTGACATTAAGCACATTTCACGCAGGATCAACATTTCAATGAACTCTTTAATCTGCTTACCGTCGCTGTTGTTTATTGTTAGTGTCTGTTGCGATGACGACGAGGGCCGGATCCTCACGAAAAGAAAAAAAAACACAAGTGATAAGGTGATGTTGTTTGTGAAGTGTGTGTTTTTAATAAGTGTTACGCTGTTGTTATCAATACTGTAGAAGTTCTGTAGATTTATACAGCCTGTAAGAGTCTCTCTGTGGATTTTAATGAGTCTGAACTGGATTAGAGTATTCTTCTTTGGAGCAAACGTTTGTGTGTTTGTGATCAAGTTCTGCCCTGCAGTGTTGCCGCCCTCGGTGATTCTTTGAATGTGGGAAATGTTCTGCAGCAGGAATAAACTGTCGACGCAGCCATTTTAAATGGTGCGAATGTACAGATTAAAGGGAATGCTTGTTTTGGTCCGAGGCTTGTTTGCGGGTTAAAAAGGGAATCTGTTGATGGGAGAGTTCATGTTTAGCCTGAGCAGCAGTTTCTAAATGGAGCCAATCTTCAAAATTCAACATTTCTTTAAAAAAAAAAATGCTGCACTACATTTATTATGACCTATGTATCCGTTTGTGCTCTATTGTTTTTATCACTATTTAATCTGCTGATAAGAAAAAAGACGTCCATCACATTTTTCAAAACCAAATGCAGCATCTTTAAAGAGGTAATCAGATACTCATTTTATAATAACTATAATGTGTTCTCCCTTAACAGACCATACTGTGGTAGCTCTGCGTTGCACCTGTTCAGTAATAATCCACTGTATTTCAATAGATGTGTTGCTGTAGCTGCACAAAGCCTCATGCAGAATGTAGAAATGTAGATGAGCAGATGTTTCAGCCCACTGCAGGAGCAACATCAGGATATAATACAAACATCTACTGTTCATCTGATAGCTTCCATCACTATAGCGAACAACGTTAGAAGGTGATTATGCCGCCCAAACAACAACACACCCCCCGACCAGGTCACCTGTGAACACCAGCGCAGACCGACAGCGTCAAAGATCCACAAACGACGGTGGAAGTGTGCACTGTGTTCACACGTGCCGGGGGTGCAGATGACGCCTGTAAAATCAAAGCCGGTACCAACCGAACGGCTAAAGGCCGGAACACGCTACAGGATGTTTCAAAACTTCTCAGATTCAGAGACCAAACACTTGAAGATAACAAAAGACAGATCACACAAGATTTCTCTCTTCTGATCTTATAGTGTGGTGTTCACTACAGGGCACACTAACCGATCCTTCAGCAGACTATCAGGTTCTTCACGCTCAGTATTCCAAATCTCACGTAGTCAAACGTGACTTCAGTGTAAATAAACATGAAGGAATAACGGTGTTCCTTTCTTCAGTAACCAGTAATCTAATTGATCACTCTTCCCATCATTATAACGTCGTCACCGTTGCTGCCAAAAATGCGGCGCGTTACTAGAATTAAAGCTGTTTTTCCATCAGACCATCAGATCTCTGAGCCGAGGGGCAGAGATTCTTTAGGGCTGTCAGAATTGACACGTTAGTGCGGATTAATCCATCATCATGATTAATCTGATTGAAATTTTTAGTGACGGTAACTCTACTGGTTTGTTTTTACTTCCTGTTCCATCAGTCAGCTGAGTCAGCTCGCGTTTTGATTGGCTTAAATCCGGTACACGTGACATCACACACTGAGCGTGCTCGCCCCACACACAACAGGGTTTATAGTCCCAAATATTAAACATGTTCATTATCTACGATCTCTCCTTCCGAGCGAATCGGACCGGACATAATCACTCTTAACACACCACAGGAACATCAGACACCATGTCGTTTGCAAACATCCGACAGTCGGGCCTTTGCTGGATTTGATCGTAAGGAGATCGGGACAAAAATCAGCCCGATTATCCTGTAGTGTGAACCGGCCTTCAGAGAGACACCAGGGCACCGCTTAGTGCCAGAGCAAAGCATCTGCTGTAACTGGGAGGTGTTGCCGTGCACCAGGGCTGGGTCGGATATGAAAGTCAAAGACAAAGAAATGATCCTTTGTGAGTTTCTCGTTCGTTCTGCCAAATCTCTCCCATCTGGCAGCGTAGAAAAGCTAAATCACAGCCCTCAATCTGCAAGCATTAATACACATTAAGTCAGGTTTTACGGCCGTCTGGCTCAGCTTTGGCTCCACTGAAGAAGAGAAACTGACTCGCCTGGCTACCACAGCATGCTCAACATAACACCTTCTATTTATCTGATCCACGCAGGCCAAATCTTAATCACCTGAATCTGGGGAATCTGAGAGCACACGCTGTAAGCTGAGGGTTGTGAATACTATGTTTATCACTGGTGGTTTGACTGTGACTGCTGTTTTAGTTGAAACTGTTTTGTACAGAAGAGTCGTTCTCGTCTGCAGGTGTCGTGTTGTACAGTCGCTACCCGTGTGTTCACCTGAATGTACGTCATAACGTGAGCTTCGTTTTCATTCATAAAGTTTATTTTTGTATCAATGTGGGCCTCCCCATGTTTTGCTCTGTTGTTTCTCTGTGAGAGATTTTTATCAAGACGCCGTCTGTCCATTTGTTTTCTGATGCTGTAAAGAGAATATGAATAAAGACGTTATCTTCTATAAACTGCGATTGAAGAGGCCGGCCTTCTTGCTGCTCTAAAAGCACACGTCTGTGGGTTTCATCAGCGCCTGGAAAAGTAAAGCGAAGAAAAAACCATCCAGACGGGACCATCAGAGGAAGTCAGGGGTAATCTGAATTTGCTCATGCACGTCGCGGTACGATCATTTTCTGGGTTGCTCTGGAGAGAATCTGCTGAGCGACTTCTGAGCCGAACCTTTAGAGACCTGATCGATGTGTATCGAAGCAGTTTAGATGACGACAACAGACGGAGCCCTTTGAAGCCATTAAAATGAGGATTTAATCATGATATACAAGAGATAGTCTGCTTTGAATCAAACTTCACAAACTCTAGAGTAGGTGCCAAGATCACGCAGGTATCTGGGTGTTTAGAGAATATTTAGTGATTTTAAAACACAAAAAAAGGCTCATGGAGGGTTTTAAATTGGAATCCGTTATCAGAGAACATCATCTTGTTTTGACAGACACACAACAGCTTTTAAATACCTTCAATTATTTAAATCCTTGTTTAGATTTGGTGCCCCACTGGCCGGCTGCAACTAACTCTGATTTTTATCACTAAACCATAATATAAAGCTTCATTTTCAAATTAATGTTTAGCTTGAAGTTCATATTTTGTGGCTGAATAGCTGTGGGTGAAGCAGCTGACTTCACCGTCCAGTCAGCTTGGAAGAAGGGGATGGGAGTCCAAGGAGGTTCCAAACAAACATCTGGTGTCAGACCCCAACCAACTGGTCCCTGGTACCAAGCTCCCAAGGAGACGGTGGTCCAGGCTCAGTGGTTTCAGGACTGGACATGGCCCCTGCTTGGCCAACCTTCACAAATGGAGCAGTAGCCCACAGTGAGCTTATGGAGAGGAGCACATCATGGAAGTCTGTCCTCTCCAAAGACTGAAAGGAGGATTAGTCACCCTCCATACGGCAGGTCAGGAGCTGCTTGGCTTAAGGACTTTGCATTCGCTAAATAAATAGTGGCCGAACAGAGCCTCTCAGGATAGTTTGGGGTTTCTTTTTACTACATTATGTTGGTAAAAACATCTACCTGCCAGCCGTCTAGGGTTCAATCCACATATGGAAAATCTGTCTTAATTACCAAACCCAACCAGTGCATGCAAATATCTTTAAATTCCAAAAATAATTCTGCACATTGCACAAAACATGGGCTATAATAAGGAACAGATTGGGTTTTAATCAGCTCCAGTACCAACCATGAGGATCAGCTCAGCTCACCTTTAGGTCAGATCGCTGCAACACAGTCAAAGCTGAAGCCACTTCCCTGAAACTAAGACGTTGCTGAACTACAAAACCACGACAGTCCACTTGCAGTCGTCGAGCAGTGCTACGGAGTGTTGCTTGGCCGCTTTCGACACTTTCTGCACTGTTTTGACAAGATTTTGTTGGTGCGCTCGCGATTAGTATTTAGCCAAAGGAAGAAAAAACACTAAAATCTAAATCTACATGGAGTCAAGTGTATTTTAGACACATTTTACACAACACAGCGATGTTGGCCATTTGTATGCATCTCATAGCACTTCACACAGTAAGGTAAAGACCTTACGCGTTTTAAACAAACAACAGAGAGCCCAACAATCCAACGTTGTCTTTGGATTCCCTATGAGCAGGCAGTCAGCAACGGTGGGAAGGAACCAAAAAAAACACCTCCGACAGAACCGGGCTCAGGGAAGGCGGCCGTCTGCCTCGACCGGTTGGGGTGAGGGCGGGGATGGCAGGATAGCTAGATAGATAGGTGGGCTTTTGAGCTGAAACAATTAATGGGATTCCATCAGACGCTGCATTTCCACAGTCAGTGAAATGGGTGAGTGTGTTTGGAGCTGCGTGCTGATGCGTCATTTTCAATTCGGTTTTGTGAGCGATTTCCTCTTCCTTAGCATCTCATAGTGCATATAAGGATCATAACGATGTAAAACAACAGATGCAGTGATCGTATAACTCCTCAGAGACGTTTCTGAAGTGCTGGGTGCAGTTCAGGCCACACAGCGGATGACACGAGACGAAGGCAGCGCCGCACCGAACGCCCGGTCGTCTGAGATTCTGAGAATGCTTTAGTGTGACAGGATGACAGAATGTGTGTTCGGGTAAAACAGAGGAGGCTGCTGAGATCGAGCTGTGACAGTTAGAGTCTATATTATAACAGAAGCAGCTCTTATCTGACCCAGTCTGCAACTCTCTGCCAGACCCTGACGTTACCTGATAACATGCTGCGTATCAGAGGCTGCAAACACTCCCCGCTGCTCTGATTTCTGTCCCCGGAAGGCCTCAAATATATCATCAGTCTGGACTGATGTATTTTCATATTTGTTAGGGTGAAACCTACTTTCCCCCCGAAACTTCTTGTACTTTGGCTTCAAGTCATGTTTTCCAAAAAGAAACCTTTGAACAGTCGACGGCTCCTGCTCTGCTGCTCTCGATGCTGCTCCAGATGTCTAGATGTAACATCCCATCATCTATATTTACAGTGATCCTCTCCAAAGCAGACACTTGAAACACATCACAGGTGTGAAGCAAAACACTCAAAGCAAAAAACTCAGATTTGTGTTTCACATAGACGTGAGATTATTGAGCTAGAGGTAACCCAAGTATCAGCAGGCAGATCATCAACTATCCATCATTCTTTTATTGATCAGAATTGTTATTCTGTCTGATCAAACTAAATTTAAAATATGGTCTGAACACAGAGAAGAGATGTTGTCAAAGTTACCACAAACACTACAGTCACTGTGATTAAAGTCACCAATGATCGCACTTGGTTTCATTATTGTGGGCCAACGTTACCGGTGGGTTGCCGGTTCGCGTCCCCGGACCAGCAAGAGGCTGAGTCGCCACCACTGTGGGCCCTTAACTTACTGCATTTGGATGGGTCAAATGCAAAGAAGGAATTTCCCCAAGGGGACTAATAAAGTTCCGATTATTATTATTAAAAGACAGCCAGCTCTACTGTTATTTATCATGTCTGTGCGTAACATTCTTCAGTCCCTCCAGGAATTCATGATGCTGTGATCGCAACAATTAACGCTAATCCAACCAATCTCCATGAATTCTGCACCACCTTGCAATTTGTCCAATCACCGCTACTTTTCCCCAATTTTGTCCCGCCTCCCGTGAGTTCCACCAATCACAGCAGTCCCCAGTAATGCACGTACGTCACTGGATCCACTTCCTTGTTTATGGTTTGAAGATACAGATACGTCTGCAACAAAAACTACTGCAAAACAATTCCCTGATGTTCTTCACCAAAGCGGAGCTAAACTGTTTTCACCCCGTGGAATATTGAGGTGGAACACAAACCAAAACCATCCACTGACAAACACTTTTCTACCGTAAACATATCAGGAGAATGGGTGAAACCAGCGGACCACAGACCAGACAAACCACCGTGATGAAGCTGTTGCATCCAGATCTGTGGCAGCACTGAAACAATGAAGGTCAGTTAGATTCATTAACTGACGTGACGAGCTGTGAGCGTGTGTGTGTGAACACGCGTGTGCCAGGATGTGGAATTAACTTTTAAAACTTCTAAAATTTTTAATGAATTATACAAAACAAAGAAAAAAATGCAACTTTTGGACAATTTTTTACCGTCTCACGCAAAACGTCGCAACTTACATCGCAATTTTTTAGAAAAGCTGCTGCGAATTCAGGCATTTTAGGAGCAACAATCTGGAAAAACGCCCAAGAAATCCTGGAGGAACTGATTCTTGGAAAGCCTGATGCAGTTGTAGAAGCATGCATCGTTAGAATAGGTTCCTTGCTTTTACAGGTTAATATTCATTGAATTTTGACACAAAAATGCCAAAGTGTCTCTTTGATTACTAATAACTGATACTGGAAAATTAAACCCACCTCAGACGCCGCCCTGCTCTGCAAACTTACAGCATGGTCTCTAGTCTTAAAGCCTCCAATGAGGCTCAGACTAAAAATTATTTTCACTGCGGATGAATCAGTCCATTATTTTCTTGATTAGTCATTTAATCATTTGGTCTCTAAAATGCTCGGTGCTCCCCGAAGTCATAAGTAACATCCTGAAGTGTCTTATTTTGTCCAAAACCCAAAGATGTCTGGTTTATTCTCATTGAGAAGTAAAGGAACCAGAAAATATTCACATTTAAGAAGCAGGAATCAGAGAAATTTGCCTTTTTTGTCCTTAAAAATGACTTAAGGTTATTAATTAAACATCAAAACAGTTGACGACGAATAAAATAGTTTTTTTTTTGTATAAGGACAATAAAGAGCTCTTCTATTCTATTCTAATCCAAATTGCTGCAGCGTTAACCTGCACCACAGGAAAAACTTAGCAAAAGAGATTTTTAAGCTTAAATTGACAGCAAACACAAACACCTGCACATAGTAAATGTAGTTCACTACTACAGCTAAATAAACACACGTAGAATACAGCAGAAAAACTGTCAAAAAATTTAAACAACAGGAGAAGGAAAAGACAACCTTCATAGAAAACAGCAGCTACACTCAGTGATGCACAACTCATCTACTGTTGCAACGTCTGTGTCGGCCGGTGCAATTATGACCACAGGAGACTGGTTTAATCAGATGGAAAAACATCTTCTACATGCAGACGTGAATGTGAAGGACTGTTCTCTTTTTCTGGCTGCTCATTCACAACAAATAGAGGACTGATCAGATTCTGTACGAGCAGCGAAGCAGGCGTCAATGACATGATTATATGGCGTAGAAACCAGGAGCAAATGGAGGCCAGCAAGCAAGCCAAACAAAGGCGGATGCTCTGCTTACAGCGATCAGGTATAACATCATGACCACCTGTCTAATACTGTGTTGGTCCCCCTTATGTGCTCCAAAATGCTCTGAATCATTGGGAATCATGGACCAGAGGACCTCTCAGGGGGTCCTATGGGGTCTGGAACCACTGGATCCTTTGGCTACTCTGGCTTGTGCAGTGGGGCCTCTGTCAATCCAACTGGTTCCACTGCATCCTGTTGATGCTTGATCAGAATGGGCTGTAGGAAGTCTGGAGGTCACATCAACATGTTGGACCATTGTCATGTTCCTCCACATGTTCCTGATTGGTTGGTGTTGTTTCCATGTGGTGGGGTGCATTTTCATCCAGTGACATTTGGGATTTCCATCAGCATGAGGGAGTGTGTTTGTTGTGGGACAATGTTTATTTGGGTGTCTAAGTCTGATCAAGGTTTTCCATCAGTGGTCAGGATGTTGTGGCTCATCGGTGGATGTAGAGTCCAAATGTGGCGGCACCACCTTTAGTCTGTTCTGTTCATGTCATTAACTGATTCTCATTCCATGACTTAAACCGACGAAGGCCAAAATGAATGCTTTCTGTCTGACATGTTTGAGAAATGGGCTTCAAACACAACAGCATCACGCCGTAACAAGGCTGTACGATCAATCCCAGAAGAGTCTCCTGCTCTGAAACCATCACGTCACTTCCAGCTGTTGGAATCTCCCAGTAATAAAAACAAAATGCATTCGTGTCATATCAATAAATTAGGAGGATCAACTTTTAAATTCCAAATCAGAGCCTTCAGTTTTTGCAGCAGGTAGGAAATGACGGCGTGCCGAGGTCGGTGGGTTGCATTTCCAATCTGTGAATGCATACTTAATGACGATTTGATATTCTGCTGCTGGTGCATTTATTTTTCCTATGCATACTGAGCATGTCGTGCACTTTGAAGGGTGACGTTTGTAATTTCCTCGTCTCTTATGCCAGTTTAAGTTTGTACGCTTGACTTCAGAAATATACATTTCAAGATTAGCAGCGACCTGTGCTTTTTTTTTTTTCTGCAAACAGAAACCATAAATCCACTGTTATATTGTGATATTATCGTCTCCATCTAATCTAATGTTTATATAGAACTGTAGCCGGTGCAGCTGATCAATACAAACTTGGAGGTAGCTTATATTTGATGTAGAAAATGGGTATTTCATCTGTATGCTGTTCCCAATGTGTAAATAAACTGGCTTTGTTTTTAATCCCCAACGCTGTGAGGTCCGTCTCCGATTAATTACAGCGAACATGTGATGATTTATCAGTTAATGACCTGCTGAGCTGCCAGACAGACCCCGAAGCATCGACAGGTAACAGTTTACATGAGCTCCTCCATCACTGAATGCTGTCTGATGGAGCTCCACTGACTGTTCAGCATCATTAGGGTGGTATTATTAATAAATGATGACTCCATGTTGGCTGAGGGGCTCTTTATTTCTAACGGTCACCTCCAGAGCAATTATCAAACGACAAAAACACAAATTCACAATACTGTTCTATCTTTTCCTGCATTTTCCTGTCAGGTAAACATGATGCATCCGACACACATGTAGGAGGTGTGTGAGGCCGGTCCCCGTCTTTAGACCCCAGCTGTGGAGCTGCCTGTCCTCTCCAAACAGCTGCCAATCACTCGCTGCGTCGCGAACGCGGTGAAAACACATCAGATCACTGGTGTCAGACTGAACGGCTGTTCGTATGTCGGGTGACGAGTTCACGGAGCAGAAACAAGGCTGCATGTTGTGATGCAGTCTGAACATCGAGGCCTGTAATTTACGATCATTATTATTACGACAACACGCAATCACATATAATGCGCCTGCACACGCTGACGGCCGTTCTGGATTTCTGTGGCCTCGGGGTCGACTTGGACGTCCGTGAACAATCAGCTTAAGCAGTGGTAACAACACAAACAGACGTGACCTGATGGGCCGCGAACAATTCACAACGCTCAGCCGCTGCAGCGAACCACAAACAGAACCACATCATCACACATGTCGACAGCACACTTAGCAACCATCCGCCTGCTTCATTACCATCTAAACAAGTCAAGAGAAGGAATGGATGGACGGAAGAGAAGGAAAGATGTGCCTGCACTAGCAGCCTCAACATACCGGCAGTGTCTTTTCATTATGTGGCCTCACTAAGCTATGAAGCAGGTTATCGTCTCGGTAAAGTCTGCCAGGCTTTCTGAGGTGTTTCTGGCGTTAGAACCGGAAGACAAACTGCAAACATGGATCACAAGAAGAGGAGACTATGATCCTAAACCAATATGAGGGATTTAAACCTGCAGCACAGACTGAAAACAACTCAGCAGCTGCAGCCAAAACTCACATTCAGTGTGGTATTTTTACAGCGTGTAGGAAAGGTTTTACTCTTTCAGCTGCTTGGCGATGTTGAAAATTACAAGTGGTTGAATTAGTGCGAATGAATGATGATCAGCCTGTTAGCCGTGGTGGTGGAAGATAAGGCTTTTAGTTCTTCTGTGACCCTGTTGGTCTGTCTACTGATGCTACACTGAGAGGCATTTAGGAAACATCTGTAAATTCTACCGTCCATCCATAAGTTTGCTGCCCTGGAAAACAGGACAACAGGACAAAGAAGTGGCTTTGAAATCGCCCCTCCTTTAACTGTACTGTCTGTGCACTGAGCTCCACGGGACCTCGCTGAAATGGCAAAGCCGTTTTCCAAGACAACTAATCAGTCCACAGGAAGTGTTGATGTGAACATAAGCAGCTGTGGAACAGGTCTGGAGCTTAGCATAAGTTACCACCATCGTGATGCTGTGTTTGTGGTCAGTCTATCTACATCCTTCAGCAGCTTGCAGCAACAACCATTGAACCAGTGGTGAAATCGCGTCTTAAGCTAATAAAACGACCATTAGATCGTGGGGATGTAAGGCTGCACAAAAAATACACTCCAGCTGAGGACGTGGTTCAGTGGGTTTTTCATACAGCTGAAGCAAGAAATACATAACAACCTCTTCATTTACAGATATGTTGCCGTTATAATCACATATGACACGAGCTACTGCAAGCTTAACAAAAAGAAACTGGGGAAATTGTCTCGGCAAGCTCAGTTATATTTAGTGTTATAGTCAGAGATGGCCACAGTGGACGGTGAGGAGGATAATGGATGGAGGGTTTTGGGAAGGCTTGACACCGACACCACGGTGTAAAAAAGTGATAGAGGAGCGCTGGCGGCTGATGCCCCGAAGGCAGAGGAAAACACCTGCGCCATGACACCCTCATTTATGATGTCTTTAGGCTCCACATTTAGACCGGCTCAGTGGAAAAGCACTGACAAACACTGATGGATGCATTTGAGCATTCATTTGTAGATGCCATATCAGTTGTTTCTAAAAATATTAACTGTAATAACTTTTCATCCATGCACAAACACATCTCATAGACACGACAGACCATCAATGTAAATGAGCAGAAACCCCAGACCCCTCAATGAAATTTGGTTTTACCCATGAAGCTGGTTTTGTTTAGTCCCTTTACATACACAGATCAGACATAACACTATGACCATCTGCCTAATATTGTCTTGGTCCCCCTTATGTGCTCCAAAATCTTCTGAACCATTGGACCAGAGGACCCTCAGGGGGTCCTATGGGGTCTGGAACCACTGGATCATTTGGCTACTCTGGCTTGTCCAGTGGGGCCTCTGTCAGTCCAACTGGTTCCACTGCATCCTGTTGATGCTTGATCAGAATTTTAAACTGAACTCAACTGTACTAAACTGCTGAACTGTAACTCTACTGAATATAATACAACAGAAATTAAACACAACAAGGTTTCGCTCAGTTTAGTCACTGAGACGGAGGGCGTGCGATTTAACTTCTCTGTCTCATTACAGGTCATCTGACTGGCATTAACCAAGATACTAAAGACTCTCTGCACACAGCACAACAATAAGACAACGGGTCAACTGTCTTTCTTTCAAAAGTTACATGGAAACTGCATCATTCCACAAATGCCAAAGAACTGGCAGGTATTCAGTCTCTATACGGTGCCAGATACAGCTGTAGGACTATAGTGTGACGTGGCTGCTGTGTGGCGATCATCCTTTCAGCAGCAGAACAGCAGCCCTTCCTTTTCCTTTTTCTTTCTACAACAAACATAAAGAGAAACACACCTAAACAGCTGTCATGATATTTAAAGTTCATTTGTGTATCTGCTTTGGATGTGTATATTTCACTGTTGTTGTTTATGTACTATGTCCAGCGTAAACACAAGAAGCTTGTGCTCAAAGACAGGATTTGCAACCAGTAAAGAACCTCCAAAGTCTAATGCTACCCTGTTATGACACAACCTGACTGTTTAAACCTGTGATAGCTAACATGTCTCTGGGGTCATCAGGTGGGAACCTTCATTCATCTAATTGGTCCCACCACACCTCCAGGAGGCTAGACGGTGATCTCTGGCGTCCCAGAGTCCCTCCCCTGATGCCGGTCATCACTGCTCCTCCACAGCTGCCTCCCTTCCCCACCACATGGCTACCACAGCCCAAACAGCACAACAGACCCAGGCTCCGTACCTGCCAGCTCCAGGTAGTGACAATGCCGATACTGCCTCCCCTAACACCTGTCCTCTACAGGACTACAATCTGCTTCCTAGCTTGAAATGAATGGAGGATATACGGCTACAAAAACAACTAAAACAGACTACAGGTCATCACATGGCAAAACAGTCGATCAGTTAATCAGTCTCACTAAATAGCAGCTGAAAAGTAAACCGGCAGAAACAACCAGCAGACTTACCTGGGCGGCTGCTTGGTCCCAGACAATCAGATTCAAATAGGCCACGCCCACTCCTTAAATAACCCTCCTCTTCCTGGAGCTCCACCTCAGGGCAGTGATTGGCCGGTCATCTCCACCTGATGTCTGGAGCTCACCACAAGGAGGGAAAAGGAGGGAAAGAGAAGAAAGAAAAAAGAAAAGGGAAGGGATGAATACCCACCAGCACTATTCCTCCTCAGGTGGAATAGTGCTGGTGGCTCAGGTGGTAGAGCAGGTTGTCCACTGATCGCAAGGTTGGCGGTTTGATCCCCGGCCCCTCCACATGCCGAAGTGTCCTTGGGCAAGACACTGAACCCCAAATTGCTCCCAATGGTAGATTAGCGCCTTGCATGGCAGCTCTGTCGCCATTGGTGTGTGAATGTGTGTGTGAATGGGTGAATGAGAAACACATTGTAAAGTGCTTTGGAACCACTAAGGTAGAGAAAAGCGCTATATAAGTGCAGACCATTTACCATTTTACCATTTTTAAATCCACTGCCTCGTCTGACGTTTCCGTCGATATCTTCTTCAAACTCTGTCCACACACTCCCAACGATGAATGACTGGAGTGGTTGATAATGTTCGGATGTGCTCCAGGTTTTTTATGCCCTGCTGTCAGTGATGTATGTGGATTTAAAAGATTATTTACTGTGTTTTATTTTTTGTTTTACATATTTCCATTCGGGCACAAAATACTTAATTTAATTAATTTGACGTGTTACAGATTCCCCCTCTGGACGCCTCAATCTGACTATAACTCACCAAAAAGTCTTCACCAGTCACCTTCATTTGTTGCAGCGCTGTCTAGGGATGCACACCGAGAACTGGTATCTTTTGGTCGGTGCAGGAGTACCGCTAAGATTCTGCACAAAGGATGCTGTTAATTATGACACAGCCGCCTTCGACAGCGGGTGAAGACGCTAAACGTTCAAAGGTGTGGGCTCACTTTACCAAAAAGACTGAAAACTCGGCTGGATGCAGTATTTGTCCCAAAGTGGTGGAAACACCAGCAACTTAATGAAACACTTGGAAGACACTCATGGAATAAAGCTGAAGGATGTTGGAGCCAAGCAGCTAATGCTAACGCGTTATGCTATGCCTCTAACTGTAAATAAGGTTGATCCTTAAGGGAACGTGAACCAAGCAGTAGCCTCTACAAGTCCAGTAAAGCAGGAATCTCCATTTACCATCGCCAGACGAGGGCAAATGAAGATGACTGCACAAAAAGAGAAGAATGTCACTGGGCCGTTGCAAAACTAGTTGACTTGCTTAAGGCTTAAAAGGAGGTGTTGAGAAAAGACTTCCCTGCTGTGAGATGTTACATGGTGTTGCTGGTGTTAGCTCGCCTTGTGGTCATACACAATGAATCTTTTCACATCTTCATTGACACCAAATTACAAACAGTAGAGTATCGATAAGTATCGGTATTGACAAGGAGTATCATAGTGGTATCGGTAAAACCCTAACGACATACATCCCTAGCACTGTTTGGATATCTAGTGAGAATAACTGCACCCTGTACGACTCAAATGATTCCACGGTGCAACTTAAAGGGCAGCGAACCTCCATGCATCGCATAGGCAGAAGGGAAAGGTAAATTTTGAATGAAAGAAATAGCCTGACAGTGGTTTGAGGCTGTATAATTTTCTTCCCTGAAACATTTCTGCACAAAATCACGAGACCAGAAATATCGAAAACACTCGTTCTGTGATTCCACGAACACAACTCCTCGTTACAGGCCACCGGACACGAACAAAACCTCCAGAGAAAGCTAGATAGCCAACTTGTTTCTCCCCGAGGCCACGAAGGAATCCTCATATTCAGATTAACCCTAAGCTTAGGAGACCGGACACCAGCATGGTTGTTAGTTCAAAATGTTAAAACAGACGATGCTCAAATGCCAAAGCATGAAGAGCTGTGATGATTTATTGGTTCCGCTGACGTGATGAAGGAGGAGAGGATGCTTATCTGTACATGCAGGGCGCTAACTAAATTAGTGGCGTGAGTCATTTCTTTTGTGTTCTGAGAGTTTGCGGCCGCTGTCGCAAACGGCTGAATCGATCCGCCGGAAGACCCTGGAGCAAAGATGAGCCGTGACCTCTGCTTCTGTCTGTGCATTTCGTGTCAAGTGTGCAGCACACGGCACGTGGCAGCTTCATTACAACACGCCTAGAGCCTCAGAAAACATCCAGCATGGTTAATACTAGCTTGTCACAGTCGGGTAGTTGTGTGGGCTTTTGATTTAACAAGAATTATTTGGGAATATTCAAGACGGAAGCACAAGATTGTCTAGATTCTGACGTGGCGCCACTACCAGAGAAGGCTGCCACTTCAAGATATGACGCTTTACAGATGAGCTTTCTCAAAGAAGATTGAAATAAGTCAGATTACGCCACTTACTAAATATTTTATCTGACAGAATTTTCCTTTAGTCCCACCAGCAGATTGATGTTTCCAGTTTTAAGTGACATCTGTGATCTCAATGACACGTTCCCTCATGACCAGAGTCATCTGAGGCGTTGCTGCTTTGGTCAACATGTGACATGTTTGGGTGGCCTTTTATTGTCCCCAGTATAAGGAGTGTCTGAGTACTGCTCATTGTGTTGGAGCAGCGTCTGGATATGCCACACCCATGGACTGAATGGAATTAATGCATCACTGAGGCAGTGGTGGACTCAAATTTGGACACTAATGAAGAGAAATATCCATTTAGTACAAGTACCAGACAGTATACGCTCACTTTGGGTGGCGCACTTCATGTGGCGTCAATATTTCACGTGGGCCGTTTATATTTTTGTTCAGTGTATTTTGTTCAGACTCTGTGTGCCATACAAGAGTTAAATCAGCTGCATGACTTCTGCAACAGTGAATAAGGCTCGGTTTGCATATCCTTACACCGACACTACTCGGTGCAAAGATGTAAAGTGGAACCAAGCAGGCTTCCCGGAGTCAGTGTAGTTTCTTTCTTATTTTAAAAGGAGCCCTTCCACCCTTAAACACACACAGACATCCACACACACTAATACACACTCCTGTCAGGCTGCGTTAGACGCCTGTCTATTGGATTTCCCTGAACAGCATCAGGGATCAGACGTCTATCGAGCACGGCTGAGGTGTGTGCGTGAGTCTTCATTCCTGCTGGTGTGTGTGTATTTTAGTGGAAAGGTTAACGTATGTGTGCGTGAGTGTGTGTGTGTGTGAATAATATTTGATGAGACATCAAACAGCTTCAATTATTTCAGCACCTCAGGTGTCGTCCTCATTATCCACTTAGAGCGACCACTGTGCCTGTGTGTGTGTGTGTGTGTGTATGTGTGTGTTTCATGAGAGATGAGTTAACAATCTCTCTGTTACACAGGTGACAATCCCTAACAGTTCAGTTTAAAGTGACCTCAGTCATCAGATTTAAGAGGGTGTTGAATTTAAGAGGAAGATTTCCCGCACTAGAAGACTAGAAAGACGATCAGGCAGCTGCTATCATAGACTGCATGTAAAGGATGGATGCAGTGACCCTGATGCTACTGATAGATTTGTAGACTACCGTTCTGAAGCCTTGAGTTTGGCATGTTAGCAGCTATGTCTCGGCTTTTTTGGACCAGACATGACAAGCGAGGCGTGAATCTAACTGAGAACTCAAGGATGCTGCATACTGTAGGCCCCCACTCAGAAGTCTGAACGTGTAGCCTCAAACCTCCTTCATGGTGTTCATTTGATCTGTTATGGTCCCAGGACTATAACCAGGACCAGGAAGCTACGTCCATCTTTTACATACAGCCATCATTCCATAGTTTGTGTATTAACAACAAACAAGAAAAGGCTAAAATCAACAATGACTGTCTAAGTCTGACTCCGAAATACAAAGGTTATCAAGAAGTTCTGGGACTGTTCATGGTGAATGTGCAACCTGAGTGAGGAGATCGTGTAGCATCTGCATCAGGACCGCGCTTTTGTAATCGCAGGCAGGTAAGCATTTGCGATCTCTCCGTGGAGCAAGCAGAGTCAGTCTCTACCAGTCTGCAGCATGGATGAGTCAACCTTCACGTTCTGGATCGTAACTGGTGACGAGACGTGGGTCTGCAGCTACCACCAAGAGAAGAAACAGCAGCGGTCAAAGTGGGAGGGCTGCCGAGTCCACAGCTAAACAAGGTGCATCAGCAGCATGACTGTTGTTTCCATCAACATTCAAGTTGTAGTCCTGAACGACCTGAACTGTGGTGTGATGGCACATGGGGGGCCCAGTGTGCTACATGCCTGGGTTTTCAGCAACAACAACACAACCCTCGCTTGTTCAACCGACTGACTCATTAGATCTGGCTGCTTGCGACATCTTCCTCTTCCACACGGTTAAATTCAGAGTTGAATGGTCGTAATTTCAACACAGTTTAGGAGATTCATTGCTCATTACATGGTGGTGCGTGACATATTTACATAACAGGACTTTCAGGGGGCTGCACAGTGGCTCGGTGGTTAGCAGCGTCGACTCACGGCTAGAAGATCCCCGGTTCGCGTCTCCGGTTAGGACGCCTGGGATCTTTATGTGTGGAGTTTGCATGTTCTCACCAGGTTCTCCAGCTTCCTCCTACAGTCCAAAAACATGCTGAGGTTAACTGATGATTCTAAATTGTCTGTAGGTGTGAATGAGAGTGTGCTTGTTTGTCTGTCTCTATGTGTAGCCCTGAGATAGACTGGTGTCCCCTGCCTTCGCCCTGAGTCGACTGGGATAGACTCCAGTCCCCCTGCAACCCTACAGAGGATTAAGCGGTGTATAGATCATGGATGGATGGATGGATGAGACTTTCAAGGAGTGTTGCAAGTGTTGCAGGAGTACTGGGAGCAGGGAATCACTGCACAAGAAGACTACAGCGATGGGCACAGCCTGTAAACTTTCTGATCGCGCCTCGTACATGATTTAATTCCTGAATCAGCTCGGTGATTTTCTAAAACTGAGGCTGCTGCAGTTTTAATTAAAGGAGATAGGAAGAAGAGCTCAATGCTGTAATCGCAGCCAAAGGTGCGCTTATTTAATACTGATGTGAGGCAGGTGAATGCTTAAGCAGCTTATTGTGTGTGGTATATATGAATTGACGTTACTAAGCAGTAAAAGGGAAAACTTCCAAGGGGGCAAATACTTTATGAAGGCGAGAAATTCACTCCAAAAACAAAGCAAACATGGCAGCGTGCTGTGGGTCAGAGCTGGCTAAGGATTTGGTATTTCTCCACTGAAATTACTCTAAACTATCCACTCATTCATGAAAGCATTAAGATAATATGATGTTTGCAAACCCTACACAGCATAAACATCAAAGTCAATGAGTCTGTATATAACAATTCACAAAGGTTACACGAAAATAATGAAAAATCATTCCCGTTGATCACTCATCACTGTCATTTCAATGCATTATTTAGCTCTCCACATCCCCGTTGGTTCGCTCTGACAGCTCGGCCACAGCTGTTTTCAAAATTAAAGCTATAAAAGGCCACCGTACACTACCTGCCTAACGCTGAACAGCAGTCTGATAGCACCAGTGAACATATGGAGCACTTGAAAGAGCCAGACATGTCGCTTATAGCCACAACCAAAGCTAAACCATAGTAAACACGGTATAATGGACTCAAACACAAGTCCATGCTAATTAAAATGATGTGCATAACTGCTGCAGCTGTTTGCTAAAAGGCTGCAAATGCTGACTGCCCCCAACTGACTGAAAAAAAAACAGTGGGTCCAACTGCAGCTCCTCAGGCGTCTCTAACGTTGGTAATATCACCTCCCGCTGGCCGGAGGATGTAAATATTCAAATAATGCACTACAAGAATGTTTCTTCTGATTATTGTCACTCCTGCTATGTAAACCCTTTCACATTACAAATTACAAATGTTCCTCACAAGCTTGAAGCACAGCCAAGAAAACCACAACAGTAGGAAGTGCAGCGGTGGCCTTAATGCCCTCCGACAGTTGGAGCAAACTTTCATACGTGTCCATGCAGATCTAACATGAGACTCAGCAGCTGGACTGATTATTTCTTCCTGATGTTGGTAGATTAAAGTGAAATAAGTGAAGGTTTGCGTCTGCAGTCGGACGCTCCTCCAAAAACCAGTTGTTGTGGGTTTTTTCCCTCTTTTATCTTGTTAAGTGAAATAGATTCTCAGCTGAGGGAAGATGTCGTTTCTGCAAACCTGTTGAGCCGTATGTCGGTAATCCTGCTGAATGAAGCTGTTCAGTTTACAGCAGCACAAACTGCATGCGTTGCCTTGCCACAGGAGCCGATGAGTATTCAGTTGCTGGTGCAGAAAATGCCGGACTGTGTTTTCATGTTTCCTCCTGATTTGCTGCAATAACTAAACTGATTTCCATGCGTCCTTCGTTACGGGACAGTGTCGGTCTTAAATGCAGTTCCTGAGTATCATGTTTAAATGTGTGACTCTGAAAGTTGAAATATGGTTACCAACTTGATTCTCTTGCATTATTTACATTAACAACGGCATGTATTGTAACATTTTTTGATATACTGTATATATATTCCTCACAGATCTCCATTACAACATCATATTCATCTTAACTGAAGTAGGCGTTGTGCCATTGGTTCATTTTGTTTAGAAGAAGTAGTCGTATCTATAGCAGAACGCTCAGAGCCTGATAAAGGAAACCTGGTAGACGAAGAATGTTGACAACCACCATTTAGCCCTTTTCCACCAAGAAGAACCAGGTCCTAGTTCTGGTGCTTAGTTGGTTCTAATCTGGTTCCTCCTAAGACCCTGTATGTTTTTCCATTGTCAAGGAGACAAGTTGGAGCCATTGGGTCACCGTAAAACCACTATGCTAGCATCCATTACATAGCAGTTAAACAAACGCAGTAAGTTGATGATAATATCTATGTTTATCTCTATAGATGGTCTTAAGGCTGATTGTGAGGCGGAGGTCCTCCTGTTGCCTGGACACATCCGTGATCACGCTACTGGTTGGACACAACTGTAGCGGATTTCAGGTCAACAGTTTGTGGTAAACTTCCAGGAGTCATTCCAATACATGTGTGATGGGACCAGGGACGTCCTGGAGAACAAGGACACTAATTAGCGCTTGTGTGTCCCTTTCCACCGTTGATGGTTGGTCACCATAACCCCGCCCCCAGCCCCTGACGTACTCGGTGCTTAGCTCTGGACCAGCAAAGAGTTGGTGCTTGCTGAGCTCCAGTTTATAGAACCTGGAGTCGGTGCTTAGGAGGTGGAAACACAAAGAAGTGGTGCTAAGTCAGGCTCTGGCTCCGAACTAGACCTGGAACCAGCTCAGTGGAAAAGGGGTAACTGTGGTACCCATTGTCTCTAAGTGGGGTTTAGGTTTTGCAGAGCCAGCTAACGCAAAGAAATCCTGGCTATGTTGAACTTCAACAATGATGATGATGATGGTGATAATGGTGACATATCTCTCAAGATTCTCCCACAGGTTGGATCGAGGCTGCACATCCTCACTGAACCATTCAGTAACACCTGTGACCTGCATGAAAGTTTCCACACTCATTTATTTATTAGACACTAATAGATGTATGCATATCCCTGGTGTGCAGCTATGAAATTAAAATAAAACCCAGGCGCCTGATTAGGTATAAGCAATTCATAGATTATGAATGGTTCTTATGAATATGCAGATTTGAACTCTACTTATCGTAATGAAAAGTAAGACAGTCGCCTTTTGTAGATGCTTTGAAATGAACAAACCCCCCTCCTCAGACAAACAGAGCCGTGCGCCGCTCCGATTCCTGGAACTCAGTAAAATCAAACACCAGTGTAGAGCGCTAATGTAGTCCACACAGCTCTGCAGCGGCATGCGGGCGTGCATTTTAAGAATTCATTTGAACGCGTGCGCCGGTGATCACCACTCGAGACCAAAGCTCTGCTGTGGGACTTTAATAAATCCGTTATGTGGAAGCGGCACAGCAATTCACGCACAATTTGGTTTGGGCAGTAATGAGCCAAGAGGACAGAAGGAGGGGTCGAAGGTGAGCAAAAACCTATTTCACAGCCCCACGCCGCTCGCACCGGGCTGCACATATTTCTGGGAGATGTGGTCTAAAAATACACCTCATTGTTGTGCACCTATAGCTCTGTACACAATGGAAACAATGGGTGATTTACTGCAGCGAAATGGTCCTGAATTACATGAAACATGTAGCGTAAATAGGAGAGGTCACTAAAAGTGTCACAGCTGTTACATATTTATTTGTAAGAAAGAGGATTTTTGTGTTCAGACGTTTCTGTGTAAGCTTTTAGTACATCATGTGTGATGCGTTCTGAATCCAACAGGTACAGCGGCTCAGTGCAGAGACTCTGAGCTACAGTATATTCAAAGCATTAAATATATATAGGACAGTGTTGGCTCTGTGAAAGACATTTTCACCATCAGTAACTCAGAACACTTTACTACATGACTACAAAACTACACAAGCTTGTAAAACCTTCTCACGACCATACTCCTCCTCAGTACAACAACGACAGCACTGGTTGTTTGTTAAGATGCTTAAATTGACCTACGTTTGCGTGTTCTTGTTCAAGAAGTTAGAGCATTTCTCAGCATTAAAAAAGCCGTCACATCAGCCCATGCATTCTGTGCACAGTACGCTACATCAGTGGTTCTCAACTGGTGGGTCGGGACCCAAAAGTGGATCGCAAAGCCATTTTAGAGGGTCGCAGAAGCATGCCCCCCCCGCCTCCAAAAAAAAAAAAAAAAAAGTAGTGGTATAAAGTCTTTTATTTTAAAGCAGGATATTTAGTGGTGGTGACACCAGTAGTTGCCCATTATAAACCTCTAGATTTGACTCTGACAGCTTAAAGGAGAAGTTTATGCTAAAATGTGCTCAGAATCTGTCAAAATGGGCCAAAATATGCCCAAAAACTTAGCAAAAAAAAGCCAAAATTTGCCTAAATTGTATCAAAATACGTTGAGACTCCACCCTAATAAATCTTAATTTGTTAACAGGAACAGCAAACTTCAAAAATCTGGGTCGCGACTGTTATTAATAGAGACACGATGGGTCCTGAGGCTGGACCAGTTGAGAACCACTATATTAGATCTAATTCAGTCAGCAGCCAAAAGGAATCGTTAGCTGCCAGGTTGGTCCCTCAGATCACCGGAGGCCTTCTGCTCGACTGACTCTGATTTGCCTGAAACATTTTTACCACAACCTGTGGATAGTTAAAAAGGTGTCTGTGAAATTTTAGCTTGATGTATCAAGTACTTTCCAAACTAAAACATTGATTAAAAAATGCCCCTCGACCTACTTCCAGCAGGTGTTTTTGCTCATTGAGATTTGAGTCTATGCTTGAACAGCTATACTTCAGGAACTAATAAAGATGGATTTTGAGAATCAGATTCTGCAATATTTGACAACCAGATAAAGTAGTCTCTGATTAGATGTGAGCTGAAATAGGCAAAACAATGAAAAAGCCATGAATAGTCCAGTCTTTGAGCAGACATTAGCAAGAAATTGATGATGCAGAAGTCAACTGGAGGTAATTTGTGAGCCGTATGTGGATGAATGTCACAATAATACAGTAATATAAGTCATGACAATCTTTTTCAGTACAAAAAATATAAAAATAAATTAATTAATATAATGAGGATATGTAAGAAAGAATACTATAATAAATTGTTGGAAAAAAATAGAAATAATATTAAAGGCATATGGAATATACTGAATGGCATTGTGAGAAGTGGATCCAAACCCACAAATTACCCAGAGTACTACATTGAAAATGACAAGACCATTAATAATATGGAGGATGTGGTGAACGGTTTTAATCAATTCTTTGTAAATGTGGGACCAGATTTAGCAGTAAAAATAAAGAAACCAGAGACAACAGAATGTGGGGATATAGAAGATACGGGATACAGAAATCCAAACACAATTTTTCTAGGTGCAGTCGATGAAGAAGAAATTATGGAGTATGTAAGAAAATGTAAAAATAAAACCTCTACAGACTGTAATGATATAGACATGTCAACAGTAAAATCAGTCATTGAAGGAATTGCAAAACCACTCACCTACATCTGCAACTTGTCTTTTCAATCAGGTACATTTCCAGACAAAATGAAAATAGCAAAAGTAATTCCACTGTTTAAAACCGGAAATAGACACCATTTCACAAACTACAGGCCTGTTTCTCTACTCCCCCAATTCTCCAAAATACTCGAAAAACTTTTTACAGACAGACTGGACAAATTCATTGAAAAACATAACCTCCTTACAGACAGTCAATACGGATTTAGAACAAACAGATCAACATCTCTGGCACTCATGTCATTAATAGAAGAAATCACAAACTGTATAGACAATAAAAAAATAGCAATAGGAGTTTTTGTGGACCTAAAAAAAGCATTTGATACCATCGATCACAACATATTACTAAATAAATTGGAAAAATACGGTATTAGGGGAGTTGGGTTGAGTTGGCTGGCAAGCTACTTAAGAAACAGGAAACAGTATGTGCAGATAGGTGACCATAAAGCAGAATTCATGAACATTACATGCGGAGTACCTCAGGGGTCGGTATTAGGACCAAAATTATTCATACTATACATCAACGACATATGCAGAGTATCGCAATTATTAAAATTTGTTTTGTTTGCAGACGACACCAATATTTTTTGTTCCGGTGAGAATTTGCAGCAGATTTTAGAGACCATCACATCAGAAATAAATAAACTAAAACTATGGTTTGATAAAAATAAATTATCATTAAATCTAAGTAAAACAAAGTTCATGATGTTTGGGAGACAAAAAATGGATCATGATGTAGAAATCATAATAGATGATACCAAAATAGAAAGAGTACATGATATTAAATTTCTTGGTGTGATTTTGGACAATAAAATCTGCTGGAAACCGCACATAAGTTACATTCAAGCCAAACTGGCAAAGTGCACAGCAATTCTGTGGAAAACGAAACATATTCTGAACTACAAGTCATTATACACTCTATACTGCTCACTAATTCTGCCATATCTGTCTTACTGTGTCGAGGTTTGGGGAAACACCTACAAAACCACTCTACAGCCAATATGCACAATACAGAAAAGAGCAATAAGATCAATAAACAATGCAGGATACAGAGATCATACAAACCCACTATTCATAAAAACACAATTGTTGAAGTTTAAGGATATAGTCAAATTCAAAACAGCGCAAATAATGTACAAAGCAAGAAATAATCTATTACCAAAGAATATACAGGGGATGTTTACAGAAAAGGAGGGTGGATACAATCTAAGGGGAGACCTAAACTTTAAAAAACCAAAGACTCGAACTACAATGAAAAGTTTATGCATGTCGAACAGTGGGGTGACTCTGTGGAACAGTCTGGAGAAAGAATTAAAACAAAGTAGCAACATAAATCTGTTTAAAAAGAGGTACAAAAACATATTATTACACAAGTATGTGGAAGAAGAACATTGTTAATGGAGGATGGTCAGATATATAAATACCAATACAATAGTGTTGGGTGTTATATTGTAATTAACTTAATATAGGGTAAATATTTAAAGGGGATAGTTATATTGTATTTATGTGTATATATTATGTATTTCTATGGATATCTGCGCAGTATATTATAGTATATGGTATTAGGTAGTTGCATTATATCATAGTATATTATATTGTATTGTGTTATATTATTGTGTTATACTGTATTGTACTGTGTTGTATTGTATTATATTGTGTTATATTATGTTGTATTATATTGTGTTATGTTATGGTATAGTACAGTATATGATATTATATTATATTATATTAAAGTCGAAAAATGGTTAAAAAAAATAAATAAATAAATAAAAAGGGGTAGGACTTTCAAAAAGTGTTTACTTCTCCCTACTCCTTTTTCGAACCATGTGCTATGTTTTGTTATGTTTTCTTTTTTTTTTTTTCATTTGTTTCATTTTTTATTATTTTCTTTGTTTTGTTTTTTTCCTTCCTTTGTATGTACAAAGAACATATTTTATTTTATACATGTTCGAAATAAACATTCATTCATTCATTCATTAATAATGGATGAAGAAAGTATGACAAGTTTTACCACAAAGACAAACAAAAAAAATGGTGGATCACCTCATCAAGGACGGACAGAGTTATGAAGTTATAAAATGGTTCTATACATATATATATACTACACCGATCAGCCACAACATCCTGACCACTGACAGGTGAAGTGAAGAACATTGAGGAAGATTCACCCCACCACATGGAAACAACACCAACCAATCAGGAACATGTGGAGGAACATGACAATGGTCCAACATGTTGATGTGACCTCCAGACTTCCTACAGCCCATTCTGATCAAGCATCAACAGGATGCAGTGGAACCAGTTGGATTGACAGAGGCCCCACTGGACAAGCCAGAGTAGCCAAAGGATCCAGTGGTTCCAGACCCCATAGGACCCCCTGAGAGGTCCTCTGGTCCAATGGTTCAGAGCATCTTGGACCACATAAGGGGGACCAACACAATACTAGGCAGGTGGTCATGATGTTATGCCTGATTGAAAAACCTTTTTTTCCCCTTTTAAACATTAGTCTGCAGTCTGACCAAAGTCAAACATAGAAATTAGCAGCCTGGAATGCCCATTTTCATCGCTGCATTTTGGATCTCCATCTGGGGACACTTGTAAGCTGACCAAATGTGGGGTGACCGGGGCAGCTGGCAAATTCATGCAGCATGTGTGACGCTGTCATAGCTGTCTGTTTAGCACGTGCTGATTGCGCAGAGGTCGCAGCAAACAAGACATCCAGCACATAAAAGGACTTTATCGTTGCTGTAGCAGCTTTTATGGACTGTGTCGAGAGCTGAGAAGCCGGTTTGGCTGCTTCATTCTTTTCCCCCCAGTTCATTTTTAAAACAACGTCTTTAAGATGTTTATCAAAGCTGCAGATTCATCAGTCGTAGTTCCACAGCTGGGATTGTTCTCATCCAAGGACAGTTACAACTGCAAGTTTGAAATCAGTGGGTTCCTACGGTGGCCTAGAAGGGCCAACGCAAATGCAAAAGCCACAACGGAAGTTAACCAACAATGGAAGTGACAGAAGGACAGACTTTGTTTCCGGGGGACAATATTTTCTGACGGACTATTTTGATTACAGGAGACTTTAATGAGATGTCAGTAACACGCTGCAGCTCGATGATTGTGATTAATGTCATTATGTGCTTTGACAAATCAGCAATGTTGGTCACCGTGTTGAATTGTCAAAACCTTCTGTATGAGCTGCCGTCCATCCTTTGGTTCTTGTGAAACCAGCTCTGCAGTAAGTAGCGTTAACTGTTAGCGGTGGTGATGTTTGTAAACCAGATGAACGTAACATTAAAGCCGTTGTTCCAGTTTAGCTGACGATCAGGTTAACTGACGATATTTGCCGCTCCAGAAGTTTCGTTTGCAGATTTATCCCGACCAGATGTGCCTGCTGTGGGAAGATAGACGTACTAGATGAAGAAGACGTCGCCAAAAACATAAAAATCACTTGTTAATAAAGTCAATATAATGTCAATATCATCTATAGACAGCAAAACGAAATGTGCTGGCCAAAATAAACAACACGTACTTTTCATTACGATGACAGGATTCAAACCGACGTGATCCAGAGCAATAAAATGTGGGACGAATCCTTAACCACCAATTAGTACGGTGAGCACTGGGCTTCACCTGTACGGATCTTTTTCATTCTGCCAGCTGTTCAACATCTTCTGATTATCCAAGAAACACGCCCATGTCACTGGGGATAGTCACGAAGTTACAATGGGCAGCCTGTTTGCATTCGTGTTGTGGCTTTTGCATTTGAATTGGCCCTTCTGGGCCACCGTAGGTTCCGCTCTTCGCAGCAACAAATTTTTCTCTGCGGTTGAGCAGCAAGTGCTGGAACACGATCGTTTTCTCATCTTCCATCTGATTTAGCTGCTCCTCTATGGACTCTGGTTGTTGACCGTCATCATAATACTGATGCACCTTTACTTTTAGCTGCTGAGTTTCCAGTAAAAGGAAGGAGCTGACCAGTTTTTCCTCTGCACAGCTTAAAAATTGCATTGATGTGTTTCACTTCTTAACACTTCTTAAAGTATGCACCCCAACTGATGCAGTAAAGTAGCTGCAACAAAACAAATCAAGAAGTTAAAGGCAACTTTCGGGGTTTTCTGGTCTTTTACTGACTTCTCTTCGGTCCACACTTCACTTATTCTTCGTGTTTTTCCCTAACAAGCCCAACTGCTGGTCATCACACACAGATTTCCCATGTTCAGGTGCGTCTCTGCTGCTTTCTGACTGAGCTCGTGGAGCGAACGCCTCGGGGTCTAAATAAACCCCTCAGAACGCGCCGAGTGTGAACGTGCTCTGAAATCAATGCCGGTGTTATTTATGCATGATTCACAGGGAGATGGAATATGTTAATACGACGCAGCCAGTGAGCTTTTCCATCTGTTTGTGTTAGTTTTTCCTTTAGGTGTATCATACAGGAGTGCGTCTCTCAAGCATCAGCGCTCATAAAGCTCACAGTGTTTGGTAGGTCATCCCATTTGCATACAGTGGGTGACTGCGTACATGCAGCAAACACACACCGGGTTATTCACAGTGGAGACTCGGGTGTTTTAAGCACCAACAAAGTGAATGTCAAATGAAGAAGACGAGCGTATTTGCCCTGTTTGGATGGAAACCCAAAGACTCGCCGAACGTTGCGTTTGATCTGGAAATGAATGATTCAGATTCTCTGGGCTCCATCTTGTCTTTCTACACCCCAGCGCTCTTTTTCTTCTTCTTTTGTTTTGGACTGACGCCAGTGGTCTAGATCTATCTGCTTGTTGACTCCAGCACGTACATTCTGGTATTGAATTGTTTCAATCCGAGCGTATGGGCTGTTATTTATAGGTGTGTTAAATCTGCGTGCTATTTGGGATTCAGCTGATGCAAAAAGTTGTTATCCTTTTTGTTTCCAACTTGTTTTTCAAAGCTGCACCAAGGAAGAGTTGCAGAGCAGGTAGAACCATTACAAATTCTTCCACTGTAAATTATTTGTAGCTACGCTGATAACAAAAATCTTTACGAACATTATGCAAGGCTTTTCCTGCACAGAGGAATTTCTGGCAACCCCTCAAAGAAGTTTTATCCAGCTGCAAAGGGAAAATCACCAGTCCCAAATAATAAGAAATAGGAAGTGCTTAATACAGAATAACAGAAAAATACATAGATGTCTGTCATATTATGGTAACAGACCCATGGACCAGTCATGTTTACTGGCATGTAGTTGCCTCCCTGACTGTGTTTTGTGGCCTCAGATCCCTTAATCAGGACAGTAGTGCTTGAAAAATGCTCTAATGAAGGCTAAATATAGTAGTTTGATAGAAATAAAGGGGGTTCATGCGCTCATGAACCCAGACATGTTCATTTAAGGACTCAGACTATAGGAGCTTTGGGCTGATTTACCCGTCTCACCCTCCTAACCAAAGGCAGGAGAAACTTGGTCTGGGGTCTTGGTCTTAATAAATGTTGGGCCCAGTTTGTTACCTCTGCCAAGGAGGTTATGTTTTTGCCGGCGTTGGTTTGTTTGTTTGTATGATTGTGTTCAAAATAACTCTAAAAGTTATGGACGGATTTGGATGAAATGTTCAGGAAATGTGTGAAATGAGACAAGGAACAACTGATGAGATTTTGGCACTGATCCGGATCACCGTCTGGATCCAGGATTTTGTTTTAATTTAAGGATACTTTGTCGTTGGGAGATTGTGTTGGGGGTGGACTGAAGCTGCTTGGTGGAGGTCTGTGTTCTCTGAGGGCTTTTCTACTTTTATTTTTATCTACCCAAAGTTGAAACTCTGTGCTGTTGGAAAGCATTTTGAGTTTCTGACACTGGAGTTGGCAGGTCCACGTACTAGAACCACGTCCGTGTTCTACAGCACTCGGCAGCGCTCGTTGGTGTTCTACAGCCTCAGCAACGCTCGGCAGCACTCAGCGGCGCTCGGCTGTGTCCAAAACTATTCAAATATCAACATTATTATCTGAAGACCAACACAACCAATGAATACTTAGTTATTCCTATATTGGGGACCAGCCCTAATATTCCGTTTGTACAGCAGCTAAGCTACCATACTGTTGCTTAGCTAACTTCGCCACTCTAGGCTACTTGGAACTACACCGTACTTGGCCTTAAGGCCAGCCTTATTCCATCTTGCTCAAATCTCCTGCTGCTTATTTCTTGTCACAAAGCTGTAAATTGGGACGTCTTGTTCAAACTAAGTAGTTGTTTTTCACATAGAGCTGTTTGTCCTCAAACGCAGCTGCAGCAGAAGTCCTATTTAGCAAAACCAAACCAGATTCTCAAGAGGAACGTTTCTTGTTTTATCCTACTTGTTTTATCCATTGAGCATCCTCCAGTTAATTTGTTCAGAACAAAGAACCAACATATATTTCTGTGTCCTGTGCAGTGTTGATTTCTCCGGACTACACAATGATACTCTGTCATTGGGAGATTGTGTTGGGGTGGACTGAAGCTGCTTGGAGGAGGTCTGCGCTCTATGAGGGCTTTTCTAGTTTGGTCATGTGAGGAGTTTACAGATCCAGTCTGAAGGCTACCCAACTGCTCCCAGACTCATCAGGGCCACCCGATGATATCAGACATGCTTGATTTTTACAGGTTAAAATGAGGTTGGTTCAGATGATCAGAAAAGTGCAGAAGCTAAACATTTTAGCCCTTAACTATCTCTCTATCACCATCCATCCATAGCCATATATCCATCCATCCGTCCATCAAACCAACCTATTGCCACTACAATCCTAATATCTTGTACTGTGTGATGCACCATTATTTTCCAGCCCTGAGGTGTCTGAGATTAGAGAGAAGAATATCTGTGAAGTTACTCGTTGTGTGTGTGATGCAACCTGACTTCAAAATGTGTTCAGATTTTAAAACCCCCCGTAGTCTGAGACAGGCTTAACATGATGTTCGGTGTTAAACTGGCATTAAAACACGCTCGGCGTTCACTGAACTCCTCCCGCCTCGTGTGATGCAACAGCTGCTCACGGGCACATCTGGAAGTTTGTCTGCTGCACAGGTAAGACACATCCTCACACATGTTGAATACAAACCAGCAAACCACAAACTCTGCTCCTCTGTTTTATCGATGATCCAACAGACAGATGGAATTTAAAGGGTAAACCTGAACCCTTTTGCTGACATGGTTTGGGTCCACTTGTCCCCTTAAAGGGAAGGGTCACTGCAGATCAGTAATAAGTAGTTCTAAATGATCACCTTTAACCTGTGACATTTCTATTCAGATGGGAGTGGTCTGTTCCAAGATGACAGTGCATCCATCTATGGGGTATGAAGGGTCATTAAGTGGTTTATAATGAGCATGAATTGTATATTTTGGCCTCCACAGTCACCAGTTCTCAATCCAGCTGAATACCAACATGTCAGATAGCGCTCTCCATCATCACAACACTAATTATTCCGATTATTCCATTTAGTAATCGAATAAGAAATGCTTGTGCTTTTTTAAAGTGTGATAGTACAAATACTGATCAGGCATAACATCATGACCACCTGCCTAATATTGTGTTGGTCCTTATGTGGTCAAAATGCTCTGAACCATTGGACCAGAGGACCTCTCAGGGGGTCCTATGGGGTCTGGAACCACTGGATCCTTTGGCTACTCTGGCTTGTGCAGTGGGGCCTCTGTCAATCCAACTGGTTCCACTGCATCCTGTTGATGCTTGATCAGAATGGGCTGTAGGAAGTCTGGAGGTCACATCAACATGTTGGACCATTGTCATGTTCCTCCACATGTTCCTGATTGGTTGGTGTTGTTTCCATGTGGTGGGGGGCATTTTCATCCAGTGACGTTTGGGATTTCCATCAGCATGAGGGAGTGTGTTTGTTGTGGGACAATGTTTATTTGGGTGTCTAAGTCTGATCAAGGTTTTCCATCAGAACACCACATAGCACCAATATTCATCCATCCATTATCTTCCGCTTATCCAGGGCCGGGTCGTAGAGGCAGCAGTCTAAGCAGAGAGGCCCAGACTTCCCTCGCCCCAGACTCCTCCTCCAGCTCTTCTGGTGGGACCCCGAGGCGTTCCCAGGCCAGCTGAGAGACATAGTCCCTCCAGCGTGTCCTAGGTCTACCCCGAGGCCTCCTCCTGGTGGGACATGCCCGGAACACCTCCCCAGGGAGGCGTCCAGGAGGCATCCAGAACAGATGTCCAAGCCAACTCAGCTGACTCCTCTCAACATGGAGAAGTAGCGGCTCTACTCCGAGCTCCTCCCTGGTGACTGAGCTCCTCACCTGATCTCTAAGGGACCGCCCAGCCACCCTGTACCAATATGATCAATGTTATTCACTTCACCTGTCAGGGGTCAGGATGTGTAATGTAATTGGTTTCTGTATTGCTTAAGTAGCAGACCTCCATACCTAAACTAAGTCATAGAGAGTTGAGACAGACAGCATCTCTCTGGGCAAAGTTAGCAGAGATAAGGAAGCAGAAAGACAGTCTGACAAAATATCCTTCACGGTTACTTTGAGGACCTCCACCTGAATCCAGCGGGGATACTAATCATGACAAGACATTAACGGATAGCTGGTTGGGACGAGGGCGAGTTGATGGCGTTACATCGGAGTGAATAAGGGTCGAGGCAAACGAGTCAAGCAGTGAGTCAGAGAAATCTGCTTTGCAATTATTATAATATAGCAATAATATAATAATAATAATAATAATAATAACAATAATAATAATAATAATAATAATAATAATATTGCTTGGAACTACATCTGGATACAGACAGTTCAGATTTACACACTGACTGCATATAAAGATGGATGGACCATCCACTGCAGTGCCCAACTCCATGTAACTCCTCGGTAATACAAAAATGAGCAAAGAAGTGAAGTGTGAGTGAAACTGAGGCATTATCCGGGCCATAGACTGTCCAATGACGGCTCCTACCTGCCACTGAAAATGGCCACGCAATTAATTATGCATAACTGCAAGTCTTACTCAGTCCAGTTCCATCAGTCTGTAAATCACCGAACCCAGTGAAGCTGTATGTGATTATAATGAAACTTCAATGCAAATGCTTCGATGCATGGGTGTGATTTTTACCAGATAGACAGACTGAATACTTAATCGATCCCCCTGAGGGAAGCTGCAGTGTTGCAGCAGCAGTATGCATATCAAGAAACACGAATGACAAGCTTTTATTTTGAAAATATATAGAAAATAATAAATAAATAAAATAGAGTAATGGAAAAAAAGAATTTGGACTAAGATTACACTTTAAAAAAAAGTCCCACAATGCAAGTTGAATATAAAGAATAAGGATATAATAGAGTAACTCGAGTATCTTGAGGAATCTTCTGTTAAGCTTCACACACTTGTAAAGTCAATGCCGAGGCACACTGTCTGCTTAAAAACACTGACCCATCTGTAACTGGTGATTAAAGAATTAGTGCAGAAAATACTGAGATACATAACATGGTCGTATGCAGACTGTCTGTCAGGTGTGGACTGAGATAGAAGTAGAAATGGTCTCATTCCTCAGAACCATCAGCGATCAGTGCTTCATTTTATTGTATTTATCGTCCTGGTTCATTACTTCAACCTCAGGCAGCACAGCCTCAGGTTAAAGTAATGTCCAGCATTAAAACCGCTAACAGGAGAAGTGAAGAACAGCGATCCTCTCGTTATGACCTGGTGGTGTGTGTGCAGGTGTTGTCTAAGTGCTGCTGCAGACGAAGCACCTTCCTCTCGTGGTGGCTGCTTTCCTCAGGGGCTGTTGCATCCCCACAGCAGGACGATGAGCCCTGCTACACTGCAAACCCTGCTCAGTAAGAAGAAGAACAGGACCCATTCACACCTGGCCTCAAAGGGCCCAAACAAACCTCATTGTGAGAGGGAAGGACCTAATGACTCGCATAATGAGGGGAGGGGCATCACACACCCGTCAGTTTAGAACTGATGAAGCCTCTTGGATGGGAGGTGGAACGTCTTGGAGAAACTCAAGTGAGTCCAGATGCTACGATTGAAACCACGAGGAGAACCACGACCTGGATGACTGAGGATCTTCACAGACATGACATCCTCCTCAGTAACCCCAAGAGAACATGACAAAGAACTCAAGGTGTTGGCTTGGACTCCAAGTTCCCCAGGATCCTCAGAGACCCCAACCCACAGGAACCAACGGATCTCCTGATGGACACCACAGAACCCTGAGATCCTGCATCTGAACCCCGATGGGTCAGAGCTGAGGGCTACGAAGCAAGTTCAACATATCCAGGTCGACAAAGACTAAACTGTGTTCTATCAGCTGCAGCACCGGCATGTGACCAAACATAAAAACACATTTATACGATTTCTGCATCGCCAACCAAATACATGTGGGGTTCCCATGGCAACAGCGTGTGATGCTGCAACCACACGGCCTCATTCAGTGGTTTTAGTGACGTACAGCTCAACGGGTTTACAGATGAAACATTTTCCCTCAGCTGAGAATCTGGATCTCAGGAAACCACTGGGTCGAAGGGAGACGCCTCTTACTGCCGATTTAAATCTGAACCAGGACTGGACCAGGTTAGCTCCACAGCATCAGTTACCACGGCGATCTAGATCAAGCAGGTTAAAACAGAGACGCTGAAAACCCTGACTTTCGCTTCTACCCACTAATCTCGCTTCGTTATAAGGTGGTTTTAATGTTGTGGCTCACCAGCACCAGTTGGGCTCTTTGGCCACTGATTTATCTTACAAGTATGTTTGGGCATATTCATGTCTTGGTTACAGACTGCAGACAGATGACAGGACACAAGATAGGGAGGTCCAACAATGCCATCTCACTGTTAAGCTAAATGGCTCCCCAAGGCACAACTTTATGCTTGTGACGACGAGCTGCAGGACCCCAACCGGCCGTTACAGCTATAATTAAAAGACAAATTCCCGTGCCAACATCCTCAGCCCTCTGAGCCCGGAAAGATGAATTATGTTTTATCTTATTTGCACAAGGTAATTATGGGTGGGTGTAAGTTCTGATCTTGCGCACAAAGATAAAAATATATTATCTTTTGGGACTTCAGAGGCTCATTATCAAATACAGCGGTGATGAATCTTCCTAAGAACCAGGAGATGGAGGCCCGTGTGCGATATTCCACAAACACCCATCATCCAAGAGCTCCTCTGATGTGCCCAAATTAATTTTTTGTTTTTTAACCGTCACCTCGCGGCTCACGGGGGAGCGACAAAGCTTTAAAGCCAAGCTCGGTGCGAGCATCCGAGAGCGAGAGGCGGACTCACATCCGTCGGATCGTCTCCGCAAGAGGATTTCTGGCTGATAAAGTTAAACTGGCGGGGTTCGTAGGAGGACGAATTCCTCGTGTTTGCAGCCGTTATATTACACAGAATGATCTTTTACAACAAATCTGCGTCATAAGGGTGGATTTTAGGGGATACATAATGCATTTGCCCCTCCCAATTAAAAAAATAAAGCAGCAGAAGACTTACAGACTCAGAGATGCACCATAAACTGACACTAAAAGAGCCGACTGGTGCATAAAGGTTCGTCAGAATGCAGGAAATTGAGTGTTTGATGGGTAAAATTTCCTTAGGAAGGACGTCCAGACCCCTACTTAATGTGAACACACCAATCCAAATGAAATCCTCACCCATGCATTTCATTTTCTCATCTGAACTCTTCTTTCCCACATGTTCAGTGTCCGTCAGCCCTTCGATGGAGACCCAGGAATGAAGGAGGCAAACAGGGAGAACAGCACCACCTTCAGAAACTCAGCCTGCATCAGCTGTAAAGTCCCGTCTTTATTTTACACCCTTGTTTCATCAGTGAGCTCTAGACAGAAACGCCAGCTTGCAACTGCACATCTGAAGGCAGAGTAACAGAATAAAATAAAGCAACTCCTTTCACTTTCAGATAAGGTTCTGGAGCCGAACGTTAGCGTGAGATCAGCCGGGGCAGCTTTTTCACCTTCTGACTGTTCCTAAAGCAAAATTTAAAAGGCAATTACAGTGAAGGGTGCTTTTAAATAATAGCCTTAACATTTTTTATCCGCCATTAGCTGCCTGGCTGTCATCCAGCAGCCAAATATCTCCTGCGGTATTATTACCCCGTACAGCTGCATAATGTGTCTGAGGCACTCAGCGGCGAGTTTACAGTGGCCTCTGTAATTTATGATGGGCCGTTTTAAACCTGATATGATATCACAGGCACTTAAAACACACACACTGGCTAATTCTTCAGCAAATTCAACAATATAGATTACACACACACACACACACACACACACATATATAGCAGCTAAAGTTTAAATCGGTTCTTTGAAAAGCAGTGTGGGTCGTTCTACGTTAACTCCCATCAGATCTACACTGAACAAAAATATAAATGCCCCATGTGAAATATTGATGCCACATGAAGTGCGCCACCCAAAGTGAGCGTATACTGTCTGGTACTTGTACAAAATGGATATTTGTCTTGATTAGTGTCCCAAATTTGAGTCCACCACTGCCAGTAAGCATTTGTTCATGGACCACATTTTGGGAGATGAGCCCAGCGTTCAGCCGATAGAACTGCTAGCAGCTTTGCCGTCGTGTCCTCTTCTGCGCATACGGGACACTTTTGGGTCGTATGAAGTTCACACAGGAGATCACATAGAAGTCGCATTTAATTACCTCTGCCAAGGAGGTTATGTGATGGCCGGCGTTGGTTTGCTTCTTTGTTTGTTTGTGTGCAAAATAACTCAAAAACTCATGGACGGATTTGGATGAAATTTTCAGGAAATATGTGAAATAGAACAAGGAACAGATGATGACATGTTGGGACTGATCCGGATCACCGTCTGGATCCAGGAATTTTTTTAATGTAAGTGTAACCAGGTGGACAATTAAATGTGGTTTACTCTAAAAGCCACCAGAGGGCACTCTTGTTTTTGGGGTAACCCCCTCTGACCACATGACATTTCGGGTCTCCATGCAACAGACAGTGACAGTGACAGAGTTCTCTTTCCTTCCTGAGCGACATACGCACGGTTGGGCCGGCATTCTTATCTCCAGTTGTCTAAGAAGCTGGGAGGCTGTTAGGAGCTGCCGCGCTAGAGGCCGCGCCTGTTCATTAGGTCGGATGGGGTGAAGGCCGCATTGTTAGTAGGACATTTGAACTGAATGTAATTACATTTGTATCTGTAACGTTCCATAGAAAATATGTGAATTGGGAGATTGTGTTGGGGGTGGACTGAAGCTCCTTGGTGGAGGTATGAGCTCTCTGAGTGCTTTACTGGTTGGAAATGTGAACGAACTTGCAAAAAAATCAGATTTCACAACAAAATCCAAATTGAGCATAAAGCCCTGCAGTCTGAACGGAGCCTTACTGTCCTGAATTTCATCAACCTACCCATGATTCAAGACGTCCATCTGGCTGTTTGGAAATTAATTACTTTTTTTTTTTTTTTTACCTGTGTCAACTTTGATTGGCCATAACTCCCATTTCTACTAACATATAAAAGCTTTCTAAGCATTAGTGATGTCATTCAGATCAAATAGATCTGATGTATCAGAGATATTTTTCCCGTTTTAGCTTTGCTGCCTTTAACTTAAAGGTAATTCAATCCTTTTCAGTTTATAAAATATATTTAATAGACTACAATTTGTCAGACATTGCTGTCTCTGAATAAATGTTCCAGATCCATAAAAATCTAACTGTCCTCATCAGAATCAGAAGGTTTGGTTGCCAAATAGGTTTCTTTGCAAACAAGGACCGAGACTTGATGTTTTAGTGCAGCGAAACAGGAACAGGTAGATTTAAAGTGCTGCCAGTCGTAGCTGAAAACATCCTTTATTGTTTTAGGCGTCTCAGTGGTACGTACTTTTATAAATGTTAAACAGAGTTGGGAACCTTCAGGGTATATCCCCCAAAGGTTCCTGTTTTCTGGGATTGTTATTTACACTGTAAAAAAAAACAATTAATTAAAAAAACAGTAAAAATCTGGCAGCAAGTGTGCTGAGAAAAAAATGTTAAAAAATGCAGAATACTGTAGCATTAAAAACCTGTAAAACCTGTGAAAATAACAGCATTTATCAATAAAACAGCGATAAATTTAGCAATTTTTTAGACAATAAAATAGTGTAACTTTACATTTTGAAAGAACAAATAGCTGTTATTTATTTATTTGTTTTATACGCAGCTGTTGCCTGTTTTCTGTGTTTGTTTTTCTCAGTCAATTTATAAATGAATACTTCTTTACTGTGATTTAATTAGATATTATCTGTAATGCAAGACAACAGGAAAAATCTGTAAAAATAACAGTTAAAAAAGATTTATCATCATTCAGTCTTTAGCATACAGAATTTTAGTTTTAAATAACATATGTGTAAAATAATGAGTTTTTTGCTGATTTAAATACATTAAAAACAACGTAATTTTATTATTATTTACAGTTCTGACCATTTTTTAACAATTAACATGTAAATTAATAAGTTTTCTATGATTTTACTTTAATTAAACAATCTGATAAAATCTATAAAATAACAGTAAAATGTTGGAAAACATTACAAACTTTCAAAACTGTGAAAAAAGGTTGTTTTTTCCCTCTTCAGAAGGACTTTGGTGATACTTGGTTTTCCAATAATTCACTCTTACATTAACTGTGACTGTGGTTCCCTGTAAACTAACAAGGTGTTTTTGATCTTTATGATCTAGAACTGAGATCCACAAACATTTATAAATTCATTTTATACCACTAGGACACCTACAACAGTGAGGTATGACTGTAATCACATTTTTATGGATCAGGGACGTTTATTCAAGAGCAGCAAAGACAAAGTGCTTCAACCCAAGAAGCATAATCAAACCTCATGCAAGAGAAAAAAATAAATTATCATTAATATTCTTAGTGGAATGAGGAGAGAGGACATCAGGAGGGATCAAAACCCTGGAAGGAGAAGAGGAGAGGAGGAGTAAAAACTGATAACAGCGCATCTGTGGTGAATGAGGAGCGATGGTGTGTCAGAGAAACAGGCGAAACTCCAGCAGCCAGAGAGACGAGAGAGAGGGAGGCAGGGAGAGAGGAAGGGAGGAAGGGAGAGAGAAAGGGAGGAAGGGAGGCAGGGAGAGAGAGAGCGCGCACCGCCGCTGGATGCTATAAGGCGCGTAAAGCGGCTCCGCACCGACGCAGAGGCTCAGAGCTGAAGTTGCTCTCAGGACGTGAGTGTGAATGACCGTGAAACCGGCAGACTGACGGACACGGCGGCGGCGGCATCTGCAGCTCAATGGAGCAGGCGTCATGAATCACGGAGCGGATTTGTGAATGAAGACTCGGAGCGGAAGCATCGTTCCAGCTGCGCCACAGGACGCGATGAAAGGAGAAGCTTCACATCCGCGGTTCTGATTCGTTTTTCCGGTTTTTATGGGAACTAGGAGGAAGACTGGGAAGATTCCTGGTGAAGACTGCTCCGGCGTAAATGCCCACATTGTGACTGGTGACTAGTCAAAGACAGAACTACACTAGTTTCGCTGAGATGTCCTGCTATGCGTCCTTTGGAGACGTGGGCGCATAAAGGACGCTTCCCTCCGGTGCCATTGCGCGCAGCCATGCGCACAGCTCCAGGCTGCGCCTAGTCTGACCTCCGTGCGTTATGCTGAATGGACCGACCTTCCGCGGCCACGACCCGATGCGACTCGTCGACCCGAGGCACCTTCCGCAACTGATGTCCCTGGAGGACCATGAGCCCACCATGGTGGAGGGGACCCTGGGGCCCCGCAACACCACGCCGGCAGGGGAGGACGGGGCCCCGGGTCAGCAGCACCAGTCTTTCCCCTGGGTGGTGACCTTGCTGGCCGGCGTCCTCATCACGACCATCGTGGTGGATGTTATCGGGAACCTGCTGGTCATCGTGTCCGTGTTCAGGAACAGGAAACTCAGGAAAGCAGGTGCGTGTTTTGAGCGTGTGTTGGTTCATCAGTGATGGAGACAGATGTTTGGAGGAACTCCTCAGAGTGAGTTAGAATGAGCTGCCTGCATGGTCACTGTAAGGACCCAGAGTGATCCACGCAGGAACCACAAATTATCATTATTTATTACTCAGCTTTGTTCCATTTTCTAGAGGCAGTGCAACTGATAGGCTGGCAGTGAAGTTATACTGACAGTTTGTTCTGATATTCACAACTTTAAAGCTTTTAAAAAACTTTATGCAATAGAAAAACATTTTATACTTGGAGTTATCACATGGAAGAACATTTATTTTTAAAAACAAACATTAAAATGTCTTTTTAAATTCACTGTTGTGAAACAGAAATGAATATTACGAGCATTTACCTCCCTAGTATACTGTCATATAGTGTATTACAATCAGGTAAAGTAGTGTTTTATATGATTTTTGTTGAGTTTAAATCCTTAATATGTGCATTACTGGAGTAAATTCATATTATAAATAACTCTTCATGGTCGTAACCCCAATAGTTTGGCTTGTAAGGTAATTTCTTTTTTGCTTGAAGGCACTTTGGTGCAACAGCTGCTGTTTTAAACGTGCTGTATGAATAAGTGTGACTTGACCGCCTTAAAGGAAGCAACTACAATGTCAAGTGACGTCCGCTGGCAGCAGTGAACCTGCAGCTTCTCTCTCGCTCCTCTGTCACATTATTACCAGGGCAGACCGGGTTAAAGATGTTTCCCTCCGCTCTGTAACTTCCCCCGTCCTCTCCGCCTGCTGTCACTCTGAGAGACTCTGACGTGTTACTCAGAGACGCTTTGACAAGCTGCTCGGCTGCTGCAGGTGTTCGCTCTCGCCACGCTGACATGTTGTCGTAGTTTTAGACTAAAAAAGCAACGCTGACAGAGAATTTGTCAGCATCAGTGTGTGACAGCGGTGAAGGAGCAGCTCTGATGCGACTCTCCGGCTCTCGCTCCAGCCGTGAGTCACTCTGATCGATGTGTAAATCTGATAGTAGCTTTGGACCGACTACAAACCTTCAAGAGCGCCGCTGTGCATAAATAACCCGGGCACTTGAGATGAATCAAACGTACACACAGTGAAAATCAATCCGGGCTCTAACTGTTATTTCTGGCTCAGCAGCATGCTCACACAGAACCGTCCCGAGTAGAAAATGTCACGTTAGGAGCGTGAAGACCTTGCACCCATACAACAATGAGCCTTTATGAATGTCGATGACTTATTCTGCTCCTGTGAAGCTCCAACAGTCGTAGTCTTGATAAATAAATTTGCTGTATTGCGATCAGAGAACACTTAAAGGAGCCTGCATGTGAAAAGTCATCCGGTCCAACCCCGAATCGGCCGTGAGAGTGTGGAAGAAGAAGTCCGATCCTTTAAAGCCCCGAACGACACCTAATGAAGCACGAAACCCGGACTGTGAGTTAATGGACTCAGAGATCAACAGGAGGTTGCACGGAGAAGATGGTTTGCGGGGGGAACAAGGAAGGAAAGATCAGCGTTCCCCCTTTGGCAGCTGCTCCATAAAAAACAGATGAGCCCTAAAAGTGTCAGAGGTGCAGTCGCATTGTTACAGCAGCCGACATGAAGGGAGAGGAAGCAACGGACAAGGCGACGTACGCATATAAAAATCCTGAACCCTAGATCAGACAGAGGAGGGTTAAACCATCACAGTACTTTATGTTTTCTTACCGATGCATGGTTGAACAACTTAAAGAGCAGTTTTCAAGAATGAAAAAGGTGGCAGCTGCTTGATTAGGAGGACATTTCTCCACCCGGACCCTGCTTTTTCTGCATTTCAAATGAAAGGACAGGCAGTCAAACTGGAGCTTGGTACCATAAACACCTCCTTTAACTTCACGAAAAGAAGGAAGCGTGTCCAAATTCTTCTTTTCTTTGGATGCTTACTTTAAAAAAAAAGCGGAATAAAAGATCCTAAGGTAGTTTTAATCCTTTCTTGGCACATGTTTCTTGCTTGATGTGCTTCTTGATGCTTTCATAGTCCAAACAGTTTCACATGCAACAGCCTGTTTACTTGTCTCAACAACAAAGAGCTGGTTCGCCTTCAGTACGTCCAAAACTCAGCTGCGAGGCTGTTGACCAGCTCCAACAGGAGGTCCCACATTACGCCCATTTTAAAATCTCTTCACTGGCTCCCTGTTGTTTACCGTGTCCAATTTAAAATCTTAGTTCTGACCTTCCGAGCCCTACATGGTCAGGCTCCTACTTACATCGCTGACTTAATCAAGCCGTACAGCTCAGCTTGAAGCCTGAGGTCGTCTGGGCAGAACCTGCTGATGGTTCCTCGAACTTCCTTTAAAACTCGGGGAGACCGATCGTTCAAAGCCGCCGCGCCTTTGGAATGAGCTTCCTTTAGACCTGCGCTCTCTGGGCTCAGTGGATGCTTTCAAAAAGCACCTAAAAACGCATCTGTTTCAGCAGCACTCCAGTCCAAACTGACCCATTGTTGTGCTTGGTTGTATTTTATTCTACATATTTGTCTACATGACCTTTTATGTATGTTTTTCTTTTTTTTTTAATGTGAAGCACTTTGTGACTGCTGTCTGTGAAAAGTGCTATACAAATAAAGCTTACTAACTTACTTACATGCTACACGTGAGGCTGAAAGGTGAACGTCTTCAAGCGTTTAGTGCCAGCCGGTATCTCTGACTTACTTCACGTTGAAAAACATCCTTAGAAAAGCTGTTTTGTGCTTCTTTCGTAGTCAAATCTTGCCTTGCTTTAACCCACGGAAGATGTCAGGAGTTCTAAACTTGCAAGAACCTCTTCTTCCCTGCAGAGAGACTCAATAATAGAAAGAATCAGTCTGAATTGATCGTTAAAAAAAGTTTAAAATGAAGGGGATTTGAGAGCTGGCAGACTTTGCAAGTTAATTATCTTCACCTCCATCCAAGATGATTTTCTGTCACCTGAAATCCGCAGCTTCCAATCATCCACGCTCCGCAGCTCCACCCCTGTCACGGTGATGAGCTAGCATAAATCAGCGCATATTCTGTCATTCCCTTCAGCCCATCAAAGCCGTCCTGTAGCATCAGTCAAAAGAAGATGAATCGCCTGTTTGCTGCCTTTCCATCAGCGCCGTGCCGGATCCCCGGGATCCCCGAGCGGGAATGTAACGATTGGGGTTGGAAAACTGGATGAATAGTTCACCCCTCTCATTTATTCTTCGCCTCCCCAGACATCTGATCTCCCGCTCTCTTATCTCTCCCCCGCTCCCCTTTTACCCCATCTCCTCAACTCTCGTCTCAATTTATCTCCTGCCTTTCCAATTCTTCTCCCATCTCCTATCCTGCCTTTCTTGTCCTTTCCACTTGATTCATTCCCTTGGACTCATCTCCTCACCTTTCCCTCTACTCTCCTCAGTTTTAAATGGCTCTCCTCTCCCCTCTATCACTCTTCTCCGTCCTCCTCTCCTGCCCCGTCAGACCTCTCATCTTCTTGTTTTTTCAATCCCCACTCTTTCTCCTCTCCCGCTGGTGAATTATTCTCTTTTTCTCCATTTCCCTGCCCTCCCACTGAATCCATCTCCCCATCTGCCCCGTCAGAGACACATTAACCGGTGATCAGTGAAGTCCTGTTACAGTTCATCATGTCAGCGTTTCCACATCTGCACAGAACTGACAGGTGACCTTTATTCATGAGCTTCAAACTCTTATTTCTCCTGCTCACGCTAGAGAAAATGCCTCAAATCAAACATGGATTGGACTGCACAGCGTCGCCGATTACTTGCTGACAGCCCAGACTCACCAAAACCAGCCACTTTGCTGAAACTGTAAGCTGCGTCGGGCTGGAAATCAATGCGAATGAGCCAGACTGTTTCGACCGACCTCGAGGCCAGCAGATGAGCGGCGCTCAACCTTTCCCGAGGCAGAGGACGGCCTCACCTGGACGCAGTAATCCACAGAAGACTGGGCTCGGGATGATCTCAAAATGTCACCCAAAGCCATTCATGAACATGCATTTTTAACACACCTCTCCTTCACAAGCGCTGCAGACACCGCCAGGGCTACCAAGTCGTGTTCCAGCTGCTACACAAAGCCTTCAGATGCACTAGAGCCTCCTGAAACATCTTCGGAGGTTTGCATTCGCTTCTATTCTGTCTTTTACTAAATGTTTACTGGAGCACAAAGCAGATGATGAAGCCTCAGAAGCATCTGTGAATGGCTGTGTTCCCTGTCTGGTGTGCGGCTCAGACAATTTCAGAACTTGGCGGGGAAGAAAAGTTGACATGTTTACTCGCCGCCTCTGTCTTTAAACACCGCTGGAGATAAATGCAAAAATAGCCATGCAAGCTAAAGCAGCCGCTGCTTTTTGGTGCCTCCTTATGCATCGCTGCCCTTTCAGAATCCAGAGGCTGCATGTGGAGTTTCCTCGCAAACAAAGAAAGTGATGTTTACATTCAGCGTTGCTCATCAGAACCCACTGTGCGGATCCTTGGGGCTGAGCAAATGTGAGTGCATTTCCGCCGTCACGGACCATTTGCGAGACAGTTTTCTGAACATTTTCAAACTTGTATCTTCAACGCTCTTGTTTCTAGGGTTGTAGTTTTCTTCCTCCGCTCCTCTGCAGGTGCACTGTTGTGTTTTCCAGCAGATTACTGGTCCCAGCTGGTGATTATTAGACAAAAGGAATGTCTGTCATATCGCCGTGTACAGAGACATCACTGATGGGTAAAGCTACCTGCAAAGTGTTGTGAGCTTAGCTGCATTTAAGGAGGATTTACCATCTGATGTTGGTGTTTGCTTGCGTAGATCCCCATGTACACAAAGTGAGGAATTATGGGAATTCAGTCAATGCAGAGGCTATGAAGATGCACTTGCATGCAGTCTGACAGCAACCTAACAGTGCATCGCCCCTCAGGGATGGCACTGTGTAATGCATAGGTCAGAAAATGCTGAGTTGAACAGTTGGCTGGAACCATAGGAGGTATATAAAGATGGACAAATCCTCAGTGAGGCTCAGTGTGGTGGCTTCAGTCCTCCGCATCATGGTAATGCCTGACTTCTCCTAAGTCCAGACCAATGCAAAAACAACATCTCTTGTCCATAAACTCTCCTGTAACGGCACCAAGCTGTCGCTCAAAGCAGCAACGCCTTTAATTTTGCATAACTTTGAGCCTTAATACACTTTAAATGGGTGTGTTATATCAACATTTACACCCCAAACAGTTGTCACAAATTAAAAAATTAGCTACAGAGACCAAAACTGTATTTGCACAAGGCTGTATCCTGTTTATTTCTGCTCTAACGCTGGCTATAGTTAACATGGGGATTGATCTGCCTCAAGTGGCCAGTCGAGGAACTGCAGGTTTTGTGCAATGGCTTCGTTTTTTTCAGTTTTGAAAGTTGCCGCCTGCCGCCTCAAGGGGTCTCTCAGCAGGATGTACAAAACACATGTTTGTACACCGTTTGTGACGTCTGATGCAACAACAGCACGAAGGCGAAGCAGAGTTGCCAACATTTCCAGTTGTTCAACATGTCTTTGATCAGCTACAACAGGTAGACATGCACCTGCCGAGCTGTCAGTCTTTCCACTACATTAAACAAAGCCTCACTTCACTGAAGAGGTCTCCAGAGAAACGTTGCAAACTAGGCTTCACCACCACGGCAAAAGTAGTTTGATGCATCAGAAGCTCCATTATTTACTTATTTACATGTAATTTTATTCACTTGCTGCCTACCTACGGTGAAAAACACGTTGCCTTCTTGCAGTCAGCTGTTAGTTGGTGTTTCCAGACCACACTGAGGATTGGTACGTTAAGCAGGAGTCTGGGTGTTCTCACTCACTTAGAAAAAGTTTTGAGCATCAAACGCTACATTTCTTTCATCCTTGTGCATTTTTCTGCAGCAACTAAATTCAGGCACAAAGAGTAAACCTTACCGTGGTCTTTAGCTCGTGTCGTGTTCAGGTTTCATGCATCTTTGTGAAAACTGAGGACTCTGCGCTGCACCCACCACAACCTTCACTGGAGTGCTCCTGTTGGCTACATGTGTGACTGTGATGGTGCAACGTACCGACCTGTAGTTTTATTTCACAGCACGTTGCTTGACGCTGCAGAAACGCTCGGGAAAACGTAGTTTGTGTGGACAGTACTGACAACTCAATAGAGAGCTCCACTACTAAGGAGCTATTTTGATTTCTGGAAACCATTTCCACCACGCCGCTGAGACGAAGTTAAAATGACAACACCACAACTTGTACGACTCTCATCAGAACATTTCTCCACGATGCAATCAAAAACTTCTTGGTGGAGACTTTGGATTAAAAGCAGTTTAAAATCCCATAAACTGTCTTCACACGACGACAGCACAACTTCCCAAAACTCCTGAGTTGATCTGTTCTAAAGCAGCGGGATAATGCTTCATCTGTGATACTCAAATATTTATGTCATGTGATAAATGTCAGCAGCCCCTCACAGATGGAGTCCGGTCAGCTTTAAGCGTCGGGATGGTGGGTGGTGTCACTCTCTGCATCGTAAGAAGTGAAGCCGAGCAGATGGCTGCTCTCCGAGCGTCATGCTGAATCTAGAACCAACCGGTTTGACAGCTGGAAACCAGCAGGAAGGGGGTCTGCGCTGAAATACCACCAACTGAGGGGATTTGCTTGTAAAATAAGCTCATGATTCTTCTCTGACCTTCAATTTCATGGTGACATCACATCGCAGATCAGTCTGAGGGATCTCAGCGAGCCCCGGAGCTTCCACCTAATGAGGCTTATGTAAATCAGGGAGCTCGCTGTTTGGGGGGTCCGCGATGACCACATTTAAACATACATGAGCAATCAGACAGACAGAAGCTATATTTAGGACTGGGGTTTGGTAGCATGATACAGAACGTAGACCTGCAGCAGAGGGGTGATGAAGAAAGAGGCGAGAACTTCACAGATGTGCACATCGTAGGACGCAATGACAGAGTTACATCTCAGACATGTTAGAAAGGAATTACATTCATTGAACTGCATACTGTGGATGCAACAGAGATGAGCTTTTAGGGACTTTAAGAACAAACACACAAATTTAGCTGAGAATTTTTGCCAGTTTTTGTTTGCTTGGACGTCAGAAACACTTAAAGTTGTTCACAACTGGCAGCTAAAACCAGAAAATGAGCTCTGAGGTGCCAAACGCATGTTTTTGATAACGTATCTGACAAAGTACAGCCTGCTCCTGTTAAGACACAGTGTTTTTTGACGTAAGGTGGTTCAGCTGGTTGGTCAGTTTATTTCAGACTGCACTGAAGGCTTTGCTCTGTGTTCCCACCCAGCCTCTAGGGGCAGCTGAGTGCAGCAAAACCAAGCAGTTGTTATTGGTTTGGTGAAGCAGTTTATTGCTTAAAGCAGAACCAAATATTAAAGAACCAATTAAAACCAAACGAAGGCTACCACAGATCGAAAACTCACTAAGACTAAATAACACAAAACACAACTAAACTCCCAAAAGTTAAAGACAACAGCAACACCACACCAAACAGAAAGAACAAACGAGTGTGCAGAGCTAACTAAACCAAAACTGGTGCCTCAAAACACGCGTTACAAACACGGCACGAGACGGGAATCACCACTCACCAGTGGCTACGAAACACACGGCAACATTAGCATCTTACACACAGAAAACACTAATGTCACGCTAAACTAATGCAGTTTCTAACAAAGGCCGAAAGTCTTCAGCAAGACACAAACATCCTCTCACTGAGGTAGCAACTGCCGAACGTATTCCTAGTAAGACACGGAATCACAGAGACAAAGAGGCACCACATTAAATCCCGGCCCCCCCAGACTGAGAGCTTGATTGAGGATTTATACGACCAGGTGTGACGACGGCTGTAGTTGATTGGTCGATGGTGGAGGGAACCAAGGTGGTGGCAGCTGGAACTCTGGAGCAGGCTCCCAAACCAGCCACAGTTGGCCATCCTGACACAAATCCATCCATCATCTATACACCGCTTAATCCTCTGTAGGGTCGCGACTCGGGTGAAGGCAGGGGACACCCTGGACAGGTCGCCAGTTTATCACAGGGCTACACACAGAGACAGACAATCAAGCACACTCTCATCACACCTACGGACAATTTAGAATCATCAATTAACCTCAGCATGTTGTTGGACTGTGGGAGGAAGCTGGAGAAAACCCACGCTGCACAGGGAGAACATGCAAACTCCACACAGAAAGATCCCAGGCGTCCTAACCGGGACGCGAACCGGGGATCTTCTAGCTGTGAGGCGACGCTGCTAACCACCGAGCCACTGTGCAGCCCCCCTGACACAAATGCTTCATAGAAGTCCGCCACAGAAACAAGACGGCACGCTGTGCTTGTCACTCCAGAAATGCTTTGGAAAACAGCGCAGTTGCCACCACAAGACTGAGGATTTTAGTTTAACTGGTGATGCTGCTACACTCTATGAAGAAATCCAGGGAACCTAATCCCACCACTGACCTATGAGCGAGCCTGCAAGATGAAAATTAACAGTATTTTGATGAGCTGGGTTGACATGATGTTATTGGTAGTTGCATAAACTTAGTGTTTGTTGAGCCCAAGTATTCAGTGATTCTATGGTAGTTAACTGACACTTGTTGTTATCGACACCATGTTCTTGGATGAATTCACGTTATAATAAACTTATCTCTCCACAGCATTTAACTCGAGTGCAGTACAACTAAAGCACAGGTCACTGCATGGTTTGGTTTGCCGTACCACCACCTGCCCAAGCGTGATGGGGACTAACTGTGATTTGGTCTCGCTGTTCTGTAGTACAAGATAATCTCACTGCACCGCGACATCGTTCTGCTGTAGGGGGTTTGTTTGCATTTCTTCAGACCAGTCGCAGCTGATTTGGGCAGCCTCAGTGATCCCCTAATAATGGCGATAAGTGAAGGTTTTTCGGTTGAACATTTGCACACAAGGACGGCTGCCTTACTGCCCGATCCAAAGTTTCGATCCAAGTTTCCTGTAGTAAAGGGAATTTTGAAAACGGTGACATGCAGCCTCTATCTGGTACGTCAGACTAACTGTGAATTTAAGTTATCCTTGTAAAGCAATCAAACACACTGCACTCCCTTTAACGCTTTGGCCTTAACTACCTTTTAACCTAAGCGAGGTTCAACAAAGTGCCTCTTATTTACACCCACACAGTCTGGAGCGACTTAGAATTCAGTGTGTCGCCCAACAGCGATCCAGAGACTTTATAAAGTGGAGGGGCCAGAGATCGTATCGCCAGCCTAGCAATTAGCGGACAAACTGATCTATTACCTGCGAGCACTGCTGCCCGATACCTGGTCGCTTCTACAGCAGCACTTGCACCGTCGTTGTTAAAGCTTGCATGCAGATATTTTATAGGACTGAGTCACCGTGGTGTCGTCCTAAAAGTCTGCGGCAACACAAAGTCTGTAAAAACTCAGCTATTGTTGTAAAATCTATCCCAAGAAACGTGATGCTTCAGCAGTAAACTGGTAAATGTTAGTTATTTGACAACTATAGTGTCATCAGCATACAAAGACATTAAAATGAACCACTAGAGGTTTAGATATGATTGTATCTCATCTACCTTATAGTGGATAAATGCCAGTAATTAATCTAATATTCAGAAATAGGACATTCTGCATTATTGTGGAACTTAAACTATACACTCACCGGCCACTTTATTAGGTACGCCTTGCTAGTAAAAGGTCGGACCCCTTTTGTCTTCAGGACTGTCTTAATTCTTCATGGCCTACTTTCAACAAGGTGTTTTCCTCAGAGGTTCTGGTCCATGTTGACATGATAGCATCACTCAGTTGCTGCAGATTTGTCTTCTGCACATCCATGATGCCAACCTCCCGTTCCACCACATCCCAAAGGAGCTCTACTGGACTGAGATCTGGTGACTGTGGAGGTCAACGTCAACGTCAGCGCCCAACCGAACTGAAAGCCGCTGAGTAGAGGTGGGTCTCCAGCCGGGACTTAGAAGATTCCGCAGTCCGAGCAGCCCTGATGTCCAGCGGTGGGCTGTTCCAGAGTTTAGGGGGGTGCCACTGAAAAGGCTCGGTCACTTTTAGTCCCGAGTCTGGATCTGGGGACCTCCAAGACCACCTGACTGGACGACCTCAGTTCTCTGATAGGTTTGTGGACCTGAATAAGGTCTGATAAATGATGGGGGGCCGACCCATGTAGAGCTTTAAAAACAAGAAATAAAACCTTAAAAACTATTCTAAAATGAACAGGAAGCCAGTGGAGCGATGCCAAGACTGGGGTTATATGTTCCCACTTTCTGGTCCCAGTTAAAAGCCAAGCGGCACCATTGGCTGATCGAGGCCGTTGGAGTCCAGAGAACTCATCGTCATGTTCTAGAAACCAGTTGGAGACGATCTGAGCTTTGAGACATGGAGCATTATCCTGCTGGAAGTAGCATCAGAAGATGGTCCACTGTGGTCATAAAGGGATGGACATGGTCAGCAGCAACACTCAGGTAGGCTGTGGAGTTTAAACCAGTTGGTACTAAGAAAACACCCCCCACACCATTACACCACCAGCAGCAGCCTGAACCGTTGATCCAAGGCAGGATGGATCCATGCTTTCATGTTGTTTTGACCGACCATCTGAATGTTCAGCTGAAATGGAGACTCATCAGACCAGGCAGCGTTTCTCCATCTTCTACTGTCCAGTTGTGGTGAGCCTGTGTGAATTGTAGCCTCAGTTTCCTGGTCTTAGCTGACAGGAGTGGCCCCCGGTGTGGTCTTCTGCTGCTGTAGCCCATCTTCTCCAAGGTTGTTGTGGTTCAGAGATGGTGTTCTGCATTCCTTGGTTGTAACCAGTGGTTCTTTGAGTGACTAAATGCACCGAGTTGCGGCCACGTGATTGGCTGATTAGCTATTTGTGTTAACAAGCAGTTGAACAGGTGTACCTAATAAAGCTGACAGTGAGTGCACATCCCCGTTTGTAGATTTATACCTTTCATTAGATGTTTGTGTGTATTTTTGCTCCACGGTCTTTGCAGCTTCCAGCGAGCGCATTCACCGGATAACTGCTAAAAGTTTAACTTCGTCCTCGACCGAACTGTTTATGAAATTAGCAGTAATTTCTGCGTTAAAGCCGCTGGGTTGACCGTGGGAGTTTCGCTGATGAATCCTTGAACTGATTTCATACATAAAGGGTCTGGAGGGCAGGAAGCAGAGCTAATTTCTCCCCTTTCTTCTCTCCGAATGAGTCCTGCTGGTTAACTACGGAGTTCAGGAGAATATGAGGTGTAAAGTTCAACGCCGCCCCATCATTAAACCTTTACAGCTTCAGCGCTGGGTGACTGCGCTCGCCCCTGCAAGGTCACAGCTGGCCGGCGGGCGAAAGTAATATTTATAGAAACTCCCCTCTGGGCTTTCAGATAATACACTTTTGGAAAAATGCCGTGTGATAGCCGCTCTAGTGAAAGCATCTTCAGCAGCTTTCAGAGCCCTGACGGACAATCACGGGTTGCAGAGGGCGGAGAAGGTTTCACTTCGACCAATAACTTCACAACGGGGGCTTCACTGATGAGATCCGGTTTGGTTTATGAGAGGCAACATCATCTGTTCGGCCTCTTTCATGAACACCGTGTGTGAACAGAAAAGAAGCGTACACTGCCTTTTTACACTTGAAAGCTCAAATTTAGTGCGTCTATTTATTAATTACTGCTTTTAATGATGATATTTGACTATCTGGTTGGGTTTGGGCCGATTCTAATGGGGGATAATGATGCAGGAAGTCCCACCATGCAAGTCGACAGGATTAGTTCCTTAAGTTTGCAAATTAGTAAAGTTAAACTCCACAATTATCAATGCTGTAGGGTCGCAGCCTTAGTATGTATTACAGCCAAGTTGAGTTGCATTTTATATAATTTTTGTAGGGTTTTAATCCCTGATATGTAAATTATTTAGGCAAAATCACTCCATAAATAACACTTTAGGGTCTGTAGCAACCAATGATGTAATAATTGGGGCCATTTTAAATGTAATAAAACCAATAACGTCCATAATCCTACATTTGTAAATGAGTGTTCATGTTCTATGTTGTATATTGGAGTTAAGGTCCATCATAGAGCCAGTCCAGTTCTTTAAATCCAGTTTGAAGTGAGGACTGAATCACTTCTCCTTGAGAAAAGTCTGAACAAAGTCTTAATGAAATGTTTTCCAAGAAAAAAAATGTGGTAAATTAATTTGACAATCCAACATCCAACAGAGACACTGACATGGAATAATGAATTTACACATCTAAGCACATAAACAACATTCTAAACAAAGATTCTGTACACTAAATGATTCTCATATTGGCTCTTCTAACTATAATTAAGGAGAGTGAGAGTAACATGGGACGTATCCTTGATGGATGAATATGACCACTATGCATCCACTAGACCTATTTTTGATGAGCAAACTGCAGAAAAACTGCAAAAAAGATCTTTTATTTCCAAGAAATGCAGTCCTATTGATGTATTAGTACATTATCAGCTGCAGTTATTACATGTTCAAAGGATGTTTTTAATGCTAGGTCATCAACGTAATAACTTATTACATTATTGACAAAATGTTATGATGTTGTTGGTTGCTACATGGTCTTAACCCCAGTATCTAAACTTGTTTTTGTTTTCTTTACTGGGAAACACTTGAGTGCAACAGCTGTTGTTTCAAATGAATTCAAATTTCAAATTAAGACCAATCGTTTGCACAGTTCTTTAAGTCAACTTATAATTGAACGTACTTGTCTTCATTTACCATTTAGGCCTCATCCACACGAAGACGAGCCCAGGCCTAAATAGTCCAACCAACCCGTGTATCGTCCACACCAAGCCGGCGTTTTGGGGGTCTGGAAACCATCATTTCTGAACCTAGGTCCCACAGTACAAAGATCTGAAGACGCCGTTTACGTGTCACCGTTGTTACGCCCTGTCTCCTTCTTTTTCTGACACGCTTGCATCATAGCTCCACCTCTCGATAAATGCGCCAAACTCAGAAAACGACGACAACAATGTCTCCGTATAGTGCTGCGTATGTCCTGCTGATAGTTCCACCTCATCGTCCATCCAGACTAGAGTCCTACCAGCTCGTCCACTCCTATTTGCCGCCGCCATGTTCTATGTTTACATCCTATACAGATTTCTTCATGCCTAAAGTCCCGCCGCCAGTTTCCTCTTGTTTCTGTTACGGCGTCATAGCGCCACCAACAGGCCTGGCATGTGTTTAACATCGTTTTCAGGCGTATCAAGTGAATTCATGTTGACGGACACGTTTACTGAAACAGCTCCGTCTTTATGAAGCTATAAGCGTTTTGGCTTCATGTGGACGGGGCCTAAATCTGTCGCCACTCTGTTGTGAATGAAAGAGAAGAGTTTTGTTTCAAAATCTGTCGAGGAAAACATTCGGACTGCATGATAAATTATGATGTGGGCGATGATTCAAAGGAATATTAGAGTCAAATTACCAGTAAATGCAGCGGTGTCAAGTCAGCAGGTAAGACTTAATATAGAACGGTTGGTCAAGATCACATAAAGATAAAAACTTCAGAGAGAACTTTCACCAACCTCCAGAAACTAAAGGGTTCCAAATGCTAGAGAGGGTTAAAACACTGGCTTCAGCCTTATTTCAGCAGAGAGGCCGTAGTGTAAAGTTATACTAATGCGCCACTTGTACAAAGACATCTGTAACAAATCAGTAGCCTTTTAAAAGAAAGCTCCAAGTGATTTTTTTTCTCTCTTATGTGATACTTTAATTGATTTATCCATTTAATGAAATGAATGTTGAATGTTGGGACCCATTTAAGGCGTTTTGCATTCGGGTAGAATCATAAAATTGCTGCTAATGATGGTTCACAATGTGCATAATGGCTGATTTAGCTTCTTAAAGTGTTATGTCATGGGACGAATAAAGAGAGTCGCCCATTAAGGCGGCTGTTTGTGTTGAAACAAACGAATCCACAGAGACCAAAAGGTAGAAATTAAACTGTGTGCAGGGTTTCTGGAAAAACAGCTGCTTTGAAAAGAAGCTGCCAACAGGTCAGAGTTGTTTGTGTCCCCAGAGTCGAATTGTCAAAAAAGCTTTTTCGCGTTATGGCTCTTTGGATTGAAATAATTTCCAAGTAGATGCTGCCTTTGCACCGACTGAATCCACACAACGACCGTGGAAAGTCCTCGAAAGGCAAAGAAGCAATGCTCACACCATATTTTATTACTTCTGCCACGGAGGTTCTGTGATGGCTGATGTTGGTTTGTTTGTTTGTTTGTTTGTGTGCAAAATAACTCAAAAACTCATGGATGGATTTGGATGAAATTTCCAGGAAATGTGTGAAATGGGACAAGGAAGGCATGATGACACCGTCTGGATCCAGGAATTTTTTAATGTAAGTGTAACCGGGTGGACAATTAAATGCGGTTTACTCTAAAAGCCACCAGAGGGCACTCTTGTTTTTGGGGTAACCCCCTCTGACCACATGACATTTTGGGTCTCCACGCGACAGACAGCGACAGTGATGGACTTCTCTTTCCTTCCTGAGCGACATACGCACGGTTGGGCCGGCATTCTCGTCTCCGGTTGTCTTAGAAGCTGGGAGGCTGTTAGGAGCTGCCGCGCTAGAGGCCGCGCCTGTTCATTAGGTCGGATGGGGTAAAGGCCGCATTGTCGGTAGGACATTTGAACTGTATGTAATTACATTTGTATCTGTAACGTTCCATACAGAATATGTGAATTGGGAGATTGTGTTGGGGGTGGACTGAAGCTCCTTGGCGGAGGTATGAGCTCTAGTTCTGATTACTTTTATCGCCTTCACAAACTCTTGCACGGTCCCATTTTATCTTAATATCATTTAAAGCTGTTCACACTGTGTTAAGGAAAGAGATGCTGCTGTTGGGATTTTCAAATGACACATTCAACTCCAGACTGTCTTTCCATTTATGTTTCCATTCATTGCGTTGGATTGCGACAGTGCCCTCTAGTGGCAGTAGCAGTTATGACAGGGATGCCGGAAACTGTATTGTAGATTAGCTGTGCTGTACCGTAGAGGCCCCCGGAGGCATCACTACTGGCGGCTCTGTGTTGGCCAGCAGAGAGCATTGTGGGGGTTAAACTAGCAACAGGCACCATGACAAAGACTTCTGTTATGCTTAATGACCTCCGGCGGGAGCTTCTACATGACAGCAGTTATAATTAAAAGACTTAGGTTAATAAAGCCAGGACCGAATGATAAAATAATACGTCTTGTTTGGCCCTGATCGCTACCTAACATTAATTAAGGGGACAGTTTTGTTCTATTTTGGAACAATAATGTGCATATATCATATTTCTTAGTTATGTTTGATTTCTGGAAATAGACTAGAGGACTTGGCATTCGGATCAAATCTATTGTGTCTGGAGTTTTTAAGCTGCATTCAACTCCGAATCATTAGACACAGTAGCAACACCTCCTGATCCGCAGGGAACAGAGACGTTCTGACAACAACAACAGCTGGCAGGAAGCTTCAGAACCCAGCAGACGTCTGCCAGCCGAGCGCCGAAGCCATGTGCTCGGCTGCAGCGTGCGACATGAAGTCACGGCCTCTCTTTTCTCCCTGACAACATGTCTGATGAGGCTGACCCGATCCCGGCCACCTGCCCGACCTCGTCCCGCGGCTGTCGCACACCTGCCCGAGGATCCAGACGCTACCGCCGAGCTGCCACGGCGCCGTGATTTATTTTGTCTAATTTCCTTTAGCAGCTCAGATGCTTTATCACTCGCCGTAATTCTGTCTGTTTTGGCGAGGACGATGCTGCTGCTGCTGCTGGAGGCACTCGAGACACAACAGCCCTGCTCATCTTCAACGCTGCTCCCTCAGATCCTGGAAATAAATCTGTTTTAGAAACTTATCTCCAGCGTTTGCTCCCGTCATTGGAGTGAAATTCAAAACGCACCTCACAGACGTTAAAGTCCATATTCGTATTTGGATATCAAACACTTTCCCTCTGTGGGTTTGGAAAGCAGCTGCACAGGGTTTGATGTTTTGTTGATCAGGGAGGTTTAGCTCTGTCTGGATCCCAGCGGGGTCTAACAGCGACAAGCTCTCGCCGAGGAAAAACAAGACTGAGGCTAAACGAGCGATTTGGTGAGTTGAGCTTGTCGGGAAACCGTGCCGCTTTCAGTTTGCCGTTTTCAACTCTTTGCAGCTGTATGATGGACATGAAACAACCAGCAAACTTCCACAACAGACAGCTCTCCTAAAAAACGAGCAGCAGATTTCCCTGAGCGAATGCCGTATTTCTGTTTAACAGGATGGACAGCAGGAATGGGACAGATTTGCAAGCTCTAAACAGTTGTGCGATAAACCCAAAAATAACGTCGCTTATCTGATGGTTGGTTTTCAGGCACCTCCATGAAAAACCTGTCATTACCACCACTTGGACATGAGGGCTGTTCACCGGCTGACGGCGGCTGTAAACACTTTACGAGGACGACCCTGCAGCCGCATCGTGCCGTTTCGTGCAAATCAAGATGACGATGCTCGTTTTGAACGACGCGTCCTTCACTCTCGAAAGCGAGATGCATTAAGATAACGTATTCCACTGGCTGGCCGTCAGAGTTTGGGGAATAAATTTCAACAAAGGTGAACTGTAACTTGTCGGGCTGCCAGCTGGAGCTCACACAGAAATGGGAAATGCTTTTCTTTTAAACGATTACTGTTTTAGTATTATATTATACAGGAGCTGCAGGGACATAAAGGGAATGTGGGGACACAGAGCAGTGGGATGACATGTAGTAAAGGTCCAGGGACTCACTGCTGATGGCGTTTGTACAGACGTTGCATGTGTCCTGACCATTTGGCTTTTGGGTCGCCCAGGAAGCATATTGCACTGGAGTGAATATCTGCAGAGTTTGGTCCTCTGCCAGCCGGCGTTCAGCTTTAAGGACTGAAACAGAAGGGGGAAAATATGTGAGCAAATCTTGAGGAAAACAAACTTTCCTGCCAAGAAAAATACAAATCTCAGCATCATCACAGCTCACTCTGACTTTCAGATGAGCACAAACGAAATACAAAGCGCTATTAGCCTTCCTGTGTTCTCCATCAGCTGTTTTAATGCCTCCTCTCCACTGCAGACAGTCATTTCACTAATTACTGAAGCCATCCGTTGATCAAAGGTTGAGGAGCTTCAGTAGCAGCAGCACAGATGCTGCGCTGATGCAAAGCATGTAGGTGGTTCGCATCAGCCCTGATGAGCCGGTGACTACATGAATTACAAACAGGGTTCTGAGTATCTCTCGTCTTCACATCGCACCAGAACAGGGTCTTCAAACTAGTCTACTGTGTTAATTCTCATGAAAGGACTTTCTAGTGTTGGCTCTGAGTCATTCTAAGATGACTGTGGGCATTTAGTCCTGCTGCTAGTCTAAAAAAACAGCTCTGTGTTGTACTTTTGAGACCTAGAATGGAATCAAAGAACTCCAGTCCAGTCACAGAATGTTCAGGCTTGACTTATCATCATCATCATCATTCTGCTATAGTTGGAAAAAAGCTCTGGCTTGTTTGTATTTCTGCAAACCAGCCACCATCTTCTTGTGAGGTGCTAAGCCCAGGATGAAGCGATGGTGTCCCTGCACATTTAGTGTTTGGGGGAAAAGCTATAGTGGAGCATTTCCATGCAGAGAGACAAGTCTTATTGCAGGATCCAAATCTTAAAAACCTTTCAGCCTGTAGGCTTCTGCTTGGAGGCTGTTGTTGTTTCCATAGTGACGGGGTAACATGCAGAGAGAGCAATGGGAGGTGAAAAACATGGCAGACATAGTCCCCATCCAGGGAATCAGACTAAGTCGGACTTTTAAAGCTGTGACTCACAACCTTTTTGCCTTTTCAAATCAAATCAAATCAAATTTATTTATAAAGCACTTTAAAACAACCAAGGTTGACCAAGGTGCTGTACATAAGCATAGACACAGGATCAAAAGAGAAAAATATAAAACAAAGATAAAAGACAAAACATTGGATAAAAATAATAGAGCTAAAAGCAAAAATACACAATAAAACATAAAAACAATAAATAGACTAAACAAACAAACAAACAAACTGGGCTGCCCATCCCAGATAAAATATACGTGCACATGAAAACAACAAACCTACTTGGAGTGAAAAGCCAATGAGAAGAGGTGGGTTTTAAGAACGGTTTTAAACCTTTTGACTCTTTAAACAAAGCCACATGGAGTGATCACAAGGTGTACGCATCACTGAGCTGTGAGCAGATGGACCTCTGATGATATTCCATTCAGATATTTAAGGTGAACCTGTCCAATCTTGAATGGCAGGTTTGTTTTCTGGGTTTGGTGAAACGAAGAGTTGTTATTCTGCATGTTTACTGATGTCAAATCTGAATATTTATAGTCTAAAAAGAGTCTAAAGAAACAATGAAAGGGATCTAGAAATGCATACCCAAACATCCAGAGAAGTTAAACCTTTAGACCATCATATGAGGTGACAAAGTTTACAGAAAACAACTGTTGAACTGAGAAGTGTTGGACTTATAAGCTCAGTAACTCCCAGCCATCAGTACGGCCGTCTAAAAGCTCCCAACAGCAGCTTTATAACCAGCAGCACCAGCTCCTGTGTCTTTACAACACTCCAGATGCAAAGAATGTCAGCTGCCAGAAGAAGTGACTATTTTTACCTGGAAACCGACGCCTGATCTCCGTCTGCGGGTGACAGCAGTGTTTGCTGTTGCACTTCAACAAGGCAGCGGCGGCGGCGGTCTGAGCTGCCGTCAGGATCAGAGACAGCGGCGGCTCTGCTGAGAGAAACAAATACGAGTGGAGTGAGGGAACAAAACTGAGACTCACTTCAAGAACAGGCTCTCTGCTGTTACCAGAAGCTCCATCGCGCTGCTGTCGTCCTCTTTGTGCGGGACACGCCGTTACAAAGCCAGGATACAGGAGAAAGTTCAAGCGCTGCTCCCGCCGCAGAGCAGATGATCTGATTAGATTTCGGCGCCGCTCGCTGCATAAATTTACATTTCAATGTGGAAAAACCGATGTCTTTGAAACTACTGTAACTTCTCGAGAGGCAAAGATCACATTGCAGTGATAGGAATCTTTGCTAATTAAGTCATCATTTGTCTTAATGAACAGGCTGATTAGCATAGCCGGTTGTGTTTCATTTATCATCAGGGAGCCGAGGCGCCTCCTGCAGCTGACTGTGCTGCTGAGAACTGGTGCGTAACGTTTCAAACTGCATTTAGGATCAAAAGAGCGATTTAGCATCACACTCAGGGGATTTGTGGGGGACGCTTTCAAATTAAAAAGTAAACTGCGATGTTCCAACTACAAAACACTTTGGATCCTACACTTCCCACAATGCAGCTGGATAGCACGTCTTTGTTGAACCCAACTCCCGACATCACATACAGTTATTTTTCACAGGAATAGAATAGGAGCAGTAGTAGGCTTATTGTTTTGACTATTAAACTGATCACGGTACCTGCCTGCAAGTTTTAACATCTTTAGTTACCAATTAGTTTTTATTTTTACACACAAATAACATTTTCAGCTCCCAAATACAAAAAGCTGGAGGATGAACCCATAATCCCCCATTAAAATAATTTAATTAAAATTAAATCCACCTCAGTCAGTCTGCAAAATAAAAAGGATTTTACAATATTATCAGGTTCTGAGGGGGCAACAGACTCCTGGATGTCTGCACAGAGATCCACATACATGTCAACCAACTCCACAGGTTATTGTCTTTGTTAAAGTAGAGGAGAAACCACAGCTACATCAGCAAAGGACTGGAAGCTTCCAGTTGTCCTCGGTGGACCGGAAGCTTCCTGTCCTTTGTCCATTTATTGCTCCATTTCTGGAAACAACAAAGGAAGGCTCAGGACTGGAAAATGAACGGAGAAGATGCAAACCAGTGGACGTACGTCGCTGGGTTTTTACAGGCCTCTCCCTCCTCTGGGCCTTCAAGCACAGAGGGAGACGGGCAGCAGATGAACCAGTCATCAAGAACATCTTGGCTGAAGAGGCCTCGACAAGCGCCACTTGGATGCAAACTGGATCCTGAGGGTTGCAGCACAAAGCGAGATTAATGGGCTAGCAGTTATGATGAGCTTAAAGCCAGAGTTTTCATGGAGGTGACTCTCTTTCAACTCATCTAGATTTGTCTGCACAGCTGATCTGCTCCAGAGGAGGTTCTGTTTCGGAGTTAAGGATTCATAAGAAGCGTGCAGTTACAGCAGGCAAAGTCGGTGATGCAGAAAATGCATAAATGTGTTTTTATACTTGGTCCTGATTTGCTGCCCGGTTTGTTTTACACTGCTGGTGTTGCAGCTGATAGGAAACTGATTAGAAAATTGATTATTCTGTTAGTCAATCAGTCAGTGGCATTAATTTCACTTTGATCAGACCAAAGACTGAAGTGATTTCAATGTATTAAACCTAAATTCACATCTTGATGACGTCTCTGATGTGCAGCAAGCAGCCTGTCTCACCTTATTCATATCGACATCGCTGCTTTTTGTTGTAATTATTTTCTGATATGTTCTTCATAGTTCTCTATTACAACATGTTCCTCTTGACTGAAGAAGGCCTCACACGATTGGTCCGTTTTGCGCAGAAGTAGCGTCACACGACACGTGAAACATGAGGAAAACCTGGCTAAAAAGACAGCTGATAACCCCAGTGTGACGCTCATTGTCTCTGAGTTTTGTCAGGCTGGCTCATACAAAGAAAGCTGTGTTGAATATTGTTCATAGTGCAGCCCTCTGACCAACCCAAGCTGTGCGTCAGAAGGTGAAACACCTCAAAGCACTAGTTGATCTAAAACTCTTCGCCGACGATGTGACTCAGTTTCTCTGTAATCCTAACTTTAATAATAATAATCCAGCAATGCATTTGTATATAAAATGTTTCTTTTGATAATTTAATTACTTACACTTGCTGCAAATATTTGTGCTTTTAACAATTCATTGTGGACTTCTTTTTCTTTCTCCACAGTGTTAGATAGTAAACATACGAAAGCATTTCTAATATATACCTTTCACACCTCCAGGAACCATCCATCCATAGATTAATAGCATGAATGGCTCCAACGAGACAGACTCATCCAGTCTTAATGTCTTCCTCAGTCATTCAACTACACGGGGAATTGAACCTCTAACCCTGGCAGCAGTTTTCTTCCTCGCTTATTAACATATAGCTCCGGCTTACACAAGAGGAGAGTTATTGTTGCAAAGGGCAAACGCAGTAATAAAGACAGAACCACTGACTAATACGTATTGACTGGCGGTTAACAAGTCCCCTGCCTCTGTGCTGGGAGCCACAGCTCTTCCCCAACTCTGAAGTGCAGCAGACAAAGTGTTGTCGTCCGGAATATCAACGATGAAGCGTCTTCATTATGAAGATGGAGTCGGGGGGTGATAAATAGTGAATGCAGGTAGAACAAGGTGTTATTAAGTCCGCCGAGGCTCACGACTGCACTGCCCCCCCTACGCACTTTGATAAAAGCTTCCACCAAAACATATCCATTACCTCAGCCGCTGAGACGTGAGACACACCTCTCAGCCGTTGGAGGGCTTTAATCCAGCGGCAGCTAACCTTGAAATTTCACACACAGGGCATGTTTAGTTTTAGATTGGACGCCCTGCTTAAGGCGTAAAATGTCACATTTCGATGGAACTGGATCACAGTCAGACGAAGCGTCATCCAACACGTCAAGCTGTTCCAGTGCGTCAAGTCAAATTTCATTTAACACCATCTGTTGTATGTTAGCTTGTAGTGGATGTCGTGTGTGCAGGACAGAGCGACTTTACAGTTTGGACATTGGGTTGGCATAAAGCAAGCATTAGTCGTGACAACAGAGAGTCATTCTGTGCATCAGAACTTTTAAAACCTCAAAGACAAATTCTCAACAAGCGCTTCTCATTGGTATTCCTGTTGGCACGGCTGCTGCAAAGACAGGGGTCATGAAAAAGTGATCATGAGCCAAAAATTAAAGCTCTGTCTCCCAGTTTATATCCATCTACAAGTCAGTCAAACCATCATACAGAAATTATCTATATTAGAGTTAATTATTAGAACAAATGCAGTCCTTTTAACAGGTTGAAATACCCCCATTAGCCACAACAACATAACCACTGACAGGTGAAGAGAATAGCATTGATCATATTGGTTCTATGTGTTGTTCTGATGGAAAACCTTGATCAGACTTAGACACCCAAATAAACATGGTCCCACAACAAACACACTCCCTCATGCTGATGGAAATCCCAAATGTCACTGGATGAAAATGCACCCCACCACATGGAAACAACATCAACCAATCAGGAACATGTGGAGGAACATGACAATGGTCCAACATGTTGATGTGACCTCCAGACTTCCTACAGCCCATTCTGATCAAGCATCAACAGGATGCAGTGGAACAAGTTGGATTGACAGAGGCCCCACTGCACAAGCCAGAGTAGCCAAAGGATCCAGTGGTTCCAGACCCCATAGGACCCCCTGAGAGGTCCTCTGGTCCATGATTCCCAATGGTTCAGAGCATTTTAGGACCACATAAGGGGGACCAACGCAACACTAGGCAGGTACTTATGTTATGCCTGATCGGTAAAGCTCCAAAGGCACCTTCCACTTGCCAAAAAAAGTGTTTGCAGCTCCCACACTGTAACTGAAATCTAAGTTATGCAGCAAAATTACTCATTCATGAGAGTTATGTTTTAAAGATTACAGTCTGTAGGACAATTGCATAAGAGATGAAGCCTTTCCTTTAAATATAGAACCCATCCATAAATCATGTAAATTACAGTTTAGGCACCAAATAGTAAAAAAAAGAATGTCAGATGTATGTTGGGTTACAGGATACAAGACACATCTCTGCTGTTATAGATGCACGTTGTGACAGTTTGATCCAGATTAAAACAGCTGGAGCCGTTTATAAACAGCAACACAGCAATGAACAAATCCTCATAGACCTCCGTGTTAAAGTGTCCAACTTCACAGCAGAAGTAAGCATATTTATAGCCCCTTTATGGTTAATGTTCCCATTGATGACAGCTGTATTAGGGATGATTTCTTTCATAAAACTCTACTGTCTGAAGTGTATAAAGGCTTAAAGCTATGCACAGTTAAGGGCACGGCTGCTTTGAGTGACAGCTGGGTATCGGAGACATTTGCATGGCTCACCTCGGCTCCACTCCGGCTTCTCCTCTTTGCTCGTTTCTGGATTATTCAGGAGTTAGGAGGAGTCGGGTAACGTCAAGACGGAAACAGCCGGAGCTCCCACAGCTCACAGTTTATCCATCTCATGTGCGCTAAAAGGAAAACACATTAGCGTGGATGCAGCCTTAAGAGGGGATTTTGTTTTTGGGGGGGAGGAAGTAGCGGCTTAAACTTTTTAAAAATCAGCTTGAATGGGATTAAATTGACCAACACAAGCAGCTCAGGTTGGGTTAAAAAAAGACTTTACTTAAAAGAAACCACCTGATCTGGAGAGCAAACCGACTCCATTACATTTCAGGGTAAATACTGTATATCTGAGGCGGAACGCTGCCTGCAATACTAATGCGGCTCAGACACAGGACAGTTTCATAAAGGGAGCTTTGCACGACGGCGGCGACGGTGAGAAAATATAATTGAAATGCAGCGCGGTTCACTCGGGGCGGCAGGTAAATGTTAAACTCCTAAATCAGGCCCTCAAACTTCATTTCCCCATGTGGGAGAGAGACCTTTACAACACATCAGGGCTTTTTTAGCATCAGAGAATCCAGTATTTGGCTGGAATGAAATCTAACCCACCTGCAAACCGGCGCTCACGCCTCTCCAGGGAAACAACAGCAGCGTATTATTATTATTATAAACTTTCCTGGACGGCCTGCGTTGGAGCCGTCTGAAGTGATTAGAGTGCATGTGTACACAAGTAGCTTTGGACAGTTGTATTCATTAGACTGCAGTGATGGGGGAGGCATTAAAGCTGCAGTGATGAGGTTTGGAGAGCTTAATGATCCAGATGCTGTTAAAGTGGAGTTGCAGGGGAATGGGATCCGACTGGGAGTTCTGGCTCGGTGGTGTTTGCTCGCCGGCGGCGCGTCTGTTTGCTTGTCGGAGACTTTGTTATTTTTTGTTTGCTCTTCCCGTTCAGGATCACTCGGCGCTCCTTCTTCTGTCTGGCTTTTGTTGGTGTTCTGCTCCACTCAGGTGTTTTCTCTTCTTCCCTGTTGTGTTGTTTTTACATCTGTTGCCCTGAAACCTGCGAGCTGCCTCTCTTCCGTCTCTCCAAAAGAAGGAATAGACGCTGCTTGCTGGAGGAAATCCCGTTTTTTTCCATTTAATGTTGACTGTATCGTGATGCACATGGGGGGTTTGTGTGTTTGAAGCCAGTAGCTACTAGAAATACGTGGGTATACACTGTAAAAAATCATGTTTGGCCCTAAATAAATAAACAAATAAAGCAACAGTTTGCATCAAGTAGATTCTTCGCAAAAATGAAAGTGTTCCAACCACTATATCATTCAAAATGAATTTTTAAGTGCACAAGTTTAGAAGCCGACAGACTTTTAAGAAAAACAGTCACTCCAATTAGATTTCCTTCAGTAGTTTTTGACATTTTATAACTCAGTCACAAACAAAATGCCGTCTACTTAACTTCTGTTTTCAAATTTTGAACTGCAGTTGCATCTTCAAACACACAAAATTTAAAATATTGAAAACAAAAACAACAAATTTGAGTTTTAATTCTAAATAATATAAAGCTGATGCAACTACCGATATTATAACGTCAACCAAACTCATCACAAACTAGAATACACTCAAGCGAGATGCAGACCCCGTCGAAAGCCTCCCTAAACATGGCAGGTAGCCCTGAGATCTTGACCTTTGACTTTATGACCCCCAAGTTAATGGGTGACCAGGGTAGGTCAAGATGAACATATGTGCTCAGTTTCATTATCCTATCTGTCTTTGTTATCGAGTTATGGTGCGGAAATACACACCCACATACATACATACATACAGACAGACAGACAGACGACAGTAAGTTCAAGGTCTAAGTTCAACATCAAAGGTCAAGTTCAAGGTCAAGAGGTGCAATGTGCTAGTCATACCCTTAGATATACTAAAGTTCATCATTGCAAGCTTATATAGTAGATTTTAAGAGGATTTTGCACTAATTAGCCCTGCGACTTTGACCTTTGGACCTCAAATGGGTCCATTTGGTCCTTAATGGGTGACCAGGGTAGGTCAAGATCAACATCTGTTTGATTGTCTTATCTGTCTTTGTTCTCCAGTTATGGTGCGGACTTACACACCCACACACCCACATACAGACAGACAGACGGCCGTAACCGCTCTACCCACGGCTGACTCCGTCTGCATGGGTAATAATGTGTGGAACTTAAAGCTTTTATCTAAATCAGTAAATTAGAACCTTTATCTTGCAACCACGCCTTTATATAAATGGCAGGACTAGATCCCTGGACTGCTGTATTATAATACAATATAATATAATAGTTTGTTAATTTAAACACGAGACACTTGTCCTTATAAAGGAAGGATTCATCCTCAGTGAAGGACCTAGGATCCCTAATCTGTCTCTATAGCTACCAGTGAGCAGTGATTCCTAACACGTCTCTGGGGGTCATCAGGTGGAAACCTCCCTTCAACGCTGTTTCTCCTACTTAGTCCCACGACACCTCCAGGAGGCTAGGAGGTGAACTCTGGAGTCCCAGAGTCACCCCCCTAGTGCCAGTTCACACTGCTCCTACACAATCCAACCAGCACTGCACTCCAGGTAGTGACCAGTGCCGATGATACCATTTAGCTAGCTGCTAAATGCTAATGCTAACTGCTAATTCAACCAGCAGTGCCACATTCAACTGACCCAGGCCCATTTAGAAGATGCTCCAGGTAGTGACCAGTGCCGATACTACCATTTAGTTAGCTGCTAAATGCTAATGCTTACTGCTAATTCAACCAGCAGTGCCACATTCAACTGACCCAGGCCCATTTAGAAGATGCTCCAGGTAGTGACCAGTGCCGATGTTACAATTTAGCTAGCTGCTAAATGCTAATGCTAACTGCTAATTCAACCAGCACTGCCACTTTCAACTGACCCAGGCCCATTTAGGAGATGCTCCAAGTTACAGAGTAATGTTTCCTCCACATAATATATATAATATAATGTAAAGTAAATAATATAATATACAAGAATATAATATGATATAAAATATGATGATGTAATATAATATAGTGTAATAAGTTTATCATTCCCTATCATATTTCCAAGAGCCCAAGGTGACGTCTCTAATATGCTTGTTTTGTCCAACAATCAGCCCAAAACTCAATGTTATTAAATTTACATTATATGAATCTAAGAAAAGCAGCAAATCCGCACCCTGGAGAATCTGGGAACAGAAGAGGTCCTGAACAATAAATCCTAATAAATTACTAAAAACTGTCAGTTAGCTTCTCCACTGGGTTCGATGACGATGCCGTTATCTATGCTGGACTTCCAGAGAGAAAGTGATTAATTTCACGCCGTCGTTGGTTTCAGCGCTTTTCATCCTCTGAGTTGTGAAAATCAACGAGCAGAGCCGTGAAACATGTCTCGAAGAGAAACCTCTGCTGCTCTCCCACATTCAGAAACTCATCTGCCAAGACGATCTCCACTGGCAGCCTCCTGTATGCGTCAGAAAACCAACTTCATAGGAAGAACATGCAGGCTGCAGCTAATGACTTCACCATCAATTATTCTGCAGGATGTTATTTGATTTGGTCGATTAGTGTGTTGCAAGAGGGAGCAGCCAGCTATCGAAATGCTAATCTAACTGCCAGCTATTCCTCTGATAATCAGTACTTGGTTAATAGATTAGTTTTCTAAGCTCCTGCTCATGAGCAACGGCCACGCCATCACTAGGAGGCCCACGGTTTGTTCATTAGAGAAGAAAAACAAGAGTGATGCTCATGAGGAAAGGCCAAACAGCTGCCGTGGGGAGGAGGGCTTTGCAGAGGATTGGTTGGTTGCAGAGGAGGGAGGGAGGCTGAGACGCCACAAGCAAATATGCAGGGCAGGCAGTAGAGCTGTTACAAAGGAATGAACAGGCCCTTAAAGACAGAATGGAAATCTGGGTGACACTAATTAGCGCTTGTGTGTCCCTTTCCACCGTTGATGGTTGGTCACCATAACCCCGCCCCCAGCCCCTGACGTACTCGGTGCTTAGCTCTGGACCAGCAAAGAGTTGGTGCTTGCTGAGCTCCAGTTTTTAGAACCTGGAGTCGGCAACGCTCGGCAGCACTCGGCGGTGGCGCACAGGACTGTTCCAAAATCAAAATTATGATCCAAATACCACCACAACCAATGAATATTCAGATATTCGTATATTTGGGACCACCACTAATATTACGTTTGTAAAGCAGATAAGCTACCGTACTGTTGGTTAGCTAACTTAGCCACTCTAGGCTACTTGATACTACACTGTATTTGGCCTTAAGGTCAGCCTTATTGTTACCTCGGCCAAGGAGGTTATGTTTTTGCCGGCGTCGGTTTGTTTGTTGGTCTGTGTTCAAAATAACTTGAAAAGTAATGGATGGATTTGAATGAAATTTTCAGGAAATGTGTGAAATGGGACAAGGAACAAATGACGGAGTTGTGGGAGTGATCTGGATCACCATCTGGAACCAGGATGTTTTTAAAATTTAAGGATACTTTGTCAATGGGAGATTGTGTTGGGGGTGGACTGAAGCTGCTTGGTGGAGGTCTGTGCTCTCTGAGGGCTTTTCTAGTTTCGTCATGCATTCACACAAATAAACATCTTCTGAGTGGAGGTGGTTGAGGTTTGTTCATTCAGATGCAGGTTCTCTTAGAAATTTACCTTCTGAATAACTCATTGTTTTTATTGTGCTCACCACTTGTCATCTTCTTGCTGTGCAGGAAACGCCTTCGTAGTGAGCCTGGCCCTCGCCGACCTGGTGGTCGCCATCTATCCCTACCCGCTGGTCCTGACCGCCATCTTCCACGACGGCTGGATCGCCGGCTACATCCACTGTCAGATCAGCGGCTTCCTCATGGGCCTCAGCGTCATCGGCTCCATCTTCAACATCACCGGCATCGCCATCAACCGCTACTGCTACATCTGCCACAGCCTCAAGTACGACAAACTCTTCTCCAACAGCAACACCATGTGCTACGTCGTGCTCGTGTGGGCGCTCACCATCCTCGCCATCGTGCCCAACTGGTTTGTGGAGTCACTGCAGTACGACCCGCGGGTTTACTCCTGCACCTTCGCCCAGTCGGTCAGCTCGCTGTACACCATCACGGTGGTGGTGGTGCACTTCATCCTGCCGATCGGCATCGTCACCTACTGCTACCTGCGCATCTGGATCCTGGTCATACAGGTGAGGCGGAGGGTCAAGCCGGATTCACGGCCCAAAATCAAACCGCACGACCTCCGCAACTTCCTCACCATGTTCGTGGTGTTCGTGCTCTTTGCTGTCTGCTGGGCGCCGCTGAACCTGATCGGCCTGGCGGTGGCGCTGGACTCCAGGCTGAGCCGGGCCATACCGGAGTGGCTGTTCACAGCCAGTTACTTTATGGCGTACTTCAACAGCTGCCTCAATGCCGTCGTCTACGGTGTCCTGAACCACAACTTCAGGAAGGAGTACAAGAGGATCGTCCTGATCATCTTCAAGTTCCACTGCTGAGTTGAAACACTCAGAAAAGAGGCGACAAATGGGGTTTATTTGAACTTAAATGACAAGAGAACACCATTAAAAAGCCATGAGCAAAAGAAAAAGAACTTGACCTTGACAAAAAGAAGAAAACGGGACTAATGAAAGGAAAAGAAAACAAATAAGGTGCTTTGGCAGAGGAAAATAAGAACACTTAGAATGAGTGAGAACAATAGGAGAACTTTAATAGCTGGAGGAGGAGAGGAGGAGGAGACGAAGTGAAATAAATGAGGCCACGCTGAGTTATCAGTGATGCCTTCAGGGAAACTGAGAGACTTAAAAAATGCAGAGGGGGAGGCAGAGATCAGAATTTGGGAGTACCTCCTAACTTAGTAATGTGTTTCTACACGACTTTCTTTGCTGATGAACTCATGAATTGCTGTTGACGAGTTGTTACTTATGTTTTTAACCAACTTCAGTTCGACGTCGGGTTCTGACAACATTGTGATTCTTTCATTGGATTCTTTTTGATGCATAACATCCTCTGTGAACTAGATTCAAGGCAGAAATCCTCCAATGCTGTGATTTTTTAAAAGGACTGTTTCCCTTTCCCGATTGTTTACTGAAGACAAAATGAAGAAGACGATGAAAAACAAACAAACAAACAAACAGGTGCTTCTGGGAGATTTAAGCAGTGTATTGAATTAAGAGGCGATTGACGATGCCACATTTTCGAACATCGAGATCTAACGCGAACTCTGATAGGAGCTGAGAGTCTTCTTGGCTGCAAGTCCTGCTTATTTACAGTAATTACTTGGATATTTTATATTTAATATTAATGTTTTGAGGGCTGAGCCACAAACAACAACAGACAAAGAGGGAGAAAAGGATGGAGGACTTCACTAGCGACTTGACCTTTTGACCTGAAATGACTCGATTAGATTCTCAAGCACAAAGACAGAATATTTAAAGTGAAAAAGCAGAGATCTGAGAAGTTTCTAGACAGTTACAAAAGCAGGAAGGTTCTTTAAATAACATGGAAGAGGATGGATCTATGACAGGATTTAGGGGCCGACTCGCCTCGTCGCTGCAGCTGTTCCACAGGCCCCAGAGTCTTGGGAAATACAAGCAACGCAAAATACGTCCTGTTCGTGAACCAGCAAGATATTGTGACGGTGCGTTTGACCTGCCGTGTCAACCATAATCCCAACTCCAAACATTCAAACCTGCACAAGAAAAACTGGATACCTGCTGATTGTGAAATGCAAGGAAAGCAGTCAGTTTGTCCAGTCAGCTCCACACTACAACGACACCATGCACATAGAAATAGCTTTTTGAGGTTTTAAGTAAGTAAAATTTAATATTCAAACCATAACAGTTGCTCTTATGAGGATGAAATCAATGTAGAGGAACATTAAGGTGTAAAGGCCGAACTGCCATTAGTTACTGGCTTAAAAAAAACCCTGTCGCTAATTGATCTCATTCAAAGTTCAATTACAGTCTGGAACAGCTAATTTATTGGGGTTGCTCTTCCTAAATCGGTGCTGGTGTTCATTTTGGAAAATATTGCTCAGTTAAGTAGACTACTAGAGTAGTCCTACCTCAAGTGGAGGAGCTTAAGTATCTCGGGGTCTTGTTCACGAGTGAGGGGAGGATGGAGCGTGAGATTGACAGGCGGATCGGTGCAGCGTCTGCAGTCATGAGTCGTTGTACCGGTCCGTCGTGGTGAAGAAGGAGCTAAGCTGAAAGGCGAGGCTCTGTATTTACCGGTCAATCTATGTTCCTACTTTTACCTGTGGTCATGAGCTTTGGGTCATGACCGAAAGAACAAGATCCAGGATACAAGCGGCTGAAATGAGTTTCCTCCGCAGGGTGGCTGGGTGCTCCCTTAGAGATCGGGTGAGGAGCTCGGAGTAGAGCCGCTACTTCTCCACATCGAGAGGAGTCAGTTGAGGTGGTTTGGACATCTGTTCCTAATGTCCCATGTCCCACCAGGAGGAGGTCTCGGGGTAGACCTAGGACATGCTGTCTGGGGCGAGGGAAGTCTGGGCCTCTCTGCTTAGACTGCTGCCCCCGTGACTCAGCAGTAGAAGATGGATGGATGGATGCTCAGTTAATGGGGCTTGACGGCTCAGAAGGTTGCCGTTTAGTTAACTAAGGTGTCCAAATAAAGTATCCCAGTCAAGGTTGCAGGGCATAGAACGTGCGCCTTTGTCCCCCCCTAGTTAACCCTTGAAAAACCGCTGTAACATTCGACATAGAAGGTACAAACTGGTGCTTGAAAGTTCAGCAGAATGCATCAGATGATCCAGAGTGTGAAAGCAAACAACGTAGTCGACACATCCATGATGCCGCTGACCATAAGCCGCAAATCTGAGCTTAAAGCCAGCTCCAGCGGCCACACCTCACTATCTTCACATACAGTCTGTGGTTGGTTCTCTGTGCCACATGCATAATAAGTTCTCAAGCAAAATCAGCAAACAATGTCCAGCAGCATCTAAGAAGACACAAACTAGTATGACAACCTCTAATTTATCCCTTTATCTACTTTGTCTTATGTCATAGAGAGAAGGTAAGATGGAAAGTTTGCATTGGGTTTGGGTTAATATAAATCCTCTGGTTAAAAATCAAACAACAACAACAACAAATGACTTGTTCAATCTCAAAGCTTCGGACTTGGACTTGACTTTTAGCCAACTTCTGAAATTATGACTTGGAAAACAAAATCTCTGGAGTTGTCCCTCTCCTCTGGAGGCTGTGTTGCTTCATACTCCTGACTGACTGTCTCACCTCGTCGCATGATCGCCTCCTCATACCTGGGACACGACCACGCACAGGTGTGAAGGATTCTCCGCCTCGGCTGCATCCTGCTCTAATCCCGTACGAGCATGTTTCCTCACAGGCGGGCGTGTCTGTGTGACGGAGGGATAAAAACACGGTGTCTCTGCCATTCAGAAGCAATACTGTGTCCACGTTTCATCCAGACTCTTAGCTTGAGTTCCCAAAACACACAAAAGCACAACGGCGTTCGCTCGCTGTTCGTCGCTCCCGCCCGGCACTGAGTACATTTACTTTACCCTCCAGATCTAATTATTAAATCATGAGAATTAAAAAGCAAGAAAAGGACAAGGGAGAAAAACCAGTTGAAAATAAATACTTAAACCCCGGTTGTTCCGAACGGTATTCTGACCACATCACTGTGTTTCACACTCCTGGAAAGTGGAAGATTAATATTGCCTGTGTATGAATAAGCGGAGTGTTGCTGCTGCTGTGATAATCTGCCTGTGCTTCAGTCCCATTTTAATGAGCTCACAGTGTGTGTGAGTGAGTGTGTGAGTGTGTGTGTGTGGATCCGGCTGCTCTGGGATCGGTTCTTCCCCAATTTCAAGGTCCGCCAAGGGTTTTTAAATTGGCAACAGGGCCAGCTGTTGGAAGGAGAGTGCGTTTATGCCTTTGCATCCATTTTCGTGCCAAAACGTTGCCGGTTTCCAAACCTAGTTGAGATGTTTAACGGGAAATTTAAAGAGAAATGCTCTTGTGTTTCTATCCAAAGGAGCACTAAATGGATAATTCACTTTGTTTCATTCATATAATCAGGCAAAGAGGAATTAAAGTTTTTAAATACCTGACAGTTTCGACGGATCTCTTCTGTCTTCTTCAGAACGTCATCCAGATGTCGGGGTTGACTCTCCTTATCAGCTGATGTTACTGGAGAGGCACCTGGCTGCAGACCTCCACTGTGAGGACAGGAAATGTACGGGATGCATTACAAAATAAAATCGCATAGGCACTTCCGGTGGAATTAATTTTCACGCTAATGCATTAGCAATACAACGTAAAATCTACTAGACCATCGTCTATAGTATATATCATTTTAATTTATATATTAAACTTGTGATTATTTTGAGAATGAGCCCCATTGTGAGTTTTATGTCTGCTAATAGAATAATCCTTAAATGTTATTTTTAATGCTCAGTTACAGTCATAAGAATAGAACAAAGACGTGCTACAGGTAATGAAGACAACACAGTAATTACTAATATAATGACAAAGTCGGCGACCGGGGACATTAAATAACAAAAGTGTGACTGTTAGATTCCCGTAAAACTACTTCTATCCTGCTACAGAACCGTCAGAGCCAGCGGCAGATTTCAGAAAGTCTATCCGAGCTAAGGCTGCTGTCAGCGGGGAGCTGTGAGCGCTGACCGCCCGGTAGTAGCTGTCTAACGGGGACACTCACATCTCCGACATCACTGGAGTCAATTTTTAAGCAGAATTTATCTGATAAACTGACCACAGATTTGATGTTTATACAACCACTTTATCGCCTCAAATAATCTTAAAACTAAATTTTGTGTCACATCACAGTAGTACCGTGGACAAGTACGTACACTGAGAAACAGCCACAACCACTCGTTAAATGGCTGCTTCTTCGTTTGATTTAATTAGCGGTTAGCAAACCAACTTCACATGCGTCACCGCCCCCTACCAGACTGGACGCTTTAAATGTCCTTTTCTTTTTTTACCCGTTACTTCCTGTCCTCACAGTGGAGGTCTGCAGCCAGGTGCTCTTGTGTTACTGAGGCGTGGTCGACCTGTCGAACTTGACAGGTGACCACGCCTCCTGCTGTCAGATCGCCCCCCCCTCCAAGACGGCATTCCAGGTGTTGGACAGGTTGTAGGCTCCCTCATCCCTGTTCATTGTCCTGGGGGCACGTTTTCTAAGTTCCACCACCTCCATTGTCCACTGTCGGAACCAATTTTCTTCAGTGCGAATGACGTGGTTCTCCCTCCGGCAGTGATCGGCTATTACTGATTTCAGGTCTTTTTGAAGACTTGAAAGCTGATTTGACCGCGCCTCAGTAACATCAGCTGATAAGGCACGTCATATGAATGAAACAAAGCTAATTTGCCCAATGGAAGGCAAAATGAACTTTGTTACGCTACTAACTGGGTAATTTACAGGTAAAACGACATCATAGCATAAAAAACAAACAGAATCTGGGAAATTCACCGAGTTTGTAGGAGAGCTGGAGAGGAGCTGGTTGATGGACTTTGTTGGACTGTCTTCATGCCAAGCTACTCTAACCAGCATCAGTCATCTCGTTTCATCAAGAAGGTGAAGGATGGTATTTACCAAAACCATGTCAAATGGTTCTTTTAACTGATTAACCAAGCGACTAACTAAGGGGAGACACTACAGATGTCAGTTAAACTCCCTTACATTGTTATTTTGTATTTCAAGGTTTCTGTTGTGTTATGTTTAAGTGTGCAAATGAGCCGTTACATATCTAAAACTGCCCTAATTTGCATGCATGTCCGGAACACAAGTCTGATCATTGGATAAAGCCACATGTACAGTTCTGGGTCACAGGTTTTTATAGAAGGGGGTTGGGATATCTCATTTTATTGCTCTGTAAATTGGACAATATTGTCAACAGACTGGAGAAAGAAATCCATTTTTTGTCATGGTTTTCACAGATAAAATGCGACATGAAGCAGGAGATGACTTACACATGAACAAACCCCTTTGTAAAAACCGCAGAACATAGACGGGAATAAAACTGGAAAGCTTGGCGTACGCACAACGGGAACATGCCACTGAAGATCTGCGTCGCAACTGGAATCTACGGACTCAAACAGACAAAGTGTTGTAGGGCAAACATCTCCAAAATCTCAAAATTGCCAGTGCACGGAAAAGTTGATTTTGCCTACGGTGTCTCTCTTTAACACAGTAAATCCATCAACTCCATTGGGTTGTCATTTCTGCAACCCAAACGCCTGTTGTCCTGATGAGTGTTGGATAAAGTAAATGAATCTAGAGCCAGAACATGGTTAGATTTGCATAACGCTAATGCTAACTCGATGATTTCGTTCTCTGTCTTTGCCTAATTCATACAAAAAGTAGGCAAAAAATTACACCTATAGGTAAACAAGTCTTGGATGGGAGCTGTGACTTCCCGAAGAAACTAGGGATGCACGATAACGCCAATTTCAACCGATTCCGATAACTTTATGCTTCCTGCAGCCGATAACCGATAATGTCAACCGATTGCGCAACGGAGCGTGACACCGGAGTTGTCAGGTCCGCTACTGCAACCACCGCGGTATTCTAGAGCATCAGCGGCGTACTACAGCCTCGGCAACGCTCGGTGGCGTTTTTGAGTATAAACATTATCATCCGAATACCACCACAACGAACAAATATTCGGATATTCCAATATTCGGGACCAGTCCTAGTGAAACGACTTCTTCTTGTGCAGTAAAGAAAGTCCACTCTGGTCAGTGCCACCATGCTGCTTGCTTTCTCTGCCCGCGCAGTCTGATGACATCACACACATGCGACAGTAACATCGGGGAGGGGAGGGGTTGAGGAGCCAGACATGAGGACAAACCACAACACACAGACCAACGGCAAAAACCAAGATTCCAAGTCTTTATTATTATCGGGTCGTTTTATCGGCTAATTTTTTAATTATCGGAATGACGTCATAGTTGCCAAAATTAACCGATAATTATCGGACTCCGATGTTATCGTGCATCCCTAGAAGAAACCAAATTAAACAAGCTAGAAAGTGGATTTCGTCACCTCCAGACAGAACCAGACGAGCAGCTTCCCTAACCCTAGCTTCATATTGGTCACACGGACACGAGTCATATTGGTCTAAGTGTTTGCGGGAAAGCTAATAGGACATTTAGACACACAGATCACATATAACTACTGCTTCGGTCTGTATCAGATTAGATGCCGACATATATTCATTAATAAAATAAACCAAAGGATCAAAACCTCTCCTACCAGTAATGGCATGTGATTCCTTCGGTCATCAAAGAAGACTGGCCGGAAAAATAGTTCAAGGTTTGTTCATCAGTCAAAGAACGGGTGAAACCCCAGCTACATTGCGCACATAGATCTGAATTTACATCCACAGGAGCTGCAGCTAGTAAATGGGGCTGGTTAGAGAAGCCAGATGAGGACAGCAGCAGATATAATTGGTCCACTGAGGACTGAGAAGTAAAGCATCTGCCTTTCACCTGTAGTCGTGTACGTCGAAAGATCTCATTTTTCTTCTTTTTAGTGCTTAAAATCAATGCAACGAACTAAGCTTGTTGTCGTTTGTGTGTTTGGAACAGTTAAAAAAAAAAAGAAAGAAACTATAATAAACAACGTGTCTGTGTCTGTGGCTGAAGGCCGGCCAATGGAAGCCAACAGTAAATGAGAATGTACCTGTTTTCCTTTCATACGCTGTTTTGCACATCGCCGTGGAGAATGTTTCCTCTGAATGTCTGTAATGTTGACGAGACAAAAGAAGCCCACCGAGCCCTGGAAAACATGTCTTAATAAAGGAACGTTCACTGTGAGCTGCCGGCTTTGTCGCTTTGTTTCCACGCCGCTTCCAACTCGCTGTTTACTGTAAACCGAGATCGCCACAGCTGGAAAACATTTTTAACACTCGGCTGAAAATGAGCTTATGGTCGGAACATTTCCACCAACAGAGAGGTGGTTTTGTTATCTGTGGTTTCTAACTGAGTGAAACTAAAAGCACCAAAGTGGAAGCCTTTATAAGAGCTAAGGGAAGGTGCTTCAGTGTTTCCTCTCTTATCTCCGCCAGCCTATACACTGGTCCATCGGTTCACGAAAAGAAAGTAGATAATGCCATCCCATAATTCCTCACAACAGCGATGCACCATCCACAGCAGACCCGCATCAACAACAAAACACATGATTACATAGTATAGCGTAGGTGCAGTCGGATTCTCTTAGCACTGCGGTTATCCTCGGTCCGAGTACGTCGCGGCCATTCGTTTTCTTATTTTGAGATTTCAAAATAAAAATGAAAAATAAACCGTTTCCCGTTTTTTTCAGTGATATTACAAAATGAAAAACGGAAAACGGGCCCTAATTCATTATCCATTATCCGATTTAATTAGATGTGTTTGTAAATGGAATTATCCGATTTAATTAGATGTGTTTGTAAATGGAAATTAAAACTAAAATACACCCGTGGAAAACTTATTTCTCTATTTCCTGTTAGTTTTGGCTCCGTGACCCGTCTGACTTCTGATGAGGAGCTAGCGATTTAGCTAGCTTCGCTAAATGGCGGAGCTAGTGATTTAGCGCTAGCTCCGCCGCTAGCGCTAAATCGCCGCTTTGCTTTCTGGCAAAGCTAACGTAACAGAAAAACCTCCAAACCTCCCCAAAAACGAAAAGCAGCCGAACGCTAGCGATTTAGCGCTAGCGGCGGAGCTAGCGGCACCACAAGGTCCCTCCAAAGGGACAAATAAACCCCACGCTGGTGAAAAGTCCACTGTGAAATAGTGAACAATGTGAGCCAAGCAACGTTTGGACCCCACAGTGGGTCTTCATCAGGCCACGGCACACAGCAAGGTCTGCTAACAGTGAGCTAACACTGGAGCTTTAGATACCAGATCCTTCCTCATCAGAAGTCAGACGGGTCACGGAGCCAAAACCAACAGGAAGTAGAGAAATAAGTTTTCCACGGGTGTATTTTAATTTTAATTTTCATTTACAAACACATCTAATTAAATCGGATATTGGATTTTTCATTTTGTATTATCACTGAAAAAAACGTAAACAGTTTATTTTAGTTTTTATTTTGAAATCTCAAAATAAGAAAACGAATGGCCGTGACGTACACGGACCGTCCTCTTTCGCATCCTTCTATGTCCTCATAATGTTTTCCGTTTCGTTGAAGGACAATTACTTTATAGAAGGACATCCATTTTCAGATTTTTTTGACTGCACCCAAGGTTCCTGGACCTAAAAATATCATGGATGCTGCACACCATTTTGTCGTGCACGTACCTGTCCATGTTTGCAAGGGCTAAACAATAGTTTAAATCAAAATCGCAGTTTAAAACAATGCATTTAGCAAATAGCAAGGACTGCAATTTAGAATGGACTTTGTGACTATGTGTCAGTGGTTTGACAGTGAGGCTTTTGTTGGAATCTCGTGCTAAAGCTGCACAACGTTTTAAGTCTATGACACAATATTTCACAAACTAAATCGCAATTAGGCATTTTCCCCAAACTGATCAGCCCTCATGTTTGTGCAACATCCAGAACATTACATTAAACAGGACATTATGAGGATCTTGCTTGGTTTCCCCTGACCAACATTAGCTTTAAAAGAAAAACAACATTTCTGCTTCAACTTTGTGGAAATGAGAAAGTTCACAGGAAGTGTCACCGTTGTTTCCCAGCTCCAGCACAGAACCGGTTCTTGATCTCTGGAGGAAAAGCAGTGATCAGCGTGTCGAGATGCTTAACGGATGACCTTCAGGTAAGAACAACATCAGTACTTGGATGCAGGTGGCTTCACCGAGGATTTGAAGGACTCATTACATTGGCAAGGATGTGCCTTGAGCTTGAGAAATCTAGGTCTCTGTTCCTCAGGTGGTGCTCGAATTCCATCTGTGAGAGGAAAGTGTGTCAGAAGCTTCGGGAAGCTCTTCACCAGAAACCCGAAGGACAAAGCAGTGCGCTGAGTGACCTCAACTCCTGGCTCTCTAATGAAATTTGATGCCTGGCTACATCAGTATGGCATCCTGCCCCGACTCCTCTGGCCACTGCTGATCTACCAAGTCCCAGCCACCTCTCTAAACCCTCTCTAAGGGCTTAGAGAGGAAGATTAACCAGTTCCTGCATAGGTGGCTCAGCCTGCCAAGGTCAACCAAGCCATGGAAGTTCTGCTCTACCAAGATTCTACTGAAGGTTTCTTCAGGAAGTATCAAGGTCAGAACAGAAAGGAAAAGGCAAGATGGTGGCACAGCATCCTAACAGGAGCTGTGGGAACTGGTCAGCATGGGGAGCAGGTCAAGACCTTGCTAGAGCAAAGCCAGAGGAAAGGGGCGGCAAAAGCTAATCCAGGAGGAAGTATGTGCAGAGATGGAGGACGCTTTCTTCAGTAGAACGGTGAGCATGGGCGTGAGGCAATGGTCCCTTGGTGAGACCAGATGGAACAGGAAGTAGGAGGGCCAACCTGGTAGCTGACTGTAGGCAGGATGACTGGAAGACCTGCTGTGACCCAGCTGAAGTGGGCTCCAGGGGCTTTGTAGGCCAGTATCTGCATCAGGTCCTGGGGATCTTGATCTTGATGATCAGTGAAGTGCAGATAAGAAGAGACACAAAGAACATCTTGGAAGTTATTGGAAGTTCCTGATGCCTCTGGTTAAGGAGGGAGGATGCATGGCCTAGTTTGCTAACTAGACTGACGTTTGGGGCTGATCCCCCCTTGGCTGGGTTGCCTGGATCACTATCTGCTGGTCTAAGACGCTGTCTGGGCTCATACAGGGTTAGCAGTTTCCCAATATGGGCAGATTCTTGTTCAAGTAAGGTCTTAAACTGCAAAATACTAATGCCAACTTGAAAATGAACAGGGAGCCTGTCCAGGAAGGCCAGTATGGAAGATACATGACCTTTGAGGAATACTCCCAAACACTGTCTAACTTGGAAAACAAACATTTAATAGTGATGTTTCAGTGCTGGACTTTCATCAAGCAAATGGTTTGGGACAAAGAGAAGCGATCTTAAGCAGGGAGTGGCTGTACCTTCACTGTTAATCAACATATCCCTCATATAGAATAGGTAAAACCCAAGAACATGAAAGCTTAAAATCCCCAAGAGAGAAAAATACCTTCTCAAAAACTTTAAACCTGCAGTTGCAATGAAAAAATTTCACAACGTACCCAAATTGAGCTGACATTATTGATGAATCCTGACAACAGACAGAGCAATCCCTCTGTAGAATGAAATCTAGACAAAAAAAAAAAAAAAAAAAGAACAGCACAGACGACCCTGTTAACGTCCTTAAAAGAAGGGAAGGATGTAATTTTTCAGATTAACTTAAGGCGAAAGAACATGACAGGAGCACCTTGACTTTAAAACAAAGGCCAGAATGAAATAAGACACTCAAATATCTAGCAGCTGGCTTAATGCAGTGTGACAGGGCTCTCAGACTGCCAATTATCCGACTGGCAGAGGTGGAGGTGGCAAACGAGCATTTCAGCGTTGTCATCATCAAGGTTGAGGAATTCTGAGAGGTCCACAAATTGATATTCAAACGGCACAAGCCAGAGAACCCAAAGGATCCACTGCCAACGTCCTGGTTCCAGACCCCATAGGACACCCTGAGAGGTCCTCTGGTCCAATGGTTCAGAGCATGTTGGACCACATAAGGGGGACCAACACAGTATCAGGCAGGTGGGTCATAATGTTAGGCCTGATTGGTGTACATAGATAGCAGTAATGGACACAAGACTGACCCTGGAGGAACACCCTAAATATAAAATAAGAAGCTAAAGACTATTAGACAGGTATGAGTGTAACAAGTTAAAAGCAGACCTCTTCAAACCATGTTCTGAAATTCATATCTTTGACAAAGTTCAGCTGATTGGAAGACTAAATCAGGAAGTTTTCCTTTTTATGAATAGTTTTTCATATAAAAAAAAACAAAAAAACGCTCAACTAGTCCTTGAAAACCTAAATAAAAAATAACACCTCAAACATTGGTTATTCATTCCTGACCTTGGGAGCATTTAGCTGTGATAACAAAATGTTCATTCACTTGTATTTTGCAGAACTTTTACAGGAACATCAAAACAGAGACCATGTTTGAACAGACGGGCTATCACATGAACAAAAGCTTGTGAATAATATCAATCACTTCAAGTTTCTTTTTTCAGTAATTTCACTCTACAGAAACCTCTCAGCAGACTGACAGCTGTCTGGTTTCTCCTCAGCGAAACACACAATCCATCCCCACACCATCTTCTGTTGTCGGAGGCTGGTTGCTGCGGTAACGGGACGATCTGACAGCTGTCCTCTCGGCTTAGAGGAGCTGTCGCCAGGGGCAACACCGCTGGTAAACTATCGTCTTCACCGCGAGGAGAGGAGAGAGATGGAAAGGAATCAGAACTAAGATGGGGAGAGAGATAAAGGGAAGAGAGGAGAACTGATAGGAGTGAAGGGAGAGAGGGCAGTTAGATAAGACAGCAGAGGAGGCGACAGAAGATTAGAGTGTCTCTACAAAATCAAGTAAACGCCTCAAATAATCTGCTCTGCTGTAACTGTCAACTGTCAGGTCCAAGTCTTCAACCCGAAGTGACACAACTTGCCTGAAAGTCTTTCAGAAAATAGCCGGCGGGGAAAACTTAGTCGGCTAGAGCTAGCGTGCTGTTCCAGTCACAACAGACTGTTACCACACGGCTAACTGGCTAATTAGCTCACCCACCAAATGAAAAGAGCCCGACTCCTGTCTTCACAACCGGCAATGGACGTCTAATCTGGTTAGGTCTTCCTTTTTTGCTTTTAAATTGCAAGCGAACATTTTTTTCCCATCCACCTGAAATGCATTTTTCGACATTTTGTTCATCAAATTTCACAGCGAACCAGCTAAACTGGCCACAGACAGGGGCTTTGAATTATGTAGACAACTAAAAGAGCCTATATTGGCATTTTTAAGGGTCTGCAACCAGGACGTGAAACAGCAAAGTGCATGTCGTGAGGGGTAAAGCAGGTAAGGTGAAGCATCAGGTTGATGAGAGAAACCACATCATTGTCCACTTGTCCCTGCATACATGAATACCCCAATGGGAGGTTTGGGTCTCAAAATTCACCAAGTTAAATGCATATTTATTAATAAGCAGTGTCCAAAAGTGGCAGTAGTCCGATCTGATCCGAGTCTAAATATTCCAGCTGCCAAGTCCTTTTAACTTTAAAGAATTCATACCCCCCTCACTGCCAGCCATTTTCAAGCATTTTGACTGAATTTTCAAGACCCACAGAATATTTTGTACTATGACCCTGTAAAATCTAAAACCAGATTCTGAAAGAGTAGAATTTCTACTTTCATCAGTAAGAAAATGTTCGTTTCCAGCTTGTTTCGTTCTTCTGTAATCAGCAGTTGAATAGAGGCAAGTTTCACACAAAATGCCAGTTTCTGACCAAAAAGCTGAGAAAACAGGTTTTAGTGAAAAGAAATGTGTCAAGCAGAATAGAAACTTAGAGGCTCATGTTTTTATCTTTAGTGACACCTCAAACATCTGAACACTGGTTCCTTCTATCAAACAATAAAAACAACACTGAGAAAGGGCTTTTGATGGCAAAATTATTATTATTTTACAAATGTATAACAATGTACAATGACAATTTTACATCTGACAAACATGTATGAACTTATTTCCAGGTTTGTGTTTATGGATGTGAATCTGGTGGGTTGGGGTCTTCCTCACGGCCTCTGCTGGATGGACGACCTGTAAATTATAGAAATACATACAATTACCATAAAATACACGTGTTTGCTGCAGTGTGATGTGGAGAAAGATGCTTTTTTTACCTTGCTTGTTAGCACTGCCAACAGGAGTGGGATCTCTGCTGGATGCACCATCTGTAAACTGAACATTGCTTCACGTCAGTACTGGCAACATATTTTACAGTAGTCTATATGATGTAGTGGGACTAAATGGGGTTCATCTGGCCTGGACTGAAGGAGGGGGGGCGGGGGATCACTTTGAGGTCAGGATCGCGTTTAGATTATCTGTCAAACCACGCTCAAAACGATAGCAATAAAAGTTAGCTAGCTAGCAAGTTAGCAGATCAAATGGATCTTTACTCATAAAGCAGGTTAGTTCTCACCTCCTTCATGTCTTTCTGGAGAATCTGGAACGAGGCTCTGCTGCTCCGGTTGACCCAGACGGCAGCCGATCATCTGGAGAATCTGGACCAGGTTCTGAATTCATCCGATCCAGATTTGTCTGAGCTGGGCTGTGGAGAAATGTGGTGTCGTGAAACGCGTCGAGTATCACCGCTTGGCCCGGGTTTATGATCGTCTTCTCTCACGATGGCGACTCTCAATACTCTATTTAGAGCCTCACATGCTCTGATCCAGTCTGAGCTGCTTGAACTTAACCGTCTTCTCTCGTTGCACCATTTTCTCCCTCGTCAACTCTCGACCTCTTCTCGGCTATATGCCCATCTCAGCTCATCTCTCATCCAGATCGTTGCACTGCTGCCACCTACAGGGCTCCAGTTGGTCACTACACTACAGTACAAGTCTGAAACTTTTAGGAGAGCTCCGCCAGAATGTCCCCTACCGCCTCCCATTGAAAAACATAAAGGACGTAAAAACACATCAATGGCAGTCAATGAGTTAATATATAAAATATGCTTATGGTTGGAATCCTTAGTTTAATCTACATGCATAGGTCAAATCATCAAAACTGAATGAATCTGACAGCAATCTTATATTTACCCTCTGAGACCCAAAACCAACCAGCGGGTTCACAAGGCACGTTATGTTTACAAGAAAAACAAATACATAAATGGTGTCATTACCACGATCACATCATTTATCAGAGCCCCAACATGTAAAGACAGAGAGCATCGTCAAGGTTTCAGCTTCAAATCTTCACAGCATCTTTATATTCAATCACAGGAAACTTCCAAGCAGTTCTCATGAAGCAGAGTTTGGATTTCATTGATCGGATGGTTCGAACTTTCAGAAACTTAAAGCCAAATTTGTCTTTTCATTCGAATAAAATGCCCACAAGCGAAGACCGGCATCACGGACAAGCTTGTTGAAATTCAACAGAAGAATTTGCACATGAATGTAGCTCAGACGTTAGGCACCAGATTATCCCGATGTGCCAGTAAACACATGAAACTCCTGCGGCGCGTGGGATCTCACCGCAGGACGGTGTAAATCCTCGCAGGCTTTTCTAGCAAGACTTGATTCGATGCTGCACAGATCAGTGCTGCAGGAAGCGGCGCGAGATGAAACAGTGGAGATTAAAACGAGGACGGAGGAGGAGGAAGGAGGACGGGAGGGGAGACGGATGCAGCAGGAATGGGAGATGCACGAGTGACGGGGAGGACGGAGACGGAGGACGCCGAAAGAAAAGAGCAGTAGACAAAAAGTAGAAGGGAAAGAAAAGGGAGAGGAGGAGGCGAGTACGAAATAAAATAAGCAATAATGTTGGTAAGTTTGAGTCTTAATGTTTCTACGGAGCAAACCAACTTTATAACTTAAAGCATTAAACAAGTCTGTCCAGAGAACGGTCAGTTAACGTCAAATCAGAGAGTTTCAGGCTCCTTCACACTGTCCAACCTGCAAAAATAAACTTGTTTCAGTGCCAGACCTTCATCAGGAGCTATTATTTATTTCCTGAGAGGTCACAGTCTCTCAGAGCGGGTTTGGTGCAAGCTGTCATTTAGCACAAGAAAACAAAACCCTGAAATATTCAACCCATATTCAACACATATGATGGAATGTTTGATGTATATTACTTAGAATTGTAAATATATATACACAGCTATACTATAAGAAAACAAATCACCATTTAGAGAACAGGGCTAGTTAAGTTATGGCTTTGGAAAATTAACAAAACCAACACCAATATCTTTTCACCAACTGCATTGAAACAAACTCCAGCTTCCTCCCACAGTCCAAAGACATGCTGAGGTTAACTGGTCATTCTAAATTATCTGTAGATGTTAATGAGAGTGTGTTTGGTTGTCTATGTGTAGTCCTGTCACCCGTCTTCGCCTGAGTCGGCTGGGATAGACTCCAGCCCCCCGTGACCCTACAGAGCATTAATAGGTGTGTAGATGATGGATGGATGATATTGAAACAAAAAACACCTGATGTAAATCAAATCAAGGAAAACAACCAAAAATAAACTGAATGATAAATTTACAAAAGCAGACAAAGCCTTGAAAAGTCATTAAATTATACAATTCAATAAATTTCAACAGTTCTAGTTTACAAAAAAATATATTTTTACGAATAAATGCAAAGTCCCTCTAAGCTTTCCTAAATCATGGAAGAGAAACAAATAAACAACAAAGAAAGAAACAAGAGGGAAAAACAAACTGTTGGCTCAGTATATTCCTACCACAGCAGCAGCTTTAATGCAGCCAGAGAGAGGCTAGAACCAGACTAGAGGCCTGCAGCGAACCAGACTAGAGGCCTGCAGCGAACCAGACTAGAGGCCTGCAGCGAACCAGACTAGAGGCCTGCACCGAACCAGACTAGAGGCTAGAACCAGACTAGAGGCCTGCAGCGAACCAGACTAGAGGCCTGCACTGAACCAGACTAGAGGCCTGCACCGAACCTTAAAAACGTGTAAATCTGGCGTTCCCACCTCCAGCAGCAGTGTTTTACTGTGCGTGCCTCACCATCCATTCAGCAGCTTGAAAACAGAAGCCATCCTGAGTGGCTAGCTCACTGCTGAACTGAATGAATGGTTTCTGCAGGTAAATTAAATCTGCACAGCTAGTTGTTGGACTATAAGGTAATCTGAGATCCACTCACCACTTGTGTTGGGCTCTGTATGTGGATCCAAGTTCCAATCTCGTCCAGCTGGTCCAAATAAATGCAACTGTTTGCTGATGGCTTTGGCTTGGTCGTGTGGTCTTCCGGGGCTCAGCATGACTGAGTGCATGCAGCTGTACAGGTGTAGGGCGGGGCCAAGGTGTGCTTCCATTGGCTCAGGAGCTTGGATTGACAACTTAGTTTCTGATCAATGGCCAACAAAAACTATTACAGAGTGACCCATTTTACCTGGGATACACATAAGAGCTGTGTCCCAATTCAGGGGCTGCATCCTTCAAAGGACCCAGCCTACCTGTCCTTCGAAGGCTGGGTCCTTCGAAGGACAGGTAGGCTGCATTAGAAGGCTGCATGAGCGTTTGTTAAATGAGATGGTCCAGCCTACGATGAACTTCCTGCTTGCGTCATGACGTCCCGTAGCGCCGCTCCTTGTTGCCTAGCAACCCTGACAAACAAATTTTCATCCCGACGATCAGGATGAGACGACGTTGTAATTTTACCCAATTTTTGACTGGATTTGATCCCGAAACTGTAATTTTTGTTTTTAATATGTTTTATATACTTGAAGACTTGAGAGTCTTGTACTGTACGATGGTACGGAACTAAACTGTCTGAGAAACAAGAAGCGTCCACAGCTGGTTTAAATCTGTTAACATCCACCGATATGAACTCAGATATTATAAACCTCCACAGTCTCTGGGCTGAGTGTTTCTGATGAGGATCACTAAATACCCGCTGTCTGAACAGAATCCAAATATAATTTATGTTAATCATGTTATCAGATAACTTGGTGGAGCTAAACTAAGAACAGTGAGGAGAGTCATGTTTTCACTGGTCTACAGAGAGGATTACCACCAGTAGAAGCTCCAGTAACATTTAGTAACCTCGTAACCATTTTACTTCTTCTTCATATAATAATTTAAATAAGGAATCAATATGTGAATATTTATGAATGAATAAGTCATTTTCGTGGTGGCCACAGTCAGAAAAAATCACCACAGTCTCGGTAAAATAAAGCTTAAACACTGAAGCTGAACAACTAGAAAGTAAACGTTTTAAACTGCAGCGGCTCACATCAATAACGTAACTTAATCGCTTTTTAAAACAAATTTTAATGTGTTCAATACTTGTACTATTGGACTGAACTGTAACATAATACTAATATTTAAAACTAGAATCCTCCATCCATCTTCTCTGTCAGCCGTCAGCAGTTAAAACTTCAGCTGTTGATCGAACTGTCAGCGGCCCGCAATGAATCTTGGGATATTTGGGGCTACGAAGGATACATCGATGCATCCTTCAAATCCGTGGAAAAGAAGGACGCATTCGTCGGCCGCATTTGAAGGAGTCTTGAAGTTTTAATGAAATGGGACAGCCTTAGTCGCACCGCTGTGACGTATGCGGCCGAAAAATGCAGCCTAGAAGGATGCAGCCCCTGAATTGGGACACAGCTTAGCTGTGTCCCAATTCAGGGGCTGCATCCTTCTAGGCTGCATACGTCACAGCGGTGCGACTAAGGCTGTCCCATTTCATTAAAACTTCAAGACTCCTTCAAATGCGAACCCCAAATTGCTCCAAATGGCAGATTAGCTCCTTGCATGGCAGCTCTGTCACCATTTGTTGTGTGAATGTGTGAATGAGAAACACATTGTAAAGCGCTTTGGAACCACTAAGGTAGGATAAAGGATAAAGCTATATAAGTGCAGACCATTTACCATGATGTCTCTTTTCAAAAGAGATGGGTTATGTGTGTCATACCATTGCGGCTATGTCCATCTTTTATCCAGTATACAGTCTGTTTCCTCCATCTTTACCCATGTATGCTCCCCTGTAGACGGCAGAAAAGGTCAGAAAGTGCTGCTGAGCTACAAAGTAAGGAGCTATTGTTTCTGTGGCGTTCTGAAAATGGTTCTCACTGATTGAATCTAGAGGCTTTGAGCCGTCAGACAGCGTGTAGGTTGTGATTCAGGTCGATGCCATTCACAATGCAGCTGCCAGATGTCCCCTCTGCCTGAGTGCTGAGGTCACATTTTAATCAAAAGACACCTTAACTGTGGAGGCAAACCCTCCCATTGTAACAGCACTCCCCAACCACCGCCGAATCCTCCACCACCCTGCAAAAACTACTCAAGGAAGAGCCCAACATGCAGACCCAGGACTCCAAAAGATCCCCCGCCTGCATCAGAGGAGTTTCATCAGCACAAGGTTGAGGATGTTATTCATGTTGTTTTAACGCTGTAGGTTTCTGTCTGTGAACCACGCCTATGTTTTGGAGAAAACTTGACAGATGAAGCTACAACATCTCCGTTCCCTCAACGACCAGCAGCTGCAGCTGGCATGGAGGCATGAAAAGACAGAAAGGGAAGCAGGCGATAGGAGATTTAATGGGAATAAGTGAGAAGAGGCCAAGTGTCAAGGGACGACATGATGGGAGGATGGACGAAGAAATGCAAGTGAAATTCATTCATTTATTCATGTGTCTACAGAGGACACCTGAAAACAGGAGGCAGAGGAAACACAAGATAATCACATCTCATCTTCTCCCACTTTTTCTACGAATTCATCTTCTCGCCTTTCCTCCCACTTTCATCTTTCTCTACATAACCGAGTATAAATCATCCAAGTCGCTCCACTGCGGCTGCTTTTCATCTGACTAAACAAGCCGGAGAAAGAAAAGCAGGATTTCACGGCGATGAAATAAACTCTGCTCATTTCATTGCGAGGCGTGAGCTTGAATTTGAATGTGGTGACCCTGGGATGCAGAGGGAGCTGCTCAGATCTGTAAGGTCGGGTGATTAATGGACTCGAGAGAGACGTCCATTGATTAACCTCGTGCAGCTGGAGAGCCGTCCGTGATGGTTCCTGAAGGCTCCTCGCATGTCGGTGCGGATCTCGAACCCCAACCGTCCTCGCCATGAAGCCGCCACCACCGCCCGCCATCCTCATGACGTGGGTTCAGTTTTACTGGTCAGGAACTGATGCCCTCGGGGGCTTTTAATGTCATGGATGATCACAGGCGGAAAACTGCCCTCATTCAAACCCATGAAGAGCTGATTGAGGCGAAATGGAATCTTTTACTGCACAAGGCTGATTGCACTTTTTGCAGGTCGGTCTCTTGTTCCCGATGGTAATAACAAGAAGCTTGCAGTCCCCACAAAACATCTGACATCGCTGAAGACATACATCCTTACACATACCTGGTCCAATGGCGACATTAGACTGGAGCACGATTCCCAGTATTGATCTGCTTTGCGCCAGTAAAAGCTAACAATTGAGTTTGAACAAGTTCCTATATTTGTCAGCTGGTTATCAATACCGATAGTGGCGGCAAAAGCATGGATTTCTCCTGATCCACAGCGTCAAAACAACGCGGTCTAATGCAAAATTCATGCACGAGACAAGAATCCAGATCGCCGGATTAAGTCGTTCCCAACCTTGACACGTGTTTCTGAGACAGTCTCCGCTAACAGGCAGGTCAAAGTCAATCAGTGCCTCCCACCAGACCACCTTTTATCTTCATACTATGCATAATTTCCAAGTTACAAGCCCTCGAAGTACACATGGAAGGCGGCCCTTAAAATCATGGGATATATCGCAGTTTAAGCACCAAAACCGAACCAGTTCACAATCTGTGACGTCGAAGCACCCTGGTACCGTGGATCTGTCATATCACAGTGTGCTGATGGGAGGTTGCTCAGAATAAGGCAAACGAACTCTCTTTTTTACCATTAAATCATGAAGTATGCTAAAGTCATTGGGCAGAAAAATCAGCTGATTCTGAGAGGGTTCGGATTTGGTTTATTTTTATGGAGTGAGACTTCGACGCCTAAAAACATGCTGAAAGTGTTTTCCAGATGAAATAAATGTTACAGTCATTGGCGGTCCGCGCATTTTACACCTAGGCCTTCAGTACCTGAATCAAACCACCACTAAACACCATCATTATGACGCCACGGCTGCAGAAACCATCATTGTTGGATGCTGCATCTCGTATCTCGTGTAGCGAGAATGAAGCATCACGGAAGCAAGAAACCCGATTAAAACAATTCAACAAGTCTCCTTTCACTGCAGCCGTGCGCCGTATACATCACATCTAGCATGAGCATCAACAGCAACCCAATAAAATGGCAATTATACACCGATCAGCCACAACATCCTGACCACTGACAGGTGAAGTGAATAACATTGATCATATTGGTACTATGTGGTGTTCTGATGGAAAACCTTGATCAGACTTAGACACCCAGATAAACATTGTCCCACAACAAACACACTCCCTCATGCTGATGGAAATCCCAAATGTCACTGGATGAAAATGCACCCCACCACATGGAAACAACATCAACCAATCAGGAACATGTGGAGGAACATGACAATGGTCCAACATGTTGATGTGACCTCCAGACTTCCTACAGCCCATTCTGATCAAGCATCAACAGGATGCAGTGGAACCAGTTGGATTGACAGAGACCCCACTGCACAAGCCAGAGTAGCCAAAGGATCCAGTGGTTCCAGACCCCATAGGACCCCCTGAGAGGTCCTCTGGTCCATGCCCAATGGTTCAGAGCATTCTGGACGACATAAGGGGGACCAACACAATATTAGACAGGTGGTCATAATGTTATGTCTGATTGGTGTATGTATATATTTGAATGTAACTATAATTCATTTTACTCGCCCAAACTTGACTTCCTTTCCTCACAAAGAATTCAATCACTCTGTTGTGTTTTAGTTCCAACATGGAGGCCGATGCTGAAAGTTGCATCCACAATGTTTTAGCTTGTGCAGGTCGCTACATATAAGAACCACTAGCATTGGCTCAGCTCTCTGACCATCCAATCAGACGACGTGAAAATGCTGATGTTATCATACGCCTGCTAGATGGCTGTTGCGGCTTCCAAAAACAAACCTTTTAGCCGCTGAGAGTATGAGGTCGGGTCCTGGGTTTGCTGATTTGTGACGCGCAAGGAGGTTATGAAACAGATACGCTGAGATCCAAAGATGCTTTTGGTGCATTTATTATAAACAAACAGCTCAGAGCTATCACAGCGCAGCAAAGATGGATGAATGGGAAAAATGAAAAACTAGCGGATTATGCAGAAAAAAAATGAATGATGAATGAATGAATGGGTAGCGGTCAACAAAAACTACGGCTACTACCCAACCCTGACTCTCATCTGTGTCACAGGTGAGTGCACCCCTTTACACACTTTCATACGTGCACACGCCCACTTCCACGTCAACCTGCCACACACCCACTCAAGCGCACTGTGACCTCGTCTCCAACCTATATGTCCTGTATGTCTCCTACAATGGCCCTGGAATCACCAACTCCAAACCTGATTGGTTAAAGCTTACTGCGATATAATTTAAGCTACAGGCGCCTGCACTTTTGATTCTGAAGGCCTCGGGGCAGATTTCTATGAGCCTGGCGACACATGATGCCCGAAATATGATTGGATAAAAGCTCTAATATAAACATGTTGCTGGAAGCACCACAGCCCAGAGGCACATGATGAAATGAAGAGAACAGACTATTGGGAATAAAGTAAAAAGATTAATGGGAAAATATTAAAATGTAAGTCAATGATTCTGATGGAGAAGGCCTTGCTGGCCCTGATGGTCCACCACTGGTTATAGTGGAGGTAGTTTTTGTCAGCAGCAGCAGTTTGGCCACAGAGGCCTTCAAAACAGTACACAGTAACCAGTAACCAGGACTCTAGTGCACTCTGATCTCCATGAGTTCATGTACAGTCACATCCTGAGTAACACGATCAAAACAGGGGTGAGAATCGTACCTGAATAAGCGGTTCAGTGTTGGTCAGATCCCCTGTGACCGTTACATAAATCATTTCTATGAGTGCTTTTCTGATTTGCAGCATCTTAAATAACGTCTGGCTACACCGAGGCAGCAAAACCTGCTTTAGAAAACAATCACTGCCAGGGTTTGGAGACGTGAACGTGTTGAGCGACAACCAGCAAGAGTCCACGTAAGAGTTTTGGTCTGGTAGTCGGCCAACGCAGAGGCCTCTTTATGCGTGTTGTTGCTGCAGCAAAAGAAAACCACTGAGGAGCAGAACTGAAAAAGAATTGAGGAAGTTAGGAAGTTTCTTTTGTTTTCTTCTTTTAAAGTATCAGATGAAGCTCTGCCAAATGGTTCGTAGTCACTGGTTTGTTTGTTTGGCAGCACACCTGCAGATTGTGTTTCAGCGGCGTCCATCTTGTCTAGCTGCTAATGTGTCCACTGTGGGTCATTTTCAGGATTAATACAAATTTGCTGACCCGCTAAGACCCGCAGAGCTCGACATGTGCAGATGCTGCTCAGTAGAGAGAAGCCCCACCTGGAAGCCGTTCTGCGTCGGAGTACTTTCGCATAGGAAGCAGTAATTTCTGGGGAAAGTTGTGAAGCTGCAAACGTTGATTATCTAACAGAAAAGTTGCATATTTTAGAAAGGCATTTTTTAAATTGAGTATCTTGCAACACCCCTGAAATTTTCCACACGGGGGCCGATGCTTTTCAATTAGAGGCAGATCGCTCGCGGCGGGCCACCCACCGCTTCTAAAGAAGACCATCATCCTCTTAAACAGAAAATGCACATTATTCTGCGCCCGGCTCGGCGCTCTCAGAGTTTTGAAATGGAAAGCGGCTCTGTAAAGATGAGAACCAGGAGTGGAGAATCCTTTAAGCCGAGTGTCCACGGGGAAGCTCTCCTTATCTCCCCGTTCTCAGTCTCCTGACGGCGCCGACGGAGCCGCCTCCTCGCCCAACTTCAAAATAAACGGCCGAAACAACAGCCGAGCAGGTTTTCAGGGTAACAGCAGGAGCCACAGTCAGTTAAGTGAACGCCTGGGGAGCAGCGCCTCGGGAGCACAATCATGACTTTGGTTGGAAGTTTTGAGGTATGATGCTTAAATTTAGCTCTGTAATATCTGTAATTTTATAAAACTGAAAATAATACATTTGAAACGACGTAACCAGCTGGTCGAATGGCTTCAACGGGCCTTTAGCACACCGATTTTACACATTAGAGTCAGTTTATAGGTCAGCATGTTGGGGAGTAGCACTGTGAAAGAAATAAAAAAGATGCTGGCTTCTGAGAACAACTCTCTGAAAATGTTGAGCGCTCTTCATCTCTGATCAGCCGTCAGCCTTTGAGTTGTATCGCGGCCGACACAGGCCTCACTGATCAGTCGAACTCTTCCATGGGCTGATTAATCAATACTATTTTATGTGCAATTACATGATTAGATTAACATTAATGAAGCTGCATTAACGCCAAAAAAAAGCTCACAAATAAGACGTGGTTCAGGCTGATTTGAATGAGGTAAGGTCCGTTTACATCACGGCCATTCGGTTTCTTATTTTGAGATTTCAAAATAAAAATGAAAAATAAACCATTTCCTGTTTTTTTTCAGTGATAATACAAAATGAAAAACAGAAAACAGGCCCTAATTCATTATCTATTATTCATTATCCGATTTAATTAGATGTGTTTGTAAATGGAAATTAAAATTAAAATACAATATAATAAATCGCTACTTTGCTTTTTGGCAAAGCTAAAGGAACAGAAAACCTCCAAACCTCCCCAAAAACGTCCTGAAAAGCAGCCGAACGCTAGCGATTTAGCGCTAGCGGCGGAGCTAGCGGCACCACAAGGTCCCTCCAAAGGGACAAATAAACCCCACGCTGGTGAAAAGTCCACTGTGAAATAGTGAACAATGTGAGCCAAGCAACGTTTGGACCCCACAGTGGGTCTTCATCAGGCCACGGCACACAGCAAGGTCTGCTAACAGTGAGCTAACACTGGAGCTTTAGATACCAGATCCTTCCTCATCAGAAGTCAGACGGGTCACGGAGCCAAAACCAACAGGAAGTAGAGAAATAAGTTTTCCACAGGTGTATTTTAATTTTAATTTCCATTTACAAACACATCTAATTAAATCGGATAACAGATAATGGATAATGAATTAGGGCCCGTTTTCCATTTTTCATTTTGTATTATCACTGAAAAAAACGGGAAACGGTTTATTTTAGTTTTTATTTTGAAATCTCAAAATAAGAAAACGAATGGCCGCGACGTACACAGACCGAGGTAAGATCAATGAGGGACTTCAACACGTTCTGTCTCGTTACAGATGGAGGTGTTGCTGCACCGTCTCAGATTTTGGTCATGGCAGGGTCGGCCATGGTCAACACCCCTGGAGCAGGAAGGGGGACGTAGCAATGGCCGCACTGGGGTTTGATCTTCTGACCTTCTTATCAGTAGCCCAGAGACTTAACCGTTGCGCCACCACTGCCCCTAAAGCCTGAGGGCTTGTCCGGGATTGCACCACTCCTATGTGAGTGATGATCTCAGCCTGAATGCCTCTATATAAAAACTGCACCACGGCTGCAGACAGCAACATAAACCAAAGTGTGATGGTCCACCTTGGCGGCACGAGCCTCTCTCGCTGAGGTGATCTTGATGAGCTGGATTGTCCTCCTTCTGCGACGGCCATTTCTTAGCTGTCATGTGCACATAATTTCAGTTTAATGCTGCGCTGTGTGCAGCAAAATAGAAAGTCTGAGCTGGTTGAGTGTGTTTTCTGTCTCGTTTGGGTTTGACACGATAACGAGACAAGTCATTTCCTCAGGTAGAAGAGGAGGTGAACATGTGGAAAACATCTGCCTCCAGATGAAGACGCTGAACCCCACTGACGGCTGTTAGAGGGACGTGAGCTGCGGAGGGGAACTCACAGCGATAAAACAACTTCATATTCATCACTAACACTCTTTAGGTCATTCTCAGCAAAGTAAAGCTAAATGCGAGCGTGCACGTGGTCTATATTAACCAGCTCATCTAACATGCATGGCGCTGTTGTCTGAATACATCGCTCTGCATTAGAGACTCCCCTGCTCCCACTCGGGTTAATGAAATTCCATCTCTGGCTGACCGTAAGTGCAATGTGGAGCTTTGCGGGGGAAAATTAACCCCAGCGGACCTTTTCCTCCCCTCCCCAAACCAATCGGCCTCCCTCTCATTTGTATCAATTAGGCAGTGAGAAGGATTACTCGGAGTGCTTGTGCGGCGAATGCTGAAAAGCGTTTGTACTTCAGGGACACGGAGCGGAGGAATATGAGCCAAGCAGAAATGCTCACAAACCCGGCTCCAAGGTCTTTTATTTGGCTTGGGGTTACATTGTGCACAACACTGACATGCAGACCTGAAGGCTTTAAAAAGCAAGAGTTGACCAGAGTCTTTTGGTTTGCTGCTATTATGATTAAATCTAAACATGCATTTATGACATTTACACAAGAAATGAAAGAAATATGTTGAAGTTTGGCAACACTTCATAATAATATCACTATTACTAGATTTAGATGGTTATATAAACAACTAGAAAAGCCCTCAGAGAGCTCATACCTCCACCAAGGAGCTTCAGTCCACCCCCAACACAATCTCCCAATTCACATATTTGTATGAAATGTTACAGATACAGATGTAATTACAGACAGTTCAAATGTCCTACCAACAATGCGGCCTTCACCCCATCCGACCTAATGAACAGGCGCGGCCTCTAGCGCAGCAGCTCCTAACAGCCTCCCAGCTTCTTAGACAACCGGAGATAAGAATGCCGGCCCAACCGTGCGTATGTCGCTCAGGAAGGAAAGAGAACTCCGTCACTGTCGCTGTCTGTCGCGTGGAGACCCAAAATGTCATGTGGTCAGAGGGGGTTACCCCAAAAACAAGAGTGCCCTCTGGTGGCTTTTAGAGTAAACCACATTTAATTATCCACCCGGTTACACTTAGATTAAAAAAATTCCTGAATGGAGACGGTGATCCAGATCAGTCCCAGAATTTCATCATTTGTTCTTTGTCCCATTTCACACATTTCCTGAAAATTTCATCCAAATCCGTCCATGAGTTTTCGAGTTATTTTGAACACAAACAAACAAACCAACGCCGGCCATCACATAACCTCCTTGGCGGAGTTAAATATTCATACACTGATCAGGCATAGCATTGAGGCCGCCTGCCTAATATTGTGTTGGTCTTCCTTATGAGGTCCAAACTGGTCTGAGCCATTGGGCATGGACCAGAGGACAAACCAACCCACCAGACCACTGTCAAGGACGGTAACTTGTACCCGCAGACTTGCCAAAGTACAAACACATGACCAGACTTAACTCACCTCATTAGAGTGTGCAGCTACAGCGGAGCACCTTCTGGTCTGGTGGGTTGGTTTCGCTTTCTACCTCAACGGAAAATTAACTTGTTACAACGAGAAAACGATTTTGTTGTCTCAAGAAAATGAGATCATTTTGTTGTTATCATGTCACAACGGATTTTGTTATCTCGTGATAATGACAAAATTATGTCGTTATGATGAGAAAACGGAGAAGAATGATCTTGTTTCTCGAGAAAACAGAGCGAAAAAATTAAGTTGAACCATGGCCCTTCAGGGCTTCCGTACCCAACTACATTTCTGTGTATGTAAGAACTTTATTAGGTTTTAAACATTTTACACTGAACAAAAATAAAAACGCCCCATGTGAAATATTGATGCCACATGAAGTGCGCCACCGAAAGTGAGCGTATACTGTCTGGTACTTGTACAAAATGGATATTTCTCTTGATTAGTGTCTCAAAGTTAAGGCACGTTCCTTCATGACCGGAGTCATCTGAGGCGTTGCTGCTTTGGTCAACATGTGACATGTTGGGGTGGCCTTTTATTGTCCCCAGTATAAGGAGTGTCTGAGTACTGCTCATTGTGTTGGAGCAGCGTCTGGATATGCCACACCCATGGACTGAATGGAATTAATGCATCACTGAGGCAGTGGTGGACTCAAATTTGGGACACTAATCAAGAGAAACATCCATTTAGTACCAGTACCAGACAGTATACGCTCACTTTGGGTGGTGCACTTCATGTGGCATCAATATTTCACATGGGGCCTTTATATTTTTGTTCAGTGTGATAAAAGTAAGGTGTGTTCTGAGCTGCTGCTAGGAGTATATTTTCAATCCACACTCCTCTCTCCGTCCTTAAACCTACATCAACACCAACACCGACTGTCACATGCACTAATAAAAATTACAAACATCACATATTACAAGTGCAGTTTTGCAAACGACTGCTGCTGTAGACATTTTAAATGCAGGATTTGTTACTACTTTATATCTGTTCATTACTATTTATCACATGTGCATTTGCTTTTCTTCCATTTAAAATATTTATACCAGATTGTTTATTTTTCAGGGCAGCAAAATAAAAGTAGTTGCATTAAATCTTGCAACCGACGACAACGAAGGCATTCTGCTATGTTGTATTCTGAAATTAAAGGCCAATTTATTACATTTATTTATATTTAATTGCATAAAGTACAATGTGGAAGTGGTATTGCTGTTGATAAACAGGACTTAAGTGTGTGTTGGGTGCTACACAGTAAGTGTGTAACTGCAGCACCTACAACTTTATATGGTAAATATCCATATAATGCAATCAGATTAGCAAAATCAACACGTACGTTTATGATCATGTTCTGCACACGGAGTCATTGGAGTCTTTTCTTTTTCTGCGATGGTTTAAACTAGCTGGAGAAACTGAAGTTGGCTACAAGTTAGAGGAAGCCTTGAACCTCCCTCCGGAGTGTGAACCAGCGAATTAACCTCTGGGGTGTAACTGAGCGGCTGCAGCGATGGGAGCGTCTTCATGCATTCGTCCGGCTGCATTAGGACTCCTGACGGCATGAGCGCTGTGGCTCAGAGGTGGTATTTATTTCGAACGTGAATCTAAAACACGAACCGCTTCCCACTGGGTTGGAGAAAAACAGTCGGAGCAATTTCATTTTTCCCTCTACGGTGTGCGTGAAGCTTTAATTAGGACCCTATTGGAACGCATATTTAATGGAACTTGTGCAAAATGGCTCCATAGCGCCCCAATGCAAAATTTGTAACACCTACTACGGGGAGGACGTTTCACTTACATCTATGAAATTTGGTAGGCACATGTAGGACATCAGGATGCACAAAAAAGCCATTGGCACCCATACCCTAAACCCAACAGGAAGTCCACCATTTTGCTTTAACTGTAAGATCTTTAGCTGACTCCTAATAGGGGGAACTCCAAGACACCTCAGAGTTGGGCAGTAGATACAACAGGCCTTAACGATGACAAGGTATCTAAATCTTCTGAGGACGTGGCCATGGCGGTCCCCGGAATTTCTCTAGTTTTATTTTTACACCATGCTTGATGTGTTGGCAGCTTTGGTCACATCATATTCCTGCCAATAAAGCATACTGAATGTGCCACTGACTCACTATTACAAGGCCGCTGCTCACTGTAGCTTACAGTCGTCATTATGATACAAGGGAAGTGTTTTCAGACCTCACTCTGACCTGGTGACGGGAGGAAGAAGACTTACTGTAGCTCAAAATTAAATCAACAAGGAAACATGATGAACTATTGGGATGTCTGGCTTTACATGCTCATGCAGTTTAATGACGTCCCATTCTTAATCTGTAGGGTTTAATATGGAGTTGTTCCACCCTTTGCAGCTATAACAGCCTCAACTCTTCTGGGAAGGCTTTCCACAAGGTTTAGGAGTGTGTTCATGGGAATCTTTGACCATCTTCCAGAAGAGCATTTGTGATGTTGGACCAGAAGGCCTGGATCTCAGCCTCCACTCTAATCCATCCCAAAGGTGTTCTATCAGGTTGAGGTCAGGACTCAAGTTCCTCCACACCAAACTGGCTCATCCATGTCTTTATTGGCCTTGCTTTGTGCACTGGTGGCAGCCATGTTGGGGCATCACATTGTCCAGAATGTCTTGGTCTGCTGAAGCATTAAGAGTTCCTTTCACTGGAACTAAGAGGCTGAAGAAGAACCCCCCACCATAACCCCCCTCCACCAGACTTTACACTTGGAACAATGCAGTCAGGAAGTACCGTTGTCCTGGCAACCTCCAAACCCAGACTGGTCCATGGGATGTCCAGACAGAGAAGTCTGATTGGTCCCTCCAGAGAACTCGTCTCCACTGCTCTAGAGTCCAGTGGTGGTGCATCCGACGCATTGCCTTGACCTTGGTGATGTGAGGCTTGGATGCAGCTGCTGAGCCATGGAAACCCATTAATGAAGCTCTCTACCACTGTTCTGGAGGTGATCTGAAGACCTCACCGAGTCTGGAGGTCTGGAGCTATTGACTCTGTAGAAAGTTGGCCTACCACTTCTTGGCTGAGTTGCTGTTGTTCCCAGTTGCTTCCACTTTGTTATAACACCGCTAACAGTTGACTGTGGAATATTTAGCATTGAGAAAATTTCACGAATGGTGCCAACCTGTCACAGAGCCACCATGAATCCACTGAGCTCCTGAGAGCGGCCCATTCATTCACTAATGTTTGTAGAAGCAGTCTGCATGCCGAGGTGCTTCATTTTATACACCTGTGGCCATGGAAGTGATTGGAACACCTGGATTCTATTATCTGGAGGGGTGTCTCAATGCTTTTTGGCAGTACAGTGTCTGTGAGGGAGGTAAATTAATGCGTAGAATACAGAATCCTTCCACGTTTGTCTACATTTAATTTCATTTTAATAACATTTGCCAGTCCAGCATACAGGCTTGTGAGAAAATATTAAACCTGAAGCCTTCATTTTTTTCCCCCCTCATTGTTTTCTTTGGTGAAATTTGTTCAACAGCTCGGCTCCGCTGCACAGCTGCGACACACAATCTGTTTTATATCCGCTGCCCAAACCAAATCAAAGCTGACTAACGTACCGCCGTCCCGATCTGCGCAGCTTTGAATTGGATTTCTGGATATTCTCGTTTTAATGTGAGCTGCAATAACGACCTCACATTTCGAGGAAGAAGTGAAACGGTTGGTCTTTGTTGAGCCAAACGAACCGCTCAAACTGACGGGCTTCAAAAGACCGAATGGACGTTTCTAGCGTTGGAAAAAAAAGACAATAAAGCACATGCTGGTACTTCAATGTTATTTATTCTGAGAAAGGAATAAAGAAATAAAAGAGCGCCGACATAAAAATGGACTTCAATCTGTTTTAGGTCATTTAAGCAAATAAAGATCGGAAACGTTCGAAGGTTCCAGCCTGTCCAATCTGAGGGATGTTGTGTTGAACTCTTTATTAGATTTTTCTGCCGAACTAAACAACAGATTAACTGAAAAGTGAGAGTTAAATCAACACAAGCGATGGGAAATCGGTGCACGTCGTCGCCGTCGCTCTCATTTTAGCACACAGACCCTTCGACGTGGGAGAGTTATGGGCGTTTTCATTTAAAAAGACTTCTTTGTACGTGTGCAAACATTTACATATGTGCAACAGATAGGTATATACTGTATATACACACCAGAAAACTACTTCAAATGCTTTACACATAAGGCCCATGGATTTCTTTCTTTTTTCGTCAGCTAGTTTCCACTGCATTTCTTCCAAAGGGTAAAAAAAAGTCCATGTTATACTGCCACACAAACACTGAAGACACACAACAGTACAGAAGCTTTACAGTGAACTTACAGTACATGTTGGCCTTTGTCTGTCTAATAATGCATTTACAAATCTTCTAACGCCTACAGCTTGTAGTTAAAACTTGTAAGTGTATTATATTACATGCAGAGCTGCTCCGTAGTTAAACTTAAACCCTCAAAGTCAGTTTGAAAGTCTTAAAAATGCATGCTGCGTGTGAATAAAAAAAAGTCTATTCCAAAAAAACCAGACCATTAATTTAGTAAATACATTAAAACATAGAAACACTTTGTTTTTTTTTAAAAAAGAAAGAACAGAATCAAAAAAATAAAAGCTTTAAAGACGAGGTGTTACACAGAAGAGCTCCTACATGAACACATTACAGGTGAGTTTCTAAAGCAGACCTGGTGAAGGTGAATTTAGAAGATCTGGTGGATGGATTTTCTCTTCTAGAGTTGGGTGTTATTTAAGATTTCACTGATTGTCGTCAGACTTAATCAGTCTGGGTTCAAATCAAATCCTGATTTCTTGTTTTAAAATTAAAAGGGCAACATGTAGCCCGCAGAAACTCCTAATTTTCTATGAATTTTACCTTCGATCGGCTGATTGCAGTGTTTCAATTGCAGTTATCAGAATCATGAGACTAGAGGTGATAATCGCACCGTGAAGCCTTCTATATTTCCCTTTAATGAATTTAAACATAATGAATTCGGACGACCAGCAGAAGACAGAAAGTGCAACGGTTAAGTCTTGGAACTGGTTCCGGTCCAGAACCAGTTCCACCCCTTTTCCACCAGAGCCGGTGTCAAATCTCAGACCAGTTCTTTGACCAGTTATCAGCCAACAAAACTGGCTCCAGAGTCGCACCAGTGCTCTGCTGGACCAAGAAGTGCTTCAGTCAGGGGCTCAGGGCGGAATCAATGTGACCCAAGAGATGAACCAGAACTTCGGGACTTTTGGGTCTCGCTGCTTTGTGGTCCGAGCTTCAACAGCTGTTCGATAGCGGCTCTTGGAAAAGCAAACCAAACCTTACAAGGTCTGCAAGTCTGCCCAGACCTGTTTGCGTTGGTGAGAAGGGGGCATCTGTTACCCAACCGTAGCGTTTTAGGTTTTTCTTTTGGAACAGTGATTGTTGGGTTACTTGATTTAAAGTGTGAAGTGTAACGTGTCGCCTACTACTTCTACTCGGTTTGACTGGATAAGGCATAAATCAAAGTGCAACAGAATCGCTCTCCTTTTTCTACATGACTTGGTGGTTGGTTGGTAAACCTGTAAATATTTGGGACCATGGTTAAAACTCAATTTCAGCAACAGCGTCTAATCTGAATGTTCAAACCGATACCAGCGATTGAGGTAGATTTTCTGACTGAAACATTTAATACATGGACATAATCAGCCTGTTAGAATGATAAATTACCTCTACAGACCCTCTAAGGTATCTCCCACCTGAAGGAATTATTAAGCTTTTACCTTGTTACTGTTAGATTGCACAAGATGGTTGGACAACAGGACACTGTAGTACTGCAGCGACGCGATGATACACAACATCAAGCATCACGAATCCTTACAGCTTCAGCTTAACCATGTCACAAATTCATCTTAAAACGGCCGCCGTGTCCAACAGCAGCAAATCAAAGAAAAAAAAAGATAAATGTGCCCTAAAATGGTTTGAGAACGGCCTGTGTGGGTTCCTTCCACCTGCCAGCAGTCATTCCGCTCCATCACTGGACCATGTAGGAGGAGAACGTCTCTTCGTGCTTGAGCCCGTTGCGGGCGATGATTTGCTCGACGGCGATGTAGGTTCCAGCGAGGAAGCCGATCAGGCCCACCAGGCTGATGACGGCGTTCTTGGCGGTCACCAGTGGAGACAGGCCCTCCGTGTGAAAAGTTATGATCTGGAGGATGGGCGGGAAGATCAGCGCCAGGAAGCTGCTGCTGACCGAGCCGACCAGCGAGATGACGAGGTCCAGCTCCGGTATCAGGATGGCGAGGGCACCTGGGAGGTGAGACAGGAGCAGAAAGACAAATACGAGATGAGCAGGAGTTACCTGAGGGGAGACGTGTGCTCAGGTCAATAAATCAATCAATAAGGCTTACTTCTATAGCAATAACCCTTTCATAACAGTAGCTATAATCAGTGAGGTTGGGCCTTCCATGTTGACAAGCAGCGACCACAGTGGGAGTTTAGTAAGTAAAGGAGCAGCTTGACAGAGACTAGTATGAAGCTCAATGACCTCAAATGTTAAATCAAGCTAGAATAATGTTCCCACAACACAGTGGAACATCTTACGGCTGCTTTCGCATCTTATTTTACGCATCCGTGTGGCAACAGATGTAAACACACTTGCAGGTACAGGTTTGTGTTGATAGCGATCCCTTTTGTTTTCCTGTGGTCAATCCTAAAGGATGACCGGGCTTCGGACAGGCATATTATAAATTACTGATCATTTATATGAGCCTTTTTAAAAAATAAAAGCCAGGATTAAAAGGTTTTATTTAAACTTAACCACTTATTTATCAAGGCACACAGGTTGGGGCTGATAAATTATAGATAATATACGGTAATTATAAATTACCGTAAATTATATCCTGAAAAATGGTTGAATTTCAGTGAATATCAATGATTTCTTACAATATCATGATGACCAGCAGAAAAAATGCTGTTTTTTTCAGGCAGGGTAAGTCCAAAATTCAGAATAATAAAATAAGACACCAACAGAAAAGACAAATAAGTTTAAAAAATGCTGAAATATAAGTAATTTCAATTAAAAGCCAGGCTAAAAAGGAACATCCTCAGTCTGCTGTGAGAAACCTCATGCTCTGCAGCCCTCAGGTCTTCAGGAAGGCTGTTACTGACACAATAAAAATAAAAGGATGCCTCATCGTGGGTTTGGTTTTTATTTTTGCTCCTACTTTAGGTCTAATTAAAAGGTCGCCAACAGAAGGATTCTGGAAGGTTCGGAGGATAAAAGCAAATGTGATGAACAGGTCGGACCGAGGCCGTTGAGAGTTTTCTAAACCAATGAAAGGATCCTAAAATGAATTGTGGAGCAGAATGGGATCCGGTGCAGAGACTTTAAAAGTGGTGTGATGTGTGCTCTCCTGGTCTTAGTCATCGCGTGCGCAGCTGAGCTTCGAAGCAATTCTATTAGAGGCGTTAAATTGATTTTGCTCAACAGACTCGTGACGGTCGCGAGGATTCGTCACAGCTTAAAACGATCACAAGCGAGCAGCGTTAGCTTTAAAAACAACGTCTGCTTTACGGCTACGACTTTCAGCCGACGGGATTTACTTCATCATCTGTTTGTTGGACTGTTTGCCCGTCGTTAACGTCCAACAGTGCTGCCGTGGAATGATGAGTCAGGTACAGTTTAATTTCATGCAGCATGGGAGAAGAACATTAATCGCTGGTAAAGAGGTCCCCATTGAAGGTCTGTTTTTACGTAACAGCTGACACCTGGCTCTACCACAGAGAGGATGCAGTTTTGAAAGGAGGAAATCTAGTTACGGCATATGCCCAAATACCATTTTCTGCCCTGTTATGTGCCGATTCAGATAACTGTATTGATCCAAGAGGGGTAAATCATTACTCGGCCCATGCTCATCACTTCAAGACTTAGTCAAGGTACACAGGCCAGTGCAAAGGAACAACAGTCAGTACCAAATATGATAATATGATGCAACAAACTGGGAAGCCTATGGAGCAATATGCACTTAACTTGCAGTGTTGCAAGCAGCTTACATCCCCACCAGCTCTGCAGCCAGTCAGTTCCCTCAGATCAACTCCACCCATTAACTTTTAGCTTAAATTGGGAATGACAGCGATCAACAGTCAATCAATTAACTGATTACAAATATATTAGCAGGTAAGACAGAAGACTAACAATGTAGGAACCTGATCTGGTTACTTGGATGCTGGGCACTGTAGGGGTTTAGCTTATAAAGAACCACCACGACAAAGACTTCTGAGACAGTTAATGCCTACTGGTCAGAACTAGCGTATACGACGTAAGCCGAGATGTGTTCGGATGGCGTTCCTGAAGCCAGTGGTGCTTTAACTAAATACCAGCATGTAAGTGAAGTCCACTGTACTCATTTTGTATTATAGATTGATCGATAGCTCATTGATAATGTTGCAGATTATTGGTGGAGAAAATAGTTTAAGATTTGCATCTGTGGTGGTCCTATATCGTATTCCTGCTCTCAACATCCACAAACTCTCATACGTTCCAAATGTTTTGACATCTGATGTCTTTTGAAGAGTCGAAACTAGCCAGACAAAATACGACTGTCTGGAGCTTGTTTTTAAGATAGTTTTGTAAGATAGACAACCAGCTGGTAATAAATGGATCAAAAGCACCAATAAATCAACCGTCCATCCATCCATCCATCCATTATCTTCCATTTATCCGGGGCTGGGTCATGGAGGCAGCAGTCTAACCAAAGAGGCCCAGACTTCCCTCGCCCCAGACTCCTCCTCCAGCTCTTCCGGTGGGACCCCGAGGTGTTCCCAGGCCAGCCAAGAGACATAGTCCTTCCAGCGTGTCCTAGGTCTACCCCGAGGCCTCCTCCTGGTGGGACATGCAGGAACACCTCCCAAGGGAGGCGTCCTGAAGGCATCCAGAACAGATGTCCAAGCCACCTCAACTGACTCCTCTCGATGTGGAGAAGTAGCGGCTCTGAGCTCCTCACCCAAACCTTCCCTCCCTTCCTGTGGGCCCACCACCAACAGAGGGAACCGTAGGGGCCGGGTACTACGTGGATCAGGCAGCAGTCGACGGCGGGGGCCTCGGTGACCTGATCCCTGGACACAGCTTTTGGCTCTTGGGACCTTCAATTCTCACTAATAATAATAATCATCTAACCTTTATTGATCCCCTTGGGGAAATTCCTTATCTGCATTTGACCCATCCTATCCATAGTTGACCTTAACTATACGTACTAGGAGCAGTCAGGGGTTAAGGGCCTTGCTCAAGGGCCCACAGTGGTGGTGACTGGGATAAGTGGTCACTCTCACTTTCCCACCTCAACCTCTCGCCAGTCCGGGGACTCGAACCGGCGACCCACCGGTTACAAGTTCGCTTCACAAACCAACGATCAATCAATGATCACACTGCAGTTTTAATAAAACAAAAGGATAGAGGCCACACTGAGCACTATGTTATAAATCACAGAAAAGAGTGCTCATAAGTACCGATAAACAGACCAAGACGATCCCATCAACACCCATCAGTAATCACAGCTGGCTTTGGGTGAGAGGTTGTCCCATCCCCAGTATAAGACGAATTATCTACCTAATAGTTTTTTCTTTTCTTATATAATTTCTCTTGTTTAGTGTTGCATGTTGACCCGTGTAAAGAACACAAGCCAAACGCAGTCGCTTGTTACACAGCTCATGCAGGACGTTGAGCCTTTTACAACTGCTTTTCCTTCTTCATGAATGATGGCAGCAAGGTGCCGGATTTTGCAAATGATAAATGGACTTAAATTTGTCCTAGGTACAACAGCAAACTGCTTCTCTGCAAATAAATGCTTTTATTTAGGGGAAAAATGCCTAAAACAAGTGGTGATGGTGCTTTATGTTTAAAAACCACAGTGGTATTCTGTTTCTTTTTAATGTTGTTCCAGATAAAAAGTCACGCAAACTTCCCGACACACCTGCTTCCCAGGATTAACTGCATCCTAATCGGTCGGATGCTTCGTGATGTGGCCTTCAAGCATTGTCAAAAATGTCTCAATATGGACTCACAAAGCAGATTCTGAAGTAGCTCCAGCATCAACTTGTGAAACTCTCCCTGCTCTTGGTATTTGTCTTATCAGAGCGCAGGATTTCTGTGCATGATGAGATTCTTAGGTAGCTCATTAAAAGACTAAAATATTCTGACTGTGTGTCGGAACTACTTCAGGCTGTGACCTTTTGATTTGGGTGATCAAGGAATATAATCTATCTGGCAGAGAGCCTCTCTTCTGTTCTGATCGTGTGAAACAGAAGATCTAGATAAGGAAATGAGCGAACGCCTTGTGGAAGTGACCAAAGAGTCGGTTTCTTCACTTTTATCTTCTCTACCGCACACGGGTGGCAGGGAAGTCAAGAACTGCAGCACATAAAAGGGAGTAGAGGGCTCAGAAGACAGGAGGGACGGATGAGAAATCAGGTGAAATGTACTCTGGGATGAAGGGAGGCAGAGGGCAGGGGAGTACGAGAGATGGATGGGGTCGGAGAGAAGGCGACGCAAAGGGAAAAGGGGAGCAAAACAAACTGAACAGGAAAGGAGACAGACTCCCGCTGAGCCAAAACAAAGGTGTTTCACGTGTCGGTGGCAGCGGCGACCATGCTGCTGAAGTCACCGGGGACCCGAGTCACCTTCACGGGTTGCCGTAGAGACAGGCGTAAACATCAACAGCCAGCCACGCTCGGACGAAGCTGCCGAGGCGTCGCGCGGCGCCGCCACGACTGAGGCGCCCTCAAATGTCTGCACACGAGCGACGCATTACTCGCATGGACACACCTGAGAAGAGAGGCCTGCTTTGCTGCACTCAGACGAGTACACGCTCTTCATCTCACACTCTGTCCGTTACCATCTTCCTCCGCGGCGAGCAGAGAGGACAAGTCAGGTGCTCTTGTTCTCTCTGTACGTCGGGCACACATTACCAGCGGCTGATAAAAGACTCTTTGAACCATAATCAATTGCCCGCCACTGCGTGTTGGAGTCTGTCAAATTAACCTACGGGGCGACGGCAAGGTCGAGCTTTCATGCGCCAAGTGCGGCGAAAGCGCCTCGCCGCCACACGCTCCCGGGGAGTAAACCTGTCACTTCTAGGGATAGGCCGTTGAAGGGTGCTCTTCGAACTACATCTGAAGCCTTCTGAGCCATCAAACAAGGCAGGCACTGCTGTGAAGGAGGACTGCAAGGGGGAGGGCCTGCTTAAAGATTATGCTGAGCCTTCATAGCAAATAAAGCACAAGGCTGTAGCTAAAAGGCGGGTTGTTGTCCTCTGAGAGAGAGGCAGAACGCGGATCATCAGGCAGCTTCAAAGGGCTGAAGAGGGAATGCTGTGAGCACACTAATTTGGCCGTGCAACCTCCGATCTTACAGAAACAAAGAAAAAAAAAAGACTCGCTTGCTGGTCTTTGGTGTGCCAAAGAGAATGTCATACAGCCTGAATGGCAAAGACAAATGAGGGAGACAAAATGTGACGAGGAGGGTTTTAGGAGTAAGGTCGGACGTCACATCTGCAGCATTTGAAACGTTTGAGAAAGTCACCTGTAGTTTGTATATTTTAATAAGTACACAGCTGCAGATGAGGAATGAACAAACTAATGTACTGAAAAAATGAAGCTGCACTAATAATAATGAATCAGACCAAAAATACCAAGGACCAAAGGACACAATCAACTATGAACTTTGCTTTACAATCCCCCTCCAGTCATCGATTTAACCCCTAACAACTCATCTCTCTGAAGCAAAACTACAAATTCTAAGTTTTTTCCCCCTCCTGCCTTTAAAACCCCATTTCCACCAAGAAGAACCAAGAAGAACCAGGTCTAGTTCTGGTGCTTAGTTGGTTCTAATCTGGTTCCTCCTAAGAACCTGTTGGAGCCATTGGGTCACCGTAAAACCACTACGCTAGCATCCATTACATAGCAGTTAAACACAATAAGGTCAAAGCTCCCTTCCTCCCTCTCTTTCTTTCTTTCCTTCCTTCCCCTTGCTTCCTTTTTTCCTTCTCTCCCTCCTTCTCTCCTTCATTCCTTCCTTCCTTCCCTCTTTCCTTTCTTGATTCCCTCCTTCTTTGATTCCATTCTTCCTTCTTTCCCCTTGCTTTCTCCCTTCCTTTCCTCCCTCCCTCTCTCCTTCCTTCTTTCTTTCCTTCATTCCTTCCCTTCCCTCCCTCCTTCCTTCCTCTTGCTGTCTTCCTTCCGTCCCTACTCCTATCTTTCTTTCTTTCCTTCCTTCCTTCTCTCCCACTTTCCTTCCTTCCTTCCCCTTGCTTTCTCCCTTCCTTTCCTCCCTCTCTCCTTCCTTCCCTCTCTCCTTCCTTCCTTCTCTCCTTCCTTCTTTCCTTCTTTCTTTCTTTCTTTCCCTCCTTCCTTCCTTCCTTCCTTCCTTCCCAAGAAGAACCAGGTCCTAGTTCTGGTTCTTAGTTGGTTTTAACCCGGTTCCTCCTAAGAACCTGTTTACTTTGAGTCCAGTTGGAGCCATTGGGTCACCGTAAAACCACTACGCTAGCATCCATTACATAGCAGTTAAACAAACGCAGTAAGTTGATGATAATATCTATGTTTATCTCTATAGATGGTCTTAAGGCTGATTGTGAGGCGGAGGTCCTCCTGTTGCCTGGACACATCCGTGATCACGCTACTGGTGGGACACAACTGTAGCGGATTTCAGGTCAACAGTTTGTGCTAAACTTCCGTGTGTCCCGGGAGTCATTCCAATACATGTGTGATGGGACCAGGGACGTCCTGGAGAACAAGGACACTAATTAGCGCTTGTGTGTCCCTTTCCACCGTTGATGGTTGGTCACCATAACCCCGCCCCCAGCCCCGACGTACTCGGTGCTTAGCTCTGGACCAGCAAAGAGTTGGTGCTTGCTGAGCTCCAGTTTATAGAACCTGGAGTCGGTGCTTAGGTGGTGGAAACACAAAGAAGTGGAGCTAAGTCAGGCTCTGGCTCCGAACTAGCTCAGTGGAAAAGGGTTATAAATGGAGCTGCAACTACACATTTTCTTCCCCCAGAAGGACACCTTTCTGCGGTTTGTTGTTTTTAACAGCATTTTAATGATGTAGTCCTAAATACTTAGAATACAGTCACTCAAATGCAGTTAAAACAAGTTAGAAGACGAACTGAAAGCCTTCTACTGTTGAACCCCATCTGACTCCGATTTGCTGATAAAAAAGACGTCTAGACATCTTTTGATCTACAAATCACTAAATTGATGTTTCGTAGGAACTGACAGCGGCGCTACCCGGCAGATATGGAGCGCTGAAAGGAGAAAAAAATGCTCGGGGAATAATTGAGTCAGTGCAGACAGACGACCAGACAATATGAGATTTGCTTTAACCAATATCCAAATGTCTCACTGTTGTTATGTACTAAGTTTACTGTTGTTAATTCAGACATGGACAATGTATGAAAGCTATTTAGTACTGAATACGTTAATTAAACATTTACACTGAGAACGCAGGGGCTGACTATTTTTAACCACCACATTTAGGACTATACACAACTGAACAACTGGAAACTCTGGGCTTTTATCTTTACACCCATCAGGAAAAGGCCAGTTCAAATAAGCATCCAGAGGAAGAAAATAAAGGACAGACCCCGAGGCATGAAGAGAAGTGGGGGGCTGGCCACTTTCAGATTGTCAGCAGGCTGTTTCTGAACCGAGCCCACAGCTTTTAAATCCACTGAGAGAGACAGCTCTTCAGCCGGGCCGAGTCAATTACCTCCAGAGCCACAAAGCCCTGGCCAGCAGTGGAGGATGTTCTGAGGTTGGATCAAAGATTGGTAGGGAGGGCCTTAGATTCCTTTTTCTCCACAGTCAGCCAGAATGCACTAGAAGCTGTCCTACTGTCTCATTTCTTCACCTCGCTGACAGCAAACGCCACCCAGGAAGGAGCCACAGGAACCCGACTGCCTCCAGCTCAGTGAGGCTGGAGCCGGCTTTCATCTGGCACACCCAGCCACAGCAGACTGCAGCCCATTAAAGACGGAGGGGAGCTCAGTCTGCCCAGCAGATCCCAGGCCGCCTTCACTGACACCAGCAGCAAGTCAATAGTCAAGGTCTGCATATGCTGATGTTAATTAGCTAGAAGTGGGTCTCCTCAGCACGGAGCCAACAGCAGCAGCAACAGATAGATTAAACCCCACGGACGCTCCAGGAAAAAAGCAGCAGCTCTGAGGCCTTATTTCTCTATTAACAGCAGATCTAGACCTCCGAAAGCTGTGCTGGAGTCGATCAAGTCTAAACAGATGAGCAAGATCACATGTATACTAACACGTTACTGTTAGTGCACATATACGTATATGTTTTTAAATCTTTATCCCAGATGTTTTTATAAATTAAAGATAAAAACCAGTAAAATCCCAAAGTATTCATTTACACATTAAAAACAGGCCATAACTAACGGCTAAATAATGTCAAGATTTTACAGATAATAACTTTTTCTTTCAGAGTTGCATTTTTTCAAACAGTTCTTGAAAGTTAAAATATTCCACCAAGTTTAACATATTGTTCTGGCACCTTTGCCGTCAGATATTCTTACTGGATTTTCTTTTTACGGTGTGTACCATCCACCCAAGTAAATTCTCAACCTGTGGCAAACAGAGAGATGTGACAAAGGGGCAATTTTAACGTTAAAAAAGTGTAGTGTCTCCACGAAAGCTGTCCTGACGGTGGCGAGGCCGGCAGAGCAGCCCTGGTGCCGCACAGGAAGAGATTTATAACACTAAACGGAGGCATTTTAGAGCTCCAGTTGAACGACGCGACTCATTACAAATATGTGAATTTGTGTGTATTTGGCAGGCAGCGTGTTGCCGGAAAGGTTTCGCCAACAGTTTTGCTGAATGATCTTTTACTTTCTTGCCAGGGCATATGGGCTGCAACACCTGCTGCACCAACGCAAAGATCCCATCGTATACACTGCAAAAACTTCACATCTCACCAGTTTATTCGTCTTATTTTTAGTCAAAATGTCTCAACCCACTTGATTTAAGATAAATTCACTTTCCAGGTAACATTTCAGCAGATGGAGGGATGTGTTTTAAGACAACGCATCTTAAATATCTTGTTAAGTCAAACAATCTTGAAATGATCTTGTTTTAGTTGTATTTTACCAGAAACGAGGTTCATTTCATTTCATCCATGTTTCAAGCTGAGCTGTTGTTTTTATGAGGTAAATAATTTGGATTTAAGAAATAAAGTAAATGCATTTTATTGGAAAATCACCAATTCATATCAGAAAACAGCTGCATGTGGAAAATGTGTTAAAAAACAAAGCAAATGTCTGCTTTTGAGTTAAAACACCTCCTTTTGGGCGTAGCTGGCTTCACCTAAAACACAACACCTTCAAATGCTGTCAAACACCACTAAATATTAGGATTTCTAGCCAACTGTGAGAAGACATTATATCTCAGAATGCTTCAATTAATCTGTGTGATCTGATTTCAAGTACAAGATGGTCTTAAATCTAGAGAAGAGCCACGATAATACAACTAAAATAAGTTGAATACATCTCAGATTAAGAAGCTGACATTAAACTTATTAAAGCTAAAATCTATTTAATTCTTTATCATGTCTGGTTTATTCTAAGACACCTCAGCTCGACAATGCTGCTAAAATATAGCTTCAAATAAGTTTTCCCTGCTGATTTTAAGACCTCAATATTCTAAATATCATGTCTTATTTCAAGAAATCTGACCAAGCAAATGTTCACTTGTTCTATTGGCAGAATTTTTCACTTATTTCAAGGTAAAAGTGCCTTGAAGTAAGTTTCTTTTTCTTGTTTTAGGAGGGGCATTTTTAACAGTGTATGATGACTTTCCACAGCTGAAATGGTCTCTGATATGGCTAATTTATATTATATCATCAGACTAAATGCACACACAGGGCGTTTTTCTTCACTTTTCTGTAAAATTAATTTGCCCTAAGATGACTTTCTGCATTTATGGATCATTCCAAACAGTCGTCCTTGCTGTTGGCTACCATATGAAGCCATATGTTGTAGTCTGACATCACTGCATCAGCGTTAACGTGTTAATCGGCTGCACTCCTTAAACATGCAGCGGTTTGTATTCATGGCCTCAAGGCAGTCCACTCTGCAGCATCACTGTTTATAGATTGACAAAGAGGAAGCCACGGTAATAGAACTCTTAAATATGCTGATACACAGGTTCTGTGGTTCGGTCACGTCAGTGCTGGCTGAGAAGATCATTTGACTAAACAGCCGTGATCTCTAATGATCATTAACTTGGCATCAAACACACCTCCTCTGCCACCTCATTTGAATAATTCCTCTCCCTTCATTCCCCCTTCTTGTCCTTCATGTCTCTATCAACATAACCTCTGGCTCACCTCCATCCTTCCCGCCACTTCATCACCGCTTTGAGTCAGCAATCAACTTTTTCTCTTCGCCCCGATGAGCCGACGGAGGGGGAACGGCTCCTCTCCAGAGGGGCTCTGGATGAATCGCTTTGCGCTGCTGCTTTAAGGAGCAATGTTTTTCGGCTGCGCTGAGCCGTTTTCTGCCACGAAAAAGTAAATAAAATGACAGAAATGATGGAATAGAAAAATAACGAGATCTGAGACGGACTGCAAAAAACTTCTCTCAAAGGAGAAGCCCTGAGTAAACACTGGTGGATATGTGTGAAGGGTTCTGTTTAATTCCACTCATGAAATAAAGAGTTGATTCATTCTTTAGTCGACTGACCTCCTCTTTAGTTGTGCTGTAGCTACTCTATTATTTTTGTTCTTATATTTACATGGTTTACATTGGTGTATGTTGGTATTTTAACACCGTGCAGCACCTGGTTGGTTAAAATGTGCTATACGAATACATTTTCACCAGACTGGAAATGAAGTGAGAGATTAATAAGACGATTAATCATCAGTCGTCTGTAAAGAAACAACGTCAAATACTCTTCGGTGGCAGCGTGCTAAATATGAGAATTTGCTGCTTTCGTCTTGTTTGCATCGTTTTAAAATTCAGACTTTTTGGTTTTTAGTGTTTATTTTTAGGACCAGGCTCAGAGACGAAAGCTATTGTATGGATTGCTGTGAATTTGATGATGAATGCTCATGACTCCCCGGCCATTTCTCTAGAGCATCCATGAGGTTGACTGACTCACCGAACTGGTTCCAGGTCTAGTTCAGAGCCAGAGCCTGACTTAGCTCCACTTCTTTGTGTTTCCACCACCTAAGCACCGACTCCAGGTTCTATAAACTGGAGCTCAGCAAGCACCAACTCTTTGCTGGTCCAGAGCTAAGCACCGAGTACGTCAGGGGCTGGGGGCGGGGTTATGGTGACCAACCATCAACGGTGGAAAGGGACACACAAGCGCTAATTAGTGTCCTTGTTCTCCAGGACGTCCCTGGTCCCATCACACATGTATTGGAATGACTCCCGGGACACACGGAAGTTTAGCACAAACTGTTGACCTGAAATCCGCTACAGTTGTGTCCCACCAGTAGCGTGATCACGGATGTGTCCAGGCAACAGGAGGACCTCCGCCTCACAATCAGCCTTAAGACCATCTATAGAGATAAACATAGATATTATCATCAACTTACTGCGTTTGTTTAACTGCTATGTAATGGATGCTAGCGTAGTGGTTTTATGGTGACCCAATGGCTCCAACTGGGCTCCTTGACAATGGAAAAGCAAACAGGTTCTTAGGAGCAACCAGATTAGAACCAACTAAGCACCAGAACTAGGACCTGGTTCTTCTTGGTGGAAAAGGGGTATTCGACACCCAAATAAACATTGTCCCACAACAAACACACTCCCTCATGCTGATGGAAATCCCAAATGTCACTGGATGAAAATGCACCCCACCACATGGAAACAACATCAACCAATCAGGAACATGTGGAGGAACATGACAATGGCCCAACATGTTGATGTGACCTCCAGACTTCCTACAGCCCATTCTGATCAAGCATCAACAGGATGCAGTGGAACCAGTTGGACTGACAGAGGCCCCACTGCTCAAGCCAGAGCACCCAAAGGATCCAGTGGTTCCAGACCCCATAGGACCCCCTGAGAGGTCCTCTGGTCCAATGGTTCAGAGCGTTTTGGACCACATAAGGGGACCAACACAGTACTAAGCAGGTGGTCATGATGTCATACCTGATCAGTGTATGTAGATGTATCTCTAATTTGGAGAATATATTTAACATTCTTTTTTAGACAATGCAAGCTGGAATTTAAAACCCTCTAATATTCACAAGTCTGTTAAACCAAGTGGGAACAGCAGACATGCTGACAAACTCTCCTTCATACTTTTCTGGTACTGAGGAAAGTAAACTGTTGTGCAATGTGCCTTAATTTTCAGAGCAGTCTTCTGTACATACCTCAAGCCAACATGAGTCATCGTGGCTGCAGCACAAAGTAAAAAACAATTTTCGCTTTACTAAGAAACATTATATGTCGACCAGAGGAGGGCTGGAGCCTGTAGGAAAGTACAAATGCTTCCTTGCTATGCAATTACAAACTTTTGTTCGAGGGGGTGGCTGTGTCCTCGCTAAACTCTCCCTTCTCAAGCTCCTAGAAAACGGCCGGAGTTTCTTAGGAAATTAAATAGATTATTTCAGCCCTTGGGATACACTGTGAGAGCAATCAAAACTGTTGGCCTGAGTGGAAACAGCACACATGATCGCAAGTTACCAATTCAATTTATCGTGGCTCATGGTTGAAATTATAAAAATACAAGGTAACAGAAGCTGTCAATGCAGCTCTTTCCCTACGAGCGTGAGCGAGGATTTATTTAATCAGAAGGTGACAGTCTGCTGGAGGGGATGTAATCAGTTCGGTGTGATGATTATTATATTTTTATTTAACCTTTACTAAACCAAGAAAGCCTCCGCAAGATGAAAATATCTTCAAGGCCGCAACATGACCGAGCTACAGACATATAACACAAAACATACAGTAGATTAATGCAACAAATTCAGTTGTTTGAGTACGTCTGTGATGAATCTTAAAGCAAGTTCTTCAAGCAACAGACATAGTAGTAGGAACCTTAGCAGTGGTGCTATTAGTAAATATCGCTACTCTATACAGGGAGATGTGTGTTTTAAGCAATGCTGGGGGGAATTTACAAGAAGAAACAGCCACTGAGCTGTTAGATGAAAAACAGCAGCAGAACTCCAACATGTTATCAAGGCAAACAACACCTTTTTCAAGCTGTTCTGTCTTAAGGAAAACCACTTTCGCTGTGCCACCATGCGTTGAACGGTCACGACTACCCACGGCTTATTTCAATGCGATTACCCCCACCCTAAAAGTGGCGTCATTACCGGCAGTTGTCCCTGTTGCTCTACATGACGTACCAAAGGCAGCCAGCGGAGGTGATTCTTCTCGTTGCCTGGAAGTGATGTTTCGGTTTCCCACCTGCCACGACGGCAACCCGCGTTTTTGATTTCTTTAAATGTGCAGCTCTGAAATGCACATCTGTTCCGATAATTACAGCCCAGAACAACAGATCACCAGGCAAAGACAACCACCTCGGTTTGAAGCATCCAGACTCGGAGCAAATGTAGCGTCTCGTCTGCCCAATGCAAAGAAGACAGCTAAGAAGTAAAGATCATAAGGATGTGATTATAACAGCGGTGAGTGGAACTCCAATGAAGCCATTATTAACCTTATTTTCCCCGCCGTTCACAAGCTTTAGTCATGTTTTCATCAGCATTTTCAAGTATTGCCTGGCAAAAAGTTAATAAAACTCCAAAACTCGAATGAACTTCCCCGATTTCGCCAAAAAGTTTGTACGCTCGCCTGAGACGGCTTTTGACTTTTTGAAATGTTAGAAGAATTGTGCTTATAATTGTGCTTATGTAAGAATTATACTTATTAGGTAATCATTGAGTGACTGTCAGGACTTTAAAGTCTACATGTCAGCAACCATGATTCACCATAAAACATTCCAAGCTGTATGTACTCACAGTAAAGAACACAAAGAACAGACCCATTAAGATTGTGTAAGTGACACTTATCCTATGCTGACTCTTGTACTGACGTGTGGGGACGCCCTGTGTTACATGATTGTTTTACCAAATAAAAAGAGCCAAGGACAGAAGGACTACCAGAGAGCTGGAATGCTGTAGCGATGCATCCTGCAGAGCTGTAGTTTCTGTTCTCTCCTTGTACGCAAGTAAAAGACCTGAGCTCGTGAGTGCTGTCTTCCTTCCTGTGCTGTGTGTATTTTCAGGTTTTGAACCTAACATGAAAAAAGAGTAAACTCACTTTCTGGGAAGTGGAAACCACTGTGCTAATAAGATCTAAAGGCCGGCACACATTACAGCGTTTTTCAAAACTTCACAGATTTAGAGACCAAACACTTGATGATAACAAAAGACAGATCGCACAAGATCTCTCTCTTCTGGTCTGATAGAGTGTGGTGTTCACTACGGGGCACGCTAACCGATCCTTCAGCAGACTCTCAGGTTCTTCACGATCAATATTCCAAATCTCACGCAGTCAAACGTGATTTCAGTGTAAACAAACATGAAGGGAATAACGGCGCTATAAATAACAGCGTTCCTTTCTTCAGTAACCAGTAATCTAATTGATCACTCTTCCCATCATTATAACGTCGTTACCGTTGCTGCCAAAAATGTGTCTCGTTACTAGAATTGAAGCTGTTTTTTCATCAGACCTTCTAGATCTCTGAGCCGAGGGACAGAGATTCTTTAGGGCTGTCAAAACTGACGTGTTAGTGCGGATTAATCCATCATCATGATTAATCTGATTAATTTTTTCAGCGACGGTAACTCTACTTGTTTGTTTTTACTTCTTCTTCCGTCAGTCAGCTGAGTCAGCTTTGATTGGTTTAAACTCGGTACACGTGACATCACACACTGAGCGTGCTCGGCTGCTCTCGGAGGAAACCCCCACACACTGCAGGGTTCATAGTCGCAAATATTAAACATGTTCATCTACGATCTCTCCTTCCAAGCGAATCGGACCGGACATAATCACTCTTAACACCCCACAGGAACATCAGACCCCATGTCGTTTGCAAACATCCGACAGTCGGGCCTTTGCTGGCTTTGATCGTAAGGAGATCGGGACAAAAATCAGCCCGATTATCCTGTAGAGTGTACCGGCCTTAACATTTAACTTGCCCGATCAGCTGTTTCTTCTGTTGTATTTGCCTCCAGACGTCATTAAACACGTCAAATAGCAACTGACAAGATATAATAACTTCAATCAATTTCTGACGACTCCTTTCTGTTTTGCTTTTGTAGATGTCAAAATAAGCTTGTTTCTTCCTCTTTACTAAGCTCAGGTGGTTGACAGTCAGGCATAATGCGGCCTAAACTAAAAGGAGCTTCAGCAGCCAAACAGGTGTGGTAGCTCTTCAGCCGGGAAAGCAAACTGGTTCTTGGAGGGTTGGACCAGCGGCATCACCCTGTTTACGCTGATGGAAAGGGAACATGTGACGACTACGGGGCTTAAAATGGGCACAAAAGCAAAAAAGGTTGACTGAACAAACTAAATAGTCGGAGGTTGTCTCGTCTTAAGTGGCTGAGCTCATTCAAAACGCACCAGTGGGCAGCGCAGTGCCTTTTTGAACTGCTATATTGGCGTTAAAGCAACTGCACACATGCTCAAAAGCAATGTGTTATCTAATCATCTGTCTATATTACTCTATTATATGTCACTGTAAAAATGCCAAATGAGGACATGCATGTACAAACCACTTGGAACCAGAAGCTCACAATCAACTTGGAATAAAAACAAGGACATAGTTCCTCTGTGAAGGCTGTTAAGTACCGAGGCGTATAAAAACACACCTCTTAGCGTTGATCTTAAATGAAGAGGGATTTAGCCTTGAACAGCCACCTGGATTTCATTCGTGAGCGGTACAACAGTGCACAGTGCAGCGTTTGGCGTAAACACGCACGTCTGTTTGCAAGGAAAGACACTGCACAGCCTTCAGGGTGGAATTACAACAAATGTACAGCAACTGTTTACCTTCTGCAGCAAAGACGGCAATTGTGGAAAATGATTGCTCTAAATTGTACGGCGGTGAGGTAAAGTACGATAAATAAGGGCTTCTGCTGCTTGTTTAGAGTCTGGTTTCATGAATAAATCCATACCAATCTCTTCTCAAACTATGATTTTGACATAATTGACGCGCATCTCGAGCAAAATGGAAAGCGGGCCGCGGCGCGTGCAATCATGCCTCCTGAGTAAGATGGAAAAGGTCACTCATGTCAGGTTATGAGTAAAAACTGGTCACATTCACGGGCGGGCAGTGGTGGCTTTGAGGCAGCAACTGAAGGCGTAGTTTTAACTCTGAGAACAGAAAATCTTACATTATTTTGTACAATGGTGCTGAAAACAAACATGCGTCTCAGCCACTTGAAAAAGGGATGAAAACCCCCGACCCTACCCTACACAAAGATGTGCGTCTGCTGGCTGGCCTGGTATACATGACGAATGGAGCAAGAGCAGAAAGGGCAAAAATAAAGTCAAATACGTCAATGGAAAATCGCATACAGTGATATATAAAAAAGGATACACGGCACAAAACAACATATTCTGGTTCCACAGCATGATGAGCTGCCACTCTTTTCTTGTGGGGCATTGTACAACAGGAAAATGTCATCAAGAGACCTTTCTAGCCTGCCATGTCATCTGCTGGAAATGGAGCATTTCATTGTGCGATACCTGCGAGATGCCAAAAATATGAAACAAACAGAGAGAGATGCTGGAGTGTTTCAAATGGCAATAATGAAACTGAAAGTCTGAGCCCAGGAGAGGGGCCCCCGGAGGCTGCGGTGTTCATTAGTGCCCCCCTAAATCTTCAGTCACACACCTGTCTGAGCTGCTGCACTGCTAAGTAGGGAACCTAGAGCCTCCTAGCTAGCATCTACTGTACAACATTAGTAAATGCTAGAGTCTGTCGAAAGCAGATGATCAGCAAGTGAACAATTTTCTGTGTGTTTGGCTTCAAGAAGATGTGCTTAAATATACACTGATTGGCCACAACATTAAGACGACTGACAGGTGAAGTGAATAACATTGATCATATTGCTACTATGAGGTGTTCTGATGGAAAACCTTGATCAGACTTAGACACTCAAATAAACATGGTCCCACAACAAACACACTCCCTCATGCTGATGGAAATCCCAAATGTCACTGGATGAAAATGCACCCCACCACATGGAAACAACACCAACCAATCAGGAACATGTGGAGGAACATGACAATGGTCCAACATGTTGATGTGACCTCCAGACTTCCTACAGCCCATTCTGATCAAGCATCAACAGGATGCAGTGGAACCAGTTGGATTGACAGAGGCCCCACTGCACAAGCCAGAGTAGCCAAAGGATCCACTGGTTCCAGACCCCATAGGACCCCCTGAGAGGTCCTCTGGTCCAATGGTTCAGAGCATTTTGGACCACATAAGGGGGACCAACACAGTACTAAGCAGGTGGTCATGATGTTATGCCTGATTGGTGTCACATTTTGGTCATAATCATGCAGTCAGTGAAGTCATGAAGTCAATCAGATGTTTTATTGCGGCAGTTTCTGCAGAAAAACTGGTGGATCTAACAAAACAAAAATGGCTCATCCTCTGTGGAACAACTGTCTGCCCACAACTTTGATCATTTTTGTGCACAAGTGGAAATTTGGCCAGAATTGCTAGATGAAAGATGACCCTCACCTATGGTCATGAGCTTTGGACAAGATCCCGGATACAAGCGGCTGAAATGAGTTTCCTCTGTAGGGTGGCTGGGAGCACCCTTAGAGATAGGATGAGTAGCTCAGTCACCAGTGAGGAGCTCGGAGTAGAGCCGCTACTTCTCCACATCGAGAGGAGTCAGCTGAGGTGGTTTGGACATCTGTTCTGGATGCCTCCCTGGGGATGTCCCACCAGGAGGAGGCCTCGGGGTAGACCTAGGACACGCTGAAGGGACTATGTCTCTCGGCTGTCCTGGGAACACCTCAGGGTCCCACCGGAAGAGCTGGAGGAGGTGTCTGGGGTGAGGGAAGTCTGGGCCTCTCTGCTTAGACTGCTGCCCCCGCAACCCGGCCCCGGATAAGCGGAAGATAATGGATGGATGGATGGATGGATGGATGGATGGATGGATGCTAGATGAAAGGTCAACATGAATACATAATGACTCATCCTCTGGGGGCCATGAATGTTCACAGTAAGACTAATATAAAACTGATCAATTGTTGCTGGAAGTTGAAGTGTCACTACCGAATTTTACGGTATTATTCACACGTATTTGCAACTTAAACCTCTGGTCACCCATGAGATACACAACCTTGCTGGCTTCAGCAATCTGTTAAAGCGACAGCATTCTGTCATTAAGACATTAACGGCAGTGTTCTTCTGAGTGACACTTGTCATAAACGCAAGACTGGGTGGTGAACCAAGAGACACCAATAGGAGTCTACATCTAAATCCGCCATGTAGCAAGTTATTTAACTCCAGCTTGCACACTGTGACAGATAAACATAAGTCTGTAATACAGTTACTGTTATTCTTGCAAATATAAGCAAACCCCACTCATATGGATTCTGTTGCTGTCAAATGCCTCAGGGATTTAAAAAAACTCAGAGTAAAGACTCCTACAAACAACTGGAAGCAACAAACTACACTTCAGTTCCTGCTAAGGTTTTGTCAGAGCCTGGATTACATGTACTTCACTGGTGAGTCGTAATAATCTGACCTGTTGCAGATTTTTTCTTCAGCACTGTTATTTTTCATGTTCAGACATATATTTATATATATTTTTATGACCATTTGTAGCGAATGGGATGCTGTAGAAAAAGCGCATGAGAGGTGTTGTGTGACTTTCACTTAACATCATTATAAACCATATTTTTTATTCCTTTATTCTACTCTTCATAACAAGGTATTCCCATACCTCCAGTGTGTTCCCATGCCTCGTCTTCAGTACAAACTACTGAAAGTTGTGCAGTGGAGTGGAAAAATTGCCAAAATGTCTGCATATTCTTCTAGTAAGTCGTACGAAAAGCTAAACTGATAATTCTAAGGATTCATCCTTTGAAAACAACCATATTTAACTGTAAGGACCTCTGAGAATAGCACAATAAAAGTAGTGACACAAGGAGTCGTGCACTGCAGCCAAAGAGGTTCCTACTGGACACGTAACTGCACCTCCTCACCAAACACAGCCGGCAATAAACAAGCAATAGGATCAGAGAGAGACTTGTCCTTTCCTGACGTGGCATCACTCTGACCCGTCTACACTTCAGAGACCTCAGGCGCCACTCTTGGATTCTGAGAGGCCCTGAGAGTGTAAGAAAGGCTTTAATGATGACGGCACTTCTCCAGAGTTTCCACCTGCATGTCCTGCTCCGGGAACAGAACTTCTTGTCCTGTTACGTGTCAAAGAGGCACTCAAGGTGTACAGCCTGCAGAGAGGAGTCTGATACCCACACCTGGGCTATCATGGCTGAACACCTTTTCACAGCAGAGTTTCAGGTGTAGATATCTTCTCCTTTAGACGTGATCAAACAACCTCATACGAACTCCTCCTTTGTGCTCAGGTTTCACTCTCGGCTTGTGGTCGGCTTGACATTGCAAAGGAAGGATGTGGAATTAAAGCACAACGAGCTAAAAGCAACCGAGTCACAGGGATGGAGCATGAAAGACGGCAAAATCTGGATCTGGATCACATGAGATCTGTAACCATAGATGTTGAATATATCGTTAATAAAATACATGAAATCTGCTGTCTGTCTTTCAGAAAACAGGACTACATCTTGCTCTCTTCGCTCAGTTTTTAAGGCGTAGAATTTAGGTCACTGGCTATAATACGTTGAGCAGCCCTGATCTGGACACAGAGTGAGATGAGGGAGAGAGGAAGAGTGGAAGTGAAGGAAGATGGAGTTGGAGGGCGAGCCTGACCTTCCCCGCCCAGCAGGAGGCCCATGCTAAAGACAGAAATCCTCAGGCTGACCTGTCTGCTTGCAGTCCGGCTGCTCTGGTCGTGCTTCTTTTAGCTTGGCTGACACACTTACAGAGCTGCAGGTTTGGACGTTTGGGGACAGAGGTTGTCATTCCAAGATAAGGCGAGCTCAGAAACATGCCCGTCACATTCAGACGTCGCATTCTGATTTGTTTCTCAGATGTGACCTTTAGGGCTGATTGTTCTTGCTGTCGCTTGAGGATGGTCAGGTGAAATTTTCAATACCTTATCTCACAATGGGTGCTGTGATAATGACAAAGGCTGAAGTAGAAAAACGTGAGATTTTATTGTTTCACACCACAGCGGTTTTAAGCGACAGCGTTTGGACACAGAGGAACAATAAGGGTTAGGTTTAATCTAAAGACATGTGACATTTTAGCCCGCTTTGCCTCCATGAATCTAGCTTCATCCAATGTTCAGAACATAAAGACATGTTTATACATATATGTGTACACAAAGTACAGCAGAATTTGATGCGTGGCAAGTATTACAAGCCAGGATTCTATTTTTTGCTATCCTACTCATTTGTAGGATCATAAAATCTCGTGCTATATGAAAGTGGACTGATGTCTGTTGGGTGTCGATGCTACACGTCCGCCACCCATCCCAGCTCCAACTACCATGACGAGGGGAAGACAATACAAACTTGACATTAAGACTAACGGAGAAAGAAAGATTCCACAGCTTAGGGCCGCCCCAAAAGCAAACGCTGCAGTAGAAAATGGCCTAACAGTGAGCTTCAAACTTTGTAGCATCATATTGTGGAAGGGGGGAAGGCGCTTTTCCATTCAAATAGGGGTGGGAATCACAGGGTACCTCATGATACGATACACGATACCGATATTATCATGATACAGCAAACAGTAATAATCGATATATTGCAAGACAATCCCATAATGATACATCCCCATATCTATAACTTGGATATATTCATACCTTGGTTCCAGTGTGTAGCATTTTTCTAACCCTTCATTTTCCACCACACTGTATGGGTGGAGGTCCTTCAAATGAACCCAGTGATGGACGTTGTAATGCTGGCGGCCATCTTTGCTTTAAACGTCGTGCTAACGGCTGCAGGCTGACTTGAAACGTTGCTGCATCAGCCGCCTTCTGGGCCAGGAGTTCAGGATGGTGGCGTTGCAGGTGGGTTTGCATGTTGGTGGTGTTTCCTGTGTGCTTTACTTTTGCAAGGTAGTTCTTTCATATGTCGTAGTCTTTGTCCAGCTTGCTTGTTCCCTCAAAGGCCAAATGGGTCCACACTTTGGACTTAAACGTGGATGGGGCGTCTCTTACGGTAGCATTGCTGTCCTCCATTATACCTGTACTAACTGTTGATGGGCCGATGCATTTCCACTCCAGTCTCCCTCATTCATGTGATAAACGCCACCATGTGGAGACATTAAGTAGTGACGCTGGGGAAATGACAGCTGGCAGGGTTTAGAGCGCCTTATTACATTGATTAAAGTATGGATATTTGGCGCCAGCGTATTGATACTCATCGCACGAAGAGGGACGACGATATATCGCTGTATCCATATTTTGTCCCACCCCTAATTTTCAACATAACAATAACCCCAGGTCAATAAAAAAATGACATTCCCAGCTTGGTGTGAAAGAGCGAGACTGGTCTCTACAGAGTCTTGATGTCAACCCATTCAAAACCACTGGGATAAACTGAAACAAAACCTAAAATGCTCTTGTGTCTGAATGGAAACAAACCCCGCAGGTCCCACATTCTGCTGGAAAGCTTGAAACACAAGGCCCATGGTGTTTGGAGAGACATGTTTAACAGAAACTATACTTTCTTTTTCCTTTAAAGTATTAAAACGTGATGTTTCTTTTCCATTCTTAATCTATTTCTCAGTCTAAGATACTGCTTTTCTGTTATTTCTTAAAGCATTTTTTCTAAAACAGACCTTCAGACTAGCAATGGGTTCCTCACATCACTCCCCAACTGATGTTTGATTCTGCTTCTCACAGACACAAGATAATCCGACCGAAGCAGGCACAGAAAGCAAAGGCCAAATAGCAGCGGTGACTCTGCTCCACCGGACGTAAAGGTGAACGTGTGCACACATCATGTTTCTGAAAGGGTAAAAAGTATGACAGCACTACAGCCCAACCACATTCAGCATGCATTCCCAGTGGCACGCCACCTTTGCGCCACAGTGCTCCAGGATGGAGTACAAAAAAAAAAAAAAAAAAACGAAAGAAAGGAAGAAGGAAACAGAAGAAGAGGAGGCTCACGCGACATCCTCATGTCCTCTCTTGTTCCCATCAACAGCTTAACAACACACGCTAGCTGCTCAGCTCAAGCCCGTGGCAAAGTGACTCACACAAAGGAAGCACTTTCAAAGAGAAAATGAAATGACCAGTGCAGGCAATACCGCCTACGTACAAACGGGAATACAACGCTGATTTTGTTATGGCTTGTTTCTCGGAAAACCTCTCTGTATGGGTAAATATGGCTTGGTGTTTACAGTTCTGTTAACGTGGGGGTGTCATGGAAAGCATCAGTTAAAGGTGCTAGCATGAGGAGAACCTTTCAAATTATTCCGACGGCACGAGTACTTGTTTGTAGAAAAACTAACAGTGGTGACGATCGATGCAATCTGTGTGTTGCATCGCACCCAAAGTGGGGGCGAAGAGGTGGGGTGGAGAGTTTACTGATGTCAGCTGGTTTCTGACTACAGCGTCTACTCTTAAGGTACCACTGGGAGTTGTCAAGGCCAGGAATTGCCAAAGCCAACATGTATGGGCCTTAATGCTGAATCAAATGCAGTGTAAATCTATTTCTCTATTTTTTTACTACTTTAAATGAGAAAAGCCATATTTCGTTGGTGGACTGTTTCCTGCTTTCTCTCTCTCTCTCTTTGTCAGAAACACAACAAACCAACTGGGAACAGCCTCTTCTTTTCATGCAAACTCTGAAGGAGTGGCGTCCAATGAGAAGAGGTATCTCATGGCGTCCAATCTAATCTATGGAAACAAATTCCACAGCTTGTTTAGGAGGAAAAGGGAAGTGGTTATCTCAGGGTGACTGTGGCTTGGGTTGTCCACTGAATGCAAGGTTGACGGTTCGATCCCCGGACCCTCCACATGCCAAAGTGTCATTGGGCAAGACGCTGAACCCCAAGTTGCTCCCAATGGTAGATTGGCACCTTGCGTGGAAGCTCCGTCGCCATTGGTGTGGGAATGGGTGAATGAGAAACACATTGTAAAGCGCTTTGAGTACCACTAAGGTAGAAAGGTGCTATATAAGTGCAGACCATTTACCAGTCGGTCCATGAATTCGCGATGTTGCGATCGCAACAATTAACGCAAATCCAACCAGCCTCCATGAATTCTGCACCACCTTGCAGTTTCGTCCAATCACCGCCACTCTTACGCAATTTGGTCCCGCCTCCCGTGAGTTCCACCAATCACAGCAGTCCCTCCAGTAATGCACGTACGTCACTGAATTCACTTCCTTGTTTATGGTTTGAAGATACAGATACGTATGCAACAAAAACTACTGCAGAACAATTCCCTGATGTTCTTCACCAAAGCGGAGCTAAACTGTTTTCACCCCGTGGAATATTGAGGTGGAACACAAACCAAAACCATCCACTGACAAACACTTTTCTACCGTAAACATATCAGGAGAATGGGTGAAACCAGCGGACCACAGAGCAGACAAACCACCGTGATGAAGCTGTTGCATCCAGATCTGTGGCAGCACTGAAACAACGAAGGTCAGTTAGATTCATTAACTGACGTGACGAGCTGTGAGCGTGTGTGTGTGAACACGCGTGTGCCAGGATGTGGAATTAACTTTTTAAACTTTAAAAATTTTTAATGAATTATACAAAACAAAGAAAAAAAAGCAACTTTTTGACAATTTTTTACCGTCTCCTGCAGTTTTATCGCAGCAAATACGCTTCAAACATCGCAATTTTTTAGAAAAGCTGCCGCGAATTCAGACATTTTAGGAGCAACAATCTGAAAAAATACCCGCGAAATCCTGGAGGGACTGATTTACCATTTGCCATTTTTGCATGCCCAGTATTCACTTGGTGGGGTAACCTCTCATAGTCTAAAGCATTGTTCCTTTTTAAACAAAGTATTGATAAAAATATTGCCCTTCCCCTCAGAACAGAATGAATCCAAATGAAGTTCACGACGAGGTTCGTATCACAAACCCTTCTGCACAAATTTGTCCAAAGCTGATGCATCCAAATCACCTTGGATAAGTTAGGCTATCCGTTCTTAACACAGTCTTTAATAGTTAATCTAAGCATGTGTTACAGAGAAATAACTATACATGACATACATGACAACACCTAAAGTGCGTAATACATTTGCACCGTGTTGACCGAGAGGGATAGATCAATATTATAACTGCCTTAAAGCACGACTGATCCATGTTTTATTGGTAATATAGGTCTCATGACTGAGTGTAATGTTTCAAGTGTCACTTGAAGGGGAAAGCTACAGAAACACTTAGCCATCATCATTAGCTCTGCAGCTCCCCTGAGCGCCACGGAGTGTTTTACAGTCTTTCAACGCATGCTTTTGGTTCATTCGGCGCTCTCGTCGCCAGCAGCAGGCAGCTTTACAAACTGTGTGCAACCTGCTAAACGCAAAACCGCACACAGATTAACTTTTGGTGGACGAGCTTCTGAAAGAGGTGAAAAATATAGCAGCAGGAGGAGGAACATTTTAGCCATATGAACCCATGAACAGGTGATATAATATTGACTAGAGTTCTCCCCCCCTCCTCCTCCAAGTAGCCAAAACCTGATTAATGCAGGCTGAGGCATGTAGCATTCCTACCGCTGCCACTCAGAGGATCCGTGATGCAAAACAGCAGCAACAGCAACAGTAAGCTCCTCCACCCCTCAGCCTATCTCTGCTAAATTAGAATAGAGTGCTCACTTCAAAAGAAATCTCCTCGCATTGGAATGAACTGACCTTTCGAGTGGGAGTACGAGTCAAAGCGGAGAGAGGGAGCTCGCTCAGGGCCGTCGTTTCTTTTAACTCTTATCTGGCTGTTTGAGCTCAGACTAAAACAAATGGAAGATGAAGCTTTGTTGTTGCAGCAACCAGAGACATCAAGGCTCATTTCGCTGTTCTGTCGGTTAAAAGCCGTCGGACGTAAATGGTCACGGCAGCTCTCAGTGAAGAGAATAAATTTGGGACATCAGTCAGCGCTGCATTTCCTGTGACATTTTCCACCATTTGAAAACCATTTCCACAACGCACACTGCCACCGAGATCATCCACGCGCTGATTGATCTCCTGCTGAGTGAAGACGTTTAAAAATGTTAAACAACAAACACCAAGACGTCCAGGGTTAATGAGACAAAATGGCACACTTCTAGCACTGAACACTGAGACACCCAAAACCCAGCCGCTTATTTACAGTTCCCTCTCTTTTAGGGAAGGTAGTAACTTTTAAGATGAAAGATGACGCTTCAGGTGAACGTTAGGGCTGCACATCACTCCTGAACAGTCGCTGGTGTCAAGGTGATGCTTCATCTTAATCTAAAGATGTACTCCTCATCTCTATGAAACAAGACGAAAAGGAAATGTCGTGGAGGGCAGTTTGAGGGCTTGTCTCACACAACCGTGCAACACCAGATGAATCTCTAAAATACAGCAGAAGAACAAAGACAAAAGTTTCTTGCTTTGGACAGCCAAGAACCGACATCTGTTCTCGATTCAAAAACTGAAGCTCTCAGAGGTATTCTCTTCAAGATTTACTCTATGCATAAGCAGACGAAGATGCACTGCTCCGATCTCGCTTTGCATTCAAAACCAAAAGCAATCTCTTACTCGCAGGAGTAAGACCAGTTCCCCGTCCCTCCCCTCCTTCATTCAAGCGTGCATCCGTTGGATCCCGCTGGAAGAAAGTCTTTTCTTGCTGCTGCAACGATTCCACATTCACGACGCATACACGCACCACGTTTCGCTCATCGGCAAGGAAAACAAAGGCTGCCTCGCAAATGACCCGCAGACATGAAGTGGCACATGTATGCATTTATTCCTTTTTATTAGCTTATCAGCATGCATGTGCAGAGACCTGTACGGCACGGCAAACTCCATCTGCATAATGCTCTGCAGGCCCCAATCACAGCTAATAAAGGAAATGAAGACGAATGACAAGGTTTCATTTGCGTGAAGTGCAGTGAGGAAGGAGCGGCAATGAACTGAGACTGGATATTTCTAGGAGGGAAAGACTTTCGTATTCGTCTTCCAAGTTACCGTCCCCCTTTGTGCAGCTCTGTCCAATAAAGCATGCACAATAAAAAGACCTTAAGCACTCCTTGACGCTTTGAAAACAGCATCTACATGAGAGCTCTGCATTTATCCGCAATATTATGAACCCTTCGCATCTTCCTAAAGGCTGATTTAAATTGCGTTTATACTATCTATCACCCAGCTGGGGCTTTTATACAAAGCACTTACCCTCTCCACAAGCGCGTAGGACACATAACACCTACCCAGAGAGTGAAACCTATTACATGTTGTTAGCTATAAGGGTTAAACACTGCACCACACTCGCGCAGCTATGGATGACCTATTCACGAGCGAGAGAACTAACTTTACATGAACGTGCCTCTGATGCAGCGGATCCCTGTTTGACGAGAGGGCTTTTCACAGGCTGCTCTGAAACTGTTTAGACAGCCACAGAAAACAAGTGTTTGGACAGTTTCAGCACCGCAGCGGATTAAAATTTAGCTTGCCCCTTAAAAAAGTTCATGTCTGCAGGCAGTCGCAGTGATTTTCCTCTCTGACTGCTTCATTCGAGGAGGTTAGGAAGCACTTAAACATTGTAAATTATACATCACTTTGTTTCGTGCTTGCAGGCAAATTCCTAGAACTACTGAACGTTAACCGCTCTGCCGCTGCAAACTTAAGATTAGATATAATGAAGATAACGACATTTCAATCTCGTGAGAAGGTGCATCGCATGCTGAAAACAAAACCTACTTGTAAATACAGAAAAAAATCGAATTTATGCTACCAAAGGAAAACAGATCAGCATTCTACCACAGCTCTCCTGATCCGATCCCCAAGCCTACATGTATATTCATTGTAAACACAATAAAACGTGAACCTGAGCTCCCATCCTCTTTATTACTTGAAGATTGGCCATCGATTTTACTCTGCCTGCTGCAAACTCAATTACTTCTTCAGTTCCTTGTTTTTGACAAAGTAAGCTGTTTTGAAGGCCTGATTGAGCCTCTCTTTCTTTCAAGAGCATCAAAAACAGCGGCGAACTGTCTCTCATTTTAGAAAGAAGCACTGGTTTATATCATAAACCGGGCTGCCATTCAACATCCACCTGTTCGTGGTTTAATTAGTTGCATCAATCACACTTTGCTTAGAATTTAATCAAAGCAAAAAAGTCAGGCTGAAGGATCAATGGTGCCTGTCTCGGATTGCTTTATGAGCGTGCTTACCGGATTAAGCTATTTAACGGCTACTTTTGCTAGAGGCACTTTGCAATAACATTTATCTGTTGCCGTTCCAATATGTTCTTTTGCACTTCTTCCTCTGGTCTGGGCTGCTTGTGGAAAAAGGCAGAAAGTGGGGAGGTACAGTGTTTCGTGGGTCGTCCCTGGAATCTCCTACCAGCGTGTGTGTGCTCAAAGTACGACCAGAAGGAGCCTCCATGTCCAATTCAACTGACCATTTTCAACGTAAAAGAGCAGCAGTTTCTATAATGATCATCACCCAGATGTTGGAGCTTCTCATTTTGTGTCTAGAGCTTGATGTGTACTCCTCTGCTGAGTCTTCACCAAAGCCTACAGACATGGTTGACACCATTAAGGGCGGCTGTGGCTCAGGTGGTAGAGCAGGTTGTCCACTGATCACAAGGTTGGCGGTTCGATCCCCGACCCCTCCGAATGCCGAAGTGCCCTTGGGCAAGACACCGAACCTGAAGTTGCTCCAAATGGTAGATCAGTGCCTTGCATGGCAGCTCTGTCACCATTGGTGTGTGAATGAGAAACACATTGTAAAGCGCTTTGAGTACCATTAAGGTACAGAAAAAAGCGCTATATAAGTGCAGACCATTTACCATTTTGTCACCAAACGGCATCAAGCATGTCCGATACCAGCTGACATGAAAGATTAATTACAACATTCCTGGTTGATAACCAATCCTGAAGATTTCTCTCCACTTTTTTCTCACAGACGGTCAAAATACATTAATTTTTTTTTCTTCAAGGTACTGCCGCAGTTGGCAATCAACTGGTTTTGCTTTTCTCGAGGCATGAGTACTGTAGCCTGTGCTGCTGCCTGACGACGCTAGACAGCGTTTACTTTTTCCTTTAGCGAAATTTCATGGAAGCTATTGGCAGAATACCGGCAACTGTATTTGCATAATGAGCAAGCCAGACACACTGTCGGCATGTTACATTACACAAGTTTCATCTTTGTGCAAATAAATATGACTTGTAAAAGCAGCATATGTCTACCACGAGGACAAATCTCAGTTGCTGCACTCAGTGTTGTCGTGACGTTTAGATGCACTTCTGGGGAGGTGAACTTCAGGTAACGCCGCGCTCTTCTAGCCCACGCTACATCTACGTAGAATTAGTGCAGGCCCATAAATCAAGCCTGAGAATGAGCCCAGACATCCTGCACAAGAGATTTATCTTCGTCGCTAACATCCATTATCTCGATCCGAAGCTCATGAAGGGTAAGTGGGGGTTAGAATTTGTTTGCATTGCTCCGCTGTAGACGGACATTGTCTTTCGTCATCGTCTTGACCATCGAACACCGTCGGTAATCTACAAGATGATTTAAAGTTCCTTCCTGTCCTCACTCCTGAACAAGACCACAAGAGAAGTTCATGTGAGGCAGCCAGTTCTCAGCAAAATGCATGCTCCTCAGCTACCGGAGTGGGTTAACGAATTAAAAGAAGAAATTAGCAATAAACAAGTTCCTGGCATCTACAGTTTAACCTCTGTATAAGAGAGAATGCATCTGTGGTTTGACACAGCATAAGGAGGTTTTATAGTTCTCAAAACATTTGTGTGTCCCTTCAAAGACAAAAAAACATCCTTATCTCACTCCCTATCTCAGAAAGGTTGGACATCTTAACCCTCGCCACTTTAAAGTCAATAAAATGATCTTTAAATAGGTAGAAGTATGCCCCCTGCTGACTTCAACGTGCCTCGGCACCTCTTTGTTAACTCAAAGCAATCGGACTGGGGAGGCACGAGACGACAACAGAGTTGAAAAATCAGCAGTCCTGGCTAGATGGAATCGATAGCAATTTGAGGACTATTGCTGCTATAAATAGCTGAGCACAGCTATTACAGGGAACCGTTTGCTGCTGCTTGAAACTGGGGGAGGGAGGAGAGCAGACGGGGAATGCATGTGCCTCACAGACACATGCATTCTCCATGAGTAAGGAGGACGCACGGCTGTTAAGTTACCGGGTTTCATTTCTATTCTCCTGGCACCTATCCCATCAAGAAGAGGCCAGGGAGTGCATGTTTTACACCAACACCCACTTACATGCCTGGATGGACACACATGCAACTGTAGACGCGCAAAACACTTTCAGGAACCCACTCCTCGGGATGCGCAGGCAATCAAGTGTTAGTCAACAGAAAGAAACACCTGAAGTGCTGACCACTACACAGGTGCACAGATCCTGTATGAAGTGTTCGGCCCCGTTGGAAGTTTACTCCTTTTATTGCTGCTCAACATTGAATAACTGCCAATTTGATTTGGCTTTTTAACTAGAATTTACAAAAAAATACTCCTCAATGTCAAAGTGAGAACAGATTTCTACAAAGTAACGTCAGCTGATGCATGAATATTAATTTACAGTGACTAAGGCTAGCGAGGGAGGCCACCAAGACACCTATGACTCCTTACAAGAAAACACAAGCTTCAGTGGCTCAGATTGAAAAGCAAGCAAAGGGGGGAAACTTGCAAACTACCTCTTATAGGCGCTGTACATTCCTTGGCCCTGTATCTTAACCTTAACCATCACAACAAAGTGCCTAATCCCAACCCTGACCTAAACCTAATTCCAGCTCTAGCCTTCAAATGAAGTCCCAACCTTCAAACGGGCCTTCAAAGGGGGTTTTGAGAAGGTGAAGATCAAAATATCTGTTTGAAATTCAAGATACCCACCTGTTAACACACACATACACACACGCAAGCCAACACAACTGCACACGCACGGGAACAAAGAAACTGGAGCATCTTAAAATAGGAACCACGTGAAATGAAACCAGGTAGGTGCTGAAGATGGCGCTTTGTGTTTTCACACAGACGAACACATAAAAGGGCCATTTTAGAGAACGCACACCCTAAACACACGTCCTCAGACACACACTTCACGTGACTGCTGGCTCACTGTGGTCAGAAATAGAATTTCAAAGAGCGATGCTGCCCCTTCATTCAATTTCTGTCTAATTTCCTGGTCTCACCACCTGGTTTCTTACATTTAATGGCCAAAACTACCACTTCCCACGCATGCAGTGCCCACAGTAATTGGAGAGAATTCTAAAAATGCTTCACTCTTCTATTTGCATTCTGATTGAGTGCGTCTTTAAAAGGATTCTGAATGAAACACACAACGGCACTCAACTAATTTACGTCGCAAAGAGCACTAACAAATGCAGAAAACAGCAACAGGCAAGGAGATCCAACAACGGAGGGTTAAAAATAAATGGGACTCATTTGATTAAATCCTTCCATGCTTGGCAGCTAAAAAGCCTCGCTGGTATTTGCCGTCTGCACGTTCAGGGCACTCCCACCGCTTCTCCTGGGGACCGGGAAACTAAAATATGAACCCCAAAATCTGCTGAAGGCAAAGTGACAGCATTTATCAGAGCAAGACGCTGAGAGCCATTGGTCATCAAACATATTGTAGGTGGCGTACGGTTTCAAAATTGTGATACCGCTTTGTTTTTTGGCGAATTATTAAATGAGACGTGTAGATTAAACTGTGAGCACCAGGTCCCGTAAAAAAAAAAACTAATAAAAACGTTGTACTCCTTGCCGAAACTTAGAAGCAAAGACTGATTGCAACCAACATTCACGTGACAAACGCAGAGAGAAGACAAGAAGAGAGGCTGAGAGGAAAATAAAACATACTAGGTCGATAAAGTGAATGCAGCAAGGATTCAAAAAACAGGACATAGTGCTGAAGATACACTCATCGGCCACTTTATTTGGTCCACCTTGCTAGTAAAAGGTTGGACCCCCTTTTGCCTTCAGAACTGCCTTAATTCTTCGTGGCATACTTTCAGCAAAGTGTTGGAAACGTTCCTCAGAGGTTCTGGTCCATGTTGACATGACAGCATCACACAGCTGCTGCACATTTACATCCCAAAGGAGCTCTACTGGACTGAGATCTGGTGACTGTGGAGACCAGTGAGAACTCATTGTCATGTTCTAGAAACCAGTTAGAGATGATCTGAGCTTTGAGACATGGAGCTTTATCCTGCTGGAAGTAGCATCAGAAGATGGTCCACTGTGGTCATAAAGGGATGGACATGGTCAGCAGCAACACTCAGGTAGGCTGTGGAGTTTAAACACCAGCAACCATGCCGCGTTCAAAGCCTCTTAAATCCCCTTTCTTCCTCTTTCTGATGCTCGCTTTGACCTTCACCAAGTTGTCCTGACCACATCTACATGCCTAAATGCACTGAGTTACAGCCATGTGACTGGCTGATTAGCTATATGTGTTAAGAAGCAACTGAACAGGTGTACCTAATAAAGTAGCCGGTGAGTGCACATTCAGCATGGTAAAATACCTTTCTATGCTAAGTTATGTGAGAAACAGCTGTTAAAATGTAAATAGGCCTTGTCAAACAGCTATTATCATTAGCATGTGGAGTCCTCCATTTATTTTTTCTCCAATTTTTGTCAAACAAATCAAGAAATTTAACTTTTTTTTAATGATTTATAAAATTATACATTTCTTAGTCCTTTCTAATCCCAGCCGTGCTGTTTGCATAGAGGTGCAGGACTTTATACTGCAGTGAAAACGGGCCTGCAGCGAGCAGCAAGGAGCAAATAAACACCCAGAAATCGCCTCTGGAGTTCAGAGGGTCGACCTGTGTGTAGGAGCCATTTATGCCTTTTGTTGGCAGGTTGTTTAGTTTATTTTGTCGCATTATTTGGACACTTGGCGGGGGATAATTAGGCCGGTAATTAGACACAGGTTGTATATGTAGAGGGCACAGGTGACAGGAAAAGAAAGGCACAAACCAGCAGACAGACGACTAGGACAAAGATATACAACTCGCTATAGGAAAAGCTGGTATGTTCATCTTTTGTTTTCTTCAAATAAACCATCAACTAAACTGCAAGTAGAGACTGGAAATTCTGTTTTGGGGTCTACGTTGGTTCACTCCTCCTCCACTTGGCAATAACCGGACAATGGGACACTGAAAAACTGTCATTACACTGTGTTTTTAGCAAGGAGCTGTACTGTTTTACGATGCAGGTCAGAAGCTATCTGGGTGTAGTTTGCGGATCTCAACACAGAGGAAGCAACTGGCACCACCGCTCTGTTACTGGCTTCCAAAAAAGCCCAAAAAAGAGCGGTAATGACAGACTGATGCACGAAAAAAAAAGAGAAAATAGAAAGAGCAGAGAGTGAAACACTCATGAGTCCTTTTCTACCATCCGGTTTCATTTCCAGCCCTTGTTTTTAAACCATTCTCTGACTAACTCGCCTGATCTCCACGACTTAAGTGGAAACTCAAACAGGAGTCTTCCAGGTACTATGGGCTGTGGGTCGACCTGTGGGAGTACCTGGAACTAATCAGCCACAAAGAGCTAACTGAAGTCGCTCGATAGTTCTCCAGGGACCGACTTCCACTTCCTTAAATTTAGCCGACTCTGGTAATCGCCTAAACTGTTGTTACTGAGAGACGGGAGGCCTCTCTCATTAGGCTTCCTGACTAAATCTTCACACCCAATTCAAGACCGGCAACCTTCTAATGATATATCTGTTTGTTTGCTTCACCCATTACCTCACCTGTCCAGACCAGAGGCAGATCTTAGGTGTAGTCCGCTTGCACGAGTCATTGAAGGAAAAACAACACCTTCATTTGCTGGTCGGGATCCCTTCTAAGTGCCGACCGGCTTGCCGACTGCCACTGCTCACAATAAAAGAAATGAGGCACGCAGCAGAAGTGCACTCAAAAGCATTACGGCTGCGAGGAAGGAGCAACAAACGACACATCAGGATATACAACGAGCAGAAGTCAGTGCTTGGGGTTGAAGCCAGGGTCTGCTTCTGTCACGCCAGGCTGATCACAGTCCATCCTGCATCGATGTGCGGTAATTAATGACAGTAACTTCAGCAGAGGTGGAGTTACGGAACTAACGGGGTTGTAGAGAACAGCAAAACAATGACACCTGGCAGGGCAGAGCAGGTAAGTCTCCCTCCCTCTGTCAGTTGTTTGCTTTTGATTACAATCTCCAAGCCTGTGGTCTCACACCTGTGGAGCTTGGCGAGGCAACCAGCGCCTACAGTGCTGTCCACCGATTCCAAATACGTGAACTGTATTTTTAATTTCATTTTCACTAGAACTGGGTAAAGTCATGGGTAGGAATGTGCATCATGTCACAGCAAAGCCCACCACTGTGCGAGTGCTCTCTAGAACAAACGAAACAGGAGCCAGCCGGCAAAATGACTTGTCTGTTCTGCCACAAGAGGTCAGAACTCTACACAGCACCTTTAAATAAGACCGAATCAGGTGGTTTACTCAGTGATGCGCTGGATTTTTATTAATCTATGCTAAAATAATGACCTATAAACTAAAACTTATACGGTCACTCATTTAAAATTACAATAAAAACACATAAAATAAATTACCATCTACAAAAACAGTGATAAACTTCTTATTTTTTGCTTTTATGTCACGGTTCATAACAGATACGACCAAGACTGTAGCCAAGCAAACAAAACTTGGTCTCTCCAAACATTTGATTGTTCACAGAGGAAAAAACACAATCTGCATGTTAGTTGCAGATGAGCTAAATGTTGAGCGAGTGCACTCTACCTGCAAGCCTGATGAGCCCAAATGAACTCTAAAAGCTGGCCTTTGCAGCGTATTAACTCATGAAAACAACAGACTGGGAGCAGATCAGCTGCCTGTTTTTATATAGTATATGAAAATAGAACTGTATCAACTGGAGATCCCAGCACAAGAACTACTGAGGCAAGGAGCAGATGAGCTAGCCTGCTGTTTTCAGACGATCTGCCATGTTGGTTGTTGAGCTCTGACATAGTAGTAGTACAATAGTATAGTACAAGTTTGCACTCAACTTTTTGGTCAAACAAATGCAGCCACACATATGACTACTTCCACATGAGCTGCAATCTATGCAATTTTGGCAATTATGACGTCATTCCGATTATAAAAACATCAGCCGATTAAATGAGGCGATAATGACAAAGACTATGAATCTTGGTTTTTGCCGTTGGTCTGTGTGTTGTGGTTTGTCCTCATGTCTGACTCCTCAACCCCTCCCCTCCCCGACGGTACTGTCGCATGTGTGTGATGTCATAAGACTGTGCAGGCAGAGAAAAACAAGCAGCATGGCGTGGCACTGACCAGTGTGGACTTTCTTTACCGTGTCTGAAGAAAACATTTCACTAGGGCTGGTCCCAAATATTGGAATATCAGAATACTGGTTGGTTGTGGTGGTATTGGTATAATAATTTTGATATTCGAATAGTCGTGTGCGCTGTTGCCGGGGGACGCTGCCAGGGGACGCTGCCGAGTGTTGGCGAGTGTTGCGAAGCTTAGCCGAGCATTGCCGAGGCTGTAGTACGCTGCTGAGTGCCGCAGAGCATGACCAAGCGCTGCTGAGCGCCGCCAAGGCTCTAGTACGCCGCCGTGGTTGTAGTACGCGGACCTGCCAACTCTGGTGTCACACTTCAAGCATGCTTGTTCACACTCTTGCAAGACATAGCGACATAGCTGCACAGATTGTAGGCCGGATTAGCCAGGAAAGCATGCTAGCTTGCGTACTGCCACATGTAGGATGACATCTGGGTATTTCTGGCACACTATAAGAGACACAATGATTCTTTTTCTGGTGTACTACATAGTATGATAGTACAGATACTAGAACACACCCATGTGTCAGTTAGTCTGGAGATGACCAGAGTTCTGAGTAAACACTCAGTAAAAGTTAGACCTAGCATTCTCAAACACATTGGGCCAGGTCAAAGCTAGAAGCACGTTACTCCTGTCGTCAAAAATAATGGATCAATCCTGCAAAGCTGTTGATGTGGTGCTGTTTTTCCTTATGAAACTAACACCAGAGACTGTCCTGCCTGAATGAGAGCAATTTAGGTCGACTGGTTTGTACTCACAGGTGAAGATGACCAGAACGGTGCGCAGCAGCAGGTCGACGGCTATCTCCCACCTCTCCGACACACGGGCCACCACAGGGGGAATGAGGATCTCTGCCGGGACGTAGAACTGCAGGGCGAAGGTGATGAATATCCCGAAACAGTACAGCAGCTTAACGGCCTGGTATGTCCTGGGGATGGGAAGAGGAGGGAGGAAACGACAGAGATGGAAAAGAGTCAAGGAAACGTGAGACAACAGGCTTAAACTGATCGAATGAAGTGATGCTCAGCAAAGAAAACAGTGTCTACTGAGACGCAGCCAATCAAAACTTTTCATAAAGCATCGGTGCAAGGCCTCGGTTTTCATTTTCAAGCTCCATCTGAAACACATTACCAGCTGAAGAGGAACCCATTGGTAGTCCTTGTAAAACAAACAGCAAACATTGACAGCCTCCTGCTCAGCACTTCAGACAGACACGCTGGTAATTACAGTGTTTGAGTTTTCAACCTCATTGAACAGCCAATCTATTCCACTAATTAGCGCTATTGGTCCAGTCGCGGACGGCATTTCGATGGACGTCTCTCTCCTGCAGCTGTGGCGATAGTAGCAAGTAATGAGCAAACAAATCCAATCTGAGTATTTGGGTTTTACTAAGTATGTTGCCTGAGCTTTTTCCATCAGGAGACGGTAAGAATGATTGCGCTCAAAAAACCACAAGTCGCATTTGCTCTGCGAGGGGAGCATCATCCTCCTAACTTATGTAGGTAATCACTGCAGATTTATGGTTATCGCTCTGTGAGGATTCTCTTTGGAGGAGGAGTGCTAGCCAAAGCTAATAATCTGAGATGAATGGATGTGAATTATGAAATAATATCTGTAACTCAGATTCAGCGTTGATTAAAGGTTATCCCAGATTTGATTCTCTCCGAAGAAATCAACTGTTGCACAAGAAGATAATTTGATTGTACAACAAAGCAACTGAGGAGTTAACATGTGTAGTCCAACAAAACAACTTTAGCTACAAGTGCTTAGCAAAAAACTAATAAGGCATCCTCTCTGAGACAAAACCAAGATTCGTGCCGACCAGGCAGGACAGAGGGAAAGGAGGAAGAACAGAAACGCATCAAGACAGCACTTAAAACCCGCGGCTACCCGAGCTTGTCTTTCATCAAATCCTCCACAGGACCCAGAGGAGACAGAGAGGAAAAGACCAAGAACCCAAACAGCGCTGTCATCCCCAAAGCTCAGGAGGATTTTTAACAAACACAACATCCCGGTCCATTTCGAACCCGCCAGCACCCTGAGGCAGAAGCTGGTCCATCTAAAGGACAAAACACCAAGACACAAACAGAGCGACGTGGTGTAGTAGTCCAGTGCAGCCAGGAATGCACAGACCTGTACACTGGGGAGACAAAAGACCACCGACGCATGGCTCAACACGGAAGAGGCAACTCCTCAGGACAGGACTAAGCAGTCCACCTGCATCTGAAGAACACGGGCCACTCGTTCCAAGACAATAATGTACGAATTCTGGCCAGAGAAGACAGATGGTTTGAGAAGAGGGTGAAGGAAGCCATCTATGTCAAACAGGATAAACCATTAAACAAAGGGGGAGGCCTGAGACATCACAGTATCACACCTGGCCATACAGGGCCCTAACGAACCCCATTGTGAGAGGGAAGGGCCTAAAGACTCTCATAATGAGGGGAGGGGCATCACACACCCAGCAGACTGAAGCTTCAATAGTGTTAATGGCTCCTGAAGAGTGTAAACATCTGGAACGCCCAGCCAGTCAGTTTAGAAGTGATGAAGCCTCTTGGATGAGAGGTGAAACATCTTCGAGAAACTCAAGGGAGTCCAGATGCTATTGAAATCATGAGGATGACCATGACCTGGATGAATGAGAATCTTCCAGCACTATATCCAGCTGGAAGCAGGCATAACCACCGAGACTAATCTGATGAATTTATCACCTTCCCCTCCAGTAAGGGCAGCTGGCTGTACACCAGTTGGCACTATACACTTAATATGCAAGTGGCATTGGGTTACAACAAATTGCACAAGGACTCCAACTCCCCATCGTGTCAGTGTTTACAACTTAAGAGGATGAAGCAGAATTATCCTTGTAGGTCATGAAAAAAGGAAAAAAAACAAAAATACCATAAGAGTGAATTGCGAGGACAGACATTGAATGAACTTGTGTTCTCTCTTCTCCAAGTTTGATGTCAGTAAATACCCTTTAGATGTTATGCTAGTTTGATGTGCTATCTAAAGCAGTCCATCTCGTTTGCTTGCAGTCACTTGGAAGGCTGCTCTGTGACTTTTTATCTGGCAAAAGTGACACAAACATATATATCACGTGTAAAAGAGGCTAACAGGCAGTGACGTTTATAACTGCAGCTCGTTTCCTCACACATGCTCAGAAACAAAGTCGTACTTTCTGGACATACCCTCCACCAGTCCAGACAATCAAATACTGAGCATTAAATTTACTGCAAGTGGGAGTTTAAAAGGCTTTAAAAGAATACATACAAATCAAGCTAGAACTGAGTCAAAGCCCCGCTGATGAGATGCTACCACCCATTCGTGATTAAGAGAATGATGAAGTTATCTTACCAGCAGTTTGGCAGGTTGAGAGTGATGCTCCCTCCTATGTGCTCTCCGAAGCACATGTAACCTATGGTACCGAGGCTGATGTAGAGGAAGGTGACGATGCCCATCCCCACGTACAAAACCAGGGTGAACTTCTGAGGCCTCTGCATCTTATTCTCCAGGGGAAGAACCTTTCAACCCAGAGAGACAAAGACACAAGCAGACTGTTAACAGGACAGTGGAGCAACATAGTCCAATGACATTTGATTTGCTGTTGATTAAGCTGCTAATGAGGACTGCTCAGGTGACCCTGAACCATACCTTAGTAATGCTGCTATAGACTGCTGCAGGCCCTCCCATTATGCACTGAGCACCTCTCCTCTCTTCTACTCTCCATGCATTTATATGCTACAATTGCATGTCATTAACTTTGTGTCCTCTCTCTGCTGGAGTTTGCTCTTCGTCCTTTCTGTCCTCTCTCTCTCCCTGGTCACGTTTCTGATCTGCGGTTATCGGTCTCACCGCCAACCTGAGGGGTTTCCTACGAAGCAAGTTTGACATAGCCAGGCTTTCTTTACGTTAGCTGGCTCAGCAATGGGAATCACAGTGGTGGTCATCAGCTTGTGACAGCTGCACATTAGAGCTCTTAAACTTCATGTGCCGCACGTCAAGAAATGCTTTTAGGTCTGACAGCAAAGGATACATGGAAATCACTTTAGCTCTTCATCAAATCAAAGTGAAATTAATGTTCCTGATTGAATATTTTCTGTAACAAATACCGAGACTAATCAGTTTTCTAATCTTTGTTCTATTAGCAGCAGTTTAAAACAGACCAGGCAGCAAATTTAGAACAAAGCATATAAACATATTCATGCATCTGCTTCACCACCAACTGAACATAAGCAGGTTCTCGCGCCAAAACAACAAATGCAGATAGCGTGGCTTCGTTCAGTGGCACGATTAACGCACAGCCCAACAGGTTTGCAGATGCAACGTTTTCACTCAGCTGAGAATCCGACGGCTCTGAAAAAATCTCCAGGAAATGAATTAGTGAAAGGGAGACGCTTCTTACAGCCGATTAAAATCCCAAAGTCTGGAAAAGAAGCAGCTTCAGAGCAGGTTGGCTGTGGAGGATGAGTTAGGATGAGTATCAACACACTTTGATAACTCATTAGTCTTGCTTCTGGTGCAATGTTTGTTTGTTTGTTTGTTTGGTTGTTGTGTCTTATTGCTCATCTTTTTTTCTCTCCACTCTCCCCAGCAAGTCGAGGCAGATGGTCGCCCTCATTCATCCTGATTCTGTTGGGAGGTTTCTTCCAAGTTAAAGGCAGTTTTTCTTCCCCGCTGTCAGTGAGTGCTGCTCAAGAGGGGCAGTTTGGGTATCTCTCTACAATAAGACGAGGGACGGTCTTGATGAATTGTCTTGACATAACTTAGGTGTCAAATAAATAAAAGTGAAATTAATTCAACTTTAACTCCCGTCACTTACTCACCCTAAAATGTCTCTTCTTCACAGGCTGAGATTCTTTGATTTTAACTAATTGACATTATAATTAAACTTGTGCTGACATTTAACAAAAGACCAGGGCTCTCTTGCGCTGCACTCGACACAGTGAAATGTGTTATGTTCTCTCCAGCGCACCGAGCGGCGTTAATTGAATACCAATGAAGACTTTGCTTCTGTCTGGAGCTGCTGCTGCAGAGCTATGTGATCAGTGTGTCTTAAAAGCAGAAGCTAAAGATCACATTCTGACATGCTGACCTGTTACTTGGTATTGCCCTGTGGGACTGTTAAGCAGCGCCACGACTCGTCCTGCCCAGACAAAACAAGATAAGTGGGCGACCATCATCACGTTCAAAACCAGCTCTTTGCACACGAACAAAAGCATCATGTCTGCATTAAAAAATGTTATTTACGGTGCAAGTACTATAATGCCCACTATGATCTGCACATGCCTCTTCCAAACATGTTCAATTATTGCCAACAGGTAAGAATCATGTAAAATCCGACTTATCCTTCATGTGTGTAAATTAATTTATTTGTGAGCGTTATTCATTGACGTGTTCACATTAAAATCATCACCCACGGATGCTGACAAACAGGCTAAAGCGGCTGAATTCAAATTAAACCTTTTCTCTCTTTAGGCCACGCTCTCACTGCTCTGCGACCACCACCCATTACAACAACTCTCTCTGCCTCGCCGATTTGCAAACCGAAACCCAATCATAATGCAGGCAGAGAGATAATGAGAATGCCTATAATCCAGATAATCAATGCAGATCGTTTCATGTTCATGCCAGGTTTAAATAAGCTTTAAGCAGCGTGTGTGTGAATGCGTTGGTGCTTGCTTACATACCACTCCGATTCCTTCAAAGGCAAAGATGGCCGTCCCAAAGAAGAGAGGGTAGTCCTTAGCTCTGCCGACTTTTGGTAGGTCGATGGGGTAGGTGATGTGCTGCAGGGAAAGAAACACAGGAACGAAGCTTAACTCTACAGCCTGTTATTACTCTGTCAGGTGGTATTATAATGCAAGACTTGATCAATGCACATCTCAGACTGGTTGACGTGATATTTCTAAACTAAACTTGACAGTCAAGAGGTCCTTTCTACGAGAGAGGACGCCCCTCCTTGGGCCTGCTGGATTCATCTGTTGACCAAAGCTGGCAAATGACCTCAGCTGGTAAAAGAATGATTTCATATGATTAGTAGGGGGGAACAACACACCGAACTGAACCGTTCAGTACAGGCACTTTCGGTTCGGTACAGAGGTGTACTGCGGTATGAACATTTCAAGACGACTAAGAATGGCCGATGTACAGAATAGTTTTAATTGTGAACCTCGTAGTTCCCACAGTTGTGTTGGGCCTTCTCCATCTCACAGTTGCACAGTGTAGTTTAACTAAAACAAGTAGGAGTTTCCAGGGGAACACAGGATGTGACGGACCGTATGGCTAGCGAATGGGATGGCTAATGCTAACAGCTGGAAGACGCTCCGCCGTGGTTAAAACCACCCGTCTGGGATCACTTGGGTTTCCTGGTAAAGTATGAAAAAGGAGTAAAACAAGTGGACCAGACCAAAGCTGTAAGGAGCTCCAAACGTGGAGAAAGTATGGTGTTTATTATCTGTCATAACTCTGGTTTTACTTGGCCGATCAACACGATTCAAAGACTGGTAGATAGTTAGAAATCCACACTTTGGACACAAGTTGAAACGGAGACTCAGCGAGGCCTTCTTGCTGCTAAATCATCTTAAATTGGTCATGTCATTTTGACGCGCCGGTGCATTTGTCTACCCCAGAGGGTTCTGAACCGAACCAATCCGTGACTTCCGTACTGCGGTACGTACCGAAATGTGATTTTTTTTTGAATGATTAGGGTTTCTTATATGTAGCTGTGAAATAATATATGTGAAAAAACAGAAGAAACCCAACTGGGAGAGTAAAAGATAATGTAAGGCATTAAATAATAAATTTAGCCCTTGGAGAAGATGCATTGGAGTCAGCTGGACTTGCATCTGCGAAAATAAAGGTCAATTGGATGACATTAAAATCATAATGTTGAGACATTAAGGCAAATGTTTAAGTACCACTTTAATATCGTTTTACTCGTCTTAAAGGTAGAGCTCTAATACAGAAAGGGAACCAACTCAAACCAAAACTATAAAACAAAGTGATACCAGACTGCTTTTAAAATGCTCGGAGTTCGTACGCTCCAGTTTTCCCAGAACTTGTTGCTCCTCAGGTCGTTCATCAGCCACAGAAACACCTTACACATCTTCGTGCTAAATCTTTGTAAGGTTTCCGATGCAAGAAATTGCCTTTTTTCAAGGGAAGGCCATTTCTCTGTGAGTGCGACCGCTATATATCTGTAAAGTGCAGAGGCTGCATGATGAAATACTCCACAGCCGAGAAACAGATAATCTGGAGACACTGTCACTACCAGTTGTTCTGTTATCCATAACAACCCGAGGATCCAATCAACGGAGCAGAGGCGGAGAGAGGGGGTGCAACACACAGGGGGAAATGTGAGCGTTCAAGGGGGCTGGTTGTAAACGCTAATAAAGAAGCAGTCACATTAGATTACTGCTTCATACACAATCGGAAAAAAATACATCTCTCCATTATGGAGTTTCAGATGAGGAATCTATTTTCTATCCAACATAAATGATTAGGTACTTAAAGGTACTGTATGTAGTGATCACTTAGATGTCAGTTCCAAAATGCAGTTTCATGCTCAGGGAAACAGATCTGGATAAATGAGTTTATCCTGGGTAGCAGATCATACATACCAATCAGGCATAACATCATGACCACCTGTCTAATATTCTGTTGGTCCCCCTTATGTTGTCAGAAATGCTCTGAACCATTGGGCCTGACAAGCAAGCACATATGTTAAATCCGCCGACTATGTTTTTTCAGATTAGGAAACGCGGTCATTAAAACCACACAGGGGTAAAAACACATTCTAGGTGGACATAGGAGCGCTGGAGTCCTGTGAGGACCCCAGAAGGATTTTTCTCTAAGCCAAGCAGATGTTCAGCTACAAGAATGAAACCTGCCCACCTACCACCTGCAGGTACACTGAGAGTCTGGAGAAGTTAATGCAACTGCACTGCGTGTACAGAACATGCACGACTTGATTCCCTGAGAAATCTGGCATCTTGTAAACCATGTGAACACAATCAATGTGACAAATGGGAGCGCTAACGAGCACCAGTGAAGTCGATAGCGTCTTCTCTGAATTGATGAGTGAAGCAGATGAGAAAGAGAGGAAAAGATATGTCTGGCGGTTACCGTGAGTGAGTAGAAGTAGATGAGGACCAAGCTGGCCGTCATAACCAGGTTCGCCACCAGAGAGAGGGGAGCCAAGTACTTCAGGTTGGGCGTGAAGACCAGCAGGATGACCGCGGGCAGGAAGCAGAGCATGTAGAGGCGGGAGTCGAAGCTGGGAACCAGGACCTGGGTCTGGTTGGTGTAGTTTATTTGGCAGCTGAAGGTGGTGGCGTTGGCTGCTTCGACCACCTGGTGAAGGAGGGCGAGAGGGAGAGGTCAGAGGAATCAGAGTCTGAGGAAGAGGGACGGACCTCAAGGCCTCCCACAGTACTGGAGAAATAAGTTCTTTCTGTTAAATTACAAATTTAACATTTAGCATTTCAGGAACACCAAGTACTTAAACAGGCAGCCACTAACATAAACACAGACTCCTAAATCGAGTTGTTTCAGTGCAAAGTGCCAGATGAGAAAGCACAGACAGGTGGCACCATCTAGTGGTAGGAAGCTGCAGTGCACGAATTAAGTCTATCCAGAGCCGCATTACTTCAACAGCTAATAGAAGGTGTTTGCAGACGCAGTTTAATGTGTGTTGTTTATGCGAGCTCCAGTTGACATTGTGCAAACACGCAGCATGCAAAGTTTACTGGAGTCTTCTTTAGGAATGGATTTGAAGGCCGATTAAAAACAATCCCAGACGAAACAGAAGCAAGGGATCAGGTGTCACAGGTCACCTAAGTGCCTTCCTGTGACTTAACAACAAGCATGGATAAACAAGTGCTTGGAACGAACAGAAATAAAACTGCAGGAGTAAGAACTGGAGCTACAAGTAGAAGCTGATGCTACATGTTTTCTCATGCATGAGGATTCCCATGATTTCATTCTTCCTCTAAATCCCGTAAAGCTGCATCTAAGTTCGTTTCTATCTTCACCACACGTACGAGGCAGCTAACCAGTGGTTTCTATCACATGCACAGTTGTCAGATGGTGTTACTGTATTTATGGTAGGTGGTGAGTGTGTGTGAGTGCCTCTCAGAGAGAACACGCTCAGTCTTGCTCTTACACAACTGAGCAAACTGCCCTACTAACTAAAAGAACTGAGGTTTACAGTCACAGCAAAGAGACACTGCTTTACATGCTTTGGTTTGAAGTCTATCTGGCCATTTGTCGGGCTGTGTGAACGCCACAGTGTGTGTTTGTGTGTGTGTGATTAAGACCTGCTTGACATTGTCGCTAAGGAAGACAAAGTAGACGCAGCAGAAGCCCAGCTGGGTGATGATGAGGAACAAGTTCACCGTCCGTCTGAGACAAACAGAGGAGAGAGGTGAGGCAAAGGGGTAAAGTGTGCTCATACAGTAAAAAATCCCACTAAGCTTATGAACAATATTACTTCTGGCAGCAAACTGAAGGTCAAAACTGCATTTATGTACAGAAACAAAGTCTACTGCTCTCTCTTGACTCCGTACCAGAGTGCACTGCGCTTTATTACGGGTGATAAATTCCTCACTCCCCCTTGAGCCTTAAATGAAAAGGTGGGATCGTCCTGAACTGACAGGAAAGAACTGCACCGTATGCTATTTATCTACTGCTGCAAGATCACCTCCTCTTTCTTGTCTCGTGTAAAAATAGCATTTGGGAGGCAGGATATATTGACAGCATTTGTTCCATATGTTGAAACTGAGACTACAAGTATGTTACTACGGTGGCTGCTTTTGTAAAATGGAGCAAATTTAACTTGTGATTTTTCTGTCTGTCCAAATTTACCCTGTTTGTTTATATCTTCTGCATATGACTTCAAAAGAAAGAGCAGAACCTGTTTCACTAATAGTCTATTGAAGAAACACTATCACGTTTTCAGAAAGCTGAATTAACAAGCTTTATTTTTATCTTTGAACAGAGCCAGGCTAGCTACTTTCCTGCTCCCAGTCTTGCCGCTAAAGGGCAGCACACACTACAGGATAATCGGGCCGATTGTTGTCCCGATCTCCTCCTTACGATCAAAGCCAGCAAAGGCCCGATTGTCGGATGTGTGCAAATGACATTGTGTCTGATTGTTCTGTGGTGTGGGCGGTGTTAAGAGTGATTTTGTCCGTTCCGATCCGCTCGGAAGGTCTCGGACGGAGAGATCGTAGATTAGCGACTACCGAGCATGCTCAGTGTGTGACATCACGTGTACCAGATTTAAGCCAATCAGAACGCGAGCTGACTCAGCTGACTGACGGAACAGGAAGTAAAAACAAACAAGTAGAGTTACCGTCGCTAAAAAATTAATCAGATTAATCATGGTCAATACCGTTGACCCTGCCACCTTCAAGACCAAATTAAAAACCCACCTCTTCCATTCCGCTCTCAACTTGTAAATTCCTCAAATTTATATAAGACCATACACAATACATTATTTACAGACTTCTACCATGAATTTTTGTTTTCGACGACACCTTCAACTGTATTTCTTCTGTTTTCTTTTTGATTGTTTGATTTGTATATCTGTATTTGTGTCGGTTGTAAACCTGTAAAGCGTCTTTGAGTTTTTGAAAAGCGCTCAATAAATGCAATGTATTATTATTATTATTATTATTTTATGACGATGGATTAATTCGCACTAACGCGTCAATTTTGACAGCCCTAAAGAATCTCTGCCTCTTGGCTCAGAGATCTGGATGGTCTGATGAAAAAACAGCTTCAATTCTAGTAACGCGCCACATTTTTGCCAGCAACGGTAACGAAGTTATAATGATGGGAAGAGTAATCAGTTAGATTACTGGTTACTGAAGAAAGGAACGCCGTCAGTAACGTCGTTATTTATAGCACCGTTATTCCATCATGTTTTTTTACACTGAAGTCACGTTTGACTACGCGAGATTTGGAATATTGAGCGTGAAGAACCTGATAGTCTGCTGAAGGATCGGTTTATAATCTTATAGTGTGGTGAGCTCTGTAGTGAACACCACACTATAAGATCAGAAGAGAGAAATCTTGAGCGATCTGTCTTTTGTTATCTTCAAGTGTGTGGTCTCTAAATCTGAGAAGTTTTGAAAAATCCTGTAGTGTGTGCCGGCCTTTAACTAAGCTAAGCTAACCGGCTGCTGCTGTCTAGAGCGCCTAGAGTGATGAGATACCTTGAAAATTAAATATCTTTTATCTGTCTTCTATCTATCAAAGTTCATCATAATGTGTAAAAAATGACAACAACAACAAAAAAGAACTGGTGCATGTTCCTCTTACTTCCCCCACTGTGAATGCCTCCTCAGCCACGACACATTTTCCATCCCGTACTGCATCGCCTCACCGTAGGTCAGAGACGGCCTGTTAATCCTGAGTGAAAAAACAAAACAAAAATTTGAATTATTACACCAATGTCTGCTCTAATCTCCCAGGAAAACCTGCAGCAACCTCAGACGACATCTGAGCACGGATCCTATTTGGCGCTGCTACTCAGACATCCAGTGTGTATTTATTATTGTGCTTATTCACTGACTGAGCTGCATTTTGTTCACCCGCACCAACACATTTCACACAGCCGCTGACATTCTTACGTGTCAGGAGCTGCACAAAAACGAAAATGAAACTTTGCGGAACGTAAGGGCAGATAAGCTTGACGTTACGAGTTGATAAAAAGCCTCCTTACAGCTGAATAACACACACAGGCTGGGAACAAATGAGGTAATAATGGGATTTTTCTCTCCACACAGAGACAGATAACTCCTCTTAATATATGTTGTGAAGTAAATGTGATCTATTTGTAAGCAACAGGGGGAAGTGAAGACTGACTCTGCAATTTGGAAACCCATAAAAGAGGAAGAGCTTTTTCCCAGAAGCACTTTTCCTCTACGTTTCCCGGCCAACTGTCTAGTAGGGAAGCTATTTCTGACTGTAGCCGGCAATAGAAGCTCTTCATTCATGCTCTTGATCTGCTTAATCCTCTTTAGCGTGGCTGGGAGAGGCCGCCGTGAAACTGGGCAAAGGGCGTGAGACACCGTGGACGGTCGGGGTCAACTGTCACAGGAAGCACCGACCGCGACACACACACACGCCGATTGAAATCTGATAACGAGGCCGCTAATCTCCTCGCTTGTCACACACTGACAGCTGTAAAACAGATAACGGATCGCACTCCGGGTTTACGGCCACGCTGGTTCGGTTACATAATCTAACGGCTTCAAATTGGACTGGTGACAGTGTTTACACCACCTGATCGGTGGGCTGATCGCAGGTCACACCGTGTCTGGTGGAGATGATAAACACGTCGGTGGGAGCTCTCTGAAGCAGCCAGTATGCTTTCGATTGCATAGCGGAATAAAAAATAAAAAAGACGTGGCTAAATGGAGTGTAATCTGTCAGCCAGCGACAACAAACAAGTCAGGCTTGGCACGGCGGACGGCTAAGTAAACAAGTGACAGCAGAGCAAATGCTGTGTGTGTTTGACAAAGTGTTTATCTGGTAAAAAAACGAGCCACGGTGAACCGACTGTGAAGGATTGAAGGCAAAATATTAGCTTCAGGCTGCTTTTCTGGAAACAAAGGGACGACAAATAGAACAAAAAATCCAAAGGAACACAGCTTATAACTCGGGGTGTTTCGGTTTGAGGCTAATGAAGGCATTTTTTTACTGATTGCTACCAGCACAAACCTACAGCTGATCCTCTGTTTGCGTGCGCTGTCACACGGATGCCGTAACGCGAGGCAGGACGCCAGGGATGCACATATTTACTAATAACATCTAGCATTATTGATCAGTAAGTGGTTAACTGGTGGCTACAACTGAGCCCTGTGGAATTTCATCTTGTGCTCGTGTCGTTAGTTTAGCGAACAGATCCATGATATGTTAATTAACTACACTGCAAAAACTCCACATCTCACCAGTTTATTCGTCTTATTTTTAGTCCAAATTGTCTCAACCCACTTGATTTAAGATAAATTCACTTTCCAGGTAACATTTCAGCAGATGGAGGGACGTGTTTTAAGACAACGCATCTTAAATATCTTGTCAAGTCAAACAATCTTGAAATGATCTTGTTTTAGTTGTATTTTACCAGAAACAAGGTTCATTTCATTTCATACATGTTTCAAGCTGAGCTGTTGTTTGTATCAGATAAATAATCTGGATTTAAGAAATAAAGTAAAAGCATTTTATGGGAAAATCACCAATTCATATCAGAAAACAGCTGCATGTGGAAAATGTGTTAAAAAAAACAAAGCAAATGTCTGCTTTTGAGTTAAAACACCTCCTTTTGGGCGTAGCTGGCTTCACCTAAAACACAACACCTTCAAATGCTGTCAAACACCACTAAATATTAGGATTTCTAGCCAACTGTGAGAAGACATTATATCTCAGAATGCTTCAATTAATCTGTGTGATCTTATTTCAGGTACAAGATGGTCTTAAATCTAGAGAAGAGCCACGATAATACAACTAAAATAAGTTGAATACATCTCAAATTAAGAAGCTGACATTAAACTTATTAAAGCTAAAATCTATTTAATTCTTTATCATGTCTGGTTTATTCTAAGACACCTCAGCTTGACAATGCTGCTAAAATATAGCTTAAAATAAGTTTTCCCTGCTAATTTTAAGACCTCAATATTCTAAATATCATGTCTTATTTCAAGAAATCTGACCAAGCAAATGTTCACTTGTTCTATTGGCAGATTTTTTCACTTATTTCAAAGTAAAAGGGCCTTGAAGTAAGTTTTTTTTTTGTTTTGGGAGGGGCATTTTTTACAGTTTTGGGATTTGTGTTTGCTGTTCCTTGGTTGGTGACTGAGGCTGATCAAAGATATAAATAACTTGGACAAGAAGATAAAATCACATCCCTGTGCCCGCTGTGGAAACCTCTGCTGATTCCTGATCAGTTCTACAACACCGTGAGAATATTTCTGCGCTGCGTCTAGCACGGTGTGTTCTCCTCAGCGCTGTGACCACAATGTTTCGCCGCGGTGCTACATGTAAAGGCTTTCACACCACAACAGCAGCCGTCTGCAAGGCCCCGAGAAGTGTCACAGCACAGGGAGGCAGAAACGCTGACGACGTTAATTAAATACACTGCAAAAACTCCTCATCTTACCAAGTTTATTCGTCTTATTTTTAGTCCAAATGTCTCAACTCACTTGATTTAAGATAAATTCACTTTACAGGTAACATTTCAGCAGATGGAGGGACGTGTTTTAAGACAACGCATCTTAAATATCTTGTTAAGTCAAACAATCTTGAAATGATCTTGTTTTAGTTGTATTTTACCAGAAACAAGGTTCATTTCATTTCATACATGTTTCAAGCTGAGCTGTTGTATGTATCAGATAAATAATCTGGATTTAAGAAATAAAGTAAATGCATTTTATGGGAAAATCACCAATTCATATCAGAAAACAGCTGCATGTGGAAAATGTGTTTAAAAAAACAAAGCAAATGTCTTCTTTTGAGTTAAAACTCCTCCTTTTGGGCGTAGCTGGCTTCACCTAAAACCCAACACCTTCAAATGCTGTCAAACACCACTAAATATTAGGATTTCTAGCCAACTGTGAGAAGACATTATATCTCAGAATGCTTCAATTAATCTGTGTGATCTGATTTCAAGTACAAGATGGTCTTAAATCTAGAGAAGAGCCACGATAATACAACTAAAATAAGTTGAATACATCTCAGATTAAGAAGCTGACATTAAACTTATTGAAGCGAAAATCTATTTAATTCTTTAGCATGTCTGGTTTATTCTAAGACACCTCAGCTTGACAATGCTGCTAAAATATAGCTTAAAATAAGTTTTCCCTGCTAATTTTAAGACCTCAATATTCTAAACATCATGTCTTATTTCAAGAAATCTGACCAAGCAAATGTTCACTTGTTCTATTGGCAGATTTTTACACTTATTTCAAGGTAAAAGTCCTTTGAAATGAGTTTTTATTTCTTGTTTTGTGAGGGGCATTTTTTCCAGTGCATGAGCTTTGGCCTGACGCTCCAACGCTAAACGACTCGGATCGGGGGAAAAAAACAAGAAGTGATCTTACTTAAAACTTAACATGTCTTATTAACCTGCCTTTTCACTGTCACGTTTAGTTACATAAGAGAAATAAGAAAAAAGGGAAGCAGCCACCCCAAGAATGAGGAATTCATTTTTCCGCTAAGTTGTAAGCTGGCGACATGTAGAGGTTTTATAAAGGAAAGAAAAGTCAACTGTGTTACTTAAAAGGGAACAAGACCCTGGCTGCACTACATGGAAGTGAATTAAGACCAGTAAACCATCGTCCCCTCGTCATATCCCGGTTCACTTTTCGCGGTCTCCCTGTATCACATTTTTAAATTGTATATAAAACACGTAGCGTGCAGCAGGTGAGTAGACGCACAAATGGAAAACTCAGCTACGGCCGCTTCCTCTTGATAAAGTCGGTCGCTGATTGATTGGTGGTGATTAAAGCCAGTCAGAACCTGCAGTTCCACGCGGTGACTGTTTACTGGAAACGACCATCAGAGAACCGGTGACAGTCTGTAGGATTACCGTAACACCATCATCATCATCAGTTTCCCGGCAGGTAGGCAGCCGGACGTCCTCGGTGTCGGTGTGTTTAAAATACGGCGAAGCTTTTCCCAAGTGGATCGCTGCGTCGCTAGTTCTATTATTGGACACGGGTAAGTGTGGGAAAGGTCTTTTACAGCTGCTGTTTGAAAAAGATAAAAAGTTATCCGTTACTTAACCTCTTCCACTCCCTGTTTTGGAGCAAAAGCCAGCCCCTCCAGGAATTCATGATGCTGCGATCGCAACAATTAACGCAAATTCAACCAATCTCCATGAATTCTGCACGACCTTGCAATTTCGTCCAATCACTGTGACTTTTCCGCAATTTTGTCCCGCCTCCCATGAGTTCCACCAATCACAGCAGTCCCCAGTAATGCACGTACGTCACCGGATTCACTTCCTTGTTTATGGTTTGAAGATACAGATACGTATGCAACAAAAACTACTGCAGAACAATTCCCTGATGTTCTTCACCAAAGTGGAGCTAAACTGTTTTCACCCCGTGGAATATTGAGGTGGAACACAAACCAAAACCATCCACTGACAAACACTTTTCTACCGTAAACATATCAGGAGAATGGGTGAAACCAGCGGACCACAGACCAGACAAACCACCGTGATGAAGCTGTTGCATCCAGATCTGTGGCAGCACTGAAACAATGAAGGTCAGTTAGATTCATTAACTGACATGACGAGCTGTGAGCGTGTGTGTGTGAACACGCGTGTGCCAGGATGTGGAATTAACTTTTTAAACTTTTAAATTTTTAATGAATTATACAAAACAAAGAAAAAAATGCAACTTTTTGACAATTTTTTACCGCCTCCCGCAATCTCATCGCAACAAATACGCTTCAAACATCGCAACTTTCATCAGAATTTTTTAGAAAAGCTGCTGCAAATTCAGACATTTTAGGAGCTACAATCTTGAAAAACGCCCAAGAAATCCTGGAGGGACTGAAAAGCGCCTAAAATGACATGCCCAATTAAAATTTCCAGACCACTCTGAAGATTTTTGTCCACGTAAGATTAGAAGCATGTATATTTTTCAGTATAAACAACTGCCCAAGTGTCAGTTTTATCAATGAAGCACTGCCAGACCCAACTCACAGTAGGGACCGCGACTTCAGACAGTGTGTTTATACAACAGTTTTTACAAAGAGAAGGCCTGCAACACTAAATATGTCCAAGTTTAGTGACGTGCAAACTGGAATAAGAGGACGAGGCTTTAGATGCAGGCGTCCTCAGGGAGTTTATGCGGGCTGGAAGTGAGTTAAGACGATAAAAGTCCAGTGAGAAGTCTTACTTACTTGGCGCTGAGGTGGTGGGAGCATTTCACCAGCAGCCTCATGCAGTGGACTGCGATAACTCCCATACACAGGAGACTGACTGGTCCCAGCTGGACAGAAAAACAGGCAGAGAAAGGTCAAACGGAGAGCACGAGGGACAGCCTGGTGATTAATCTATGTAATCTCTGCATCACGGTATTAACAGCGGTAAAGTCACTTCTCAAGAAATGCTGCCATGAAGTCACCGCTCCAGCTTCTGAACGTTCAGATTTCTTGGTCTCACGTTTTGTTTCCTTGACTGTAATCAGGTTTACGACTCTTTTTAGAATTCTATAACGGCCATTTATCGTTGTTTTCCAAAGATTATCGACCAAATGCTTGACTCACTGAGAAAATAAGATTAATCAACAGCAGTAATAACTCCTAATTTAGCTCTACTGCTGCCTGTATTCTGTATTTGTCTCAGAGATTGTCCTAAACACCTGCTTCAATTTCACTTTTTGTTAATTTGATAAGACAAGTGCAGACAAAACTTGCAAAATACATGAAGTTTGAACACGGTGGCCTTTCCTTTCCTGATCAGTTCTACAAGACCGTGAGAATATTTCTGCGCTGCGTCTAGCACGGTGTGTTCTCCTCAGCGCTGTGACCACAATGTTTCGCCGCGGTGCTACATGTAAAGGCTTTCACACCACAACAGCAGCCGTCTGCAAGGCCCCGAGAAGTGTCACAGCACAGGGAGGCAGAAACGCTGACGACGTTAATTAAATACACTGCAAAAACTCCTCATCTTACCAAGTTTATTCGTCTTATTTTTAGTCCAAATGTCTCAACTCACTTGATTTAAGATAAATTCACTTTACAGGTAACATTTCAGCAGATGGAGGGACGTGTTTTAAGACAACGCATCTTAAATATCTTGTCAAGTCAAACAATCTTGAAATGATCTTGTTTTAGTTGTATTTTACCAGAAACAAGGTTCATTTCATTTCATACATGTTTCAAGCTGAGCTGTTGTTTGTATCAGATAAATAATCTGGATTTAAGAAATAAAGTAAAAGCATTTTATGGGAAAATCACCAATTCATATCAGAAAACAGCTGCATGTGGAAAATGTGTTAAAAAAAACAAAGCAAATGTCTGCTTTTGAGTTCAAACACCTCCTTTTGGGCGTAGCTGGCTTCACCTAAAACACAACACCTTCAAATGCTGTCAAACACCACTAAATATTAGGATTTCTAGCCAACTGTGAGAAGACATTATATCTCAGAATGCTTCAATTAATCTGTGTGATCTTATTTCAAGTACAAGATGGTCTTAAATCTAGAGAAGAGCCACGATAATACAACTAAAATAAGTTGAACACATCTCAAATTAAGAAGCTGACATTAAACTTATTAAAGCTAAAATCTATTTAATTCTTTATCATGTCTGGTTTATTCTAAGACACCTCAGCTTGACAATGCTGATAAAATATAGCTTAAAATAAGTTTTCCCTGCTAATTTTAAGACCTCAATATTCTAAATATCATGTCTTATTTCAAGAAATCTGACCAAGCAGATGTTCACTTGTTCTATTGTCAGATTTTTTCTTGAAATAAGTTTATTTTCTTGTTTTGGGAGGGGCATTTTTTCCAGTGAATCCCTTCCTGTAAACACCCTAAATCAAATTCAGGCTGCGACACCTGCTTGGCCACGTCTGGACTTTGTCTATCTGACAGGAATGGGGGCAGAATCTAATTTTCTCGGTCCAGAGCCGTCATGAGACCTGCAGTGACCGGATGATAACGTCTCTGTGTGCTTACCACCAGCCCTGCGTTCTTGACGGCCAGAGGCAGCCCCAGCAGCCCCGTGCCGATGTTCCCTTTCAACAGGTGGATAAGAGTCTGACAAAAGCTGAAACACGAACAACACAGTCAGTTAAATCTACTTCAGGACAAGTACATCAGTCAGACAGACGCTACTGAGTGCTTTCATATCACTTACGAGGTTCCAGTCCGTCCTCCGATCCTCTCATAGTTGCGCTGGGGTCTGGATGGTCCAGGAGGAGACGGACACAGAGCATCCATCTCTGACGGATTTTGATCGGAGAACAGAGAACCTTGAAACAAGGACAGAGGAAATGCTGTTTATCTGATATGAACATTTCACACGAGACACTTCCAGACTCCAGAGGTTTTCACATAGTTAGATTCTGATGTTTTCCAGGTGTGTTTGTGGCGTAGCGAGCTGAGGTGAAAGGAAATGACGACTGAGCCACGGTGTTATGTAAGAGCATGATAATGACTGGTAGCTCAAACAGAACGTCTTCCTGACCTGCTGCGTGCTCATACGAGGATCTGTACAGCAAATTTGCCGTCCGCCTGCTGATTCAATTCGAGAAAAGTGGACGAAGCCGCGACTTTTAGGAAGCAAACTTGTTTTTATTTCCCAGCAGCAGCATTACTATTTAGTATATAATGAGCTCAGGAATAACAGGGAATAAGGACAACATGGACTTTCAAATATCAGGATTTAAAGGCATTAGTGTGAGGAATTTGTCCTGCCTTTACCTTACATTAACACTGTGCACTGCTGTTCCTTCAAAACAGGATCACGTGGAAGGCCCTAGTCCATTTCCATGTTACTTACACTTTTATCTGAAACAGTTAACGTCTTTCCCTGCACCAAAAAACATACAGTGTGTCTCCACGGCCTCGCCCAGCCCAGCGCAATTAAAGCAGATTTAACTAGTGGCATGGAAAAACAACATGAGGCAGGCGTTTTGCAGACTGTCACTTCCTGATTCAAGAAAACATTCTGTTCAACTTATTTTTTGGACACTTGGGAGGATCACAAACATGCATACAGTCACCATTTAATTACAATAACGGGAAACTTTGTAGAAAACAGCGACACATTTACAGATTCAAACATTAAAACTGAGTCATTCCACGCCAACTCCCAGTTGAGGTCATGGATTTTCTCGAAATAAATCGGGTGAAAACTTCCACCCCAGACGCCCTGATAGTCTAATGGTTATGTTGCGGGACCCAAGGGCAGCGGCTGTACCGGGTTCGATTCCGACCTCGGGCGTTTACTGCATGTCCTTCCCCACTCTCTCCTGTTTCTGACTCCATCCAATAAAAACATAAAAGGCCAAAAATAAACATACTAAACAAAAATATCATGCAAAATCTTACAGCTCTGCTCCAAACACTTTTTGGATTACGAATTTTTGAAAATCAGCCCTCTGTGTTAAATCTGAAAACTCCACTGATTCTTTAAAAGCATCTTTAAAGTCTCATCAGTTGATTATTTCTTCAGGATTTGACTGATTTTTTTACACTGAATACCAAAAAACCTCAAGAAAAAGTTGGAATCATGTCAGTAGCTAATGCTGATTATTCTTGAACTGAAAATAAAATAATAAAAATCTTTAATTTATCATCAGAACGATTTAAAATCTTTAATTTATCATCAGAACGATTTTCATAAACCCATATCTTCACTAATCTTCACTCAGTTCCAACCATATTATTGCTGTGGGTAGAAACAACTTAGTTCTGTCAGATCTAAACGTCATCTCAAAACAGGTCTTCCTGAAATTAGCTTCCGAGCTGAAAATCCACTTTTTAGGACGTTTTAACAGGATTTATTTCAGGAAGGATTGTTTTGATTTCTTTGAAACTGTCTTCATATCCACTGAAAACATATTAAAAGTTAAAGATGTTACATTACTGCTTCATTATTTAAAGATTTAATAAAAATGACACATCTTTTGTAGTTTTCAGCAGCTTTAAGATCACATTTAGCGGCTTTTACTGTCAGGAAAATATTAGTATTATGTTGATTTTGAGGTTTTAAATGTCTGTAAGGTGCCTCTTGAGCTATTTTGTCTTTACTTCAGGAAAGAAACAGTTAAAAATCCAGCTTGTAGTGGTTTTGGTCATTGTGTAAGAGATGATTCATCTCGCTCCGTGTGTCTGGACGAGATAACATTTCATAAGATCATCCTTTTCGGTGCTGATTAGGCAGCGTGTGATGGTGCGTTCTCTGAAAATGGTGCCGCCGTCAAACGGAGGATGCTACAGAGAGCCGCGAGAGTGAACTGAAAGAGCAAATCTGTGGCACTGAAAACCAAAACAACAAGCTGAAAGACGCTATAGATCTCCGTAAAGGTGAAGTGTGCAAAGTCAGGTAATGATTTTCTGCATTGCCTGCACTTTGATTTTACGTTTTTACAGACATTGAAAGATTTTAAAGGTATTAAAAGCACAAAAAGAGTGCCAGAAAGTCATGCTAGTTTAGCCTGAACAGGACACTCCACAGTCTGATATCTGCTGGGCACCACAACACATAAAAAGATCTCATGACTGGAAAGGTCAGCGTGACGTAATTTAATAGAGAAATCCCTCTCTTCTTCTGTAAAGCAGCTGACTGTAATAAACACACAACAGCATTCAGCGTGTCCTCTGCCCTGCAGCTGCACTCAACTGCCGCTACCTGCTCGCCGATGAATGAGTTTAATGACCTGAGACGCGTCGCTGCTTCGCCACACAGACTCCAGGAGTCAGAGGAGTTTACGTTGGTCGTTCTTATTACGCTTTCACGAGAGGCAGGGGGGTTTTCCTGCTGCATCAGCGGGAGGAACGCCTGCTCACAGTGTGAAAACAAAAACCGAAAGGCATTTTTCAAAGCCCTGCGCTCCAAAAACCTGTTTGACACCCGCGATAACTGCACAACAAACATTGACATTGCTTTTTAAAGACCGCGCTATGAGTTCTGCAACAATAAACGAGAGGAGAACGCGACACATGACACGCATCAGAGAACAGAGCAGCGGAACACAAACACTGTCTGGAAGGATTCACATAATGGCAGATAATGCGATTCACAAAAGGTCCTTTACAGCAGCCGAGCCTAAGGAGTTAACAAACCATAAATAACTCTGTACAAACATAACAAATGTTTAATTTGTCGTCGTGACCTCCTGCCAGAGAAGACACCAGTCTGAGCATCAGGCGGATTCTGCAAATGAAATGAAAGCCGCTTTGATGATTCAGTGTCTACCTGCCAACGGGGATTACATATAATCCTTCTGTGACTATGGACACAGGTCATGTTGTGCTGTATCCACACTATCAATTTAATTTCATCGCAATATGCTTTACTGGCCTGAATATCAGTTTGACAACATTGCCAAAGCCAAAGCGATCCAATAGCCGCGTAAACAGAAACGGCGCCGTTAAGTTTCCTTACCTTCACCTCGGATGTCTACATCGCTGGATGCCATCATGTTGGGTCAGGGGGGTCCTAATGCAGGCGGATCAGGGAGTCCAGCATTGACAGCTTCCCACTGGAAAAGACAGAGAGTGTAGCCCGGCGTGAGATTTGGCAGCAGCGAGGAAACAAGCAGCGACAGATCATTGTTTTTCTTTACGGATTAATGATTAAACTGAATGAAACTGATGCAAAAATCCCCCTTTAAAGTGCTCCAGAGTCTAAGGCTACCTCTTTTAAAGTTCAACACCCTAAAATAATCAATTAAAGGTGATACAAAAAAGGAAAAAGAAGCAGATTCTCACAGTGGAAAAGACAGAACAAGTAAATATTTGCAATTAATCGCCTGTCAACTTGCTAATAAACGAAATGCCTGACCTCCAATCTGTTTGTAAGTCGCTGTACGTCGGTGGTTTAGAGTTTGGTTTCATCCCTGTGTCCCTGTTTGTGCATTCAAATATATATATCAGTCTCATTTTACTGGTATCTGATCGTCTGCAGCCACGTGTGTTAAGTCACCGATCATGTAAACTGACGCTGTTGCATCACGCTAGAAGCTCTGAGAAATAACAGGGATGCTTTTACTGCTAAGGAGTTGTGAGAAATGTAACGTGTTTATCAGGGTCAGCAGCGCTTTGTTAGCAGCTGAGGTGAACAACACTACACCGACTGTGGTTGATCACAGCACAGAGTAGTAGATGGACACTGGAGGTGTTAAATGTACGGACTAAACAATTAACTTGTGGAATAATTGGTAGATGTGGACATAACCGACAATAATCAGTGGCTGCAGCAAGAAAGACAAAACAAGCTCTTTCAAAAGACACGTGTAAAAGGCTGACATATAATCAATGACAGGTCTGGTGCAGCCGACTAGACCGACTTCTAACTCCTCTTATACTTTTAACTGTAAAGCCATTTGCAAATATCCTTTTAGGTGTGAAATTTCACTCATGCATTAACACTAAGACATGAAATTCCACCTTTTGCTGGTACTGAGCATCGTAATTAACAACATCCGATAACTTATAGTCAGGCTTTTTTTCACTATTTAATAAAACAGACTCTGCTGTTGGCTTTAAATCCTTCCAGATATCCTCTGCTAGGTGTCCTGCAGCCCGTGTCGGATGGTCTCTGAGCAAGGCCCTCCAGCCCACTAAGCCACGACGTTACATAAGAGCGCGATAATGACTGGTAGTTCAAACAGAACGTCTTCATGACCTGCTGCGTGCTCATAAAAGGATTTGAACAGCAAATTTGCCGCCCGCCTGCTGATTCAATTCTAGACGGATACGACGACGAGAGAAGTGGACGAAGCCGCGACTTTTAGGAAGCAAAACTGTTTGTATTTCACAGCAGCAGCATTATTATGTAGTGTGTAATGAGTTCAGGAATAATAGGGAATAATGTCAACATGGACTTCGAACTAGATATCAGGATTTAAAGGCATCAGTGTGAGGAATCTGTCCTGCCTTTACCGTACATTAAAATAGCCTAGAAAAGAACAGTTTATCCAAGTTTGAGGTTTGATGTAAAACTGAGTTATTGTTTGTGTGCTTATATAAATCGGTACCTAAGTTTCGGGGTTTATTTGAGGCGACTGATGGATGCCTTCAGTTTGCATTTTCCCTCTGAAACGTCCCCGTTTGTTGCTTTTCGTCTGACATTTCAACGCACAAAAGAAGTGCTCTGAGAAATTTGAAAACAATGCAAAACTATGTGGACAGTGTCACAGTTAAAGTTCATTGCAGATCAACTGACAAGGAGAATAACCGTTAGTTAAACAGAGACATAAACACAACAAAAGAAGTATGTAATATAATGCAAAACTGTATTTTCAGGAGCACACTGTAAGCCACCGTCAGTATGATACTTGAAAAAAAGATTTGGAAGAAAAGTAAAGCATATTTATGTCAAATTTATTCTGAAGGCCTTGATAGAAATAATAAATTAAAGTCACATCATTCAGTGGAAATAGCTTTTAACTTTATTCCTGTCCTGTTCCCAACATTAAGACACAGCACATACAAAGAATGTACTTTTGCATATTGTTATTAATTCATGTAAATAATCTATACATATAAATAATTAGAAAGATGTTGCTTCAATGGAATAAGGAGGAAAAATGCACACCAAGCTGTCTGCATTTCCCTGCTGCTTACTTTAGTGTTCTCGTGTCACGGCGCATTGTGAAAGTTGCTGAATGGCTTGTAATGTGGAGACTTTGGTCTGCACACACACACACACACACACACACACACAGTTGCGCTGTGAGTTGTACATTTCTGCACGCTCACTGAAGCTCTGCTGGACAGCGGCTCATCCCAAAGACGACACGCCGACGGAAATCAAGCGGACACACATGAAGCGTCGCAGTGTTCCTTCCACTGCTCAGCTCACAGCATCCATTAGCTTTCCATTTATTTTGTAATTAACCTCTTTAGCCAAATCAAATACTTGTAAATAATGACTTCTACATTCAAAGGCGTGGTGCTGCAATTAAACCTGGATCCACCTCCTCGGGTTTGTGGCTGATAAGATTACACACAGCCCATTCCGGGTCTCACCAGGATGCAGCCAGACCGAATCAGGTGGTTCTGTCAAGTCTCAGCTTCTTCTTTGACGTTCCCCAAGTGTTGTCCTTCGATTCAGACACACACACACACGGCGTACCGACAGGATCAACGGGGTAATCCCATCATTTTGAACTAATCTTTAGGCGGGAGACGTGCGGGCGTCTCGGCCGCCTCAATGGACACGAGGCAGACGAAACAAAACGCAAGGTGCTTTATAAAAATAAGAATAAATAAAAATACAAACGACCGCCCACCATGACCCCATTCCCACCCACGCTATCCTTCATAACAACAGAACAATAAAATATCTATTAATAAAACATAAATAGACAGAAAATAAATGAATACAATAAAATATATATAAACAGAACAAGAAATTATGAAATATTAAGTAGGAACCTGCACATTTAATAGACTAAAATGTGTAAATAGGTAAATAAATAGACAAATCAACAAATAAAATTAGCTCTAAGGAGAGTAATAAATAAAATCTATCAAATCAATTTAAAGTATGACTAAAAAGGCTGCTTTTAAAAATGTCAACACTCCCTGCTGCCCTCAGGTCTTCTGGAAGGCTGACATAAAAGCAATTCAGATAAATATGAAGACCATTAAGGACTTTATAAATTAATAAAAGGATCTAAAGGAGACAGGTAACCAGTGCAGAGGCTTTAAAATCGGTGTAATGTGAGCTCTCCTTCTGGTCTTAGTCAGAACTCCTGCTGCAGAGCTTTAATTAAAGCATGTATTAGAGTCTCTGTACTAGTTATAGAGATGACTGGCTGCAGCCTGGCAGTACTGTTTAAGTGATGAAAAGCCATCTTGGAGGTATTTTAAATGTGGGGCTCAAAGCTGATGGCTGAGTCCAAGATGACAAGATGATTTTTGACTTGTTGTCATGGTTTTAAGGCCACAGCTTGCAGTTGCTTATGATTAATTGAGATAAGAAAGCAGGTAATAGGGAGGCTATTTGCTGTTAGCCTCAACAGCACGGAAAGAAGAGACTGAAATAGCAGGAAAGGAAGAGCTGAGCTAAAATTGGAGCAACGAGCGGCAGATTAGATCCCTTAGCACGGATGTGAAGGAGAAGGCAGCTAGGAACCTGTTTCGTTTTGCTTGAGCTCGACGGAGACACTGGAGCTAGCTTAGCCGAGGTTATGTGTCATAAAACTAGCAATCGTTAGCCATAGGGTCCATCTTTGTGTCCGTAAACACCCGGCAGCAGCTTACCTCGGAGATAACGCGTAGCCGCTCGTCCCCTCTCTTCTCCTATCGGGCAGGCTTTGTGTGGCTAACCTCGCCGCAGACCTCTTTATTTTCGTATCGCAGTCATGTCAGGTTGAACGCGGCGCGGCGACGCTACACAGATTGAAACGCAAAACAGGACTCGGCTCCGCTCGGAGCGTCACCGAGGCAGCGGCGAGGTCACATGACCCGCCGACGAGGACGTGTCGTGCTGTTCGACGTGCTGTTGCCATAGAGACGGATTAATAGTTACAGTCAGTAAGAGTGTTTACGTACAATTAATGAATGCGATGCAGTATTGCCACAGCAGCAAGGATGATGGTTGTAATTTAAAAAATTAAGTAGGAAAATAATAATAATAATAAAGTAAAATCAAGGGAATAGGATAAAACGAGAAAAAAGACAATAACAACATATAAATCTACATGTAAATCCACATGAAATGTTTGTACACACTGGACATAATAGTAAAAAAAGACAAGGGCACACAAAACAAAAAGCCTGGATATAAAAACAATATATACAGAAAATGTGTAACACTATTTACAACCTGTAGTTTAAAAACTTAAATATAAAGTAACTACAGTTTTGTTGTTGTTGTGTATAATTGTGTGAGCACAGAGTGTGTGTATGTAGCAGTATGAAAATATTTATATATGTAGTGTTTTTGTGCCATTTTCTTTTTATTCACTTATTCTTTTTGTCATTTTAATTAAAGTTCTTTTTTAGTTTTAATTTTTACTTACTTCAATTTTCAATTACAGCCACCATCCTTGATGCAATATTGTTCACTTGACATTCATGCCAATAAATCATACTGAATTAAATTCGGTTGCAGGCATATTTTGGCTAAAGATTACACATTTCAGGCGTAGTTCTCAAAGAGACCAACCCTTTTAACAAGCATAATATTTCATATGCATATTCTATAAGCATATTTCACTTTGATAGTTATAGGTTTTCTATATTGAGGTGTGGTGTTTGCTTGGTTTTATTTCCTGTATTTTAATGTCTGCTTTGTGCAGCACCTTGAAACTAAATAAAAAGTAGCATTTTTTTTAAATTATTGTTAACATCTCTATTATCATAAACAAAGCACAATATTGTTCGTTGTAAGTCGTATTAAAATGAAACGTTGTTAAAGCCGTTGTTTAAATGTAAACTTTCTCCTAAGGATTTCACTTTCAGAGTTTTATTTTGGAATATTTTTTTGGAAGCGCTTGTTTTGTGCACCGGGGCAGTCAGTCCACTCTGAAGTTACATTTTGAGGCTTTCTGTGCAGTTTTCTTTTTTATTTATTGCCTTTTTGGAAAACATTTTATCAAATAAATGATTAAAAAAGAAACGAAAGAAATTAAAGAGATTAAGCAACACAAAGTAAACTTTAAAGAGAAACGTCCATTCATTTCTGTCAAGTCACCCCAAACCCCTCAGGATGAAACGGAGGTAAAGAGGGTTTTTTTAATATTCTTTTTGTCATTTTAATTTTATTTCCTCACACCTTACACTGTCTCTGTATCAATATATGCATTTTTTTCAATCTTCTATGCCTGAATAAAAAACGTTGCAACATGAAAATACGCTCTTACGGAAAAAAACACTGCGTCACTTTTCCAAGCGGATATCCGGTTTTGGTGACGTTGACAGTTAGCTTGACGGCTAGCAGCTCAGCCGGCGGTTAGCGCTTCTGTGGGTTCTCCCAGTAGTTTTTTAACACTTGCTCGTCAACCAGAGGCGAAAGTCCACATCTGGTGTGATCAGCAGATTGCCACACATCACTTCAGACATGACGGTGAGTTCTTACCAGCGATTTCCTTTACTTGTTGTGGAGTTTAGCTTTAGTACGCAGCTAGTTTATATTAGCATTCACTCTCGGTATTGCTCTGCATGTAGCTTGCAAGCTAGCTTTCAAACTAACCAATTTTAAGTTAGCAGATATTGTCATGTAAGGCAGAAACATCGATTTTGTTCCTAGACTTGGTTGAGCAATACTGTAAGTCGCCCAGCACACAAAGTTGTTTTTATTAGCAGTGTTAAACTCCACTGGCTAAATTCAATATTGTGACTGGAGATTATTCTTTCTCAAGGCCCTTGGAATTCACATGTAAATATGCTTTACTTATCTTGCCAATCATTGTCAAGTATTCCAGTAACATAAGCTCATGGCACACTGCAGAAAATACAGAATTACACTACACATTTCTTTCTATATGGTTTCATATGAACCAACAGTCAATTTTGTTATCTGACATCACATTTTGCAGTATTATTTGTCTATAAAATGACAAAAGCCAGTAAAAGATCACTCAGCATCCATAATTGTTGTTGTATTATTGCGCCAACAAGGGCAAACATTAGATTAACCTCAGTGAAATACTTCGTCAGGTATGTATTTAATGGGTTTAACCAACAACAGTCACGCCTGTGTGTTGTATGTATAAAACGTACCACGTCAAAATATATGAAGAGACAGCGTCTGCCACAGAGCCCCCCTTTTATATGGGGTTCCACAAGGCTCAATTTTAGGGCCCCTTCTGTTCTCGCTATATTTACGTGCCCCTTCCCCTGCCCATGTTCTAATCTCATCTTAAAATCTATTTTTATTCTGTGGCTTTTGACCCAGCATGAGACTCGGCTTTAGAGTTTTTATTGTTTTACTGTTTCTAGTGTTTGTCGTTGTTGTTTGCTGTTGCTGTTTTAATTGTTTTTATCCTGTTTATATTGTTTTATGTTTTTAGTATTGATGCACAGCACTTTGCTTTAGCTTTAGATGTTTTTAAAGCGCTTCATAAATAAAGTTGAGTTGAGTTGAGCATCATGTGATGTTTTCAAATTGCTTGTTTTGTCTGACTAACTGTCCAGAAACCAGCATATATTCGGTTTACAGGGTTACTTAAGAGACAAAAACAAGTGATAAGATTCATTTTCAGTCAGTTATTTTAAATGAACTTTAAACTTCTGTACCTCTATACACAAGCCCAAACATAATGACTAATATCTATGCTATACTGTTGTGTTTATGTATATATTTTAGGTCATGTTTTTCTACTTATGTTTATATTTTTAGTTCATGTTTGTACGTATATTTATCTATATATTTTTCATTGTTTATATTCTGACCTTGACTGGGAGCAAATGTAACATTGACAGTTTCCCCTCGGGGATCAGTAAAGTGTTTCTGATTCTGATTCTAAGGTTTCTAAGTGAAATTATAAGCAGATATACTTGTTTATGTTCATATTCTCTGCTGCCACGAGCTTTTTAGTTCCAGATCAATGGTGCTAAAGCTAAGCTGCTATTGTTTTCCACCCTGAAATATTGCATCAATCATAACTGATCTCAGAGAATGTGATCCAGTAACTGATTGCGTTACCTAATGAAAAAGTCATAAATATGACTATAAAAGGAATTGCTACAATGAATAATTAATTAGTTGTCGACTATTGAATCACTCGTCATTTATTTTGAATATCTTTTAGTAAGTTTTAAGAAAAAAAAGCTCCTGTAATATGAGTATTTTCTGTTTTACTTCCTCCGCTATAACAGTAAATTGAATATCAGTGTCTTGTTTTGTCATCTTGGGCTTCGGGAAATGCTTAGACTTTTATAGACCAAATAATTAATTGATTAATAGAGAAATAATAGCGGCAGTATCCGACACCACCTCAGATAATGTGGGTGTTAGACGGACATTGAAATGGTTTTCATCCGTCTCCAACAGAAGCACGAGTTCGAGGTGGCGATGACGTGTGAGGGGTGCTCAGGAGCCGTTACCAAAGTCCTCAACAAGCTGGGAGGTGAGCCTGACTGGTCCTTTCTGTCTTCTGCTTCTGCAACATAGTAAGATTAGACGAAACACGAGGCTCCTATCTGCTCTAGAGCAAAGACCAAGTTCGATCTTTAGTGAAATTTAAAATTGATTCCATCCCCAAGTTGCTCTCCCACATTCTTTAGGTTGTCTGTTGTCACTTCAGACTGGAATCGATCCAGCTGTCAATATGTGAGGAGTATTGCATACCGTGGACAGTTTATAAGTCCAGCTGGGCTTACATGACTGGATGAGGTGATCCCGACAGCCTTTCAACTTAATATAACAATAGAGCAGCCAAAAAAGTGCCTTTTCAAATGCTTGAAGGCAGGTTGCATCACATGCCAACCCATGACTGCTTGGCTCTGAATGTTGACTCAGCCAACAAGTCACCTGATCATGTGCTGCTTTTTAAAAAACTTTTATTTGGCTTCGTCATTAAAGTCCCACTTCTGTTTTTGCATCTCGTCTCAGTCACTCAGCCTAAGCCCTTACGTCACAGCAAGGAACTTGTTTTTTAAAATGAGCCTTTAAAGGATATTTTCTTCCTTTTAAATCCTTTGATCAGGAGGAATTATGAGCAACCTTCTCCTTCTACATTCCACCGTGTGTGGGTGCAGCCATGCGAGGCGTTGTTTTATGTCAGCGCCGTTGATTCCGGGGAATTAAACAAAGCGCCTCTCTGTGCTCTCTGCCGTCAGACGTGAAGTTCGAGATCGACCTGCCGAAGAAGCTGGTTTGGATCGAGTCCGACCGAGACGTGGAAGTCCTCATGGAGACGCTGAAGAAGTGTGGGAAGGACGTCAAGTACAACGGCACGAAGTGAAGGAACCTGTTTCATGTAGAACAGGTGACGAGTCCATTTGCTTTCCTGCCAGTTCTGTTTATCTGTGACAATCCCCATTAACTGACTGTTACTTATATTGTATTTATTGACTTTTGGAAACAGTAAGACTAAAACAGACCAGTGAATTAAATCTAACACTGAGCATATTAATCCTCTAAGTCATAACTATCTTCATTATCATTTGATCGCTGATGGATTTTTCTTATCTTTATGTTTTATGTCTGTGTTTTCTTCAGGAAGTCATTGCTGCTGATGCAAAGTGAAGATTTCTATGGAATCCTAGTTAATTACCTGTTAGAAGGCGTCTGACGGACCCCTAGTGACTCCCCGCAGATGCTAGCCTCGTCCAGCTTTTACGCACACACAAAAAAAACCAAACACCCCTTGGATTCAGATCATGTTACAGCGTCGGCCTCACCTGGTGAGCATGTTCGGAGGAGGGCAAATGATGCCTTGTTGCCTGTGAAACAACTAAACTTTGCTTTTGGTTCCATGAGCAGGAGAAAGAGGTGATAGCGTTATGATGTCCACCTCCTACACATTAGTCTGGGCCTCACAGTTGCTCTGCTCTCATCCTCCAACACACCTGCATCCAGCACATAGATTTACATACCTACATGTTAAGACAAATGTATGTTTTGTTTTTAAATCACAGCATTTATTAATGTTTTATGTCTTGTTTTAACATTTAGATTTGTTTATTCGATGAGTAACAGACAGGGCTGTGCATTAACGCCACATATGTCCTTGAATATGAAGTCCTGCTGTTAAATCAGCTTTCAGATACTAAAAGGTGTCTGTAACTGTCTGTGTGAAAGGAAACCCTAAATATCTCAAACAGGACTCTATCAAACTGTATCTGGCACAATTAAAAGTACATTCCCTAGATGATAAAGCATACGGCAAATTATTGGATGTGTTTGCCAGAACCTGGACTCTTGGATTTAACATCATGAAAAGTCATTCTTCACAGCCCCAAGCATTAATGTATCAGCAGATCTGCACCAACAGGGGTGAAACTCTGTCTGTCTTCCTTATAGGGACCATCTACTGTAATTTGCTTCGTCACAGTTTACACTACAGTAATCTACCACAACACCACAGGTCAAAAATATCATGCTCACGTAGATTTACTAACAAGCATTTCTGTTTTCTTTATTGTAATTCACTCTCGGTTTTGTGTTTGTTACTTTGACAAAAAGACAACCTTTTTATCCTGGGCTTTTCTGATTAACTGTCTTAATATGTCGTGTACGCACAGGGAAAATAAAATCAAATCTGCCTCCATATGACACTTCATGGTTTGTTGTTTTGCTTTGTTGTTAGCAGTATTTAAATGTTGTGTGCCTCTTTCACGCAGGAAACACACCCACAAAGATGTATGTTATTGCTTAGATACACAGTAAAGACCAGGTAAATGTAAGTATCCTATATATAGAAAATGACGCATTTACACTGAACAAAAATATCAACACCCCATGTGAAATACTGATGCCACATGAAGTGCACCACCCAAAGTGAGCGTATACTGTCTGGTACTTGTACAAAATGGATATTTCTCTTGATCAGTGTCCCAAATCTGAGTCCACCACTGCCTCAGTGATGCATTAATTCCATTCAGTCCATGGGTGTGGCATATCCAGACGCTGCTCCAACACAATGAGCAGTACTCAGACACTCCTTATACTGGGGACAATAAAAGGCCACCCCAACATGTCACATGTTGACCAAAGCAGCAACGCCTCAGATGACTCCGGTCATGAGGGAACGTGCCATTGGCATGTTGGAAGCAGGAATGTCCACCAGAGCGGTCGCTGTGCAGCTGAATGTTCACTATCAGACGACAGGACGTTTGAGAGTTGGTTTCCAACAGACGGGCAGTACTGCAAATCCACCTCATCCACGTCGGCCACGTGTGACCACCCCAGCACAGGATGGACACATCCGGCTTGTTCACTTGTGGGATGGTCTCAGACCAGCGACACGTACAGCAGATGAAACCTTTGATCTGACAACAGACACATCACACCAACATGCCAATGACACGTTCCCTCATGACCGGAGTCATCTGAGGCGTTGCTGCTTTGGTCAACATGTGACATGTTGGGGTGGCCTTTTATTGTCCCCAGTATAAGGAGTGTCTGAGTACTGCTCATTGTGTTGGAGCAGCGTCTGGATATGCCACACCCATGGACTGAATGGAATTAATGCATCACTGAGGCAGTGGTGGACTCAGATTTGGGACACTGATCAAGAGAAATATCCATTTAGTACAAGTACCAGACAGTATACGCTCACTTTGGGTGGTGCACTTCATGTGGCATCAATATTTCACATGGGGCCTTTATATTTTTGTTCAGTGTATGTTTACAGACATACGTACACATACATGCTTTATCTATTTATATATTAATCAAGGTTAAGCAAGTTTAAGTACTGCTGCTGAGCATCTATTCAAAGAGGTGATCTTTTCTTCCATAAATCCAAAAATGTGATTGGAAAGACAACAACTCAAGTGGAAATTCACAAGTCGGGTGAGACCGCATATGACAGTAATTATCTCTTGTACACTTTAAACTCCTCTGCTGGTTATTTTAAGAGACCTACAGATTAATTATTCACATGGAAAACTCATTTTGGTGCAGTGCTGTGTATTTACAATGTCTGATGCTTCTCTTGTGCTTCATTTGACTGCTCAAAACTATCACTGAGGTTAAAATATTACTGTCTATAAATACCCGTAATATATATTTTCAGAGTTATAAGGAATGTGCACTAGCAAAACTAGAAAACTCGTCCTTGGTCTCTCCACAGAATCTTGTATGATCTTGTAATTTCTAAGAATACTAAAGAAGAACACTTGTTTAAGATTTTCTTTAATACCACATTGATGCTAAAACTAGCGTCCTTTACTGCAGCACAACACATAAACCTCCGTACATCATGAATATATTATCTATAAACACACTGTACAGTCATCTGTCACCTCATATCCTGCTGTTAGAATGTCTATCAGCCAAACGCCGACCTCCTCCTGCTCAGATCTTATACCAACTCAGTGCTTCGACCACTAGGAGGCGCTGTGTGATCAAGATGCTCTCACTTTCTTGAGAGCCTTTAATTGTGTGTGTGTTTAAATGCAGTATTTGTCTTCGTTTTAAGCTGCCACTTTTTAAAAAATACATTTATGTACCAAAAGCGCACTATCTGGTTTTCCTTTTGCAAGACTTAAGAAGCACATTGTGGGATTTCTGCAGGAGACAGCAAATGATTGGACCAATTAAAGGTGGAGAAAAGCCCTGCATGAGTTTATTTTTTTAATATTTCTATACTGGTACCATCGTGTCATCTGCTGTTTGACTTTCTTACAAACTATAAAATGGTTAAAAGTCCTCGTTTCTGCTCAGATCAGGCTGAACTCCAGCTCAGTTTGAGAGGCAGGTGTTTGAGTCGTGTGCCAGGTTACAATGTGCAGCACTTGGTATCTCCTGAGATGGTTTTCATGAACATGTTATCAGATCCACAAAGATTTCACACAGATTACTGTAAAATCAATGAAATAATGTAAAATCGAATGCTTTTTTTGTGGAGTCAAAGACCAGAAACTTTTGCGCACTACTCTGTTTAGAATATTAGACTCATAGTACGACTAACTTTACACTGAAGCCTTGAAATAGGCCATTTGTCCTATTTATCTTCTGCGTTACGTTCAGTTATTTTTCTTGGTTTCTAAGATGTAGTTAATAGAATATAATCTGTCACACATTGCTGCCTTTGAATAAATGTTTCTGTAGCCTGCCTTATCATTTATCCTTTACTGTTTGGGGTGTTTAGGTGATATATTTACCAATCTGTAAATGTTAAAAGGAAATGATCTCGACCTGGATCATGTCTACTGAAAACACATTGTTATTTATGATACACACCGATCAGCCACAGCATCCTGACCACTGACAGGTGAAGTTAATACCATTGATCATATTGGTACTATGTGGTGTTCTGATGGAAAACCTTGATCAGACTTAGACACCCAAATAAACATTGTCCCACAACAAACACACTCCCTCATGCTGATGGAAATCCCAAATGTCCCTGGATGAAAATGCACCCCACCACATGGAAACAACATCAACCAATCAGGAACATGTGGAGGAACATGACAATGGTCCAACATGTTGATGTGACCTCCAGACTTCCTACAGCCCATTCTGATCAAGCATCAACAGGATGCAGTGGAACCAGTTGGATTGACAGAGGCCCCACTGCACAAGCCAGAGTAGCCAAAGGATCCAGTGGTTCCAGACCCCATAGGACCCCCTGAGAGGTCCTCTGATCCAATGGTTCAGAGCATTTTGAGCACATAAGGGAGACCAACACAGTATTAGGCAGGTGGTCATGATGCTTTGCCTGCTGGTCACATTAATGTTTATACTTTTTTAAAGGAAGAAAATGTTCTAATTTTAAGATAAATACAGTCAAAGTTAAGGAGTACATTAGCAACACTACATAAATACAGTATATTATTGAAAAGCCTTCTTACAGTGTTACACAGTAAACCTCATCTTCTACTACAGAGCCTCCTGATGCAAAGTAGCCTCAACTGTATATAAGACAGAATGTACAAACATGACATTTTGAGTTTAATCAGTCCGTCTCTTCACGAGGCTGCTATCCCAGGCAGATCCACTCTTCTTTCCCTCACATCCAGTTCAACCCATGAACTGTCTCCATGTACGAGGAGGAGGTACGAGGTTGGAGCGACAGATGTAGAAGCTCCAGCAGCTCAGTTTCTTGCTGTTCGATGGACACTGAGAAGGCAATCAGAGAGCAGCCGAAGAGAAGCCATCAATCGAAACAGAAGTCAATATTGCAGCTTCTAAAATGTGAATATTTTCTGTTTTCTTTCCTCCTTTTTGACAGTAAACTGAATATCTTCGAGCTGTTTGGCAAAACAAGATATTTGAGGGCGTTATGTTTGGCTTTGAGACGCACCGGATGACTCCACTTTATAGACCAAGCTACTAATCAGTTCTTTGAGAAATCAAGCGCCCCTGATTTCTGTAATGAAATAACACGTGCAGCTCATTCTGAATAGCTTCTGGATAACAGTGGGGCTCTACAGCAGAGAAGAGGCTGTTGAACCAGGCTTGTATACACAGAGAAAACCTGCTGGGAGTCATTTCACTGTTTGTTTTGGTCTTTTCATGGGATTCGATGACCACAGCTATCCTTTAATAAAGTGTAACGTGTATACATAACCCCACTAGTTTACTGCTGTCCTTCCAAATAAATCAATAAAACATAGTTTCCTTGAATCATAATGTCCACAAACAAATGACAGCATCATGGATAATGGATGCTCACCCACCCAGGCTGGAAACGTGGATACTGTAGGTTCTGCAGAGGGCAAAGAGTCCCTCGCTGGCCCCCTCAGTCTGAACCAGCCACTGAGGTGAACAGAGGCTCATTGTGTCCAGCACAAACTCCACAGATAACCAGGATGTCAGCACAGTTACAGGATTCCTCATATTACCCTCCCACACTCGCACAGACAGCCTCTCTCCAGCAGGTCTGATAGTTTAGGAGAAGCTGAAGGGTGTGGGAGCAGTTTGGAGCTACAACTTAAACGTTTAAATGGATTGAAACAAGATATTTTTGAGTCTTTGAGATGCACAACCCGTAGATACCTGCTGCACTGGCTACATAGCAGGTGGAGGTGAAGCTGAACACCAGAAACAGTTACAGTGCCATGAATAAGTATTTGCCCCCCCCCCTACAGAAGGCTTCTATTTTTGCATTTTTGTCACACGTAAATGTTTCAGTTCATCAAACTAACTTTATTTTAAGACAAAGACAACCCAAGAAAACACAAAATACAGTTTTTAGATGATGATTTCATTTATTTAAGGAACAATACTGTCCATCCCATCTTGTCCTATGTGAAAAAGTAATTGCCCCCTTAGCTACCAATCTACCAAATGACCAAATCCAGAGAGAACTCCGTCACTGTCGCAGTCTGTTGCGTGGAGACCCAAAATGTCATGTGGTCAGAGGGGGTTACCCCAAAAACAAGAGTGCCCTCTGGTGGCTCTTAGAGTAAACCGCATTTAATTGTCCACCTGGCTACACTTAGATTAAAAAAAATTCCTGGATCCAGACGGTGATCCGGATCATTTGTTCCTTGTCCCATTTCACACATTTCCTGAAAATTTCATCCAAATCCGTCCATTACTTTTCAAGTTATAAGTTATAACACAAATAAACAAACAAACCAACGCCAGTCATCACATAACCTCCTTGGTGGAGGTAATAAAAGACGGTATTATAATGTTACATTCAAAAACAGTTAAAATAATGTAGAATATTGTTGAATATTGTAAAATAATGATGATACAACAAACTGTATATATGCTTTTTCCTGTAATTCTACTATTTATCATTTGTTATTTACCAAAAAAAAGGGAAAATCTGTAAAATCAAGTAACTTATTTGAATGATTACCATTAAAAACTGTATAAAAACTTTAATTTTTTACAGTGTATCCTATGGTTGGTGTTTTCAGGTGTAGATAAGGGTTGTCTGTAGCCTCAGACTCAACTCATTTTGTCAGATTTAGTTAAAATAGCAGTCGAGCCTCCGTCGTGCTGATGGCTCTATATTACAGTAACACACTTACAGATTCAGACACACACATATAAACACACACTCTGTCCTCAGCTGACCAGTAACCAGTAATATATGTGTCTGTGTGTGTCCCATGGGTCCGGGTGAGGTGGGATGGGGTGTAGTAGGGGCCGTCACATCCTGTCCAGGGCGCCAAAACAAACACACCCATCACCGGGAGGTTACAGCCAGTCAGGAAAATGTGCAGTTTGACTGACGAGAGCAAACAGCCGGCCGACCCTGCGGCTTCGCGTCTCTCTGGGAGTCCCTGCTGTAGATTTCCTCTCTGTTTGGTGGAACTTTATCATCCTGCTCTGGGTGGAAATTCAGGTGGACCTCTGCCCGTAACTCATAATGTGGGAAACGTTAAATAAATGAACGCCGTCAGCGGGTCACAGAGGAGAAAAAAGATTTACAAAGTGTTTTAAAAAGGGGACTTTATCTGGACAGAAAGTGGTGAAGGCGGTCAGAAAGAACCGACAATGACTGTGTAAAATAAAAATAAAATACAAGAGATTTTATGGACCGCAAAGTTTTAGTGGCTGAAAAACAAAATTATTAAAAGGAGTAGAAAGATAGATAGATGGATGGATTTATATGATAGATATTTTACGTATATTTTGCTTATTATCTATATTTTTTAAAAAGGCATCTTATTTTTTTGAATTTCATTCATTTGGCTGTAAAATTATACTTTTTTTTACTGTATTTAAATCAGCAGAAATCAAATTATTTACCGATATTTGCTGTTATTGGAAAGAAAAAATACGTTAATTAAGATTTTTTTTTAAAAAAAACTCCCCCTGTTTGTCCGTACATAACTTTTTGAGTTATTTTGAACACAAACAAATAAATAAACAAACAAATCAACACCAGCCATCACATAACCTCCTTGGCGGAGATAATAAATCAGTGAATAACGACACCAGTCAGGCATAACATCATGACCACCTCCCTGATACTGTGTTGGTCCCCCTTATGTGGTCCAAGATGCTCTGAACCACTGGACCAGAGGACCTCTCAGGGGGTCCTATGGGGTCTGGAACCACTGGATCCTTTGGCTACTCTGGCTTGTCCAGTGGGGCCTCTGTCAATCCAACTGGTTCCACTGCATCCTGTTGATGCTTGATCAGAATGGGCTGTAGGAAGTCTGGAGGTCAAATCAACATGTTGGACCATTGTCATGTTCCTCCACATGTTCCTGATTGGTTGGTGTTGTTTCCATGTGGTGGGGTGCATTTTCATCCAGTGACATTTGGGATTTCCATCAGCATGAGGGAGTGTGTTTGTTGTGGGACCATGTTTATTTGGGTGTCTAAGTCTGATCAAGGTTTTCCATCAGAACACCACATAGAACCAATATGATCAGTTATTCACTTCACCTGTCAGTGGTCAGGATGTTGTGGCTAATTGGTGTAAATCCTTTAGTCTCCATTTTCTCCATTAATCCTCCAAACAAACAAGTAGCACACAAGTATTTCTGATGAGCCTCATGGCTAAAATCCTGACAATAAAAGATAGTTTCATGGTGTTTGTGACATTCGTTCATCACGGTCTCTATAAACCTGCAATTTCCACCTGTGGCCTCCAGACAAACTCACCGGCATCATCTCACGGTTCACCCAGCTTCACGTACTGACATGAAAAACAAGCATCCCATCGTACCAGGTGCAACAAAACTAACAAACCAGTGGGCTTTGGGAGACGCCAGTCAAACAAGTCATGCAGAATAGCACCTGTGTGGTCTCGTCCGTTCTGCTACTTTTGCTTCTGAGTCTCCAGCAACGCGAGGCTCGGGTGACGTTGGGACACGTTTACGAAAACCACCAACACAAAGCCGTGCGGAATTTGTTCTCACATGCACGGAGATAAAAACAACGATCCCCGGGTTTTGATTTGTTTTCTCAAATTGAAAGAGTGCCTGCATGTGGATCAGATAACCCTGAACAAGAAGGACGCAGATCAGAGCGTGATGGGAGTTAGCTGGGATCCTGATCTTGTCTTTCTGCAAAGAGAAGCATGTAATGCAAACACAAACACAGACGGAGCATGAAAAACAGGCAAAAACAGACCCTCAGAATCCCATGTATGTACCGGCACGTTTCATCTGTGGTGGCAGAGTGTGTTGCAGCAACCAAGATGACTTTGCAACAAGCCTGTGACGGCCAGAGATGCCCGCAAGGAAAGAATAATTACACTAATAAGTCTAAAGAGGAGCCTGTAATGTCAGGTTTGGCCCTGGGCTGATGTTCCACAGCCGTGATTGATGGATTCTACCTCAGCAACTCCGTGCGCTCGCCGCTGTAAATGTGATTCTCCTTTCTTGGACGTTGAAGTTCATTTCTGTTCTCCGTGCGCCGGGCTTAAACATTGTGACATTTAGCAGCCTGTTGGCATTTAGCAGCCCTCCGTGTGCTTCTGCTGAAAGAGATTAAAAGCTCAGATAGTTTCTGCTGAGCACGCAGAGGAACGTGTGCGAACCTGCGAGGAAGCAAATCCGTTTTTTTCCCCACGTCGGACGAAGCCAAGAAAGGCCTCTTCACTTGGAGATACCTCAAATTTGAATTACACACCTGTCGCGTTTCAGGCAGGTCAGTCTGACTCGACGTATCTGAGGAACTTTACATTTTTAACACAAGTAAAACGATAGTCACAGATGATGCTGGTTTTATAGGTCGAACCTGCAAAGCACATTTACTACATTTGAGTGCAGGCCATGAAAACTGCCTCCTGGAATTGTCTGCTTGTCTGAACTGTGTTTAAAAGCATTTTAAACGAAATAAAACTAAGTGAAAGAGTAATATTCTGACACAGGACACAAACCTCAGCCTCTTCAGTGAAAGTCCTGCGTCTTCACCCTCCTTTATTTATTTATTTAACCTTTATTTAACCAGATAAAGACCCATTGAGATCAAGACCTCTTTCACAAGGGGGACTTGGCCAAGAGAGGCAGCAGCAACCATCAAAGTAAACAATAACACAGACAACAATAACAACACACATTAAAATATTAAATGCAAGTAATAAGATACATGAAATACTGGAGTCATATTTACAGTAAAAATTTAAAAACACAGGCACTGTTCAAAGGATTTCCGTTGTCGATTCCTTAAAATAGAGCGGAAAGCCTCCAATGAAACAAATTTTGACAATTTCAGTTCAGATTGGAGGGCATTCCAAGCAGAGGGGGCAGAGTAACTGAAAGCTTTTTTACCCATTTCAGTTCGAACACGATGAACCGAGAGATGCAAAATGTCATAGGAACGTAGAGCATAACAGCTTCTAGTTCTCAAAAGAAGTTCCCTGCACAGTTTCTAGACTTGTGCATGTTTCATCCTGTTCATGGATCACCTGTAACGTATGCAATATGGCTGAAGCTATTTTAAAATCTTCATAGGGTTCTTCTCACCATTATGCTGTTGGCTTTATTAACATTTAACATACTTTACAAGGTCCTCCTCCTAAAAAGTCCAGTCTGCTTGGATGGGTCAGCTTGCTTGATGAAAGTGAGGCAGTGTTGGTACTGTGAGCCCAGATCTCTGCATATAGATAGCAGCAGTGTAAGCAAGTTGTTCATTCTTTGTTGAGGGATTGAACAATATGCAAATGTGTTACACAGTGATGCCGGTGAGTCACAGATGAAAGGACCGGACTTCAAACAAAGAGTTTCAGGCAAGTTAGGAGCTTTCTGTGCGAGAGAATAACTTTAAAATTGAAATAATAACACGGTTAATTTGAACACCAGACACTTGTGCTCAAAAAGAAAGGATTCATCCTCAATGAAGGACCTAGGATCCCTAATCTGTCTCTATACCTACCAGTGAGCAGTGATTCCTAACACGTCTCTGGGGGTCATCAGGTGGAAACTTCCCCTCAGTGGTGTTTCACCTAACTGCTAAATGCTAATGCTTGCTGCTAATTCAACCAGCAGTACCACATTCAACTGACCCAGGCCCGTTCAGGAGATGCTCCAGGTAGTGACCAGTGCCGATGCTACCATTTAGCTAACGGCTAAATGCTAATGCTAACTGCTAATTCAACCAGAAATGCCACATTCAGCTGACCCAGGCCCGTTTAAGAGATGCTCCAGGTCGTGACCAGTGTTGATGCTACCACTTAGCTAACTGCTAATGCTAACTGCTAATTCAACCAGCAATACCACATTCAACTGACCCAGGCCCGTTCAGGAGATGCTCCAGGTAGTGACCAGTGCCGATGCTACCATTTAGCTAACGGCTAAATGCTAATGCTAACTGCTAATTCAACCAGAAATGCCACATTCAGCTGACCCAGGCCCGTTTAAGAGATGCTCCAGGTAGTGACCAGTGTTGATGCCGGTCACCTGAGCTGTCCCTCAGTTAAGCTGCCATAGGTTTAGACTGCTGAGGGACTCACATGATGCACTGGGCTCCTCTCGTCTCCTCTCCTTTCTGTACTGTCATATATCACCATTACATATGACTAACCTATGTTTCCCCCCGAGGTTCTGTGTCCTGCTTGTTCTCTCCGTGGATGTCCCCGATCTGGAGCCCAACGTCCCTGATCTGGAGCTGATCGTCCCTGATCTGCAGCCGCTGGCCTCACCACCCCAACCTCTCCTACTATCCCTCCCTCCCTCCTCTTCCCCACTCCCAACCCAACCAGTCGAGGCAGATGGCCGCCCTCCCTGAGCCTGGTTCTGTCGGAGGTTTTTTTTCCCCCCTTCCCTACCATGGGGGGTTTTTGGTTCCTTCCCACCGTCGCTGACTGCTTGCTCATAGGGAATCCAAAAGCAACTTTGGATTGTTGGGTTTTCTGTTTTCTGTTTCCTGTTTTACTGTTTCCTGTTCTTTCTTACAATGTTAAGCGCTTTGTGACGACCTGTGTTGTAAATATGCGCTATATAAATAAAACTGAATTGAATTGAATTGATGCTACCACTTAGCTAACTGCTAATGCTAACTGCTAATTCAACCAGCAATACCACATTCAACTGACCCAGGCCCGTTTAGGAGATGCTCCAGGTCGTGACCAGTGCCGATGCTACCATTTAGCTAGCTGCTAAATGCTAATGCTAACTGCTAATTCAACCAGGACTGCCACGTTCAACTGACCCTGGCCAGTTTAGGAGATGCTCCAAATTACATAGTAATGTTTCCTCCACAGGGCCCAAGATCCTGTCCATATATTTCACACAACAAGGCTGAATATAGCGTTGATTAAAAACATTTGATTATATTGTGGCCCGCTGATGCTGCCTCCATGATGATATAAACTCTGCTTCTGTTTATGTGTTCTAGCCTCAGGTGATGTCTGGTCCTTTATTTCTCCTCCTGGCTGTGTTTTAGGTGAAGATCAACATGTTGTTCTCTGCATGAATCCCGTGTATGTTTGCCTGCATCCTCACATGCTCGTCGCTTCAAGATGTACTGCAATAGAGCTCGATAAATACAAAGAATAGATCTCTTTTCAGCGTGAAGCAAACTAAAACTACTTTCTGTCTGCCAGGAGGTAAACACCTCAAAGTAATGAGACGGAGACGAACTGAAGATCGGCCCGGCGTCCTTCCACACCTCGCTGTAAAAAAGAAGAAGGTTTTATGTGCTGAGAGCTGAGAGCACTTTAACTTTTTACTGCACCGCCTCGAGTCCCAGCCTGTGATGTGTCTGGGCAGAGTGTGTGTGTGTGTGTGTGTGTGATGCCAAGATGGGAGCCAGATACAGTTAAAAAAAACCCTGCCGTGTGTGTGTGTGTGTGTGTGTGTGTGTGTGTGTGTGTGTGTGTGTGTGATCCAGTACACTGTGTCCGAGCCGCCGCCGGTTAGCTCTCTGGTTTACACGTCACCAGGCTGTATGCTGCTGCTGCTGCTGACGTCTGCTGCTTCTATCCCAGTAAAATCATCCCATTCCCTGCTGCCTGACAGAATCACACACACCTTCTACGGCTTTTTATCGAGCTTATCTGATGTTTGCACCGAATGAAAGACATAAACCCAACACTCGAGTGTCATAGTGGACAGATTTCCCCAACTTAAGCCTGAAACGTGATATATGTGGACACTTTAGCATCACTACAACAGTTTGAAATGAACTTAACTAAAGAATGTCTGATAGAGGTTGTATGTGAAGTCTCAGGCCAATCGGAGCACGTACAGAGTAGTTATAGAGCACTTCCTGTTTCGTGGCGTGCTCGCAACTGAGACAGGAAATGGCCATGTGGCTGTCATCAGGGCCTGAGTTTTATCATGCATGTGAAATTTCAGGCCATTTGAAGCACGTACAGACCAGTTACACAGCACGTACTGTGTCTTTCATGGAAAACGCCAAAACGCCCAAACGCCCAAACGCCTAAACGCCGCAGCCCGCCACAGACACACCATCACACTTTTGCAGAACATTTTAATAAGTTTTTCTCAGAACTGCCAGTAGTATATGTGGGAAAAATTTCAGATCTGTGTGAGTTATCCTGTAGGACGAGTTTGCTCTTGAAAATGTGACATTTCTGGAAAATCAGCAAAAAAACTGCCAAAATGGCCAAATGGCCAAACGGCAAAACGTCGCGGCCCGCCACGGACACGCCCTCATACTTTTGTACAATATTTTAATAACCTTTTGCTCATCACCACCTGTAGTACATGCTGGCCAAATTTCAGATCTGTAGGATTTATTTCGTAAGACGAGTGTGCTCTAGAAAAGGTGAAAATTCTGACCGTAAATTCAAAATGGCCGACTTCCTGTTGCATTTTAAGGGTTGATTAGGCAATTTTGTTCGTCTTGGTGTCATACATATGTGTACCAAATTTCATAGCTGCATGTGAAACACCACTGCGAGTCTCATTCACTGTGTTATGCTTGTATACTTTTACTTCGGTAACATTTCAATTCAGGACTTTCACTTGTAATGAAGTATTATTTTTACAGTGTGGTATAAATACTCTAACCAAAGTAGTCTTCTTAGAAGACTTAGTAGACTTCTTCCACCAACTGTTGAATCCAAATCACAAGCTAGAAAAGCCCTCAGAGAGCTCAGACCTCCACCAAGCAGCTTCAGTCCACCCCCAACACAATCTCCCAGTTCACATATTTTGTATGGAACGTTACAGATACAAATGTAATTACATACAGTTCAAATGTCCTACCAACAATGCGGCCTTCACCCCATCTTACCTAATGAACAGGCGCGGCCTCTAGCGCGGCAGCTCCTAACAGCCTCCCAGCTTCTTAGACAACTGGAGATCAGAATGCCGGCCCAACCGTGCGTATGTCGCTCAGGAAGGAAAGAGAACTCCGTCACTGTCGCTGTCTGTCTCGTGGAGACCCAAAATGTCATGTGGTCAGAGGGGGTTACCCCAAAAACAAGAGTGCCCTCTGGTGGCTTTTAGAGTAAACCGCATTTAATTGTCCACCTGGTTACACTTACATTAAAAACATCCTGGATCCAGACGGTGATCCGGATCAGTCCCAACATGTCATCATTTGTTCCCTGTCCCATTTCACACATTTCCTGAAAATTTCATCCAAATCCATCCATGAGTTTTCAAGTTATTTTGCACACAAACAAACAAACAAACCAATGCCAGCCATCACATAACCTCTTTGACAATAATGAAGTGATGCCAGATCCAGTAGCTGTGCCATCTGCTTGTAACTGTGACCAAAATCAAATCACATGAAGCAAAACCATGTTTTGTCATCACCTGTGCAAACCATAGATTTTCTCTGCCTTCCCCCTTCAGGTAATTTACCTTCCACCCACTGAGGCTGATTTTGGACGCCTCCTGTGGGCGATGCCGTGTCCTTTACAAATCCTTACAAACCTGGACTGTAATCCAGGCAGTGAGCTCATCCGCTGTCCTCTGTGTCAGTGTAATTACAGCCTGAAACCCTCCATCAGGGTTTCGCCTCAGCCAGACTGTTTTGAGGAATCACAGGCGTCCCTCGAGCACACAAACGCTCCGTCGCCATGGAAGCGTTCAAGAACGTCCCAGTGCCGTTAGATTTAACATCCAAATATTACAGTTTTGTCATGTCCAAACTTTTACAGGATAATGATGAGAACACAACTCAGAGCCACGAAAGAAAATAAACATGTAATCAGTTTCTACTGGAGTGTAACGTCATTTAAAGCCTTAATAAACAGCAGCCAGTGTAGCCTATATGAGTAGACCTAAGACCTTACATAACAAGTCGACTTGGAGCTCATAGCCGTGCATTTCTAAAAATGTATAGCAATCAGCTTCATATAAAACCATGCAGCCAGTAAAAAACGCATTTAGATCTTGTGATGTTTCATTCTTGAGGCTGCTGTGAAGTTTTCTATTTCAGATTTAAGTTGTTTTTTCAGTTTGACAAATGTAAGTGTATCATTTACACCTTCAAGTATGTTCAAAATGAGCAAAAGAGAAGAAAAACAAACCCTAAGAAGACCTATAATTTCTTCTGGGTGTGCGTTCTTACTGCGTTTCTGCAGCCATGCATGAAGCAGCAGCAGGAGGAAGAGGAGGCTGACTAAAGGCAAAACACCTATCAAAGTGAAAAGGCCTCCTGTCTGTCGCCGTACGGTAGTAATCATTTTAAGAGCCGGTGTGACTTTATGGAGGAAGTGGTGGTTAAAAAAGTAGCTTTGATGTTTGTTACTGGGTTTGAATATTGCAAGTCCTCTGCTGCCCCCCTCCCTCCATCGCTCTCAGGAGTGAGTTTACTGCACTTCTTACATCCAGGTGAAAAGTTAGCGTGAGCAAAGACATAATAAACATGTTATGGCCCTCAATGCGAAGGTAAGTCTTCACTTAGTTTCTCATAGCCAGACCATTCCCTACAGCCATGGAGAATGGTCTGCTGCAGCTTAAATGCAAACGCTCTGGTTTGTTCTTTACAATATCAGTTTACAGCAAGTAAAGGGGTCTTGCAGCTGAGACACTGATGTTAATTATTAATTTTTGACAGGTCATCTCAAAGTCTACTCAATGTATTTCGATTAAATTTGGTAGAAAGGATGATCACAGACCATGTGAGTAACTCAAGTTGGCTATTTAGACTTAGATTCTTTGAATACAGATGGATTTACCAGCAGAGTCCTCACCAATTTCCAGTTCTTTGTTCTGTTATTGTCTTTCTTTTTGCCAGTTTTACAAATATAATCCAGTCTCCATCCAATCTGACATACCGTCCATCCATTATCTTCCATTTATCCGGGGCTGGGTTGAGGGGGCAGCAGTCTAAGCAGAGAGGCCCAGACTTCCCTCGCCCCAGACACCTCCTCCAGCTCTTCCGGTTGGACCCCGAGGCGTTCCCAGGCCAGCCAAGAGACAAGGCCCAGGTGTGCAGGCAGGTATGGAGGCAGGAGAGTATCAGCATGGCCTGATCTAAAAGAGAGCTCCATTGGCTGGCATGGAAAATTTTTCACCCAGGACATTCTGACATTTCACGGGAGGAAAAGCACAGGTGCAAATAATAACATGGGTTTTGGATGAATTCCATTGAGCTGCTGCCAAATATCTAAAGCAGCACAAACATTTAATTTCCCCTCTACTGTCAACATGCTTTTGGAGGACACTGTATCCCAGTATCACTGCCTGCATGATAGTGGAAAAAAACTGGCACTGCAATGTTTTGTTTATCTGCTACGTCCACCGAAGAGCCACAACATTAAAACCACTGACAGGTGAAGTGAATATCATTGATCATATTGGTACTATGTGGTGTTCTGATGGAAAACCTTGATCAGACTTAGACACCCAAATAAACATTGTCCCACAACAAACACACTCCCTCATGCTGATGGAAATCCCAAATGTCACTGGATGAAAATGCACCCCACCACATGGAAACAACACCAACCAATCAGGAACATGTGGAGGAACATGACAATGGTCCAACATGTTGATTTGACCTCCAGACTTCCTACAGCCCATTCTGATCAAGCATCAACAGGATGCAGTGGAACCAGTTGGATTGACAGAGGCCCCACTGGACAAGCCAGAGTAGCCAAAGGATCCAGTGGTTCCAGACCCCATAGGACACCCTGAGAGGTCCTCTGGTCCAATGGTTCAGAGCATTTAGGACCACATAAGGGGGACCAACACAGTGTTAGGCAGGTGGTCATGATGTTATGCCTGATTGGTGTATGTATATAATATACACTGTTCCAAATATGCTTCTTAAAAGTAGCTAAAACTGTGAAACATTTCAAAAGAACTTGATGAATTTTAGTTGACTTGCCTTACTTTACCTTTCATAACTTTAAAACAACTGTATTATGTCATAAATGTATGCAACGATAAACAGGACAGTGTGTTTCTTTGAGATATCTTAAAACCTTCAAAACTGGTCTGCATGCATATTTCAGGCTAAAGTTCATAGATTGGCATCAGGTCAATGAAGCCAATTATTTGAAATATCAGCACATCCAAGTCCGAGGCCATGATTCTCTGCGTTGCTTCCCCAAGCGAAGGAGTTTAAGTATCTCGGGATCTCTGGAAAAATGGAGCGTGAGATGGACAGGCGGCTTGGTACGGCGTCAGCAGTGATGCGGGCGTTGTATGGGACCGTCATGGTGAAGAGGGAGCTGAGCCACAAGGCGAAGCTCTCCATTTACCATCCATCTACGTTCCAACCCTCACCTGTGGTCATAAGCTCTGGGTAGCGACCGAAAGAACAATATCGCAGGTACAAGCAGCCGAAATGAGCTTCCTCCTCAGGGTGTCTGGGCTCAGCCTTAGAGATAGGAGGAGGAGCTCGGAGTAGAGCCGCTGTCTAAAGGAGCCAGTTGAGGTGGTTTGGACATCTGATCCAGATGCCTCCAGGGAGACTTCCTTTGGAGGTTTTCTGGGCACGTCCACCTGGGAGGAGACCCCAGGGTAGATCCTACTGGAGAGATTATGTATCTCATCTGGCCTGGGAACGCCTCGGGACCAACCAGGAAGAAATGGAAAGTGTTGCTGGGGGGGGAGGGATGTCTGGAATGACTTGCTTCATCTGCTGCCTCCACGACCCGACTCAGATAAGAGGAAGAAGATGGATGGATGGATGGATGATGGATGATGGATGAATGGATGGATGGATGGATGGATGGATGATGGATGATGGATGGATGGATGGATGGATGGATGGATGGATGGATGAATGGATGGATGGATGGATGGATGGATGGTTGATGGATGGATGGAATTTGAAATAGTTTGCATGGAGTTAAAAACCAAACAAATTCTTCACACTGAGTCAATTTCAGATATTTCTTGTAAATTGTTAATCTGCATTTTCTAAGTTCATCTGAGAGTTTTAATTGTGCAGCCGAGCGGTGAATGGACCATTCCCTGCAAGGACTGACTCAACTTTATTTTCTCCAAAGGGAAACTCGTATAAACTCATTAAAAACAAAGGTGCTTTTACTGTGTCTCTTTTTAAACACCTTTTAACACTCCAGCTGTACAGGTTTTCACTCGTATAGTACGTCATAATGTCTTTTCTAGTTGTATTTATAATGTTTTTGCTCTGCTGTCTCCATCGTCATCATCGTCCAGTCACCAGTGGCTCAAACACCCACTTAAGGCTATGAGTGATTTCTAATTTTGTCCGTTTCAGCTCATTTGGGGTTTTTCTTAAACGCTCAGAGTCTGGTTTTGTTTCTCTTCTACGACGTGGCGCAGATATGTGTGTGTGAAGTTAATATCTTCATACACGGGGCTTCACATGCTGGAGCAAACGGCCTGAGTGATTTCACAGTCTTTCTGGTCTGAACACCTTCAAACATGCAGAGCTGCAGATAATTTAGCAGCAAAAAGAAAAAAAAACACATAATTGCAGCTTTGCAGGTCTTTGAATCATCCCATATTAAATAAAGAGAGACAGCCGCCACGTGTACAGAGAGAGAGAGGGGAGGGGAGAGGGGAGAGGGGTGAGGTAAACAGGGAGAATGGTGTGAGAGGAGAGAGGGGGAATAAAAAGAAGAAAAAGTCGGCAAAGTGGAGATGGAAGGAGAGAATAAATGATGTGGGAGGAGGAGGAAGAGGAGGAGGAGAGAGTCTCACATTGTCTCGACACCTCCTCCCCTTTTTCCTCACCCCTCTCCTCCTCCTCCTCCTCTTCTCTCCATCTTCGGCTGGACTGTGGCTTCCAGGCAGAATGGAAAACGCCACGTTGCATCGCAGGTTTTCCCTCCCTCCCTCCGTCCTTCTCATCCAGCTGTTCTTCCCATCAGCTCTGGTCTGCACTGTGGGAACAGACAGAAGCAATCCACCGACCGCCGACCAGAACACAACAGAAAAAAAGCAGAGCGAGGAGCAACATGTGGGCCTCGACTGCTTCTGCCTGCCTGCCCGTCGGTGGACGGCAGGTGTTTGAAAAGTGCTCCGTGATTCTGGGCAGCGATGAGGCAAACGTTCCACAGGCTGGAGGTTTGCTGTGAACTCTCCAGAGGACTGAGTGTTCGCAGCTTTACAGGAACAGCTGCAGAGTGGGAACGTGGTCATGAGAACCATGTTGAAAATGTAAATAAAATCCTAATAAAAATACTGTTCAAAAACTGTGAAAGCCATTTAGAATAAGGGCAGATATCTGTAAAATAAACACACTTTTATCTGGTCTAAACACAGTTAAACAGTAGTTTTATTGTCCCGTTGTGAAAGATTTAATTTGTAAAACCAGTTTCCTGTGTTTTTTAGTCGATGTTATCTGTAATTTAACAAATCTGTTTAAAAAAATCTTAATATGAAACAACTTTTCTTTTAAACAACACTTAAATGAACTGCATTTTTGCTGATTTAAATACACAAAAATACAGATTTTTAATGTGAACATTACTTTTTAAGTTTATTTTTATAGCTTCCATGTAAATTAATGTTTTTTCTGTAATTATATTAACTATAGATATAGCTATAGACAGGTATAGATAGATAGATAGATAGATAGATAGATAGATAGATAGATAGATAGATAGATACATAGATAGATAGATAGATAGATAGATAGACAGATAGATAGCTGGATGGATGGATGGATGGATGGATGGATGGATGGATGGATGGATGGATTTCTATCTACATACATATATACAACAGTGTCATCTACATAGATAGATAGATAGATAGATAGATAGATAGATAGATAGATAGATAGATAGATAGATAGATAGATAGATAGATAGATAGATAGATAGATAGATAGATAGATGGATAGATAGATAGAACATCCATCCATCCATCATCTGTACACCGCTTAATCCTCTGTAGGGTATTTGGGGGGGGCTGGAGTCTATCCCAGCCGACTCGGGCGAAGACAGGGTACACCGTAGACAGGTCACCAGTCTATCACAAGTCTAGACAGAGACAGACAACCAAGCACACTCTCATTCACACCTACAGAACAATTTATAATAATCAATTAACCTCAGCATGTCTTTGGATTGTAAGAGGAAGCTGGAGAACCCGGTGAAAACCCACGCTGCACAGGGAGAACATGCAAACTCTACATAGAAAGATCCCAGGCGTCCTAACTGGGGATCTTCTAGCTGCGAGGTGACGGTGCTAACAACCAAACCACCGTGCATAGTCCCCACAGATAAAACAGTACTAAATGTCAACAGTAAGAAAGAGAAATCAACGGTTACCCTATCCCCCTCTAGTCTTCTGCCTCTGACCAGTGATGTAGGTATTACTGAGTCACTGGGTGTCATTAGTAAGCATGTAGATGTTCCATGAATTCACTCTGCTGAACCAACAGCTCCTCCCTAAACTCCTTCCCAGCTTCCTGCATCTGACCTCTGACCCAGAGTGGAAATATAGACGTGCAACAGACGCTGAGTCTGAAGAAGGCAGCAGTAGATAGTAGTAGAGAGACAGACGGTATTTTAGCCTGGCGTCCAATTGATTTTGTACTGTTTATATATTCTAGTCCATTTTCTCTGTCTTTTAACGTTCACTCTTCACCTCTATCCTCACTTTGCCGTTATAAAATTTGATTAATCGTTTATGTTTCCTCAGTTGTCAGTCCTGTTTGATTGAGTCTAATAGCTCATGGGGGGTTGGGGGGGTTGGTTTTATTAACACTGATGAAGTGTACACTAGCCTTCCACCGTTCTCTCCACCTTTGCCGATCTTGTCTCTCCGTTCTGTCGTTGTCTCGCCATCTTGTTTTTTGTCGCCCTTTCTTTTCTTGTGTGACCCCTCGGCGTCCATTGGGTGATCCTTGTCGTCCAGCGGTTGTCGGTGATTCTTGCAAGGCGCCCTGCCCACTTCCATTTGAGTTTACTGACCGTCTGTAGAACGTCTCTGACTTTGGTTTGATCCTGGATCCATTCTGTTTTTCGATCCGTTCATGGGCCTGTTCCATTGTTTGTGCACTACAACGGATACCAATAAAGCCAAATGGATGCACAGTGCTGTTTAAAAGTATTTGCCCCTGCAGAAACCTTTTTGCATATTTCTCACACTTAAATGTTCCAGATCAAAATATTAGACAAAGATAACCCACAAGCTACCAAATGAAGGTGGTCATTTGGTAGATTGGTAGCTGAGGGGGCAATTACTTTTCCCACATAGGGCAAGATGGACTGGACAGGATGTTTTCTTTGGATAAAATAAATCATAATTTCAAAGCTGCATTTTGTGTTTTCTTGGGTTACATGATCTGAAACGTTTAACTGTGACAAATATGCAAAAGTAGAAGGTTTCTATAGGGGGGCAAATACTTTTGTACGGCTCTGTATATACTTGTGCTGCTGCAATGTTTCCCTAATATAAGCTCTCAATACCTTAAATGATTGATCCATACATTCAAAACAGATTCTTTTAGTATGATATTACCAACAATAAATATGTGTTTTTGACATTTATGAAGCTTTTAATCATTTATAGATGTCAGAGAGTTTATTTTCTAAGTTTTATTTGATCACAATCGCATAATAATATGATTAGAGCACAAGGTGGGAGTTTTTCAAAGCAGTTACTGGATCTTTCAGTGCTACAACATGCTTTCTCTCAGTCCTGCACATCAACCAACCGACCGACCAGTGAAGAAACTACCAGAAAGTTTTCCCCAAACTTCACCCTGCAGCTTCAACTTCAGACGCCAACAGAGGCCGAGAGTGAACATGAAGCCCCGCCCACCAGGGGGGGAGGAGGAGGAGGAGGAGGAGGAAGGGGATCCAAACTGGGACGTCCCACTGGAAATGTCTACTGGGTTAAGTGGTGAGAGTGTTAGATCGTCCCGGCCCTGCACACAGCTGACTTCTCTCCTGGTGTCCCTGCTCTGCAAAGCTGAAGGTAAGAGGTCTCACTCTGCACTGCAAAACCCAGCTCTGGTCACTTGATGGGGATGTGAGGAAGAGTTGCGAGGCTTTATGTTTGACTTTTTTTGGGGCTGCCAGATCTGGTGATTTGAGGACATGAAGAGAGAGAGATTGTTTTTCTGCTATCATGCTATCTAACTACATTTTCAAGTGCATTTTGCTCAAATCGAACCTTCAAAAGCAGATTATTTCTCCTTAAATTTGTCATAAAATCAGGTAAAACCCACACATAATGAAAGCCTTCTCTTCCACACAGTTCACCTGCATAACATTCACCAACAGCTGCCTTTTTTCCTTTATTTCCCGTGTTGTTTACGACTTTAAAATACCCGACATCTGGTTTAAAAGCAGCTACTGTGGCTTCAGAACTCTGTGTACAGACCAGCCTGTCATTACCGCTAACAGCCGCACGGAAAAAAGAAAACACTCCCTGCAGGTAAACGATCTGCGATTGTGAGGATTCATTCCCTGTGGAGGTTATTGTGTGCCACATCGGCAATAAGAGGAGGAGGAGGAGGAGGAGGAGGAGGAAGAGGGGGAGTGGGGACTGTGGGTTAAGGCTTGGGGGAGGAGGGATGCCAACAGAAACACAGAAGTTTAAAAGTTAAACGGCGCTGTTGGTTTCAGCTCATCGTTTTTTTCCACTTTGAACAATTAAAGGTTCGTCAGACAGGAGTTCAGCTCGGTGTTCTTGCTGTTGCCTCTGGTGAGTTTAGAAAGTTGAGCTATCTGAGGAGAAAGGAAGGGGAGCGGAGGAGGACTGGCGGCGGATGAAATTCCAACAAAGGCTCACAGAGTATCGGGAGCACAAATATCCCTCTCTGTCTCCCTCCCTTCATCCCCCTCTCTCTCTCTCTGATTACTCCCGTGTAAAGGAATGCGGGTTGCCATGGCGACCGGTTACCAGCTGTTTCTGCGAGTTAGTGAAGATGCCTTGAAGCGTCTGGACTTTGGGTGTGCGTGTGATGTGCTCTAGATTTTAGAGAACGCGTGTTTCTCCAGACAATAGCACGGTTCTAGCTTTGTGCAGAGATTAGGGAAAGCCCTTTCCTGTTTCTTTCTGCCAGCTCCATAAAGAAATGTTTTTCACACTTTGCTGTGGAACAACTCGACTGGCCCGGCATCCGACGGCTCTTGGATGAACTCGATGTCAGCTGTGAGCCAGAACTTATCGCGCAGCAGGCGTTGAACCTCGCTAATGCTCTTGTGGCTGCAAATCCCCGCAGCCAGGCTCCGAAATCTGGTGAGGAATCTGAAACCAGAACGGTGGAGACTGTTAGAGCAGCACGCAGTTTTCAGCTATCAAAAATGCCTGTGACATCGGGACGCTGAGAGCTTTGTTTGGGGGGTTGCGAGAGTTAGAGGTGCTCCAAACCTGTCAGTGCTTAATCTTTGCACGAACTGTATGCATTCTATTTGGAAACTGTTTGGATATTTACTTGTGTTTTCAGGTAAAGCGGTTCTTTCTCTCTTTCTTCTTTGAAACTCTGCAAAACTCTGCAGTCTTTTTCCTCTTCCCCAACAACTCTGTCACGTCCATAAAAGACAAACGACTTGATTTCAAAAGAAGCCGTTGTCTTCCTCGTTCGTCACACCTGTCGAGGAGTTTTCTGAGCTGCGTTTGGGAAGACCGGAGCACAATGTGTCCGGGAATTAGTATGGGCGAAGACGAGACGGAGCGTCTCTGGGGCTTAATTGTTGAGGTGGCAGGTCTGGACCGAAGTGGGAGGAGGAGGAGGAGGAGGAAGAGGGGGCTGAGGATGCTGTGAAATACCAGGGCCAGCTTGGCAATCTCTAGAAAAGCACTAATCCCCCCCCCCCACCACCCCGACAGGAGGGAGGGTTTGTGCTGCTGTCTGGACTCGACGTGGAGGAAAAAAGGTGGAGGGTAGCGTCAGCGAGAAGGGCAGGAAGAAAGAAAGACTCGACATGAAGGGGAAATGACAGAAAGTAGTGAAAATGAAAGAATGAAAATGCAAAAGAAGAATAGAATAGTGAGATGAAAAGGAACAGACTGACTTCGGGTTTTCGTCTGGGTTGTTCAGGAACTATGCCACTGAAAAAGTAGACCTGACCGACCAACTCAAGCATTCAAACCATCTTCTTAATCAAGCAGCATCTCTTCTGTTGGCCTGTTTAGTTTTTATAACTCATGCAAACACCTTAGTTCTTCTTCTCTTAATTCCAAAAGAGAAATAGCGAGTTATTAGTGATTTAAAGGCAGGAAAAGCTGGTGCATTGTTGCATTTGTCTTTGCAGTTTTCCACTGCAAAGATCCGACTTTCAAACAAAGTGAAGAGGTGCTTTTCCTCATGGTGTACATGTCAACAGAAGGAGCTGGACGGGTCAGCGGAGATGACAAAAGCAATTGAAGCCACCGGAGGCTTCACATGTGCAAACAAAGATTTGGATTTGGGCAGCGGAGGTCTGATTAAAGCTGAGCAAGCATGAATAAGTGCATCGGTGATAGCAGCAATCTAAAAGAGCCAGGATGAAAGCGGAGTGCAGGTATCATTTTCTGCAGCAGTTCATGCAAATCCAAGCTAACGGCGACGAACAATGCAGGTCTGTTCAACGTGCATTTGGCTTTTATTCTCCGGAGACAGTCACCGCTGATATGAGGACATGTGGATGTTTTGTTTACCTCAGTCCAGAGTAGAGAGCTCGGAGAGGAGGCATGAAAAGGGACCAGCAGAGACGACAGAAACAGGCAGTTTTCACCCAAAGGAAATGGACGATGAAGTGAAAGGAGGGGGAAGGGAAGGAGGTCAGGTTACAGAGATCCTGACTTTCCTTCTCCTTTCCCCCTCCAGAGTTCTCCACCGTTCTTTCTCCTCTTGTTTGTGCTCTTTGTGCTCACCGCTACAGGTGACCGCTGCTCTTTGTCCAGGTAAAGGGAGTTCCCCTGCAGTCACCGGAGAGGACTTTCAGGTGTCCGATTGCCAGTTAGCTTGGAATGAAGCGAGGAAACAGCTGCTGCAGGGTGCCGGGATCGAACCTTTTAGCTGAGCAAACCTGAAAAATACTGGGAGAAGGCAAATCTTTGAAAAGTTAAACAGTTCTGTGACTGACTCAGATCATTAGTGTCATTTTATGCTTTTGCGCTTCATATTTTATCCACTGTAAGTGATGCTGTCAAAGCCTCATTTACATTCCTCGTGTTCTGTGCTGCAGGAATATCATCCAAATGCCGTTAAGACGACACGACAGAATTGCACATTTGCATTCTGGTGACATTTTCGTTGCTTGTTTTATCGACACTAATGAGTCTAAACATCAAACGTAACGTGATAAATGTCAATTTTCTCATTACAATGCCACAATTCTGGATATATTAGACAGTAAGTGAGCAGTTTCAACAAGTTGGGTGTGGAAGAAATGGGCTGATGTGAAGATCTGAGCAGTTTTCAAAAGGCACAAGTTCTTACGATGGGGTTGGAGCGTCTTTAAGACAAGGCAGCAGTGGTGAGAACCTGCTGAAGGACAAACCTCAGCCTGCAACAGGGTTTTGAGGGATGTTCAGGAAGCAAGTTAAAGGATCTGTTGCTACTATCAGATTAGATACCTCAAGGCACCTTAGACGCCTGGTAGGGTGAAGGTAGCGGCAGGTTGGATGCGAAGGTCCAACAGTGTGTTTTAGCTCATCAGTGTGATCATCTCCTGTCCTTGATGCTGGAAGTCTTTAGGTGTTTTGGGGGTTTAATGCCACATTTACGTCAGAGTTATTGTAATTACCAGCTTTCAACAGGTTAACAACGCTCAGAAAACTGTCTAAATTGTAATTATTATGGCGTCAAGACCAAGCAGCAACTTGAGGAGCTGAATAATGAAGCCATCACAGAGTGCAGTTCCTTGAGTGGCCACTTGAGGCTGGCTCCAAACAGGGTCAATCCCTATGGACCTCCATGTCCTTCAAAAAAACTGCAATATTTAACTGATCTGTATCAGCAAAAACCTAAACCTGATCCTTTGTTTATGTCCGCTGTTACACGTGTTGGAAATTTGAATGATGCACTTAAAATGTGCAGCAATATCAATCAATAATAGAATAACTGATAATACAAATACATTTTATTGGTCATGTGCACAATGTAGGCGGGAAAAGCAGCTCTTACATGTGCCCCTGGGATAAAGAAACAACATCTAAATGAGCCCAATTAGATTTAATAGATGTGTGCTGGCCGGAGGTCATTAAGCACCACAGAAGACTTCTTCATGGTGCCCCTCAACTAGCTAGACCCAGCATGCCAACATGGATCTGCCTGCCTACTTCTGGTTGCTACAAGATTAAGGCTTCACCGGCTCCTACGGCTAATCAGCAATACTTAGAGAGTATATTAACCAGAAAAATGGTATCAGGTCTCATTAGATACTAAATATTAAATGTCCCCTGTGATGTGAAGAGTGCATGAAGAGAATCTAAGGAGAGGCTGAGTTTCAGTGACAAACTTAATACTCAAAAAGAACAAAATGTAGGATCTATGTGAATGAATGAGCAAATGAGACAGCCATTTGTGTTATAATTACAGTTGGACTCTGATGGATTTAATGCCTTAAACATTATGAGCCATTATACAAATGTCTTATTTATTTAAACTGCCTCACAGTTTGTCACTGGTGCTTCGTCTTCAACAGCTTACATTTTAGGGGCTTAGCAATGCTTTACTGCCGCACTCAGATCTCCTGACAGGGTTTCTAAACACCTGCTCGACCTTCTGCACTGCACTCAGGTCCAAAAAAAAATCTGTCCAAATGGTGGAGCCATTCCCAGGATAGTCTTGTCGCTGGTCTCGTTCATCCGGATGAAGAATATTTTGCGTTTGGGGGAACTGAAGGCTTCAAATGGAACTCAAATAGCAACAGGTTTGGAAGAAGACATGAGTGTAACTTGAGCTGACAGTGAAGATGCAACACCTCGGGAAAAATCGCTGGGAGATCAACCTTTTCGTGAAGATACGGGTCCACCTAAAGTAATTCCACATTTGTATTTATGAAGGTAGCAGATTTGAATCAAATGCTGGATGCAAAGTTTAGGTTTTAAGAAAAACAAGCTGCTAAATTCTCATCCCTTACAGTTGAAACAGGGCATGATAAACCTCAGAGTTTGGCAGTGTGTCATTAACTACAGTATTTCTCCATTCAAATACTTGTGTACTTGTGTAATATCTGGTCACATTGGGCGGTGCAGAAGAAACAGACGACACTACATGGATATTTATTAGCACCAAACGTTCAGAGAACTTTTAGTACCAAAGACGAATGTCCAGGAACTTTCCAATTGACTTAAAGGCCTTTGTTATGAGTATTTCCACTGCAGTGTAAAGTCATTTTTGGATATATTAATACAAAACAGCCATAACAAAGTTTTAAGATGGACCTCTTCACTTTGTGTGAAACTGTCGCAGAGGTTCTCCTGTATCTCCATGGTCTTTAAGCACAACCAGAAACAAAAAATCAACTTGCTTGCAGGTGAAGTTTGCAAGTTTGCAAATGCAGATTATAGGAAATCTCTATAGAGCTCAGTGCAGACAGAGGAAATCACTGTTCATTTTCACTGAATATTCGCCTGTGCATGGTCCTTCGCATGCCAGCGCTGTTTGTCTGCACTGTTTGCTGGCAGACAGACTGCGACAGGTTGTTTATCCAGGCCTCCAACCCGCCCGTTATATCACCGAGGAGAAGAGGGAAGAATTCCTTTAAATCTGTTCCCCTTTTAAAGCCCTGCTGGAAAAAGAGACAGGGGCGGCATGAGCCAGAAAAAGAGCGATATTACAGTGACAGTGAGGGAGATATCTGTGTTAGCGGCCGCTCCAGTCCAGGTTGTTTTCCTCCATAGCGAGTTTACACTTGCTTACCTAACTAACCTCCCAAATTAAATACATTTGCGGGGAGAAAGGGCCCCTTTATGAGCCTGAAGTTTCCCTTTTAGCCTCGGCCCTGTTTGATTATGGGAGCAGCTTTCCAAATAAAATAATTTGTTTTGCTGTTACGTCAGTCCGTCAGGCCTCCTCCTTCCTGCCGAGCCGAGCCGAACGACCAAATAGGAATACGTTAAAGCAGACATACGATGGGAACAGCGTGTCCCTCCAAATCAAATACCGACGCCACACTTTTCGGGGATGAGACCAGTTTTTTTTCCCCCTCTCTCTCTGCAATCACACGCCACTTATCTCATGTGTCAGGGGCTCTTTTTTATGAAAGTCCCGTCAGCAGAACATCTTTTTTTTTTTTTTAGCTCAGCGTTTTCAAAGGTACAGAGAAGTTTCCTTGTGTGCGGGTTGTTTGGAGGCGTCACTGTCTGCGTCGCCTGCCAGGGTTTCTGTATTTTTCCATGTCCAAGCCTGCTTAGGACTTCTTAGCCTGACTTTTCTGGGCACTTCACGAACAGTAGATGCTATTGTAGAAGTCCTGCTTTCACATTGAATAAGGTACAGACAGATTTTTGACAGGTGGAAAAGAACAATGCAGTAATTTCTCTTCTACTACTGTATGACTCAAAGCAGGTCTAAGATGAGATTTATTGCCGAGACATCAAAGATCCATGAGGTTACTTTGCTCGTATGGGAACTTTCTGGACATTAATATCCGGTCACGACAAACAGATTTCATCTTTTTAATGTTTTGCATGAAGCTGCATTGGGCGGTGCAGAAGAAACAGACGACACTACACGGATATTTATTTAAACATCTAGAGAACTTTTAGTACTAAAGACGAATGTCCAGGAACTTTCCAAGTGACTTAAAGATCCTTTTAGGCCTTTGTTATGAGTATTTTCACTGAAGTGTAAAGTCATTTTTGGATATATCAATACAAAACAGCCATAGCAAAGTTTTAAGATGGACCTCTTCACTTTGTGTGAAACTGTCGCAGAGGTTCTCCTGTATCTCCATGGTCTTTAAGCACAACCAGAAACAAAAAATCAACTTGCTTGCAGGTGAAGTTTGCAAGTTTGCAAATGCAGATTATAGGAAATGATGAAGAACATGCTTGAGTGCCCAGGACACTGCATGATGTAAGTCTCTCTGTTGGGTTCCTGAACCTTTCTGAAGGACCACCTTCTCAAACTTCACTGAGACTCCGCTTCCTCCATTGAAAGCTACTACCTGTGTCTTCGACCGAACTCCACACACACCAAAGTCTAGTCTAGTTAGTGAATTGTAGGAACACTGTCAGATATTTGCAGGACTGATGTAGAAAATATGGTGGTTGTGGTTGGAGTTTTTTGAAGTCTATCACTGGAGGAGGATCTGCTATCCGATGGTGTGATTTGCTCCCAGGAAAGAATGTTACAGCTCGTACAAGCAAATTAAACCAAACACAAACACATCAGTCATTCCTAACAGGCCCCGCTGCGTGCATTTGAAGCTGACGGCGGACAAACGTGCACCTACATGCCAGCAGTTGTGAACATGACAGATTTCTCTTGTTTCGCCTGAGAGTTTGTCAGACAACACACATCGCTTTACCCTTTTCACCGCATGTGTCCAAACATGTTGCCCTATTCAGGCGCTTCGCGTTCCCCCACCCCCAAAATGTCAAGTTCAGTCTCCCTCGCGGCGAAGTTTTTAAGAGCATTCATCCTCCGTTCCTCCACGTCTGACTCGATAATACCTAAAGATTCGATGCTGCGTGACAAGATGGGATCGTTAAGTTTTACTCCCTCTGTTGTTGGTTTAAACTTGCTGCCCTCTTCGGCGAGCTGCAGGAATTCAGAGTATGCGCCGCTCTGTTTTGTAAATCGTATTATCCCCCGCGGATCTCGTGCGGCGTTCAGTGTGTTGTCGCTGTTATTTCCCTCGATGCAGATAAAAAAAACTTAGATACAGACGCTTGTTTTGACGCAAGTTCCAGTTTTATTTGACATCGAGAAGAAATAACAGCACGGGCTTTGAACTTCACAGCTGGCCTACCCGGACACTTGAACTTACCCACATATAGCTGCCATACGGTTCTTTGATGCTGATAAGATTTAGTTCTGGATGTCTGGAACGGAACAGCTGATTTGACGGAGGTTAAGAGGGAGATAACCAACGGAGACCGAGAGCGGAAGACCAAGCAATGCTACGCTCCATTACCAAACAAAGCAGCCCTTATTTAATGCTTGAGACATGTAGGAGAAAAGAGAAGCTGGGAGAGAGATGGTGTCACATCAAGCTCCCAACAAAGGCTTCTCAGACGGTCGGCTGTGGAGGGGACACAGATAAACCTCTCGTGGATCGCCTCTTCTCACAGCAGATACATCTCACAGGAAATTTGGACATTTTTTTACACGAGAAAGTTGATGTTTTCCAGCTGATTCTATAAAAAAGAGCTTATTGTGGCGCGTGGACTCTACAGAAAGTAGAAATAGGAAGGCAATAAACTGTTTATCATCAGGGAAACACGAAAGTTTGTGCCAAATAGAATTTCGAAAACTAAAAAGTGGAAGAAAGTGTCTTCGAAACTGAGTAATCTATCAGTTTGTTTAACATTATAGGCCAATATAAGCTAACAGAACAGCTGATACTGGTTAGTAAGAACAGTTATGTAGTTTGGAAAGATTTTGAAGGTTGTAGTTAACAGACTTACTGAGTCGCTCTGTTGTGTGTTTCTCAGTCAAAGCGTGTCATAGCTTTTATTCTAACAAACATCAAGGTGCAGACAAGTGGGGGTTCCAGTGCAAGTCTGTTAAACTTTACTTGTTTTGAAGCTTGTTTGAAGAAGCGAATTTAAGACTGTTAGGTTCCACTGATGCTCTAATATCGAGTCCAGCACAACGTAGCCTCTATTTCTACACTAAACCCAGAGAAACACCATGTTTTGTACGTACATTCTGTAATTTTGTGCTCAACATGGAGCATGCAGCACGCAGAAAATCACATAACACAAGCTTGTAGGCTTTTGTTCCCATCACCTCGTATCACTGTCATCCAAACAGCCCCAGTGGGGAGCCGAGTCCTGCTTTGCATATTAAAATCCCCTAAATCACACACCAGGCTCGTATAATTACATATCTGTCATGGTTTTACGAATGTAAATATGTATTCAGCAAAGCTGCAGGGAAGGTAGTTTTTCCGAGCAGAGGCTTGTTGGAAATGTGAGCTGTGAAAATATGTTGCCTCAGGTTGTGGAAAAGCGAACATAGAGACAGGAGCTGTTTACACGCCTGTTTCCAGCCCAGCAGCAGAACGATGCGCTGACCCAGACCGGTGCAGCTCTGAAGCTAATTTACCGCGTTCAGCCGCTGCGTTTGCTCTGATTTCAGCTCCAGAGTGAGAAAAATGCCTTTCGCTGAGTGAAACCGTTTTCCCGTTGAGTCTTTTAAACAAAACCACAAACAGCTACAGACAATCTGAACACAAAGCGCCTGCAGACGAAAGCAGACGACACCGGAGGGCTTCCTTTAGCCTGTGTGTCTCGTGTCCGGATGATTTTGTTGTCCTGAGAGCTGTGAGAGGACTGAAGATGTTTGCTTTTAGATTTTAGAATCATGATCCTCATTCTTGGTGTTGCATTTCTATGAAAAGAGAAGAAACAAAAATGGGTTCAAAATTAAAACTGGCCTCAGTTAGAGTCGATTCAGGCTGACAGAAAAAGAAGGTTTGTCATGTAAGTCAGGAAATCTGTGTTTTCTTTTAGGTAAAAATAATAGATAAAGACACGTCCATGTCATCACGAATACAGTAATTGTTTCTGCGCTGATTTTTAACTTGAATTCGTTCAACGTCTGCTCCAGAAACCATTAAAATGTGTTGCTCAGATTAAATCTCGCTGCATCACTGACGTCGTTTCTGAAACTCGTGTCGACACGTGAACTACAGCGGGCCCATTTTGATGTTTCAGAAGTTGATAAGTGGAACCTAGAAGCTGCTTTTATTAATGAATCAGTAATTCACATATATCTGGAACCTTGTATTTGATGCTCAAGCTGACTCCATTGATCATGTAGGTGATTCACAAGGAACCATCTGCTTGTTCAACCTTTATTTCTGTACCTGTTTAAGGGTAAATAACACCAACAAATTAAGGCTGTGTTTAATTCTCAAGGGAAAATATTACTAATGTCACATAAAGTATACAGAATACTGGATAATATTAGTGTTAATATTTGCTTTTTGTTCCTTTATTCCATCTTTTGTTCCCTTAAATATCTAAAGAAAGACTTCTGTCCTCTTTATTCTGCCCACAGGCGGAAAGATAATCTGGGTAAACAGTGATGACTGGTTCTGCTTAATAACCTACATTTGTGTGAGCGTATTAAAGAAGAATCGTCTTTGTCTTTTTGTCTCGACAGACTTTGAAGATGAGGGTGTGGATCGTCTTCCTCCTGTGCCTGGCTGGCCACGCCATGGCTGCTCCTGTAAGTCCGTCTATGTGTGGTCAGCTTTGTCTTTTAGCGAGCTTGTTCCTCTCTTTGTTCCCTTCTCCTTTCCTGTGCCTGGTAGTTTCTGCATGCAGGATGGTTGTGTCCAGACGTCCTGTGTATTTCTGCTCGTTGGTGTGTGTGTGTTCATGCGTGAAGAGGAAAAGTTTGTTTTTCTAAAGCCAAGAGCTCCCATGAGTGCAACTGTAGCTGTGTGCGATCTGTGCTATTGTGTGAGTGAGACCAAGTGTTTGTCTGTGAGCAGCCGGCTAAGCGTCACGTTGGGTTCTTTTCAGACCGAGGAGGAGCCCATCGTGGAAGAGGAGGCCGTCGTGGAAGAGGACGCCATCGTGGAGGAGGAGCCAGTAACCGAGGAGCCAGTTGTTGAGGTCAGTCCAGATGTTCACCCACTTCCAAAGCTCTTCATGTGTTTTAAACCGAGCCACAACAAGTTTCCCTCCGAGGCTCATTTAGCAGCTGATCTGAAGATTTCCCTCATTCAATCTGAATCAGCAGAGGTTTCCACAGCGGGCACAGGGATGTGATTTTATCTTCTTGTCCAAGTTATTTATATCTTTGATCAGCCTCAGTCACCAACCAAGGAACAGCAAACACAAATCCCAACACTGTAAAAAATGCCCCTCCCAAAACAAGATAAATAAACTTACTTCAAGACACTTTTACTTTGAAATAAGTGAAAAAATCTGCCAATAGAACAAGTGAACATTTGCTTGGTCAGATTTCTTGAAATAAGACATGATATTTAGAATATTGAGGTCTTAAAATCAGCAGGGAAAACTTATTTGAAGCTATATTTTAGCAGCATTGTCAAGCTGAGGTGTCTTAGAATAAACCAAACATAATAAAGAATTAAATAGATTTTAGCTTTAATAAGTTTAACGTCAGCTTCTTAATTTGAGATGTGTTCAACTTATTTTAGTTGTATTATCGTGGCTCTTCTCTAGATTTAAGACCATCTTGTACTTGAAATCAGATCACACAGATTAACTGAAGCATTCTGAGATATAATGTCTTCTCACAGTTGGCTAGAAATCCTAATATTTAGTGGTGTTTGACAGCATTTGAAGGTGTTGTGTTTTAGGTGAAGCCAGCTACGCCCAAAAGGAGGTGTTTTAACTCAAAAGCAGACATTTGCTTTGTTTTTTTTAAACACATTTTCCACATGCAGCTGTTTTCTGATATGAATTGGTGATTTTCCAATAAAATGCATTTACTTTATTTCTTAAATCCAGATTATTTATCTGATACAAACAACAGCTCAGCTTGAAACATGTATGAAATGAAATGAACCTTGTTTCTGGTAAAATACAACTAAAACAAGATCATTTCAAGATTGTTTGACTTAACAAGATATTTAAGATGCGTTGTCTTAAAACACGTCCCTCCATCTGCTGAAATGTTACCTGTAAAGTGAATTTATCTTAAATCAAGTGGGTTGAGACATTTGGACTAAAAATAAGACGAATAAACTTGGTGAGATGTTGAGTTTTTGCAGTGAAATGTCACTGGATGAAAATGCACCCCACCACATGGAAACAACATCAACCAATCAGGAACATGTGGAGGAACATGACAATGGTCCAACATGTTGATGTGACCTCCAGACTTCCTACAGCCCATTCTGATCAAGCATCAACAGGATGCAGTGGAACCAGTTGGATTGACAGAGGCCCCACTGCACAAGACAGAGTAGCCAAAGGATGCAGTGGTTCCAGACCCCATAGGACCCCCTGAGAGGTCCTCTGGTCCAATGGTTCAGAGCATTTTGGACCACAGGAACAGGGATTGTTCCAAATATGCTTCTTAAAAGTAGCTAAAACAGTGAAACATTTAATGGTAGCATAAAATGGAAACACAAGTAAAGCATCTCAAGTTGTACTTCAGCGCAGTACTTGAGTAAATTTACAGAACTACTTTAAGTCAGATGATCAGACTTAGCTAAGACAGTAGGTGATTGACTTTTCTGTGTCTTGATGGCTGACTGCAAACATTTCAGGTTCATTTCTGGTTTTAGATGAAGTGGTTTAGATGATCTAGATAATATCCTGGCTTGTTTCCAACCTGTCGGATCACGTCTGCTCTTGCTTTCTGTCCTGTCAGACCTCAGGTTTAGAATCATCCTTCACACTCTGCAAAGTTTATGTCGTCCCGGTTGCTTCAGGAAACTCAACCCAAATACTTTCTGCTCTCATGTGAGTTCGATTTGGCGTCTGCAGCGTGTTTTCTGAGCCGTGCAGCTGCTGGGAGAGACGATGTGATGTTTGATGGAGGCTCAGAGCTTTGGGAGCTGCAGCCAAAGAAGCTCGCTGGTATTTTCTCACGTGATTGTGCAGCGGCGCTTTTCCGTGTGAACACCGACAGCTGAAACAGCTTTAAGCAGCCTATGGAGGAATCAGACCAACAACTAGAATCTTCAAGATGTGAATATGTGTCTTTTTCTGTCAACAAAGGCGTCTATAAACAATCCCAAAGATCCAGGTCCCATCAGGGTTAAAGAACCCCTACCTGCTCTGATATGTTGTAGTTTTTTGTGCAACTTAAGACGCAAAAAGTCTTGTTTGAAACAGCGTTTGAAGTCCACACTTTCCTTCCATCAACATGTGAAACATTTGCAGCTCGTTCGGCCTCAAAAAATGAGCCGCTTCTTCATCGTCCAATATATTTCCCAAATTGAGCCACTTCTGCTGCAGCTACATCAGAGATCTGTAGTTACGGTACAACACCAGCCTTTTTGGGAGTGTCATAGTTGTGTTTGGACTCGTTACCTTTAGTTGTTAGTTAATCTGAGGCAGGATTTCTGTTTAGCAGCTGCCTTAGAAGTCAGATCGATTCACCTAATTCATTTCAAATCTACACCGATCAGACATAACATCCTGACCACCTGCCTAATATTGTGTTGGTCCCCCTTATGTGGTCCTAAATGCTCTGAACCATTGGACCAGAGGACCTCTCAGGGGGTCCTATGGGGTCTGGAACCACTGGATCCTTTGGGTGCTCTGGCTTGTCCAGTGGGGCCTCTGTCAATCCAACTGGTTCCACTGCATCCTGTTGATGCTTGATCAGAATGGGCTGTAGGAAGTCTGGAGGTCACATCAACATGTTGGACCATTGTCATGTTCCTCCACATGTTCCTGATTGGTTGGTGTTGTTTCCATGTGGTGGGGGGCATTTTCATCCAGGGACATTTGGGATTGCGGGAGTGTGCTTGTTGTGGGACCATGTTTATCTGGGTGTCTAAGTCTGATCAAGGTTTTCCATCAGAACACCACATAGTACCAATATGATCAATGTTATTCACTTCACCTGTCAGTGGTCAGGATGTTGTAGCTGACTGGTGTATCTTCCTTATGAGGCTTTTGACTAAATATTTCCAACAGCCGGAGATGGAAAACATTAATTCCTTCCAGCTCCTTCCATGTTTCTACCTTATTAGGAGAAAAGTCACCTCACCGACAACATTTCCTTTCTAACTGTCCTCCTTAACTAAACAGCACTGAAACACCGCTGCAGCAGAGGTTTGAGCCTTCATGTGAGCGTTTTATCGTTTCCTGCTCCAGAGGTCCAGCGGGACCAAAGATCCCACAGCTGTTAATTTTAGCCGGTCAGGAAGCCATTACGTTTTTCATAGCTTCACCACATGTGGACCCAGCTGCTTGTTATTGTTGGATATTATGGTCGAGCTGCTCCCAGACTCTGTTTGGCCTTCAGGGAGGAACCTTCTTTAGTGGTGACGTTTCGAGTTTTTTTTTCAACCAGAGACATTTAAGCGGTTTGGTTTAAGTGGACGTCAAGCAGAAATAGACCCGGGGACCGAAAATCATCAGCCACGCCGACGAACGCTTCATCACGTGGAAGAAGCTGATTCTCGCTCTGATTGCTCTCTAATGTGTCCTGCAGAGCTTTAGCTGCTCACAGTCTGACCTCTGACCTCCCATGTTCCCCAGGAGCTCGAGGTGGGGGCCAACCCAGTGCAGATTGAAGTCGGAGATTTTGACGAGGCCATCGAGGTTGTTGAAGACGTCCCTGCTGAGAGTAAGTCCACCAGACACGCAGCTTGTTTTCGTAAGGCAGTGCACTGATTTACATTAGCTCTCTTGACCATCACATCCCTGATCTCCAGCTCTCACCCTAACCAGCAACCAAACTACAAGTCAGTCGTGTCAGTTTCAAGTTTGTGCATCAGTTTAAGTATTACCTTGTTTGTTCAAGGAGCCTCATGGACAAAATGCATCCCTTAGGCCCTTAGCTTAGCCAGATGCGTAACTCCAACCCTTAAGCTAAACCGAATTCCGACCTGAAGCCTCAAATCAAGTCCGTTTCGAACGAACAAGTACCGCTTAGCATCCTGGGTGAATGTGGATGTCATAAAGTCACTGATGCCCATTTTCAGACAACAAATCATACAGATAGGTCGGAATTCGTCAGTGTGCTAAGGAGGAACATGGAGTTGAGGATTGTTGCAGATGAGAGAATCTTGCTTTGACATGTAAAAGGGTCCATTTTAATCCAAGCCACCATCTTTTCCTAACCAAGTAGTTGGAGCGACCAAACAAACAGTCCTACCAGAGATGAAAACTTTGCTATCTTGTGTATTGTGTCTGCACTTCATCATGTCCTTTATTTAACCAGGTAAAAACTCATTGAGATTTAAAACCTCCTTTTCAAGAGTGGCCTGGCCAAGACGGCAGCATAAAACAGATTACAACAAAGTCACAAAACACAACTAAAGAACAGTCACAGCACGGTCACTTCCAACCTCCTTGGACTCTGCAGGTCTTCGTGAGGGTGAACATTGAAAAATGACAGTAACAGGTACCCAGTGCATCTAAGATCGAGGCCATGTAGTCGCGACCAAACACCACCATATTTAATGAGTTGGGAGGGAGACTGTGTCACTTAAATAGCAATTTAACCCCTTAACGCCAGTTGTCGCAAATTTGCAACGTACCACTGCAGCTGCGATAGCGTATGCATTCCCCCAATGCTGGTTTGTGCGTATTCAATACATACCTAGGAACCTTTTGCAAGCACTGGTTTCTCTTAGGACCAATTTGAACGGCATTTGCGGCATCAATAAAACATTTTTTTTACCATTAATGCCTGTTGCATTACACCTTTATATCTACTATATGTGCTATAGACAAATGAACAATCTCCACTTAATTGAACATCAACTTGAAATCAAAAACACTTACAATTATTGTTTTTATATAATTGTAAATAAATTCAGGTGTCAAGGGGCTATATTTGTGAAAATGGGCCAGAGATGTCCTCATAATACAGAGATGTCCTCACTATGATGGTTAAACTTAAATCTGAAAAACAGTCGCAGTGAAAGCACAAAGCAAAACTAATGATTAAATGGAAATCAGTCAGAAAATCTTACAATGTGTTTAAAAACACAATAAAAGACCAAACTCAGTGTCGAATTTGGAACTTCCTGTTTAGATATGGGACGATATGAAGATGTGAACACAGTGGGTTTATAATCTGTAGTCAAGTTAAAGTTAAAACCACTCAAATTGGTCAAAATATGAGTAAAAATTCCTAGAAATGTGTCTTTTACGTTACATCACCATACAGATATGTACAGACAGACACATTCTGACCTCCAGCTTCCATAAATCCTCTACTTGGATGAAGTTTCGGTGTTGTCTCGCACGCTGACGTCCTCTGATACACACCATGACAGCGTTTAATTTAGCTCTCTCCGTCCCGCAGCTACGGAGGTATCCGGGTTTAGCGAAGCCTCAAACTGGCAAATCAAGCAGCCATAATGACAGACTGCCTCGTTGTGCGAGGAGACAGCTGTAATTACATGTTCCACCCTGCTGTACGAGGCGACCACAGACAACACCGGCGGCAGGGGAACGATCCAAACATACAGACTGTACATTGTGTTCTGCCTGAACAGTGAAAAGAAATGTACTTGGCTGCGTAACTCCGCTCAAAAGTGTTAAAACTACAAGAGAAACGTATTTTATTATATTTAATTCAGTAAAGCTTTAAAAGTAACCTAAACCCAGCCAAGTGGAATGAATGGAAAAGCAGAAAATGGAAAGAACAATCAAATAACGGCCCCAAAAAACAAATAATAATTCATAAATCAAATGTAGTTTCAGGTATAATACAGAGTTTATCGAGGCATGTAACCCTGTTTATTCATCTTCAAAGAAACAATTGAGTGTTAAAAAGATGAAAATCATCTATTGGATACAAATTTTTCTCTAGAAGTGGCCACCTTTTGCTATTAGATTTTTAAAAATGCATAGAAAACTGAAGTAACAGCTTGATTTTTGCCATCACAAATGCGTTTAAAGCACTATAAAATGGTTGATTTATTAATGTACCTAACACATGCCAGTGTTTTCAGCTTTAATATTTCCATGATTCAACAGGAGCTGAATTCACACTCTTTGACGACAGTTTTCCTGCTCATGTAGTCATTTCCTCATTTTCTTATTAATCCCTTCATGCATAAATGATTTCACTTGAGTTTTCTCCTGGCAGCAGCTGCGCTAAAGGCCTGGAACCAGACGGTGTTTGCGTCTGGACTGAGGAGCCTTTCACTGTGAAGCAGACACAGCAGCTCAGCCTCTCTGTCGGTATTGTTTCCCCGCAGATCCCTGCCTGAACCACCACTGCAAGAAGGGGAAAGTGTGCGAGGTCGATGAGAGCAACACCCCCATGTGTGTGTGCCAGGACCCCTCCACCTGCCCCATCGCCGAGGGAGAGTTCGAGCATGTGAGTCCTAGGTCTCCAGTACAAACACACCTCAAACATGCAAATAATCATCTCATACCTGAGCTGCCCTGAACCCCAACCCACCAGTCTGAGCGTTGTTTTCTCCCTCCCAGGTCTGCGGCACTGACAACAAGACCTACGACACCTCTTGCCACTTCTTTGCCACCAAGTGCACCCTGGAGGGAACCAAGAAGGGCCACAAGCTGCACCTCGACTACATCGGATCTTGCAAATGTGAGTTCTAACGCACACTTTATGATTTGAGACGATACATTATCATACAGTACATTGTGATACAACGTGATGTGATATGATACAATACGACACGTTATGATGCAATATAATACATTATGACTCATTTTTTATGCATTATGATACATTATGAAAAAATAGGATACAATATGATACATTATGATACATTATTATACATTTTATACACTATGATACAATATAATACATTATTATACATTTTTTATACATTATGATACAATATGATACATTATTATACATTTTTTATACATTATGATACAATATGATACATTATGATACATTATTATACATTTTTTATACATTATGATACAATATGATACATTATGATACATTATTTTACATTTTATACAATATGATACAATATGATACATTATAATAAAATATGATACATTGTAATTATGGATGCACTACAATATCAGTGTCCGATAATTATCAGTTAATTTCTGCAATTATGACGTCATTCCGATAATAAAAAAAAATCAGCCGATAAAATGAGCCGATAATAATAAAGACTGTGAATCTTGGTTTTTGCCGTTGGTCTGTGTGTTGTGGTTTGTGCTCATGCCTGGCTCCTCAACCCCTCCCCTCCCCAGCGGTACTGTCGCACGTGTGTGATGTCATCAGACTGCGCGGGCAGAGAAAAACAAGCAGCATGGCGTGGCACTGACCAGTGTGGACTTTCTTTACCGTGTCTGAAGAAGACATATTCAAATAGTCGTGTGCTCCGCCGAATGCCACCGAGTGTTGCCAAGCATTGCCGAGTGTTGCTGAGCGTATCTGAGTGCTGCCGAGGCTCTAGAACGCCGCGGTTGTTGTAGTAACGGATCTGCCAACTCCGGTGTCACCCCCTCCCCCCCGGCACAAACTCAATCGGTTGGCATTATCGGTTATCGGCTGCAAGAAGTATAAAATTATCGATTATCGGTATCGGTTGAAATTGGCATTATCGTGCATCCCTAGTTATGACACAATATGATACATTTTTTATACATTATGATACAATTTGATAAAATATGATACATTATTATATAATATGATACATTATGGTGCATTTTTTATGCAATATGATACATTTTTTTATACATTATGATATGTTATGATCCATTGTAATAGAATATGGAACGATACACTGTGTTATGTTAAAGTGTGCTACAATATATTATAATATTATACATTAAGATGTATTCAGTACATTCTGAGTTTTCCAACCATCCAACTATCCATGAAAACACTACCAGATCTGTTAACGCTCTGTTTCTGAGTCCACTCTCCTGACTCAGTGCTATACTATTCTAGATGCTCAGTAAATGACTAACTTACAGCCGAGCTCTGTGAGGCTCTGAGTCCAGCTGAGAGTCTCACGTGAGTCGTCACTGGTACTGAATTAGTTTCCCTTTCTCTAAAAGCCTTACAGGAGAGTTTGACAGGACGTGTTGTGTGTTATTTGAGGGGATTAAACCACTGGTTTTGTCCTAGCTGTGATGAGCGTCTCTATTAGGAGCTAAACTGGACGTTACTCCGACTGTGCTGAGTCACTGAGTAAAGCTGCCTCCACCCTGGTCACACCCGAGTCACAGAAGCCAGATGTTAATGTCAGCTGCAGATGTCAAATATAAAAACACAAATCTGATTATTCAAAAGGTCGCTGTCTGTGTTTAAACCTGCTTGGAGCGTTTAAACTGTGCGAGTAAGTTAAAAAGCACTGGAGCATGAAGGAGCACAATCCAGCATTTCATGAGTAATTAAACTATAAAGGACTCCAGATAATTTGTTTGTCAGATCAAAGCAGCACTGTGGTTTTTTAAAACTAAAATCCAGAGAGGGAATTAAAGTGAGCATAGAAAAGAAACGCAATGGAAAGTCAAGAAGTCCCTTCCCTGCTAAACTAATCCGACCACTTAGCTGGAATCTTATCTCCTCGGCTTCAGTCATAGTTTATGAATGTGGGTGTTTTTTTATTTTGGCATCGTGCGGTTTCTGTTTCTTTATCTCTATTTTTGCTCGCTATTGAGGGATTTAACGTAGCTAAAGTTTGCCTCCCGCTCGGCTCCTTCGCGTCTCCTTGATAAGTCGAGCTCAGGTTCAGCAGCACGTCTGTCTCCTGGTGCGCCGTTGGTCCGATGGGCGGGTCGGGCTGTCGAGCCTGAAGGTTTGCAGCTCCGTCCGGACACGCAGGCTGCATTTCTTTCACTGTTCAAACGGAAAACACACACACACACACACACACACATGAACGCATACAGTGTGAGGAGATGAGTCAGGGCTGAAGGGCTCAAATGGAGATCAGTGCTCCTGAATCAAACAGGATTTAACTTGTGACTTTTTGGATATCTGAGACAGAATGAACTTGAATATGTGACCCTAAAAGGTTCATTAATTAAATGCACGGCTGCATAAAATTAAAACAATTCTATTTTTCCGGTTTAGATTAACCAAACATTCTCTTGGACTGGTTTAATAAAGCTGGTAACTGCATCAACTTATCAATGTGTAAGATTCAAACTCACATTTCTGCTCTAGTTGACTTAAAAGTTAAATTCAAGTTGAGTTTTCTTCATTTAATCCACTTGATAACTTCATTTTTCTTCCCCTCCCTCGTCTGAACGTGCCTGGACGATCTCAGATGGTTAAAACCGGCAATTAAAACCACATTTGACTGCAGAGGGAAAGATAATTCCCCGGGCTGCGTTTACTTTTTGGTTACACATAATCTCACTGGGAGTTGCCAGAACTCAAACATCTCTCTCTGAAGGGATGGAGGAGATTTTAAAGCTTCTAATCTGCCTTTGTTTTAACCAGATTTATGACTGGATCTGCACGAGTCCTGTGTAAAGCTGGGTTTGAACTCGCCGTATGCCAACACACCACACATGAGATGGTTCAGTAAAGACATAAGATGAAGTGCAGTAACTGATTTAAACGAATTAAAACCTCACTGTCATGCTAGTAACTTTAAAATACTCACTCAGCTCTACTGGCTGATTGAAGGCAGTTAGTTTCAGTGGGCCTTCATCACCTACAGAGAACGACAAGTTCTCCTCAGACCGCCTACATAAGGTTCATTTCACACTATTTTGGCGCATTGGCGAAGCATTTAAGTCTGGCTTTTTCCGCCCCAGTCATCAGAAATCCCACGGATCCAGCTTGAAATATGTGTAGCTCCTGTGTGAAATACCAAAGCGGGCATGGGAGGCTGAGTGTGGACGTGATTCCCGTTGATTGAAGCTGAATTGTGCGTCTTTGTGCAGACATCGAGCCCTGCATGGACAGCGAGCTGAACGAGTTCCCCCTGCGCATGAGGGACTGGCTGAAGAACGTCCTGGTGACTCTGTACGAGCGCGACGAGGACAACAACCTGCTGACGGAGAAGCAGAAGCTCAGAGTGAGTCTCAGTTATGCTTTAAACTGCTGTGATCCCCTCGGTGGTGGAAGAAGGTCCTTTACTTTAAGTACAACAATGTGGAGAGACTCTGTTATGAGTGAAAGCCTCACATGAACAATTCTACTCAAGTAAAAGTGTAGAAGTATTTTCAATTTAATGTACCTAAAGTATTGGAAGTACTCATTCAACAGAAGCATGGTGTTTTTACTGTTGTATCTACAGTCAGGTAGTTTGGTCCAGTGAGTCCCAACAAACAGGTCAAACCCCTCCAGAGGGTCCAGGAGATGCTAAATGAGGGTTGGAAAGAAAAGAAGAGATTTTTTTAAAAAAAATATCTAAATACAAAAATGATTAAAAATATAATAATTCAAAGATATTATTATATTTTCATTTAATAATAATACTTTATTCATTTAAAAAATGTTTAAGTATTTCATTCTATTTTATTGCAATATTTTCATATTAATTTGTGTTTTATGATTATAATATTTAATTTTATATTTATTTATTTATTAAATAAATATTTTATATTTATTTATTAAACAAATATAAAATAATATTTTAAATAAATAATTTGATTTATCAATATTATTAATACATCAAAATATAATATTTTATTATTATGTTAATATAAAATTATATTCAATTAATTCAAATATGTTATTTTATTATCATATTTTAATATTTATTTGTGTCTATTTTTTAATTTATTATAATATTTTGTTTTGTATTTATTTAATAAAAAATGTAAATAATATTTTTAAGTAATAATAATATTATAATTATCATATGAAAAAATTTATTTAATTAATGTAAATATTTTGTTTTATTTAATTGTAATATTTTTTATATTAATTTGTGTCTGTGTTGCATTTATTGTAATACTCAATTTAATATTTATTTATTAAATATTTATTATACAATTTAATTTATTTTTAAACAAATAAATATAAAATAACTACTGTTTTATAAAATAATAAATTATTATTATTATTATTATTATTATATAGAAAAAATATCTCATACGCACATTTATGGACTTTCTTCTTTACATTTTCTTCATTATTTGTTGGGTAATTTAACCAGTTTGCAAGTTTAAAGAGGAAATCATTCTCAGAGACTGTCTACAATAATACAGAGATACAGAGAAAAGCACAAATCTGCTCACTGTCATTACACAGCATTTAAAACTGCATCTTTAATCTAATATATTTTCCTTCTAATACTCACCATGTTTGACTACATGACACTCAAAGCCCCCATCGTAAGTGTAAAGGTATTTTCTAGCAAACAAAACGTAAAAACCTGAACATCACGGATCGATTCATTCCCTCTTAACGATTAAATATTTAGCTTGAAGCCCAAAAGAAACCTTTTAAAGTCTCCAGACACCTTCTACGGGTCTGAACACTGGAGGTTTTATTAGATTTACTTTTCTTTTCCAGACATTTCTTGCTTGTGTGCCGCAAATGTTTAAAGGTATTACAGTAAATAATGAGAGCTGAGGTTTGTCCAGCAATTCACCCAAAACCCTGAGTTTAAACAAGTAGAATATACAGTGCAGCACTAGTTTAAAACACCAGGTAGTACTGGAAGTGGTTCGTAAAGTCGAATCCAAAGCTTGTGACTCATTAAAAACTGATGTTTATATGTGGAAACCAGACAGAACTAATGGATCCTGCTTTTTACAGCTTCACACCTCTTTGCTTTGACGTATTCACAGCCTCAAAGCAGCACTTCTGAATGATTTTTCCTCGACGCTGCAGTGATCTGACCGGTCATTAACCTGCGTCTCAACTTGTCCGTTAACTCTGTCCGACCGTTTCAGGTGAAGAAGATCTACGAGAACGAGAAGAGGCTGCAGGCCGGCGATCACTCCCTGGACCTGCTGGCCCATGACTTTGAGAAGAACTACAACATGTACATCTTCCCCGTCCACTGGCAGTTCGGCCAGCTCGACCAGCACCCCGTCGACGGGTTCGTACCGCTCACACGCTGCAGCTGTTCAGATCATATTCTGATGAACACGTGACGTCCTGAAGGCTAAGCTAGCTTCTGGGAGCCGACTGGTTTCCAGACCACAGGAGAACGATGGATCCAGCAGTCCTGTTCATGTGCTTAGTCTAAAACCTGATGATGTGGCTTCCAGACTTTAATTGAAGCCTCCAAAACCCAACTTTAATGGCATTTTCCTGTCGGCTGGTGATGATTTCTCAATGCCCACAGTTATACTGGCAGACACACATTCTGAAAAGCTAATGCGATCAAAACATGAAGAGTCTGCACAAAGCTTTTTGACTTGCAGCGACTTCTGAAGACTAACAAGCTGCACTGAGCTAGCAGGATTAGCCTTGTCCTCTACAATCAAGTCTAAACGTTGATAAAAATCAAATTGTTCCGACGTTCCTCCATTAGTTTTTTAAATATTCTTAATTAGACCATGTTATGAACGCGAGTTTAACAGTTAGATTCTCACTCCTGTTAAGTTTCAGTGATCACACAAACAGATTTATGGTAATATTAAACGTTAAAATATCCTCAAATTCATCGCTTTAGCAGAATTTACCTGTAAAAGAAACAATACTCGCCTTTAAATATTGTTTGTATCGTATTTGTTCAGCCTTCACACAGTTTTAACCACCTGACATCGTCCAGGCATGAAGTAAATTTACTCTAGTCTAGTTTGAAATCGACGATTGCAGACATTTGAGTTGAAATTACGCACAAATTTAGTTCATGCAACCAGAGCCGGCCCTACTCAATGTGGCTCCCTAGGTGAGATTTTACGTGGCGCCCCCCTTCATCGGCGGTTCACATGCACTTCCCGATTTTGTGGCGCCCCCTGGAGGCCATGGCGCCCTTAGCATTTGCCCTATATAGGCCCTGACTGCAGTGTGCAGTTAGGGGCGGAGCTCAACGTTTGGCTCCACCCATCAAACCAATCGTGTTCAGTTTTATTACATACAACTTTACTTCATTTTGCAACAGTTTGGTGGCAATCTAACCCTAACCCTTGAGGAATGTGTCTATCTAATGCAATTCAGAGTAGAACCACATACAGGACCAAATACAGGTTTGTGATTATGCTAGGAGCAGAAGACGGTGCTCGTTTTTACATGCAGGCAATGTCCCAGTGGGCGGAGTCAAATGTAAGATTCAGCCAATAGGATGCCGACGTTGAGCAGCGTTGAGCCCCGAACTGCACTCTGCAGTCAGGGGTACTTGACCGGCTCTGCATGCAACATTATTAGGTCGACACAACTCATCAAAATAATGTCAAAGGTCGACGTTAATCAGTGAATTTGATTTTGTTTCTTGCATGTAACGACAGCTAACTGTAGGGTACAGTTTCAGTATTTCCTCCCATCTCTGCAGCCTTCAGTCCTTCACAGCATCATTATCACGTCTTGCACGTCTTCGCCCCGCATTTCAAGCCGTTTGCTCACCTCTGTTTTTTTGTTTTTATTTGCATCACCAGGTATCTGACCCACACGGAGCTCTCCCCCCTGCGTGCCCCCCTCATCCCCATGGAGCACTGCACCACCCGCTTCTTCGAGGAGTGCGACGCCGACAGCGACAAATACATCGCCCTGGAGGAGTGGGCCACCTGCTTCGGCATCAAGGAGCGTGAGTGTCGAGCGCCGCACCGCATCCATTCTGTTTGTAGCGTTACAAAAAATGGACTTTGAAGCACTTGAATAGCTTCACAATACAGTAACTCAGTCAGTGCTACTCATAGTCTTCTTTAACTAGAGTGAAGCTTATCATGGTTTAGAGACCCTTAGCTGCTGCTGAAACTACAACATGTCAGAAAAAGTGAAGAAAAATGTCCAGAGGTGACATTTTCTGTTGAGAAAAGCAGCAAATCCTTACAGCTGAAAGCATAAATTGAGAATATTTTTCATTTACGCTCAATAAATGACCTCAACCATCGACCAGATATCAGATCTGTGTGTCTATGAGCAAACTAAAGCAACACATCTGTAGCAACCAATAACGTAATAAAGTTTTTGAGCCAGTAACGTCCATAATACTCAATTTATAAATGAGTGTTCACGTTCTATGTTGTATGTTGGAGTTAGGTGCCATCATAGAGCCAGTCCAGTTCTTTAAATCCAGTTTGAAGTGAGAACTGAGTCGTTCAGATAATTCTCAGACTGGCTCTAACAACAATAATTAAGGAGAGTGAGAGCTACATGAATGAATATGACCCCTATGCATCCACTAGACTTATTTTTGATGAGCAAACTGCACAAAAACATCTTTTATTTCCATGAAATGCATCCTATTGATGTATTATTACATTATCAGCTGCAGTTATTCCATTTTCAAAGGATTGTTTTAATGCTAGGCCGTTAACGTGATGAATTATTACATTATTGGATGAATGTTATGACGTCATTGGTCGCTACACTCACCATCAGCAAATGTGATGTTTTGGTGTCAGTCTTGTTGCCCATATTAACCCCAAAAATATTCATCTAAAATCATTTTGGACCAAACAGAGCTCAACTGGTAGTGAAGTATAGTTTTACATTTCCATCACATTTTGAAAAAACATTTTGACTCCATAAATAGCAGCTTGCAATTCATGAAAACGCTCTAAATATGGAATCATAGGAGTGCCATAATTAAAAAGAAATAAATGCGCAAATATAAGAAGACTCAGTAAAAAAACCAATAATAAAAAATGAAGCAATGTAGGAAGATTCTTTTTCAATTTTGCTTTTGCTTTTACTTGATTTATCAAGCTGTCAATCAAACGGCTGTGGGCGGGCCTTTCTGTCCAGGGTGACTAGTCGATACCCGATCGCACGATTACTGCTTGACAGTGGAAGCTCTGTATAAAGAGCTACCACAGCAAAATGGAAAAAAAATGTTCTTACATTTGTTTATTTTTCATTATTGATTCTCTTATTGACTCTCTTTATATTTCCAGATTTATTTCCTTTTAATTACGGCACTCCTATGACTCCATACTAAGCAGTTAAATAAACTTTGAAAAGACAAAAGATATTAATTTAAGATTAATTTTTACTTCCCATTAGATCAACCTGCATGTTCCAATGTGCAAAATTAAGCATTTTATCAAAATAATCTCAAAATAACTCCATCGCATCCACTCTTTTTTAGTTTTCCTACATCTCTATAATATTTTCCCACCTGATTAAATGATTTATCGGGTGTTTTCTCTAATTGTGATCAATGTTTTGTGTCTTTGTGTTTGCAGAGGACGTCGACAAAGACCTCATCATCTAAACTCCTCCGCCCAGCAGCAGTATGACAACTCCTAGTCGCTACTAACGGGACAAGGTGCTGATCCCTAAGTTAAAAAAAAAAGAAATCACAGTAACGGTGCTAATTGCAATTTTTTTTTTAAATTTTGTTTTGTTTTTATAAATAATGATCTTTCCTGCCTATACCACTAAAAAAAAAGAGATTACAAAAGAGAAATGTGCACAGTCTGTACTAACCGTCACGCGTTCGAGAGCCTTTGAGTTCTCTTGTTTGTCGAACAAAACACCCAGTAAAGAAAAACTAAAGACCTCTGATGTAAATGTATGTTGTTGACATTGATATTATATATATGCTACCATGTGTTTCAGGGCTTTAATTGGCGACGGATTTGAAACGTTATCTTGAGGAGACGAAACTGTAAAGTCAAAAATAAAGTTTCTAAATAAATGCTCCCTCTGCTTGCTTCCTACCAAACAAACTATTTAGTTTTGGCACTCTTTTGGTGGTGGACTCTTTTTTTTTGTGTGTACCTTTTGACTACTGCTGATTCAGCTGTTCGTTTTTATTTTCCATGCAGATTCCAGATTACTGGTATTTGAAACCAATAAAGAGGATATGTTGTTTGGACGTTTTACATGAGGGGAAAACCTCGCAGGCTGAGAGTTTTTCTCTCGCAGATAACATGTTTCTACTGACACTGAGAGCTCGAGCAAACTCTTTCCATGAATAAAAGATTCTGAAACGACCTGGGAATCTCTGCATGCATTCGTATCTGCGTTTCTTTCTCCTCCGCTGAGGGATTTCTATTGAGGTGATCCGACAAAAGATTGTCATGGCACCACGAGGAGGCAGATTTCTGAAGCTTATCCTCTTGTGTCATCTGTCTGAATGACTTTTCATGTGTAATGTGTCCGATGCGGGTTTTAAAACCTACAAATATCCATTTCACGAGCTTCTAAAATGACTCCTTCTCCCTTTTTGCTGCAGTACATCTTATCTTTTGCAGTGTCTTCTCTTAAACATGATCAGTCTGTAGACTCAGTGGGAGCTTCAGTCCACCCCCAACACAATCTCCCAAATCACATATTTTGTATGGAACGTTACAGATACAAATGTAATTACATACAGTTCAAATGTCCTACCCACAATGCGGCCTTCACCCCATCCGACCTAATGAACAGGCGCGGCCTCTAGCGCGGCAGCTCCTAACAGCCTCCCAGCTTCTTAGACAACCGGAGATAAGAATGCCGGCCCAACCGTGCGTATGTCGCTCAGGAAGGAAAGAGAACTCCGTCATTGTCGCTGTCTGTCGCGTGGAGACCCAAAATGTCATGTGGTCAGAGGGGGTTACCCCAAAAACAAGAGTGCCCTCTGGTGGCTTTTAGAGTAAACCGCATTTAATTGTCCACCTGGTTACACTTACATTAAAAACATTCCTGGATCCAGACGGTGATCCAGATCAGTCCCAGAATGTCATCATTTGTTCCTTGTCCCATTTCACACATTTCCTAAAAATTTCATCCAAATCCGGCCTCTACTTTTCGAGTTATTTTGCACACAAACAAAGAAACAAACAAAACAACGCCGGCCATCACATAACCTCCTTGGCAGAGGTAACAAACAACTGGCTACCAAATAACTTGGTCTACGTGTGCACATGTGGCCACTCAGAAGCCTTTTTAAAATTTGATGGATTTTCTCCACATTTGTTTCCAGTCCAGAACTAAATCTGGTCGCTAACTTGTTGGAGAACCCCTGAAGAAAACGGCGTCATTGGTTTAACTTTAATTCGTAAGTCAAGACTGGTTGGTCTTTGTGAATCAAACGGCCCTATGCTTCAGTTAAATAGTTGCTTTCTACTCCCTGTTCTCCATATTTCATCCAAACATTCAGGTGCAAACAACGGGAAGTTATTCTGTCGTGTTTCTTGACATTTAACAAGTTTTTTTTTTGTGAATGCGGTGATGCTAAAGTTCCAAAACCCTTCAATACAATACATTTCTTGCCCATCAAACTTTTCTACTGTTAGTGATTACCAAAGTCAAGTATGCATGTTTTGCCCAGCCTTCACCAACATGGTGCACATGTCTTACCATGTTCCTACAAATGGTTTCCAGATCTGTTCGTTTAAATATAATTCCTACTGTTAGCGGTCACCATAGTGACGTGTGCATGGTCTCTGACAGTCGGATGGTTTGTCCAACAGTCATTTTCAACCACACGTGCCAAACATGTGCACACAGAGCCACTAAGAAACCCTGCAAAAATGTAGAAACCCCATATTTTGTTATCCAAAGATATCACTGCCTCAGTTTAGATGATTGCTGTGTTTTCCATTTAGCTGGAGCGCATGGCATCATTCAAAGCAGTAATAATAATAAAAGATCAGACCGAAGTAGTCTTTAACCACTGAGGTAAGATGAGATGATCCTTTATCAGCTCCACAGCGGGATGATTTGCAGGGTTACAGCAGAAAAGGGGATTGAATGCTGATAGCACATTGTGTTGGTCCTCCTTATGTGCTCAAAGATGCTCTGAACCATTGGACCAGAGGACCTCTCAGGGGGTCCTATGGGGTCTGGAACCACTGGATCCTTTGGGTACTCTGGCTTGTCCAGTGGGGCCTCTGTCAATCCAACTTGTTCCACTGCATCCTGTTGATGCTTGATCAGAATGGGCTGTAGGAAGTCTGGAGGTCACATCAACATGTTGGACCATTGTCATGTTCCTCCACATGTTCCTGATTGGTTGGTGTTGTTTCCATGTGGTGGGGTGCATTTTCATCCAGTGACATTTGGGATTTCCATCAGCATGAGGGAGTGTGTTTGTTGTGGGACCATGTTTATTTGGGTGTCTAAGTCTGATCAAGGTTTTCCATCAGAACACCACATAGGACCAATATGATCAATGTTATTCACTTCACCTGTCAGTAGCTTAAAGTTGTGGCTGATCTGTGTATAAGTGCTGTTGATCATGCTGGGATTCTTTTATATGTAGAGAATCTAGATATCACAGTCAGTCCTGTGTGTTCTATATGTAGAAAAGCATTGATATTGCACAGATCCTGCAATAAGTAGAAAATACAGATGTGTGTGAGCTGAAGCAGCTGAGTGGTTTAACCATGTTGCAGTGATGTAGAAGTGACTCAAGACTCAAGGCCGTGTGCCACTTTTGGAAGTGGTCTGAGGTGCAATTTTTAATCACAAATTGATGTTGGGAGGAGCTCTGCTGGGAATCAACAGCCTCCATAAATAAGTTTACAAGTAGAAGCAGAGAAATAGTCTCCAAAGAGGCTACAGTCTGTGTTAACGTACCGTCATTATAACACGCACAGATGTGGAGGTGCGACTGGTTACCACTGGTCTTTAATTTAGTCTTTGAACTTAAGCTGCTTGGGATCCTTTTTGGGCTCCTCATTAGAGATTTCTCATGATCTGTCTCACTTTTCATAGAGAATAAAGAGCAGGTGGTGACTTCGCATTGGTTTTGTTGTGTTTTTAGTCTAAGACAGTGTCCAATCAGGCAGTAGGGGGAAAAAGAGGCAGTGAAACGTCAGACTAATGACATTAAGCCTGAAAAACAATCAGAAATGTTGTACAGTTAATGTTTTGTTTGCTCTGAACATGAACTCCAGTGTACTGTAGCTTAAACACACTGTTAGCGGTGTGAATATCTGTGTAAAATAAGGTGAGGCAGAACAGAATCACGTCCACAAACACGTCTGAGCTGTGTGTGTCTTCAGAGTCTTAAATCAAGCCTCAACTTTTCTTACACTTGACTGTACAAAGCTGCTCGTGGTCCCCTGGGAGACGGCAGAGGGAGAGACCCAGCACCCGGTCACCATCTCCACCCGTTCATCCAGACTCCGGCGTGGAGAAACAACAGCCGGAGCCTCGTCCACAAAGCCCCAAGTCCCTCCCTCCCTTCGGCCGCAGCAGGAAAAAACTCCTCCTTGTCTCGCTGCAGCTTGAAGAGGGAGGAGAGGGAGGTAATTTAATACGGGGGTTTTCTCCTCCTGCTGGAAGCTGAAGTGGATTTGTTCGGCCTCATCGCTGGGAGACGTCACAGTCAGGCTCAAACATGCCAGCAGCCCTGAACACTCACTGAGAACTGTGTGTTGGGCTGCACCTCTGAATGTTAAGCGACACATTTCACATATTCAAGGCATCACAGTCACATGTAAGTCTATCAGCAGCCACATGGTTCTTGCTGCACGCTTGTTTCTGATTCAAAGACATTTCCCTGCAACATTCTGGCTGCAAGTTCAGACAATTTCCCCAAACTGCACTGTAAAAAGTACGAGCGCGATCAGCTTGGGAGGCCTAAAATCTTAAATTAGTCGAGCTAAGGAATGTCAGTTGTTTGCACGTAATGAAAAGTCAAAGGTGAAGCTGATGAAATTCTTCCTTCAACTTTCTTCTTTTAATCAAAAACTATTTAATCAATAAGTTTGTTTTTTTTAGCAGTAACAACAAGACACTTCAGAGACAACATAAACCAACAAACTTGTATTGATAGCTTGAGTTTTACTGTGATATTTTTTAAAAAACTGAGCATCTTGTTAAGTTAATCTGTGATATTTCGTGTGCTAACACCACTTGCCCATTATGCAATATAGGCAAATGCTAAGGGTGTTGTGGCCTCCAGGGGGCGCCACACAACTGGGAAAATTTCACCTTCAATATTATTATATTAAAATAAAATTACTGTTCACTCTAGTACAGTATTAAATGGTGCAAATGACAGTATTTAAACCTCTCCAAACAGTAACAGGCTCCCCCTGGTGGTGCAGCCAGATACTACAGCTAAATCACAACATACTTTCTGACATGCATGTTCTATTTATTCTGCCTTATCGATCAAATTATTTTGAATTGGTTAATGAAGGTCAAGGAAATCAGCCATTATCACACCCAGTATTCACAAAAGACTAGGGAATCTATGTTGCCTGTGTCTTAATTAACATATTAAACCATATGAAGCACTTTGAGTACCGCTAAAGTAGAAAAAAAATTATGTAAGTGCTTCCCATGTATTTTATTCTGTTCTAAAGCCATTCATGACCCTGTGGTTAACATTATTACAGGTAATAATAACCACAGGTGTTGCTGGCATCTTGGAACACCTGTGGCTTCACTCATCCCTCAGATCTTTAGATTTTAACCTTATAATTTCACTATTATCTCAGGGTAAGATAAATATAAAATGTGACATACTCAGGTCATCTCTTTGTCCGTCTATGTTCCACACACAAAGTTAGACTAGTGGTTCCTTAAACTGTGTGCCTTCAAACTATTCAAATTTCATGGTGCTTTACAGACTGTAGCTCTAACCATTGTAAGATGTCTTACACCTTAAAACCCCTCCTGACCACTAGGTATAGTCAAATTTTCAGGTCTTTTCTCGGATAACAATGGACACACTAATCTTCAAATAGCATTGAAATCCTTTTATTAATAAGAGAAATCAAACTAAATGGTTTTCTATGTCATATTCTGACAGAACAAATCATTTTAATAGTTAAATTATTAATAATACTGTTGGTTCTCAGCTTTAATATTTATTATAGCCAGGTGAAGCTGGATTTTATATTCATTTTGCCAGGTTTTAATTGTTATTATTTAAATTTCTCAGGTAAATTATACATTAGAAATAGCAATTTGTGGTCTGAAACTTAATATTCTAATAAATCAGGCTAGTGTTCATGATTAATAATACCGTAATGTCTTGCCTTAATATTTAGTAGCATCAGGTGGAAAAGAAATATATATTTCACATTGGTCAATGTTTGTGCGATACTTCTGTCACTGAAATGGGATTGGAAATGGAAATGCTCTTTTAAGATTAATTTTTACATTTAATTTTTTGCACAAAGTTACTTCTGTAATGTTGAATAGAATCTTTTTTATTTTTTTAAATGTCCATTTTGATTCCCAAATTATATACATATATAAAAAATACAAATAAAGTGCAAATAGTTAGAAGACCTTCCTATAACTGCGTTAATTGCACTATTAATATTAATTTAAAACTACATTTAACTCGATGAGTCATTCACCCCAGTTAAACCAGTTCACTGAACACTTTTGTCGCCTCCATGCGGGGAACCGGCTCCACTGCACTGCGCGCTAACAGCAAACCGGTAGACGCCAGGCCGATGAAACCAACGCACCTCCAGCCATTACTGCGATGTGATTGGCCTCCTTGAGAAACCCAGGTACCGACACGCTGCTTCCGGATTGGCTGAAACCGAAGGGGCCTCGCAATCGCGTCAAGCCATTGGTCCGTACGTCACGGTGCCTAAATGCGATTGGCTGTGCGTCGACTGAAGAGGCGGGACGTCGGGTTTGGTTGCGGAGCTGGAACCGGTAACCGAGCACTCCAGCACGTTGTGAAGCCGCTAGTGTTTCTGGCAGCCGCCGAGGTGATTCAAAGAAATCACTTGTTTCTAAAGCAACGTATTTTTTGATAACTACCCCACTGGTAAGTCGCCATCTTTTACGAACCTTCTGATTTACGACATTTAATTTTCAAACGTCTCTCTTGCCGTTACTCGTCTGGTTAAACTGGGTCGCTGTTCCGGGCTCCGTCTACATCATGGCGTGGAAGATGATGGCTGCTAGCAACCTTTGACATTGCAGCTCGGATGTTGCGCTCAAATGCTCAAATTTAACGATAATTGCGGTTTAATCGTAATTAAAATCGCTTGTGAGCAGTGTGGTAGTTGCTATTGTGTTTAAGTATCGGGGTTTATCCGCCACCATGACCGCTTAGTTTCACTTTGGATTTCCAGGAGATACCCACCGCCCCTGTGTAGCCCACCTCTAGCCCTCATTCAGTCGTGACTCCCTCCCTTCCTGTCCTTCTTTGCCGCCTTCTCGCTCAAATTCTTTCTCCATTTCACCCCTGAGATAATTTCCACGCCGGCCTCTGCGGGTATCTCCCGGTTTTCGACCCGGCTAGCCGGCTTACTTGGCTCGGCAGCGACGGAAAGTGTGGCCGGGGACCAGCCGGGACACGTGCTGCTCCTGAAACCGAGCTGTAGCTGCCCTAGTTTGGGGGGCCCGTGTGCTCGTCCAGCTGTCGCGGTTTAGCTCCTGTAGCGGGCCAGCCTGCGTGCCATTTGAGCCCAGGTTATATCTGGAAACCGCCGGTGGGCTCCCAGCGACGTGTGGGGCCCGTCATGGGCGTGTGTAGGCCGGGGGAGACCGTGAATGGCACCGTCACTGCGGGCACGGCGTGGCCTTTGTCTGCCTGCCTGCCATGCTTCCACTCCTGCTCGGGCTGCTCTCTGATATGGCTGCTGGTCCTTAAGCGGTTATTTGGCCTTCTAAACATGGGTGCTTATAAATGTAAAGTTTAGCCACTGTTAGCTGGAAGCATTATGCTACTAACACCTAATTTTCTGTCTGTTATTTCACCGATTAATCGATTAAACAAAGATGACCATTTCATTGAATTTCATCAATATGTCTTGAATAATGCAGTATAATATGAAATGAAAATGGAGTACATGTTAAAAAGCAATACTGTAGATTTACACAGGCAACTCCAATATTACAAATATAAATAAATAAATAGGAGGGCTTATTATTTAAGTCAGTACCACAGTCTGTATAAGTGACACAGTGGACATTTTTTGCAAGCCCAGACAAACTAAAGCAACTTCTTTTCAACTTTTTCATCAGTTGCTGTCAGACTTTGATCGTAGCTTGGCATTTAAATGAGGATCTGTGTATGGTGAGTTCAGTGTCAGGAGTTTAGAGGCTGCATTTCAGTCTTTTTCGACTCCAGCCGACTAATTAATGGAGATAACAACAAATCCTGTCATGAAGATAACACCTGCTGATTAAACACAGCAATGTTGACGCGTTATCGGCGTCTGTGTCATCAGCTATTCCGCCCTACATTAGATCTGTCTGGGCACACCTTAAGCTGTTGGGGTGCTTTGCCTCCATAGCAATTGGCTTAGCCCGATGCATCAGTTAATGTTTGCTGGATGTGCGTCCGTTGCCAAGTGCGTGCCGGAGCAGATGGCTCTAGGTTGTGAGGACAGGTGTGGCGGACAGTCCATTAAAGAAGAGCACTTGTTCCTGTGGTTGCTGAATGGACACACCAGTGTATTTGCATGTTTAACTTCCTTACTACAAATCACACATACGTATTGGTGGTTGGGGATGAGGCTGCTGACATCCTGTATCTGCATTGTTTCCAGCCAGTGCCAAGTAATTATTCTCTGTGTATGACCAAGGTCTTTATTTCTGTCCTGTAACTATTAGCAGAGACCATGTCGGGAGCTTAGCCCAGCTCTGCACTCTGTGGATTTTGTCGGTCATTCAAGTTATTTCAGAGTTCATTTTTATTTATATAGCGCCAATTTACAAGACGTGTCATCTCATAGCAGCTGCACATAGCAAGACCTTACAGTTCTAGAGCAGAGAACCCAACAATCCAATCCTTTGAGCAAGAAGTCGGCCACAGTGGGACGGAACCAAAAAATACCACACAGAACCAGGCTCAGGGAAGGCGGCCATCTGCCTCGACCAGCTGGGGTGAGGGCAGGGATGAATGATGAGTCAAATCAATACAAATGTGAGGCACTGTGTTGTTTTTAATAGTAATGTCGGTGGCTGACAGTTTAAATTGTCTAGGAGAAGAGATGCAGGTAAGGAGAAAAGCTTCTCCGGCAATGTCCCATGATGCAACAGCCCAAATAAGTAACTAATAAAAACAACAAACAAACAAAAATTCTGTCCATGACAAATGAGTACTATGAAATATGTTTTCATACGTGACTGTCTGTTTCCACAGTTTAATCCTAGAGAAGTCGTGCTCTACATGCAGGCTTTTATACACACAATAATGTATGTTATTACAGATATACAGGTGTCCTACTGTGAGACTGTGAAATGGGAGAACCTCTGTAATATAACACTAAATGTGACAGAGAAATATTCTTTTCTTTTTTAAAAAATATAAGCAGTAAAATACTATCCCACAGTTTTTGATCAGCTGTGTCATTCTTTAGAGGCCTTTAATGCCTGATCAGTATGACACGTGAAAAGATTAAGAGGTAATTACAACAATTCATGCAAAACAACCAGAAAAAGTATCTAGAACTACTCCTAAAACATTTAGGGCTGTACTCTCTGACACCCAGGCCTAATTTAATTTCACAATGCCACTGACAGTACAAAACTCATCACAGAACCAATCACCAGAGAGCCACTGTAGCTCATTTTGATTTAATTTCAGAGTTTCAATAGGAACTGATGGGCTCGGGCCGCTGATTGCAGCAGACAGGCAGGCTGGGGAATTCGCAGACATGAACTTATCTGTTTACCCTGCCTTCCGAGCTGTTTTCAGTTCATGTCAGCGCAGAATGAGAACTAGCAGAGGCTTGAAAGTTTTCTAGGAAGAGGCGAACTATGAAGTCTGACAGGCTCGACGGCCGTGTGAAGGTGACCGTTCGCACCAAGCTGCATGGAGAAGAATGTCTTGAAGCATGCTGTATTTTTCACTCTAAACCATTCACTAGGTGCATTCAGTGCAGGTAACATGGGGCTACCTGCAGTGTGAGAAACTATACAAGTCACTCTCTTCTCACAGCGTCTTATTTTTGAAAAGTATTTGCACTTTTCTTTGCATAGATGGATAGAAGAGTGAGTACAGATGACCAGAGGTGATTGAAAATCCACCTAGTATTGAGATCAGTACCAGTGTCTGCCTTGAGAAGGACAAACGTAGGAGGGGCTGGTATGTTTAAGCAATGCATGCCAGCATTTTATCAACCACTTTTTACTTGTTCTGACTCGGTTACATCAACGCTCGAGTGGAAACCCACCAAAGCAAGACGTCCAAGTCGCTGGTTACCGGCCGAAAAGGTTGGTAATGTTGACAGACGCGTCAGCCACAACCAAGATTTGACCGTTTTCGTTTGATGAAGCACTTCAAATCAGCGGGAGGTGGTGGGGAAACGGTGTCACATTTGCGTATCTCAGTAGACGCATTGATGCCACGTGGTGTTCAGCCTCTACCGACGGCCGCTGGGTTGTGTCTCCAAATGAAAAGCTTGTATGTGGGTTTCCGTTCATTTGTGAACAAGGAGAGGGCGGCTGAATATCAGTGCTGTTGCAGTGCAGTTTCAGATTTGTATCCACACAGTAAGAAAACAATTGCTCGGGTTTGTTTTCCATGTCCATGTTCAGCCTCGACCGCAGATCAGACACATTTAATGAAAAGCGTATTAAAAATGAGCCTGTAACATGACGAGTTGGATGTTGTGAAGTCAGGGGTTATGTTTACCTCGCCTGTTTTACACTTCAGACTGTTCTTGGTGTCGGACGCGACGGCTCTGCAGTCTGGACAGTCGGATGATTCATTATCTCAGTGTGTTGTGCTTTGTAATAAAGTGATAACCGATGCATCTGTGATATTTGGAGCAAAGTTTTGTGCACAGCAACGAAGACAAGACAGTTATCCAAGTCTTTGGTTAGCACAGAAGTTGCCATTGCTGCCCATCGTGTGTGTTGAGAGTGTTGCTCAACCTACTGTATGAGTTTAGTAATGCTCAGTTGATTTGAGGGATAAAATTATGAATTATCAGTTACGTGTTTGCAGTGAAACAATACCTCAGTTTAACCTTATTAATTGCTGCTGCAGGTGTTTCTTTATTTCCCCTGTAGTATGTAATGGATGATGTAGTAACTGACTTGCGGCTGAGCTCACCCTCCTCTTTGTCTCTGCAGAGATTTCCAGTTGACCAAAGAAATGGTGATGGAGAAGCCAAGTGCCCAGCTGGTCGGGCGAGAGTTTGTCCGACAGTATTACACACTCCTGAACCAGGCCCCCGACTACCTGCACAGGTACGAACGTCCGCCGTTTTAATCGTCATGTGATCAGATTTTCCTGCAGCTTTCAGCTATCGGATATATTATTTTATTCTAGGGAAACATCTTTGGTGTTCTCTGTTGAAACTGTCCTCTTGAAGCAGATAAAATTGTTGTTTTTGTGCTCAGGTTTTATGGGAAGAACTCCTCCTACGTGCACGGCGGCCTGGACAGCAACGGCAAACCAGTGGAGGCCGTTTATGGACAATCTGTAAGTAGTCCTCATGCAGCAGATAACGGCTTTTTAAATCCTTATTTCCATAGAGGACTGCGCTCGACTCCCACATAGCAAAACAGAGTGGGGGGAAAAAACTGTAAAACCCTGAAGATGTTTGTCCTTGCAGACTTAAGATGCTGACTCTGAATTCTTTGGGAAGTTAAGAACATTTGTCTTCCTCCTCCATTGTTGTCTCTTCTTAGTAGGAATATTCCTAATGACTAGTTTTCCCAGTTGGTTGTACGCAAGTTAAAATTCAGAATAGCCGATGAGTCTGCTAATTGCAAAATCTCTTCCTTTACCACCTGGAGAGTTCACTCGTTCTCTCTCTTTTGCAACAACCGAGTATAAAATCCTCCTTAAATGTTTTAACAAGCAGCAACTGCAGCAGGACACGGCAAAATTAAAGCCTTATCAGTCCAATAGAGGTGTGCACTTTCATTTTTAGGACAGTTTCTGATCTTCTAACACTTTATTATATATAATGCATTGAATACAAACGGTTACAAGCACGGCCGAAAGCATAAATATGGTCTTAGCACAGCAGCGGGGGGAAAAATGTGTGGCGCATGTACTATCTATGGCATTATTTTAAAGCAGCAACACCCACCTCTAGTATATGGTTTGCTTTCAGAGCTGTGAAGTGAGCACGGCGGCTCCAGTCTCAGTGTTTTGTTTGCTTTTAAGTGGTATAAGAGATTCATCCTTGGTGGAGAAAAAAAAGCCATGGCAGCACGTTTTCCTTACGCCCAGACGTTATTTGATTTCTCTGAATAAGTTAAACCGAGACAGAGAATATTATGAGGCACTTTCAGGAGCACAAACATCAGAATATTTACTATAAAAGCAACACGACAGACGGCAAAACAAAAGAGCAGAAACGCTTAAGAAAAGGGAGTGTTTGTTTTCAGTGACCGAATGCAGCGGCTCGAAAAGTGTGTCTGGAATAAGCAGGTGTTCCAGGATAATTGGTCATTTATTCTAAGTGACGGATGCAGACGAATGCAACGTGTAAAGGAGCAACACATGAGCAAATCTAATCTGTGTCTTTACTGAATGTGCAGTGGACGTTTCCAGTGCTGGTGGGAAAAGCACGGCTCTAATAACTGGTCGAACCTTCTTCACTTCAGCTTATTCCTAAGATGGTTAGTGCGAACTGGGCTCTTGAGGTTATCTCACAGCGTCTCTGTTGGCTTCAGATCTTGGCTCTGACCAGGGAGCTCCAAAAATAAGACTAAAAGAAGATCTGTAGCAGGTCTGCTTCGATATTTTGGGTCTTTGTTCTGTTGCGTCACTCAGCTTCTCCCGAGCATCGCAGCCTTCTTGATCTTAATCGATGCCCGGATAAACTTCAAGACCAACCTGTGCTTTTTCCTCGTGCAGGAGATCCATAAGAGGGTGATGGCTCTGAGTTTCCGAGATTGCCACACCAAGATCCGGCACGTGGACGCTCACGCCACCCTGAACGAGGGCGTGGTGGTGCAGGTGATGGGCGAGCTGTCCAACAACATGCAGCCCATGAGGAAGTTCATGCAGACCTTTGTGCTGGCGCCTGAGGTTGGTGCAACACCAGAGCTTCAGCAGTAGATCTGTTAATGTTCCACCAGCGAATGTTAATGTTGTTTGTTTGTTTGCCCTCCAGGGTACCGTCGCAAACAAATTCTACGTCCACAACGACGTGTTCCGTTACCAAGACGAGGTGTTTGGCGACTCCGACTCTGAGCCCGCAGAAGGTGAGCTTATTATGCTTTAAACCTGGTCCTCGTGTCCGTCTGCCTTTTCAAATTCTCTGCAGCACCAGCTCCGTCTCATCTTGGTATTATTGGGCCAGAGATGGATGAAGCCACACATGAGTTTCTCATTAACTCTTCAGCGGTTGTGCAACTTTTTCGACAACTGTAGCATCAAAATTCAGCTTTGATCGTCTTTGAACAGCTGTGTCCTTATTTATGGCAGTTAAAGAAGCTGAAGGAGGTGTAGAGTCATAATGTTTTTGATGTTTGGGAGTACAATACTGAATTGTACCAAGGTCCAGGATTAAACCACCCGCTTCAGTGTGATTAATAGTAACTATCACTGTCACTAACATGGATTTGTTGATTTTCAGAGTCTGAGGACGAGGTGGAGGATCTCGAAGAGAGGGTTCCCTCTCCTGACGTCGCTCCCGAGGACTCTGCTCCCTTCTATGACCCGACAGCCTGGTAAGGGATGGACTGCTTTGTAGGGCTTTGCTGTGTGTTTACGGGTTGGCTAACGATCATCGGCGAGATTTTCATTTGCACTAGACTCACTGTGAATGTTTTCTAGAGGAGGTGGCTGTCATTTGTCAGCTTGCATTTCCACGGTTCTTATATGCATCCGTGTCTCTTTTTCCTGTCCGTTGTAGCTCAGAGCCGGCGGTTCCTGGTGACGACGAGGAAGCAGCAGCAAGTCCAGAACCGGAGCCGGTGGAGGAGAAGGAGGTCGAGGCCGCCGTATCGGAGAAGTCCGAGGCGATGCTGGAGACACAGACCGACACCCACACAACCGACGACCAGACAGAGAAAAGCCCCGCCGCCGCCACCCCGCCGACCACAGAACCTGCCTCTGCGCCTGCTGAAACCGCCCCTGCCGCTCCAGAAGAAAACAGAGTAGGGCTGAGTGTTTGCTAGCAGAGATGGGAACATGGCTTAGGTGGGAAATGTGAGCCCTAATTCTAATTTCTGTGTCTTGTTTTCAGCCGTTCTCCTGGGCGTCGGTCACCAGTAAGAACCTCCCTCCCAGCGGGGCGGTCCCAGTCTCAGGAATCCCCCCACATGTCGTCAAAGTCACTCCCACAGCACCGGTAGGTTTTAGCTCCTCCTGTAGAAACCTGGTTCAACTTTGCATCGGAATATTTGAAATCAGTGCCATAAAATCAAACAAAACACAGCATTAGAATTAATATGATCCTATATCATCATCATCATCATACCGTCCCGTGACTTTGCCAGATTAGAGATGAAAGCAGCAGCACAGGACAGACATTACCTGCTGATCTTACCTGTATGATGATGATCAGAGTTGCGGTTCTTATTTTAAGCAACACATTTGAAAAAGATGAAAACCTGCTCTTTTCTTTTTTCTTACAAAGACATGTGTTTTGTTGATTCCTGCAGCCCAGAGCGGAGGTGAAGTCAGAGTCCCAAACAGCAACACAGAGGCCACAGAGAGACCAGAGACCGAGGGAACAGAGGCCTGGAGGTCCTCCTCCGGGTAACAGAGGACCCAGACCAGGTACACTAACAGCAGCACAATAGCTAACGGCAGTCCTGACAGGTTGACCGTCAAGTCTGAGAGCTTTTTTAGCTCATCTAAATCTGAAAATAGAGTTTAACGTGTAAAAAGTTTGACCTTGTAGGTATGTAGAACTGACTAGTCTTAATGTGTGAGTCGTAACACTGATTGTATGAAACAAGGCTCATTCCATCTCCAGATATTCTTGGACTGACCTTCTTATTCTTTGTGTTTCAGTTCGGGAAGGTGAGCAGGGCGAGACGGAGGGTCGCAGGACGGCCAGGTACCCCGACGCCCACCAGCTGTTCGTGGGCAACGTCCCTCACGACGTGGACAAGACGGAGCTCAAGGAGTTCTTTGAGCGTGAGTTGGATTTGATGATTTAAAATGCAGCATGCACCGACACGTCAGGGACTGTGTCACAACATGAGACGGTGATACAGACTTGACTGGTCATACACTTCACTGTAATCTTAACAGTTTCTAAAGTGTTAGTTTGCTGTTAAACTGTCGAGAAATTAACACTTCAGGGTAAATTAGGAAGTGGTTTATGAAGCTTTGACGGATAGAAACCAGAGGTGAACATCTCATATTGGAAAGTCTATTGTGTGAAGTGTTTATGCACAGATCTCTACATTTTGTCCATTTTAACAATGACTGAAGAACACTTTTCCTCCCCTTCTCCAGAGTATGGTACAGTCCTGGAGCTGAGGATCAACAGTGGAGGGAAGCTACCAAACTTTGGCTTTGTGGTGTTTGACGACTCTGAACCTGTGCAGAAGATCCTCAGCAACCGGGTAAGAGACTCTATAGGCTAAATGCACATTCTGCTGTTGTAACTTTGAGGATTTATGAGTGTTTTCCTTGAATGCCGCTCTAGTTATGTGCTAAAGTCCAGTTTCCGTACTTAAAATACATTGAACTACTTTCTGTTTGGCCCCTCTTCAGCACTTATTCGTACTGTATCCATCCGTTGGTATTTTATGAGTTTGCTCAGTTGAAACTCTTGGGGCTACTTTGCTTTTAGTAGAAAAGGCAGCTCTTTTATTAGGTTGTGATTTTATTGTGCTTTCCCTCCCACAGCCCATCAAGTTCAGAGGCGACGTCCGCCTGAACGTGGAGGAGAAGAAGACCCGCTCAGCCAGGGAGGGTGACCGGCGGGACATGAGGCCCCGGGGTCCTGGTGGTCCCGGCGGTCCCAGAGAGAGAATAGGAGGCGGCGGAGGACCTCGCGGCCCCCCCACCCGTGGAGGCATGGCACAGAAACCCAGCTTCGGGTCCGGGCGGGGAGCCGGGCCCAGCGAGGGGCGCTACTCCGCCCCGCGCCAGTGAGGCACCTGTCCTCCAAACCTGAGTTAGATTACTGTTTGGATCCAATTCACTTGAGTGGTTATTGATTTGCTGCAGCAGGAACTGATTGGACGAAGCCAAATTTTCACGACGGCCCCTTCTTTTACTGTGCACCTGGGAGAAACGATCAGTAGGAAGTGCTCCTCCTGCATGGGCTGATCTCTGACCTGTTCCCTGCTCATTCTTTCTCCCACATGTACAGGTATTCAAGGGGGGGGGTTTCTGTTAGTAACTGACGCAGGTTTGGTCGAGAGCTTTCACCATCCAGTCACGCCAGCTCCTGCTGAATTCAGCAGCCGGTCTCGACGCCCGTCTCTCATGAAGACGGCTGCCTCCTCTTCCTCCCCTGCCTCCCTCCACCCCGACCTCATTCTCCTCCTCCTCCTTTCACCTGCTGCTTTTCACTTACGTTCTGAGGAATCCAGGATGTCCCGCCTCATCCCGCCCCACACCTCCGCCTCTGTCACACGGGGTTCGTTTCATTTTCTTTGTGGTGCTGGCAAACGGCTGAGTGTCGCGGTGCAGGTGACTGTTTCGGCTCTCCCACCCCGGGCAGCTCTGCAGGACGCGGGTTCGCTTTCCGTCTCTGTTGCTGGTGAAGCATTTGGCAGAACACGTACAGTCTAACATACAACATGCGTGGCCCCACAGAAACCACTCTGCCATTTCATGAGCCTGGGTTCCTGAGTTACATCACTGTTTAGATTCATTTTACTTGAGTTATTGATTTGCTGCCGTTGGAACTGATTGGCTACATTTTTTAAAAAAGAAAGTCCTTAGAAAAATCAGTTGGAATCCTCCATTTTGGTTTGTTACTCATGCACGGGCTGTTTCCTCCTCATCCTGTCGTATAAACATACAAATGTTCAGAAGGGATTTTCACCATCGAGTCGCAGCAGCAGCTGTTGCAGCATCCAGCCTAGACATCTGTCTGTCATGAAGATGGCTGCCTCCCTCTGCCGGCCCAGCTCCATTCTTCTTCTTCTTCTTCTTCTTATCATCACCACCTGCTGCGTTCTCTTTCTCCTCCGAGGAATCCAGGTCGTCACTCCTCCCTTTGGCCCTTTCCACCTCTTCCTCTCGTCGTCTTCTTTTCCTCCACCGACACGTGTATTATCTGGATTTGTCACATTTTTTTTCGTTTTTTTTTTTTCATGCTGAACTTGAATTTATTAAGAAACAAATCGAAACACGCAAACACATGAAAAAGGGTAAATACTACTTGAATTGGGGGTTAGAAAAACCCAGAGGTTAGGTTTTTTTTTCGCGTTCTCTCTCCCTGTTTCTTAAAGGAACGTGTACTTTACTGCTTGGGCAATCCTGTGTATTGCTGCCACCGTTGTATCTAGCGATGGATCTGTCTTATCTTTTTATTCTATCAGGTCAAGAGCTGAACTGTAGTGGTTTTATTTGAGTAATGATGTTGGCTTGTAATATGTGGATTCACGGACGCGTCTGAATGGAGCATGTATCAAATCATGTATCAAAACCTGTTGTTAGGCTTCTACTACCGATGCACTTCATTTGTCATCATGTTTAATAAGAGCTCACCTGCCGATGAGAGAACTAAATTAAAAGTGATTTACTGTTTTAAACGCCGTGTCTGTGCTGTCTTGTTTTGACTCTGCAGATGGCTGCCAGGATCTGCTGAAGGCCGCCTGCTGCTGCGGATTTGTTTACTCATTTTAGACAATAAAGAATATTTACATGCTTATATTTTGTGCTTTAACATTTAAAATGTGAAAAGATGAAAGTGCTAATCTGTTGGCTAGTCGTTAAAGTAAAAGAAGATGGATTGTTTGCTTCTAAGAATGAATAATCCTCCACTGGGGTTGAGTTTTATGACGGATACTGCAGTTGAATTTCTAAAAGGTACTTCAATTTCACCTCATGCAGACTTTTAACTTGTTCAAGCAGGGAAAACGAACCACGTGCATCAAACAGCACTGATTCCTGACTTCCGTTTAGCCGCTGGACTTTGAAGATCCTGATTTTGTGCAGGCTGTCGTGGCTCACTGGGAGGCTTCACCAGAACAAAGCCGCCGTTAATTTTGCTGAACGGTGACAAAGTGGGAGATGTGGAGCAGCAACATGCAGTAGAAGCATCAAAGGAGAGGCTTGTCGGAACACATTAAGTCAGCTGTCCTCACCTGTGCAGCTAAAACAAAAAGTTCCTGAACAATAAGCTGCTAATCAGGAGCCAACAGCTGTGGCGAGTCCTCACCTGGACATTCTGTCGCTATAGCAACCCCTACTGACGAAGCTGCATAGCAACGACAACAGGAAGAGGTGACTGTAGAAAATACCAGACGAGAACAAAACCAGCCAAATCCTATCAGTAGTGTTCTGATTTCTAAGTTCTAGCTGGGGCCTTTTCTGGAGCCAGAATGAAAATTACAGCTGTAAAATTTTACGACTTGAAATGAACACAACAGTTTGCAAAGTGCTGTTTTAGACGAGCAGCTTGATTCAGACAGCAAAGGATGTTGTGATTTATGATTTCTTAACGAGGGTGGCTCAGTGGTTGGCAGCATCGCCTCACAGCTAGAAGATCCCCGGTTCGCGTCCCGGTTAGGACACCTGGGATCTTCCTGTGTGGAGTTTGCATGTTCTCCCTGTGCAGCGTGGGTTTACTCCAGCTTCCTCCCACAGTCCAAAAACATGCTGAGGTTAACTGATGATTCTAAATTGTCTGTAGGTGTGAATGAGAGTGTGCTTGTTTGTCTGTCTCTATATGTAGCCCTGTGATAGACTGGTGACCTGTCCAGGTGTCTCCTGCCTTCTCCAGAGTCAGCTGGGATAGACTCCAACCATCCCGTGACCCTGCAGAGGATTAAGCGGTGTATAGATAATGGATAACTTTACACTGAGGCCCTTTGATATCTTGTCTTTTTTACATTAAGGTAAACTAGTCGTCCTCGGTTTGTAAAATCTATTTAATGCTCTACTACACTAGTTTTGGGTGTTTCAGCACGATATGCATCTTTAAATGTTTAACCCTCTGATGCCTGAATTTATTTACAATTATATAAAAACAATAATTTAATGTGTTTTTGATTTCAAGTTGATGTTGAATTAAGTGGAGATTGTTAATTTGTCTGTAGCACATATAGTAGATATAATGGTTTAATGCAACAGGCATTAATGGTAAAAAATATTTTTATTGACGCCGCAAATGCCGTTCAAATCGGTCCTACGAGAAACTAGTGCTTGCAAAAGGTTCCTAGGTGTGTATTGAATATGCACGAACCAGCATCAGGGAAATACATACGCTATCTCTACTGTGGTGGTATGTTGCAAATTTGCGACAACCGGCGTTAAGGGATTAACAGCTGGTGGATCTCAGTTCTGGATTATAAAGATTAAAGACAAATTGTACTTTATGGTGTATGTCTGCATTCCCAACAGAGTTCAGACATTTTAAAAAAAGGAAACATAATTTGCAGTTAACTGCAGTTATAGTTAATTCTGATTACAGTGGCTGCATGATATAAAAACAGTATATTTTTGAAAAGTCTGGCTACAGTATTAAACCGTAAACCTCACATTCTACTATAAAATACTGGAATTACCTGTTTAAGTTCATTACAGTTGAATATTTGTGTATTCTTCAAATGAATGGTGGGACATGTGTCAGTAAAATCCTAATTACAGTATGGAAGACAAAAAAATGAGTTAAGTATATTCAAATAAATGCATAAACAAAAAAACATAATGCTACAAGCCATGATACCAGTGGGACAATAACAAGATAATCATGGATTAAAGTAAATTTAACTGGTAGGAAACAACACTGTGATTCAAAGTGAAATAATTCCCATCAGTGGTGCAGAGTGACCAAAGCAGCAACGCCTCAGATGACTCCGGTCATGAGGGAACGTGTCATTGGCATGTTGGTGTGATGCGTCTGTTGTCAGACCAAAGGTTTCATCTGCTGTACGTGTCGCTGGTCTGAGACCATCCCACAAGTGAACAAGCCGGATGTGTCCATCCTGTGCTGGGGTGGTCACACGTGGCCGACGTGGATGAGGTGGATTTGCAGTACTGCCCGTCTGTTGGAAACCAACTCTCAAACGTCCTGTCGTCTGATAGTGAACATTCAGCTGCACAGCGACCGCTCTGGTGGACATTCCTGCTTCCAACATGCCAATGACACGTTCCCTCATGACCGGAGTCATCTGAGGCGTTGCTGCTTTGGTCAACATGTGACATGTTGGGGTGGCCTTTTATTGTCCCCAGTATAAGGAGTGTCTGAGTACTGCTCATTGTGTTGGAGCAGCGTCTGGATATGCCACACCCATGGACTGAATGGAATTAATGCATCACTGAGGCAGTGGTGGACTCAAATCTGGGACATTAATCAAGAGAAACATCCATTTAGTACAAGTACCAGACAGTATACGCTCACTTTGGGTGGTGCACTTCATGAGGCATCAATATTTCACATGGGGCCTTCATTTGCACCAAACTTTAGGTAAACATTCGATACGAGGCTACTTCAAAAAGTTCTTTCTCACCAGAAAACATCACAGGAGAAAGATGGTTCTTGCATTATCTTTCAACATGGTCTCCTTCAACCTTTAAAGCACTTGGTCTGCCCATGTTCAAGCTTCACGATCCTTTCACGAAGGAAGGTCACGTCTTGGGCCTCCAGATTCTCCTCAACAGAATGGAGGACTTCATCGTCACTCTGAAAACGGCCTCGTTGTTTGATTCTTTGATTCAGGATTAAATGTCTCATACTGGGTCACCGAAGCTCCTGAGGAATTTGGCTGGATCGGCCTGAAGATGAGCCAAAAAAAGTCCTTAAACTTTACATCCTCTTCACCTTCTGATCTACATCGAGGCGCCCATCTTCCAGACAGTTGGCTTGACTCCAACATGTCAGTCAACGTCTTTCTTTCTTGTCCATTTTTTTGGAATCACCAGTAAAGAAGTGACCACAAACATTTGGGTTTGCGTGGACGGTGATGCAAGGCCTTATAATAAACAGTTAAGCCCCAAAATGGGAGTTCGGCCTCTTGTTTCCAGGTGAGGCTGAGAACTTTTTGCAGGACCCTCGTAGGGGAAAGTTAGACACATCTTACATTCAGTTCCCGTCCAGCCCTGAGGAGCCCTTCAGGAGGGTTTGTTTCTCATGTTTCCTCATCGTCTCCGCTGCACTGCTTCATTTTAGAGCTTGACTCCTTCCTCTCTTCTACACCTACTCGTTTCGGCCGGTGCCCGCCTCCCTCCAGGTGACATGCATTATACATCAGACAGATCTCCTTTCCGAGTGGATCAAAACCTTCCACTTTGCTCGCTCCTCGTGTTCAGATTGATCAGCCGAGGGCCGGGCGGCTGCAGGGCTGCCGTCCTGTAACCGACGCTGACCTTTCACCTCTTCGTCGAAGCAGCCAAGAGGAAAAAACAAACCTCCTCTCTGGCGGATCGATGCGGCGCAGAGCAGAGATGAGCAGTAATAAATCCCCAGAGCCGGTCTTTAATGTGATGGTGTTTCTGCAGCAGCTGCCAGATCGCAGAATGAGGTCGTGTTGCTTTCAGGAGCGCTGGAAATTAAACATGACTTCATGCAACTTGATGGTTTTTTTTGGAAAAAAGAGAGATCTGAATGTTTCATCTGCAAGGAGCCCTGAAGTAAAATATGTGTTGCTTTAAGAAAAAGACAGCAAGCAGTGCAGAAATAAATGCCCAGATACAGAAAGCATGCCAGAAATAACCCCCCAAAACTAGTGGACTGTCCTTTCAGATTGTGGTGTTGCTCCCCTGACTGACTCTAGAGTTATATATATATAGATATCCAGTGGACAGCAAAAGACTGATCACAAACATTTAACTGCAGTTGTTGCTGCCAATGGCGGACCAACCAGTTATTAGACTGAGGGGGCAATTACTTTTTCACAGGGGTGATATAGGTTTTCAGTAAATCATCATTTAAAAACTGCATTTTGTGTTTTATCTCTGTCTGATATTAAGAAATATAAATATTAGTTTGATGATCTGGAACGTTTAAGTGCGTCATACATGCAAAAATAGAAGATCTCTGTAGGGGGCGAATACTTTTGCAAGGCGCTGTATATATGTCACAGTAGAAATTGAGATTCAGGACAGCTGCCGATTGTCCTTGGACAGATCCAGATCGCAGTCTGTCCTAGGACAAACTCAAATTGATTTTAATGATATGATGTTAAAATAAAGGAAACAACAATATTCTTACAAGCCATGATTTTATTCAGAGTTTACACCTACAGTATTTACAGTCTGGGCCTCTTTGCTTGGACTGCTGCCCCCGTGACCCGGCCCCGGATAAGTGGAAGACAATGGATGGATGGATGGATGGATGGATGGATGGATAGTATTTACAGTCTATTCTTACATACTCCAACGTCATGTGGGCGGCACTTCGTGGAACATGGTAGTCCAGCTTTCTTGCATCTGCATCTGTTGGAAACACAACTTCCTCTGCAGGCACGAACAGAACGTCCGTGTGCAGCACCGGCTCGCCATCCCGAGTTCTTTCGTGCAGCCTGGATAAGGGTCGCCTCCTGAAGGTCCAGGACATCAGTGTTTTGAAGTGATGGGAAACAGTGAGTTGCTCTGTACGTGGTCTCCTGTCCTTCCTTGTTAACTTCCAGAACTTTGCTGGGTTGGAGTCACGGATCTGCGTTGGTCTTGTCCTAGGAGAGACTTCCATTGCAATCTGTCGTAGGACAATCGCGATTGTCCTGAATCACAATTTCTACTGTGACATACACACCGATCAGGCATAACATCATGACCACCTCCCTAGTGTTGTGTTGGTCCCCTTATATGCTCCAGAATGCTTTGAATCATTGGACATGGTCCAGCGTGAATGGAAGCATTTACATTAGTGCGCTTTTGAATTGCATACATGCAGAAATACACATCGCTGCTAAAAACACTTCAGGCGACGCTGACATTTGATCATTTAGGTCACATTTTGAAGGGCTAATTTGGGCAGGGAAGCATTGAACTCCTCTACTACGATGGATAAGTTACACCCCAGTGGTTTACATGAAGAACTAGACATAACCTCGTCTCCGTGGTTGTGTTTTATTGTCTTTCTATACCAGCAGGTCTCATTCCTGGTGCAACAGCTAACATTTATATGTGTGCATATAATGTTAATGCTATGGAATGATGTAACTCTAATGTGTTTGCTGTGATCTGACCTGCTGGCAGTCGGCTTCATGTGTGTCTAATCAAGCCCTGGAATCAAGCCCTGGATCGTTGACCCGGTGCACCTGTGCTTTAACCTACATGTGAGGTGACTCACCGTGCTGCACAGAGACAACATTTTTTTACTGTCTGTGGGGCCTTGTAAGGTGTCGGATGTGTTTAAAATCCAGTCTGATCTCCTTTTCATGTTCCATGTGTGAGTTTTTCGGGCAGTGTTTAATGTGGAGCTCAACCCTTGTGAGGGTACAGATGCACAAAAATACACAAATGCACCCAAACCTCTTTGAGGACTAAAGTTTGACCATTTCAACCACATTTTAAAAGGTGAAATACACCAATCAGGCGTAACATTAAGATTGCCTGCCTAATATTGTGTTGGTCCCCCTTATGTGGTCAGAAATGCCTCTGGACATGGACCAGAGGACCTCTCAGGGGGTCCTATGGGGTCTGGAACCACTGGATCCTTTGGCTACTCTGGCTTGTCCAGTGGGGCCTCTGTCAATCCAACTGGTTCCACTGCATCCTGTTGATGCTTGATCAGAATGGGCTGTAGGAAGTTTGGTTTCTGTCGCTCTGCAGGACACTAAAACACTCAGTTCATGACAGAAATAATAACATTCTCTGGCCTCTTTTCCATAACAGCAGCTGTGCAACAAGTTCATGTCCATAAATGAGGAGGAAATCTGGATTCACCACCACATGGGCATCTCTAGGTGTCTGTTCTGGAAGTTTGCTTGTTTTCTCCTTCAAAAATGGTTTCCTGGCTGCATTTTTAGGCAGGATAAAGACTCGCAACTCGCACAAGAGCTCAGTGATTAAGATAAGTCATAAATAATGCATGTGACTGTTAGTTAATTAGGCGGTGCAGTCCATCCATCACAAGGATGTCAGACAATAAACACACCCTCCAGCAAACATCTTCTTCTTGCTACTTCAAGAGCTGACTGTTCACTTGCTGCCTGCTATTTCCCAACCGCTGGCAGGTGCCATCATATCCAGATCATCAATGGTGTTCGCTTCACCTGTCAGCTGTTTTAGGCCTCGTACACACCTATTACTTTTCTACATTGTAGTCAAGGAAACACGGACGTCTCTTTCACTAATAAACAAGTCTGTATTTTGGTTCTTTCATGCATTTATTAAAGGTCTTCTGAAAATATGACAAAACCTGCTGGATCAAAAACATGCTTGCTGATATTTGGTAGCCGTCTACAAGCGTCTGGTTGTATCTTTGATCACTCGTCTTGACAGAATTGGTGCGGTCCAACTGACTCAGACTTGTTTCTTCATCAGTCCACAGGTTCTTGATGGGTTTAACTCAGGACTAGTCTAAAACCTTCATTCTAGCCTGGATTAGCCATTTCTTTACCACATCTGATGTGTGTTTGGGGGTCATTGTTTTGTTGGAACACCCAACTGTACCCAAGACCAAACCCTCTGCTGATGACTTTAGGTTTAGTCAATATAAACTTCTTTAAAGATGTTGTAAAAATGTTCCCGAAGCATTTTCCGAACATGGAATTGAGAAAGTTCTTCCTTTGTTATCATGTAACATTGTGGGAACGTTACTACCTTTGATAATTTTCACATAACAGGGACGTATTAAATGAAAATCTGCTATCTGAGGCCTCTATGACATATTGAAAACATTTTAGGATGTTGCCATGGGAACAGTCTTCTCTTCTCATCGTCTAGCATGATCTGACAACATCCTCTAAATGTTCCAGACTAAATATTATGTGTAATATCATTTGGAGTTAAAAATATACTTAAAAGGGTCTTTGAACTCATCAGATCTCACAGGATATTTCTGCTTGTTGAGTTTTTGATTTGTTTTTTTTTAAATATGTATGTAATTCTGGACTTATTGCAGCCATAGCAAACAAGCAGACCCATTATACAGAGGCTGGTTGAACAAAAGTCATATGTGCAGACATAGCATCATGACCACCTGTCTAATACTGTGTTGGTCCCCCTTATGTGGTCTGAACCATTGGGCATGGACCAGAGGACCTCTCAGGGTGTCCTATGGGGTCTGGAACCACTGGATCCTTTGGCTACTCTGGCTTGTGCAGTGGGGCCTCTGTCAATCCAACTGGTTCCACTGCATCCTGTTGATGCTTGATCAGAATGGGCTGTAGGAAGTCTGGAGGTCACATCAACATGTTGGACCATTGTCATGTTCCTCCACATGTTCCTGATTGGTTGGTGTTGTTTCCATGTGGTGGGGTGCATTTTCATCCAGGGACATCTGGGATTTCCATCAGCATGAGGGAGTGTGTTTGTTGTGGGACGATGTTTATGTGGGTGTCTAAGTCTGATCAAGGTTTTCCATCAGAACACCACATAGAACCAATATGATCCATGTTATTCACTTCACCTGTCAGTGGTCAGGATGTTGTGGCTGATTGCTGTGTAAGGTCAGTCTGAAGGTGGTAATGATGTGCAGTAAGTAGGTGAAGAGTGAGGGGCTGCAGGTAGATCCAAGCAGGCTGGAGGCTCATTAACTAGTGATCATAGAGGCCATTTGCATGCAGGTGATTCCTATCAGGTAATTATCCACCGCTGGAGTCTGAGCTGGTGGATCTAGAAACAGGCTGATTAGAGGCCGGCTCTGACACTGCTTCAACCTGCATGTACAGTGATTACAAACTACTTCTGACTGTTTGACTGGTTGTTTATTTCTATTGATTTCAGACCTGCTGGGAAATGGTCTCTAATGTAGGGCTGTCTAAGCCAAGGAGAAGGTAGTCTGGATCTACTGAAGTATCCATAGAAGATGCTGAGCTACAACTCTGAAATTAGTTCCCGAGGGCTAAATGTGGACTGTTTGAAGAAACGTAAAACAACAAGGCCGTGATTTAATCTGAGCAGCTCGCCGACGTGTTTCTCATTTATAGTTTTGTTGGAAAGCTGTTAGAAGCACTTGTCTGACTAGCTGAAGGCCGGACGAAGCTTAGACACTACAACTGATCCACAATCGGAGCAGAAGTGCTGTTTAACTGACCTGTGGGTGTTGAGTTCGATCTAGTGAGGTGAGTGGTGAGGTTTTATCTTCGTTTTTGAAAAGACCTTGAAACGCATCTTATCCAGAAGTCTTGGAGCTCATCCAGATGAACCTTTATGTTGTTTTTGGTCAGTAGTGGTTTCGATCCTTCAACTCTCCATGGATCCATTTCCTCCCAGAGTCTTCCTCATTGTGGAATCATGTAGACGGACCTTAACTGAGGCCAGTGAGGTCTGCAGGTCTTTAGATGTTCCTCTGGGTTCTTCTGTGACTCCTGGATTAGATATGGATGCTCTTGGAGAAATGTTGGTGGTTGGTCCACTCCTGGGAAGGTCCACCACTGTTCCATGTTCCTCCATTAGTGGATAAAGTCTCTCACTGTGCTTCTCTGGAGTCCCAGAGCCTCAGCAATGGCTTTGTAACCCTCCAGACTGATGGACGTCAGTGACTTTGTTCCTCATGTGTTCTTGGATCTCTTTAGAACGTGGCATCATGTGCTGCTTTTTGAGACCCTTTAACTGCTTCACAAAACCAGACAGGTTCTATTAGTGATGTTTAGATCCAACAAGCCTGGCAGTGATCATATGTGGGTGTGGATGGTGGAACTGGACCCAGTAGATTGGTAGCTAAGGGGGCAATTACTTTTTCACATATCTTTGTCTTACATTAAAATTAGCTTGATGATCTGTGGCATGTAAGTGTGTCAAATATGCACAAATAGAAGACTTTTGTAGGGGGAAAAATACTTTTTCACAGCACCGTATATACATGTATGTTTAGTCATTTGTTCTTTGACAGAAAGATCCAGTTGTACCAACACAAGACCACGATGATTCAGACTTTCCCCCCAAGTTCATTAAACACAGGCAGAAATTTGACGCTCACAAGGATGCCAGACAATAAATACGCCCCGCTGCGAGGATTCATTTGCAATTTTTAATACTTTTTCTTTAATGATTACACAGATCCTTGAGTCGAGTAACAGAAAGCAGAAGATCCAACTCCGACAACCTTGACAATGTTCAAAAACAGGTAAAGAGATTTTTGTTCAGAAAACCTTTAATCGTTAATAGAATTAGTAGTATGACATATTTCAATAAATATTCAGATATATACAGATACAGCAGAAACGGTACATTCTTTTTTTTTCTCTTCAAATTGCTTCACATTTTTTTTTTGTACAAGCCAAAATATCTGCCATTGTATTTATACTCATGCAAAATATTGTTTTTCTCAGATTAATGAAAAATAAAAAGGATTCGCTGAACTTTTCTCGTGTTTTCTTTTTTTTTTTCTTCGTCATCGTCGTCGTCATCCTGCTTCGATGTGCGCTCTCGGTTTGCAAGCGGTCGCGATGAGCGTCGTAAGTTCTCGCAAATCAAACGGGCGCACTTTGTGCCAATACACAATTAGAAGCGAGTAAAAGCAAAATTAAGGCCATTCCGACTTTGTGCAAAGAAAACAAATCAACAAATCAATAAATAATCTGAATAATAATAATAATAATAAATGTTTCCTTTAGTTCACAGCAATTCAGGAGTCACTGTATTTCTCCTTCTCCCCCAGGGCGTCGGATTGTACAATACATACAATAAAATACAAGGGAATCAAACAAACCCGCCCCCCAGGAACCAAGAGAATCATTAATCGTCGACAAATCAAACCATGCTACTTTAAAATCCAGTTCAGAACCTAAGGATTTATAAACGTCCAAAAACGCGTCCCTCTTTTTCGGTGTTCAGCCCGTCTGCATCACATCACACCGTAATGCAATATAATATAAACCCCGTGTCTGCCTCTCGTTATGAAGCCCTCCCTTCCCCCCCCCAAACCCAGATAGTATAACAATGATTAATACAATGATGTGAGGCCTATGACGGAGCGCTAACATGACTATGGTACACACAAACACCCACGCCTGAGGAAAGGGTCATGGAAAATGGTGGTTGAATAAATGCATGATATGCTTCGTAGGTCCTCGTTTCTCTTAGTTGCATATTCAACCCCCATGTGGCACGAGAAGATATGTACGCTGTTGGCAAAGTGAACGGGCTCGTGGACGGCCGCGGAGTCTCTATGGCACGCAAGGTAGAAGGTGAGTCATCCTAATTAGACGGAGGAGGTTTCCCAGGCCGCGATCCGAGAGGAGGCGAACGGGAGACGGTCGGAGCCGGTTCGCATCGTCCACGCAGGAACTCTAGATGGCACTGTGTCTCATTCGCAAGCCCAGAGTCGGCTCAGTCTGCGCTCGTTGTTTAGTCAGGAGCCGTTTTAATCAGGCGTTGGCAATGAAGTTGTCGGAGACTGCAAATAGGTCGGGTTTGACGATGCTCTCAAAGCCCAGGAGGTATGAGAATCTCCATTGTGTGGTCTTTGTGAAGTTAGCATGAACAATGATGTGTTCCATACGGTGAACAGAAGGGCCTCTGAGCGAGTGTTTGAGAGCTTTTTGTTGCAACAGGTTCAGGAGCGCTTGCGTTAAAGAAAGGAGCAGCAAACAAACGGCAAATGGAAGCAGCACACAAAATTGAAAACCATCGATCCCAGGCCCGACTGGGGGATACCGTCTCTACAGCGAGTCCTGAGCAGACTCCTTTCCAGAAAGGACACCTGATTAGGAGGCGCCCGAGAGCCGTGGTGTTGATCATGCAGATGTCTTGCGGCTACACTTCCAGCCCATTCCTACCCAACCAAGCTTCTATCAGGCAAGCAAGACATCATGTCTGCTTGTTTCTAGCTAAGCGCATCGTCCAGTTTACCCACATTTTGCTACATTGCCGCTACTTACGCGATCGAAACAGTCACCATGAAGCTCATTCTAGCATTACAACAAAGGGGTTTCTGGTTCAACAGCATCAAAAAATGCTAAAGAAGAGGTATTAAATCAGCTCCTGTCAAGCCAGATGAAGAGCATTTTGCTACCTTTAGCGCTGATTTCTCTCATGTGTTGCTACATTGAATTGTAAAAGCAGAGATCCGTGAAGAGTCACTTGGTATTTACTGATTAATCTTACTTTCACGTCCTAAATGCCACCTGCACACTAACAGCAGACACACATCTGCCACAGCCGTCACTGAAACACAGAAATAAAGCAACCGAAGCGATCGTGGCCTCGAAAGGCTTTTTCGTCGCTGTGTCTGGGGATGATTCGCTGGATGAGATGCATAGTTTTTGGGGCAAATTGTGTCTCCGAACACGCTGGAATGCGAACAGAAGAACACGTGTGTGGCATAGCCCTTCGGATCGGTCTGACACGCTCTGAAACGAAAGCAAAGTCACGACAAGGTGGTTCGCAGGTTGACGATGGGTGGAAGGAAGCGAGTCTCATGTGTGAGTTTTACCAGAAAACACCCTAAGGGGGTTCAGGAACCGGTGGGGATACAAGGACGTGGAGGGAAAATGCACACATTAAAACGGTTTGTATTTCAGAAATGAACCCGACAAAACCGAACCGGCATCTGACAGGTCGCTGAACAACAAGCGGACGTGATGTTACGTCCTCGGCAGCACAAAGGCAACCGCAACCACGACGAACAAAATAAACAAAACACATCTTTGGCTTTGTTTCAAAACCAAGCTGGAAATATTTAGTGAACATCCACCGAACCATGTTCCTCCTGTTCGTCTTGCTCAAAACAACACGACCCCCACACCGGCTGAACAGTGGCTCGCTCCATATTCAAGAAATAATTAGGGAAACTTGGCGGCGTTCTTGGTCGAGTTCTTTCCGAGAGTTTGGAATGACCTCAGGAGATCAAAAGGTTGTTAGCGTAGCTTAGCATAAAGCCACGCTAGCACTGATCAACACGCTACATCCCCTTTTGGTTAGCGAAAATACAAACACATACTCGCACTATTCTTGGCCAGTAATGCTAAGCTAGGCTAATCACCTCCCAATTCTAGTGATGCTACTCTTAACAATTACCCACGAATCTGTGATGTCCGTCGCTAACAACCCACTTTTTGAACGAACGGGGAAACCGACTGTGTGTTTTCTTTGCTGCTAGACTGGAAACCTGCCTTTTGCACGTCTGTAGATTTTTGTGAAATAAAGAAGCACTTTGGGATTTTGCGAGTCGACGAAGCGGACGAGGGGAGACGACAGAGGACCAACAAAACACGAAGCGACCACAAAAAGAGAAAACACACCTGCTGGATTGGCTTTCTTTCTCCCCACCTCCTGACTCCCCTGGCTCAGTTTGGCTCAATCTACAAAACTATTTTTTTTCATACATGCAGCGGGAGGAGCGAAAGTGCCTGGACAGATTCACCACCTCTGTTCTTACAGATAAGCGTGAAGCGGCCCGTTTGAGATGGAGGAGCTAAAAATCATAATTGCATATACTGCTCGTTGCATAGAGAAGCCTGGCGTAGACGAAAATCAAATCTGGCTACGGGACGACCGGCGCGGCTGCGACCGAATCGATCCTGCTGCTCCGCGGGCGGCGACGTGGCTCCGTGAAGCCTGCAGCTGCAAACCGGTGCACGTGAATGAGGTGGAAATACAGTTAATTAAGGTACAGCAGGTGTTTTTAATCCGTTTCATTTACAACACTTGTCCTCTCGGCTGGAGGCGGGACATGGGCGGGGCCTGTGGGCGTCACATTAAGGCGGGGTCAAAGCAAGGAAGCACAATAAGATGTAAACATGTCTCAGTCTCAGTGAACACGAGGAGGAAAGCAAAACGAGGATCTGCGTGTTTCTCTGTCCAGGATCGAGCGGCTCTCTCTCCACTCGACAAATTAAAAAACCCAGAGGAAGCAGTGAGGAGACGCCGTTTACTGACATCAAACCGCCTCCCCTTCCTCCGGACAAGGAGCTCGGAGCTGCAGAGCGCTGGGCAGCCACAAGCGACATGTTCGGTTGGCACATAAGTTAAACAAGAAAACAACAAATGCAACATGAAATAAATCGAGGACAGGCAGAGGAACATGGTGACCACAGATACATGAGATATTCTGTCCCATAATCTTCAGCACTGCTTGTCCAGTGTTTGTTTTTTTATCCTTTTTTAATTTTTTTTTATTCGTCCAGTTGAGTGATCGACAGCAACAGGTGTCTCTTGCAGTTCAAGGTTTCGTGGTGTCGGCAGCGGGAGGGAGGGAAAGCTTTGACGAGTGCTTGCAATACACGTTTGAAGCAAATCTAGATATATAGAATGCGTGATCCTTGCATCGCTTTATTTCATGGAAGCACCGATCCACCATCCGTCCTTATTTTTTTGGTGAAAAATCCCTCATTTCCAGATGCCCACCTGTGGAAAGTTCACATTTTTCCCCCCCGTTATGATAAATATATGAGTATATTACACTGCTGTATGCCTCTTGCACATCCCCACCCCGTCCCCACATCACTGTTTCATATAGAATTATATATCTGTCTCCACACAAAAAACTAAAATCAAATACAAGATCTTTTACAAGACTCTTCCTTTCGTTCCAGTCCGTCCACTCCCACACAGTTTGTTGGGCGCGCCTGCAGAAGTCTGTGTTTCTTTTATCATCTTTTCTTTAATATATTGCCACATTCATATATCATGCATTTTACTGCATTGCTATTGCACTGGTCCGGATTATTCGGGAGGTGTAAAGAGACGGGAGCAGGGCGCGGGATTCGGGGCGGGAGAGGAGAATCGAGGGAAAACAAAGCAATGGATATCTTAAATAATATCTAGTAGGGCTCAGGTGAGGTTGACGGCCACAGGAAGCAACTTGTCCTCGACCAAAAGAGGAAGAGGGTGAAGAAAGAAGACGAGGGCAGGAGGCGTGGTGGGGAAAAGGGCCGATGATATCTCCAACTGAAGTCGTCTCTCTCCGTTTCTTCCTCTTCGCACCGCTCTCGCCCTCCTCCTCCTCCTCCTCCTCCTCCTCCGTCTCTCGACTACTGCTTGTGGATGTCCTCGCTGCGGATGATCTTGTAAATGATCCAGTAGAAAATGTTAAAAATGAGGAAGACGAGCGGGAAGGCCACGCGGGACACCGTGTCGATGCGCTTGGCCCGACTGATGAACAGCTTCTTCATCTCCTCGATGCTCTTCTCGGGCGCGGCCGAGGCCGGAGCGTTGTTGTTGTTGCCCTTGATGGCCATGCCGTCCTTGGCCTGGAGGCAGGCGGGGCCCATGCCGTAGCCGGGGAAGCTGAAACGCCCCTCGCCCGTCTCATCCTCCTGCAACACAGGCCAAGACTCAGGCTGTTAGGAACCAGAGAAAGACGTTACTGTTGGAGGTGTGTGCATGTCTGCAAACGTGTGTGTGTGTGTGTGTGTGTGTGTGTGTGTGAATGTGAAGGGGTCATTTCATGTAAAAATCTGAAATAATCCCACCTGACTGCCTCACAATTAGCTGATTTTTAAAGCACAACAACTTTATAATATTTAATGAAGTCATGCAAAATGTTGCTCTGCTTTTCACCTACATTTTGGTGCCAGGCTAATCTTCTACTTACGATTCCTTCTGTGTCACAGCATTTCCTAACGTAGACATATGATCATCAGGTCGTAGTTTATTTAGTCCTGTATTTTTCTACTCATGCTTATCTATACATTTTGTACTGTTTATATTTCTGACTTTGAATGGGAGCTACAGTGACATCAGCTAACGTCCTCTCAGGAATCAATAAAATACTTCTGATTCTGAAAGTCTGTGTCTGTATTTATGAAATCATGAGGGCTGGATGTACTTTAAGGGCCTGTAACTGGAAAAGCTTTCATAGCATTACGGCCAAACATCGCATGACTTCATTAAATGTACTAAAGCTACTGCACATAATAAATCACTTGTGAGGGGCTCAGGTGGTAGACACTGATTGATTTTGCATGGAATGACCCACAGGTAAATACTGTGTGTGTGTGTGTGTGTGTGTGTGTGTGTGTGTGTGTGTGTGTGTGTGAAGTCAGTACATATTCAGTTCAGTTAACTGCACACAGAATTAGACATTGAAAACACACAACACAGATGACATGAAGTGAAAATGAAGAGTGAGTGTGTCTGAAATAAACACTTAATTCAGTTACTATACTTCTGTACAGTTTCGAGGTACTTGAGCATTTCTATTTCATGCTACTTTATCCTTTTATTCCACTGCCTTATACTACACTGTATTTTCTGCTCCACTATGTTTATCTGCAGGGCTCTCATTTCACCAGATAGTGATCTTACCCCCTAAACTACAGGCCCTCAGATTCATCTGCACTTCCTGTTTATATGAAACTTGACAGAAAGTAGTTCAAACTAGCTCCACCTGCAGCAGAAATAACAGGAATATTCTAATGATGGCACATACACTGATCAGGCATAACATCATGACCACCTGTCTAATATTGTGTTGGTCCCCCTTATGTGGTCTGAACCATTGGGCATGGACCAAAGGACCTCTCAGGGGGTCCTATGGGGTCTGGAACCACTGGATCCTTTGGCTACTCTGGCTTGTGCAGTGGGGCCTCTGTCAATCCAACTGGTTCCACTGCATCCTGTTGATGCTTGATCAGAATGGGCTGTAGGAAGTCTGGAGGTCACATCAACATGTTGGACCATTGTCATGTTCCTCCACATGTTCCTGATTGGTTGGTGTTGTTTCCATGTGGTGGTGTGCATTTGGGATTTCCATCAGCATGAGGGAGTGTGTTTGTTGTGGGACCATGTTTATTTGGGTGTCTAAGTCTGATCAAGGTTTTCCATCAGAACACCACATAGTACCAATATGATCAATGTTATTCATTTCACCTGTCAGTGGTCAGGATGATGTGGCTGATCTGTGTATAATAATCCATCAGAGGGACAAACCAGTACTTTTACTTCCATACTTTATCTACATCTCGCTGCTCTGCACCTTTACTTTTGTAGGTTTTCATGCAATACTTTTACTGGCAATGGGTACTATCACTATGCTGAAATAGTACTTTTACTTCAGTAAAGGATAATTAATTGATTGATTAATCTCTGTCTGTTCAGGAGGGATATCAGCTCAGTTAGATGCATTTTAAATTGAGCATAAACATCCAGTGAAAGATGCAAGAAACAAGTGCTGGGTGCAGTGTATTAAAAACCGTTACATGCTCTGTTTCTAAGGGGGTAAATACACAAAGCACAAAACAATATGGTGCAAGAAATGTGTAATCCTCATTGCAGCAGGACGGTAGAAACAGTAGTGTTTAACCCCAACGCAGACATAGTTAACTCCTACAGTCATGCAGCTATATTGCCTGACATCAGCACATAAGCACTGACGTTTCCTGCTGATGTTTAGGCAGAAAGCCCCGTTTTCCAGTGGTCACTTGCGGTTTATCGATTGCTGTTTGGATTAATGTCGATTCATGGAAGCGATTAATGACAACTCCGGTTTGCCTTGATGTTCCGTCCCCTCTTTGTCTACCTGCTGGTCAACAGAGGGACAGGTGACAAAAAGCACCTTTCACTAAATCCACCGTCTGACCTTGCAGAGGTTGTTTTGGAGATATGAGGGGAACATGCAAATTCCACACAATGGATGCCGGATTCATAAATTATGAGCTCGCTATCGATCCGGCCGCATTTTGCACCGAGGCCGAGCCGATATCTCCCCTTTTGTAAAAGTTATCAATACGAGCTGAGGCCGGGCACCGACTGCGTTTATCTCACCCGTCAAGGGGAGCGAAGGGGGTGAGTTGAGGGCGCCTGAATGGATTGGATTGATTGACATGCGCTGTAGTCAAGGTTGCGGCGTGCGCGCGGTGTTTCCGCCGGAGCGCGGTGAGATATTGAAAATCCTATCTGCGCCGTCACCCTGCCTTTTCATTACAGGAGACACAATGACTTCCTTATCTGGTTCAGAGACTCCAACACAAACACTGACATGGGCCGAGAGACGCTGAGGGTGTGTGTGTGTGTGTGTGTGTGTGTGTGTGTGTGTGTGTGTGTGTGTGGAAACCAAACTAGGAAAATAACAAAGTGCCCTTCAAAGTTAAAACAACAGCCGTGAAATCAAAAAAGAAGCAGACAAAAAGCCCTGTGATGATTAGGAGTCGTCTTTGTTTGGATTCGGAAATTTCTGATGAAAGGCGCCGTTGAAAATTCACGCATGATCCGATCGGCAGGGAATCTTTCCGGCGCATTTTAGCTGAAGAAGAAGAAGAAAAAGAGCATTTTGTGATGAGGAAACAAGCAGGAGCGCAGCCCAACTCAGGAAGAACTGCTGGCAAGAGGAGAACTTTAGTGACGCAAAACCTCTGCAGCGACAACAAATCAACCCTCCTGTAAAGAAAGAAGAAAGAGCCAGTCCAAGTCTTCAGGTGGACCTGCCTCTAGTTCCCAGCAGTGGGCAAAATAAACCCGCAACGAGCCAAGATCTGCAAATATCCATCAACAAGAGAAAGAAAAGACGATAAAGATGCCCTCAAAAAGCAGATCAAATGAAGCGTAGGCAGCCACACGAGGGACGTTTCTTATCTGTGTGTGTGTGTTGCATTGAAATGCACGTGTGTGTGCACGTATGCCAATGTGTGTATCTATAGATATGTTCATATAGGTGTGTGTGTGTGTGTGTGATAGACCACCGGGTAGCGATCCATTTTTAGCGCCTCATGTCCCCGTTCTGTCCTTGCATCCACACCAAGCCATCTATTACTGTTAATACATGAACACACACACACACACACACGCACACACAAACCCACACACACACCCCGGGTGTCTACACATTAGCCGCGATGCTAGCCGACCTCTGCCCGTCCTTCAGTGACGCTGCTAAACTATTACAGATGCTCTGCTTTATTCTCCCTGCCATGTGATTAATGTGGAGGGCGGAGGGACGTGAGGAGGAGGCGCAATGAGAAGAGCGGCGGAGGGAGGAAGAGGAGGAAAAGAAAGGAAGGAAGAAGGGAGGAGAACAATAAGGGAGGAGGGAGGGAGCCCTGCAGACTGCAGATAGGGCAAAAAAAAGAAGTGTTCTAATGTCAGAGGACCCCCTGATGGAAACGGCGGCTACACCCGAACACGGCCCAGGTGATTCATTACAGTTATGGCTAATTACAAAAACCCTCCATTAACACAGGAAGGATCCGGACTGTACGATCTGAGGATGAATGTATGGACGGATGCAAAGATGGAGAGGAGGGCGGAGGAGATAAACTGTTGGAGGAATGAAGCTTTGCCCTTTGGGTTCGACAAGGGAGGCAATTTATAGCCCTGCTTTAGGACACAGCTCACCTTTCCTTCTTCTTTTAATGCTGCTGCTTTTAGACACTTTCTCCTTGAAGACCATTAAAACACATCTTACCAACACGTAAACACGTCTCCTTATATGAAACGGATGATCCTCTTACAAACTGCTCCTGTGAAATAACTAAAGTCACCCACAGATAAATGGAAAATCTCTTCCATTGTGTACGAAAGGAAATAAATCTACGATTGCTGCAGGACAGACACAGAATTAATCTCAGCTGGAACAAACCAAACTTAAACCACATAGAATTCCTGCCGGTCCAGCCTCAGAGGGACAGTTTACTACAAAGAAACTGTACAAATAAAGATCCAGCAGAGATAGAAGGCAAATGGGAGAAATGATAGCAAAATTAAGAGTCGGAAATAGACGTCTAATAGTGTGTTATTGAGGCCAGAACAGTAAAAAGGTCCCATCTCGGACCATAAAACATATTTCTAGAAACTTCTAATCAAGGGATTGAGCAATCTCAGGCCGATTAGATCTTTTTAGAGCAATATTCAGTTTGTTTTATGCTACCATGTTGATTTTTGGCATCGTTTGGCGTCCCAGTCTGTGGTGTTACCGGCTTTTTGGACCATGCAACTTGCCGAGACCCATGGAACTGTTTGCGCTGCAGGCTGTAAACACTGATGTTAGGTCCTGTGTTCACGTGGACGTCGCTCTGATGCACCTCTTCACGGGGACTGACGGCAGCGTTCCCTCTTAGCATGAATAGTTTAAGACGCTGTCCTGGCTTTTTTTGTTTTTGTGGTTGCAGACAGACTCTGAGGGCCTGCGACTCGAAAAATAGTCATAGTGTAGAGTTTTAAACGGCTTCCTGAAATATGCTGAAGTTATCAACAAAGAGGTCAGTTGATTATGAGGGACTGGGATGGAGGGATTTGTTTGATTACCTCCGCCAAGGAGGTCATGTGGCGTTGGTTTGTTTGTTTGTTTGTGTGCGAAATACCTCAAAAACTCATGGACGGATTTGGATGAACTTTTCAGGAAATGTGTGAAATGGGAGAAGGAAGAAATGATGATACTTTGGGACTGATCCGGATCACCGTCTGGATCAAGGAATGTTTTTAATCTAAGTGTAACCAGGTGGACAATTAAATGTGGTTTACTCTAGAAGCCACCAGAGGGCACTCTTGTTTTTGGGGTAACCCCCTCTGACCACATGACATTTTGGGTCTCCACGCGACAGACAGCGACAATGATGGAGTTCTCTTTCCTTCCTGAGCGACATACGCACGGTTGGGCCGGCATTCTTATCTCTGGTTGTCTAAGAAGCTGGGAGGCTGTTAGGAGCTGCCGCGCTAGAGGCCGCGCCTGTTCATTAGGTCGGATGGGGTGAAGGCCGCATTGTCAGTAGGACATTTGAACTGTAAGTAATTACATTTGTATCTGTAACGTTCCATACAAAATATGTGAATTGGGAGATTGTGTTGGGGGTGGACTGAAGCTCCTTTGCGGAGGTATGAGCTCTCTGAGGGCTTTTCTAGTTTCACATGGAATGACCTTTTTCGTCTCTTAAAAGTTGACCCTGTCTTTTTGCTCTCATGTATTGCTGTCATACTATCATTAATCATTTGTGTCAGATGTTTTATGTGCTATAACTTCATCCTACATGCTGATATGACCCTTGAAAACCCACTTTTTACTAAACTTTTTATCGTTTTCTCTGGCGACCTATCAGAAAACACATCCAGGGCACCAGTGCTTGTTCCTCCATGTCACATGCATTAACCTGGTGCAGTTTTGCTATTGAAACTATTACATATGCCATGAAATTGAGGCTGAAAGTTGGAGACAGAATTACTGTGCTGAATAAAAACAAAGATTGTGGCACCTGGTGTGGATGTAAGAAAAAGAATTCTGCTGGAGGCGGTGATATTTCACGGAATGACCCTTTTAAGTGACAACCGCAACCCATTTAACTGTGGCTCCGTCTGTATGGAATGACGTAAATCTAGCCGGGAAGGAAGAGAAACAATCACAGGTAAATAAAAAAGATGTAGAGGTTGAGAAAAATCATCTGCAGAAAAGAGCCGAAGCAATGGAGGAAGAGAAGAGAGCGAAGAAGGAATGGAGGAAGAGAGCAGGAGGACCTCTTAGCTCGCTCATCCATCATGCTTTCATCTCACGATTGAAGCATTTATATCTCTGCCTCTGCTGATGTGATTAATCGAGCAGATTAGCAGGAAGCAGAAAGCGAACTGCGTCAGGCCCGCTCGTCTCTCGCCCATCTCCTCTGCAAATATTACCCTTGGATACTTGTTTTAGAGACCTGCATTTACATAAGACACGATTCGGGAAGGTGTCAGCCCCAACTACCGCCGGCATCAGTCTCTCCTGAAAGAGGCTGCAGGAGGAATTTCCTTGGCTTGCGTTCCGCTTTATGATTTCCCCCTGGAAGCAATTCCAGCCGAGCGCTGGGGAAGGAAATATATTATAAATTTGCCTTTGCTGATCCATTTTCTGGTGGATTCATCTCGAACCGTCCCCCACCCTCCTCTCCCTGTCTCCCCTCTGCCTGCTGCCTCGATTAAGGCCATTTGAAGCCTTTTAGGATGTTTCAGTATCAATATGTTAGCGCTGAGTGGATTCTGCTGTGCTGAGAGGAATGCCTAAGTAATGTGAGTTTAAAAAAAAGAAGAAGCTCTTTTCTGGCCTACAGCTTTACTTATGCAGATATTTGAAGACAGATATTTTTGCCTTTGAGTGTTTGTGTTGCCATTAATTTACTTTAATTTGTTTTAATAGATATCCAGCTGCGATGGACTTTATCAGCTGAGAATGTGTCCATCTTCTGTTGTTCCAATACATGGCATGTCATATGTAGTATGGCAAAGGTATTAGGGTTTCCTACAATCTCCAATTGGATTTTGCAGGAGTTTTTGGACCCACAATCCCCTGCAAAGTCATGTTCCAGTGTCATTTTGCAGGAATACTATTATACTACTAAGTGTTATGTCCCAATTCTGCGTACTCTGCATTCAACAGTATGTACTCTGGAGGCTATTTAGTCTCTTCCTGTCGTGGACAAGCTTTATAGCCTTGCATCGCAGGAGCACATTCACTGCAGCTGGGTGTTTTCTGTTACCCCACATAAAGGATTTCAAACACATTTGAGTTTTCCACTGTTGCCTGCTCTTCATGGTTGCACGTGTCCCTGACTACCTTCAGGACAGTTCATGCAAACATGCAGCCTGCAATGACAAGACACTCAGAGAAAAAAAGCTGCTTTGACACTTTCTGTTTCCCCAAACTGGTGACGACTTCTACAGAGTTTAATCTCCACCGATCAGCCACAACATGATGACCAGTGTGATCAGGAACATGTGGAGGAACATGACGATGGCCCAACATGTTGATGTGACCTCCAGACTTCCTACAGCCCATTCTGATCAAGCATCAACAGGATGCAGTGGAACCAGTTGGATTGACAGAGGCCCCACTGCACAAGCCAGAGTAGCCAAAGGATCCTGGTTCCAGACCCCATAGGACCCCCTGAGAGGCCCTCTGGTTCAATGGTTCAGAGTATTTTGGACCACATAAGGTGGACCAACACAATATTAGACAGGCGGTCTTAATTTTACGCCTGATTGGTGTATTTCACCTTTTAAAATGTGGTTGAAATGGTCAAACTTTAGTCCTCAAAGAGGTTTGGGTGCATTTGTGTATTTTTGTGCATCTGTACCCTCACAAGGGTTGAGCTGCACATTAAACACTGCCCGAAAAACTCAAACATAGAACACAAAAAGGAGATCAGACTGGATTTTAAACACATCCGACACCTTAAAAGGCCCCACAGACAGTAAAAAAATGTTGTCTCTGTGCAGCACGGTGAGTCACCTTACATGTAGGTTAAAGCACAGGTGCACTAAGTCAACGATCCAGGGCTTGATTAGACGCACATGAAGCTGACTGCCAGCAGGTCAGATCACAGCAAACACAATAGAGTTACATCATTCCATAGCATTAACATTATATGCACGCATATAAATGTTAGCTGTTGCACCAGGAATGAGACCTGCTGGTATAGAAAGACAATAAAACACAACCACAGAGACGAGGTTATGTCTAGTTCTTCATGTAAACCACTGGGGTGTAACTTATCCATCGTAGTAGAGGAGTTCAATGCTTCCCTGCCCAAATTAGCCCTTCAAAATGTGACCTAAATGATCAAATGTCAGCGTCGCCTGAAGTGTTTTTAGCGGAGATGTGTATTTCTGCATGTATGCAATTCAAAAGCGCACTAATGTAAATGCTTCCACTCACGCTGGACTTTCCTCGGTGCAAAACGAGGCATGAGTCACCCGATGTGTGGGTTCCCTGTACAGGTGCACCCAGGCAGCGATCCAGGGCCTGATTAGACACACATGAAGCCAGCTGGCAGCAGGTCGGGTCTCTCCAAACAGATCAGATCATCAGTAACATCAATCCACTGCACTGACATGTTCTCATGCACTAATAGACACCGAACATATGAAGGTATCCGCCTTATTGTGTCCAATAAAGAAGAATCCCAACATCTAAGCCACTACAGTACAGCGTATCCACCCACGCTGACGTCTGTACACCTTCTTTTGTTCTGTCTGCAACAAGGAAGGGCATCTACCCCTTCATTTTGTCCTTTGACTTCTTGCCAGGTACCAGACATGGGAATATACCACGTTGTGTAGACATCTGCTAACCGCGATGCAGATATCGGAGCGGTTTTGAATCATAATGCACATTATTAAAGGCTGCTGGAGGTGGGTGAAAGGGAGACTTTCTTCTACTGTAATTGGACAGTCACCCACAGATATTTACACAGCAGCTCTAATTAGATACGTTCTCCCACACAGCGCCCACATCGGCACACTTAATCACGTCAGTACCAGTTGCCATGGTGGCGGGTCACAGTGTGCTTTATTGTGTATTTATGATGACGAGATATCATCACAGAAATTGGCCAAATGTGGGCGTTCAGAACGTTTAGATCACAGTATTTATTTAAGAAAAGCACAGAGCAAAGTCTAGACTAATTAGTTAGTGGTACGACTGAGGTATTATTCTAATCTACACTGATCAGTCACAACATTAAAACCACTGACAAGTGAAGTGAATATCATTGATCATATTGGTACTATGTGGTGTTCTGATGGAAAACCTTGATCAGACTTAGACGCCCAAATAAACATCGTCCCACAACAAACACACTCCCTCATTCTAAATGTCACTGGATGAAAATGCACCCCACCACATGGAAACAACACCAACCAATCAGGAACATGTGGAGGAACATGACAATGGTCCAACATGTTGATGTGACCTCCAGACTTCCTACAGCCCATTCTGATCAAGCATCAACAGGATGCAGTGGAACCAGTTGCATTGACAGAGGCCCCACTGCACAAGCCAGAGTAGCCAAAGGATCCAGTGGTTCCAGACCCCATAGGACCCCCTGAGAGGTCCTCTGGTCCAATGGTTCAGAACATTTTGGACCACATAAAGGGGACCAACACAGTATTAGGCAGGTGGTCATGATGTGAAATGGTCTGCACTTACATAGCACCTTATTCTACCTCAGTGGTACTCAAGGCGCTTTACAATGTGTTTCGCATTGTAAAACACAAAAACCCAGTGGCGACAGAGCTGCCATGTAAGACGCTAGCCTGCTATTGGGAGCAACTTGGAGTTCAGTGTCTTGCCCAAGGACACTTCGGCATGTGGAGGAGCCGGGGATCGAACCACCAACCTTGCAAACAGCCCACAGCCGCCCAGTGTTTTGCCTGATCGGTGAATACTATGTTCTTTTGGGTGTGTTTTAATGATTAAACAATGTTAATGCGCTCCATGGAAACAACAAACTGCTGATGCAATACACTGTTAGCGACTTAACAGCTACATGTGTGCTTGAAGTTTGTTTTTTTAATCTTTGAGAAATGTATTCCATGCTGTCTGTAGTTACTATACCGAGGAATAACCATCTGGAGTGGAAACCAAAGAGGGGATTAACAAAAAAAGGTGATGCATTGGGTCAATACTGTCATTATTAATTATATCGACCACAGTTTGTCATAAAACTATCAAATATAGGAGCAGCCTGCTGTCAGCATCACTCTCAGAGCAGACAGGAGTCGTGGTGACGCCCCACGTTGGAGTTAATATCCTAAATAAACAGCTTTAACATATCAGTAGAAACTCAGAGATGTTGCTGGTATGTATAACTGACTTTATTGACTCGGTGTTCCAGCCATCCATCCCTGCTTTTCCGGCTTTCCCCCGGTTGTTTCCTCCTGAAGTCCCTGCTTGCGTTAAAGCGTGGTGCGTTAATGTCTCTTGCTCATCAAGCCGCTGACCTGGAATGATTATCCACATGATCTGCTGCTCTGTTCTTTCCTCTCTCTCCCTTTTCCTCCCCCCCCCCACCGTTTGATCTGAACGCCATTCGGAGGGAGTCACGACACCTTTTTAGCCTCATGCATTAAATCTGACGTTTAAATTTTAATGCCAGTTCGGGTTCACTTGGGCCTAATGCGCGGTTAAATTCAACCTTTAACGCCGGACGGACGTCGGGAAAATGTGGACTTTCTCCACCGTGAGGGAAACACGACTGTGTTTACATGCACACCAGTGGAAAGTGGTTCTCCACATCCCCGTATACATGATGCTGATTACTGTTCACTGCTGCCACGATGGATGACAAGGGAGCAGTGGACCAAGATATGCAGCTGAAGCACTCAGAAACCACCTGCAACAGCATCACGGTTTCTTTCAGAACAATTGCATTTCTCAAATCTAGGGTAAGAGAATATCCAGATATCTGACGCCAGAAAGCAACGTTTAGATCTGCAAACACAAAAAAAGCAAAAGCAGGACCTCTAAACCCCAAGAAGTTTCCTGTCTCGTTTTCACTCACTGTGGGTTCATTTTCCACTTCAACATCAAGTCCTGCACCTCTATGGAAACAGAACAACCACAGCTAGAAGCACAGGGAACTCAAACATGTCCATTGCCTGCTATAATTAAGGAGCAATGCCATAAAGTAAATTTCTTCTTTAAAATCAACATGTGTTACCAATACTGGAAAAAAACCATGCTAACTCTACGTACTGTGGATATTTTACCACATATGTTTCACTAATGGCTTCATGCAATAAAGGAGAGCAGAGACTTTAGCTTTCTGGAGAATCTGGTTAGTGCAAAAATTAAAATGAAATTGATAAAATATCACAATTTTAAGTTAAAAATCCAATAATTACTTCTGTTTTTTGAATTTCTCGCAGTGATAAATGGTGTAATCCTATAAAGATACCAGCGTGTTCGGAGGGTTAATAGTTTTCTTTTATAAATCATAGTCAGTCACTATTTCCATCACCTTTATAGAGCATTTTTCAATGTAATGGAAACCTCAAAAATGCTGCAAAAAGCACACTAATGGCACTTATCCTCCTTATTTATGAGCAGAGCTGCACTGAGTTTGTCACATTCGAATAAAACCTTGCATACTGTTGGGTACAATTCATCCAGGCTGCCTTAAAACTCATTTTACATGTAGAAAACAGTTAAATGCAGACGTTAGCTGAACGTAACACAGTGAACTGCAAGCGTCTGTACATGTGTCAGATGGAATCATATCTGCAGCGACATGCTTCAGCCTTTTTTTTTTCATGCTCTGCAGTTTAATCGTTTCACTGCCTCGCACGTTTCTTTCTTTCACAGAGGCTCCCAGTGTTTATCAGCGCACGTGTGGAAATCCCACCAATCCTGCTTCGTCGCGTCGACATGAAGGATTTCTATTTTGGTGGAAATCACCTTAAGCAGAGGTCAGATCTGACGTTCCAGCATCCTGGATGGCCTTGTGTCCAAGAGTTCAGCCTCTAAGTCTTGTAAAAACATGGAAAGCCTGATGAACATTCATGTATTCACTAATCCAGTGGCTTTGAGACTATAATAAGGGCGAGAGGTCAGAGCATTTCCTCGGCGAACAGGGAACCACATAAATATGGATATTAACATAAAAAAAACTGCAAGGTAATATGGTAATTAGGTTCCAGTGAATTATACCCAGGGAGGAAGTGTCGTCAGTACAAATGTAGAATGTGCGCTTGTTGTTTCTGTGTGCGGTCTGTCAGTGAAGCGCTCCTTCGTCTAATCAGGACACAGTGGAAGTGCTGCACGCTGCCTGACAGCCGACCTGTCAATCCAGAGGTTGGCTTCAGCCCGCGGAGATCGCTGATCGCTCTCACTACGCTTCTTTAGGCCTCTTAATCCCTCTGCTCTCTTATCTGCCTTTGTTCTGAAAGCTGCTGAACAGCCTGCGAGATCAAGGCATTTAGAGCAAACCAGCATGTAGAGCTTCCCCCCGCCGAAAAACGCCTAATCACGGCTAACGAGCTGATTATGGCCGATCAATCAGGAAGTCGGCTCCCCTAATAAGGCGCTGTCATTGTTAAACAGTGGGACGGCGTCTGCACTGCAGTCGCGGGGGGGAGGGCGGGTGGGTGGGGGGAGGGAGGTCATGTCCCTCAGGCCACTTCTCCAAATGTACATCTCTTTTCCCAGAAGGCCGAGCGAGCCAAAAACAGAGCCAGCTGCAGGGGAGGAAGCATCTCCGCGGCCGCTCTCGTTCCCTTTTCTCTCTCCTCATGTTGTCGAGGTGAAAGAGACGAGGAGGAGGACAGTCATCAGGCTGCAGCAGCTCTTTGCCTCCCGGCTACATGAAAACATGCTTTAATGTCCTGTTCTCCCTGTGATCCTGGATGCTATGTGCAGGACAGCTGAGTGGCTGCACTCCACAACGGGCAGCTCCTCACAAATAATTCATTTTAATGAAAGCCTGTCGAAAAATGCTAATTTGCATTCTGTGCTGTGAACTTCAGAAAAAGGCGCTGAAGACAGTCCTGATTGAAATGGAAGCGAGAGGCAGTAATGTTCGACTTTGATTTCTAAAGGGGCTCTCTCTTTTTCAGTCTGGAGAGCCTGTCTGTGTTAAACAAGCGAGCTGCTGCCAGGCGGGCCTATCCTTCAAGGATGAGTGGCGCTATTGATCTGATCCCTGTGTAGTTGCTCGGCTCGTCCTGCAGGGGGGGATGTCTCTCTGTCTCGGCGCTCCGAGGAGTCGGCTCGTTCCTCTCTTCCCTCTCAGGGCTGCAGTGTCTGTCCATTTGATGCCCCCTCGCTCTGTCTTTCTAATTAGACAGCCTTCTGAAGCAGGTAGCCTCAGTCCGATTGCTTTCGCTCTTTCCCTCTCCGTCTCGTTCTCTCCGGACTATCAGTGTCACTAACGAATCAATAGAGCATCAGGGCAGAAACCACAGAAATCAGCACAACTGGGACCACTCCAAGTGCTGCTGCTGCAGCTACCTGCACTGCAACGACAGCCTCACGTCCGGCTCTGAAATACGAGCTGAAGTGCGGCACTGATTCACGATAAAGCAGGGACGGCGGTGCTGCAGCCTTCGTTCTGAATTACACAGCAGCAGTCGGACTGATCAGATCCCCTGAAAAGCTTGACTAGCTGGCCGTCCTTCAGGTTTCATCTCATGTGCGTCCACACGCCGCCTCAGAGTGCACTTTTCATGCAGCACACACGCATCACAACAGTTGCATAAAAGCCATAAAACCCTCAAGGACATTGTTCACTCGGACTGGACTCAGCTGCACCTCGGAGCCTGTCATCACTGCAGTCGTCATAATGGGAGCAAACAAATCCCTCCAGGCAGACATTGTTCTAATCCAATACATTAAAAACACCATATCGAAGATGTGTGATAGTGATTCCAATAAAACAAAACTATATTAGAAAAAAACTACGACTAATCTACCTCTTGTTCTTGCCAATCATCCCTTAAGAAGACATGAGAAACCTTTATTGCCACAAATACATTTTTACAGCATTGTGAAATGTTGTTTTTGCACATCCCAGCTGGGGTCAGAGCGCAGGGTCAGCCATGGTACGACGTCCTTGCAGCAGGAAGGGTTAAGGGCCTCGCTCAAGGGCCCAACAATGGCCTTCTGATCAGTATGTCAGAGACTGAACCGTTGCACCACCACTGTGAGAGCTGTCACAGTTGCATTTGGAAGGACAGTAAACTGCAATCGAACACTTTTTTAATGTCTTGATGGTGCAACAAGGCAACACGATGTCCTGGTAGGTAACTTTTATGCGTCTTAACCAAAGTCCAGATCCTGACCCAACTGAAAACCAACTCCCAGACCGTGACCTGCCCTGATATACTTCATTCCATTCACAAGAACTGCAAAGTCCTGGTCAGATTCTTTTCGCAGATGCTAACGAGGCAAGATCTCAAAGTCTGCAGAGACAGCTGATGGTAAATGGTCTGCATTTATACAGCGCTTTCTTCTACCTTAGTGATTCCAAAGCGCTTCACAATGTGTTTCTCATTCACACATTCACACTCCAATGGCGACTGAGCTGCCATGCAAGGCGCTAATCTACCATTGGGAGCGACTTGGGGTTCAGTGTCTTGCCCAAGGCATGTGGAGTGGCCGGGGATCGAACCGCCAACCTTGCGATCAGTGGACAACCACCTGAGCCACAGCCACCCTGATCAACGGCAATGAAAATTCAAGCAGTCCGTCAGTGCTGCTGCGTTCATACTGCAGCTGCCAGACCCAGCCATCACCTGGATCACTGGTTCTGTGTGGCGCTCACACCTCTTATGCCAAGGTTAAACACACCTGTTGCTCAGTCGGGCCCCCGCTGTCTCGTTGAAGCCGTCTAGCTTTATTAAAGGCGTACGGCGGGCCGCTGAATCATCCAGTTTTTGTCATGCAGTCGACAACGTGTCGAGTTTTATCCGTGTTCCATGTTCTATCCTACGACCTTCATCAGTTCTAGTCATGCATTTGTGATGTGCTGCTGTGCCTCTCGTCTTCTTCTGCGTCTTCTTGCTCGACCTTCCAACAGACTCTAGACGCAAATTACTGGACTGTCACTAAAAATCTACTCTCAGAGAAGATGAACTGATATTTGACAAGTCATGAAAATTCTGCCTAATACGTGACGGCATCTTCTTTCAAAGTCCAGTGGTAATGTTTTTAAAATAACCTCTTTTGTAAGGACTGCTGCAGCTTTTGCACAACATAAAGTCTTACTGACGGGTGGTCTGGATCCAAAAGTACAAGAAGCTTGTAAAAGAACCCAAAACACAATTACTTTTAAGAACATCTGGGATGGGAACTGTCAGCCCTGTCTTCTAGAAAGTACATTCCTATACAACTAAACTGCATTCTGCATACATTTTGAAAGAAACCCTGTTATATAACATCATGGGAAAGGCTTCCAGCTTCGTAGCGCCGCAAATTCCACATAAGGAGAATGGAGACGACATGGAGACACTGGTGACAACAACACTTGTAGGGTTTGTGGCGAAGTATTATTCTCAGACTTAAGTTTCATTTTCACTCGTTGCTTTATTGGGTTTGGAAAAATATCATGATTTAGGTTGAAGTATGACCCTTTCCCAACATGTCTGAAGCTTCCCCAGCTGCCCCATTGATTTAAAACGTATTTATGAGACGTCACCAACAAATGTAATCTGGCGGAAAATATATTTCCCTCAAAACGTAACTGAAAATGCAGTTTGCTGGCAGTGCATTCTGGGAGTCAGGGCTGCAAAACGCATGTGGTCCAGATGAGGGTTAGATGTGGTAACGGCAAATAGAATACATAGGATTAGGCAACTAAAACGGTTAATGTTGAGGCCCAGATCATGACTGGATCAGGGTCTGTAGCGACCAACAACGTCATAACATTTAGCCAGTAATGTAATGATGTTATTTAATGACCTAGCCTTAAAAAAATCCTTTGAAAGTGTAATAACTGCAGCTGATAATGTAATAACACATAAATAAGACTGAATTTCTTGGAAATAAAAGATTATTTTGCAGTTTTTGTGCAGTTTGCTCATCAAAAATAGGTCTAGTGGATGCACAGTGGTCACATTGATCCATCAAGGATACGTCCCATGTAGCTCTCACTCTCCTTAATTATGGTTGGAAGAGCCAATCTGAGAATCATCTGTCGTACAAAATCTTTATTTAGAATATTATCTATCAGCTTAGATATGTAAATTCATCATTCCATGTCAGTGTCTCTAGAAAACATTTCATTAAAACTTTGTTCAGACTTTTCTCAAGGAGAATCGATTCAGTCCTCATTTCAAACTGGATTTAAAGAACTGGACTGTCTCTATGATGGACCTTAACTCCAATATGCAACATAGAACATGAACACTCAATTACACATGTAGGATTATGGACGTTATTGGCTTTATTACATTTAAAATGGCCCAAATTATTACGCCATTGGTTGCTACGGGGTCACAGCTGCAGCTTAACTGGAAATGTTTGGTCAATGAAACTGTGAAGAAATGTCTACGTACTTGGATCCAAGATGGCGCCAAAGATGGCCGCCTCAGTACTGCACCCATTTATACTTCTTAGTTTTCTGTTTTGTTTCCACCACCGCCTCCTTGATCACATTCTCCGTTGCATTAATGTAACTCATGTATTTAAAGTGTCGATAACTTTAATATTACTTGTTATTTATTGTTAATAACTGTATTTAATGTTATAATCACAATCTGGACCATTTGAACTAAACTTTTGGTTTCACATATCTCCAGCTGCACATCGTAGATCAACACTCATTTTCCTTCGTTAACGTGCTGCCCCCCACATACTTGATTAAAGCCGATGCTGATTCCATCACCACTTGGCATCTTGGTAACACCACCAGGTAGGGATGCACGATAATATGGGCGTCCGATAATTATCGGTTATTTTGGCAATTATGATGTCATTCCGATAAAATGAGGCAATAATAATAAAGACTATGAATCTTGGTTTTTGCCGTTGGTCTGTGTGTTGTGGTTTGTGCTCATGTCTGGCTCCTCAACCCCTCCCCTCCCTGACAGTACTGTCGCATGTGTGTGATGTCATCAGACTGCGCGGGCAGAGAAAAACAAGCAGCATGGTGGCACTGACCAGTGTGGACTTTCTTTACCGTGTTGGAGGAAGACATTTCACTAGGGCTGGTCCCGAATATTGGAATATCCGTTCGTTGCAGTGGCATTCGGATAATAATCTTGATATTCGATAGCCGCGCTGCTGCCAGGTGGCGACTCCGAGCTTTGTCGAGGCTGTAGTATACTGCCGAGCACAGCCGAGCGTCACTAAGGCTCTAGTACGCCGCCATGGTTGTTGTACAAGGACCTGCCAACTCCGGCGTCACCCTCGCTCCCCCATGCCGTTATTTTCGACCCATACGACCAGGCTCCTATCTAAACGGATGCAATTTCAGTCGTCGCCATGACATCAAATTTGATTAAAACCCTAAAAAGTCTGGTGACTGTGCACCAAAGTAAGGTTTTAGAAATGTGTTTCCCTTCACACGCATACACAGTTTTACAAAACCATACTTGCGTCAGTACAACAGCATGACTGGCTGACAGAACGTGTGTCATACAGCCTCCATCTTTGGTGTTTTTTCAGGGTTCTTGCATTGTTGAACGTCTCTGATTCAGGTCTTTCGCTTTGTTTCTGGGAGAATGTTTGTGAACGGTGCTGCTGCCGTCGCCTCGGCAGGCTGCTTTATACGTGCTGGAGGCCAGCGAGCTGAAACCTGACTGATAGCCCTCTCAGAGCCGTAATGGAGGGCTGTGGATCACATTAGACTCACATTAGAAGGACTGGCCAGAGAGGTTAATTAAGAACGTGTGATGCCCAAGGACCGGCTCGCTCTCCCTTCACAGAGTCGATGGGTTTCACCACCATTTGTTTCACGGCGCAGCAGTTAGGATTAATGGTGATGATCGCATTGAAGGCGCTCATACGTTTAATAATGAACCGCTTTCCTCTGTTTTTATTGTGAAATAAAGTCTTTAAAAAAGACCCGAGGAGGTGGATTTAAAACACTTCCTGGATGATTCCACCAAATTATGCAAACCTCTCGGCGAAATCCTGCTTCAAATGCAAATACCTCAGACTCCTCGCTGTGTTTTCCTCCCGTCCTCAGAAGTCCTTTCAGCTTCGCCAAGGTTAGACAGAGGAGTAGTAAAGCTGCTTAATGTTTGCAGGTTTGGAGAAGAGTTAGTTTGTGCACGAGCGGTGGAAAAACTTGCAGGTTCGAGATACACGCTCTGCTTGAGTACCTCCACTTTGTGCTACTTTAAACTTCTAATCTGCTGCTTTTCCTGAGAGAGACACTGCACTTAACTTTACGCCAGAAGTGTCGATCTTTCAAAAAGTTCTACTCCTCCTAAACTGCTGGGAAATAAATGAATATGCAGCTTATAGGTCGAAAAAACAGCCTTCTAATATCAATGTCTGCACACCCATCATGAATTATTTGAATTATTGAATTATTTAAATCATATTTTTGACTGGAGGGGATAAATTCAGAGTATTTATTTCATTTAATCCATGGCTGTGCAGCATATTCACAGCCTTGTTCTTGCTTTTGTTTTTCACTTAGCACTTACCGGTTGTGTGTGGCAGCTAGGCCTATGGTAGCATTGTAGCATTTAGCAATAGCTAAAGCTGTAGTAGTATGGCAGTATCGTCGCAGTTGGCATTGGCATTTAGCAGTTAGCATTAGTATTATAGGCAAATCTAGCTGTATCGTCTCCTTGTGGGTGAGGAGGTTGTGGGTAGTATAATTTAAGCAGTTAGTGGTTAGCATTAGCATGTAGCACTCAGCTAAATGGTAGCATTGACACTGGAGCATCTCCTAAACAGGCCTGGGTCAGATGAATTTGACAGTGCTGTTTGAATTAGCAGTTAGCATTAGCATTAGGAGTTAGCTAAATGGTAGCATCCGCACTGGTCACTACCTGGAGCATCTCCTAAACAGGTCTGGGTCAGTTGAACGTGGCAGTGCTGGTTGGATTGTGTAGCAGCAGTGTGAACTGGCACTAGGGGGGGACTCTGGGACTCCAGAGTTCACCTCCTAGCCTCCTGGAGGTGTCGTGGGACTAAGTAGGAGAAACAGCGTTGAAGGGAGGTTTCCACCTGATGACCCCCAGAGACGTGTTAGGAATCACTGCTCACTGGTAGGTAGAGAGACAGATTAGGGGTCCTAGGTCCTTCATGGAGGATGGATCCTTTCTTTTTGAGTACAAGTGTCTGGTGGTTTTTGGAATGTGTGCTGTATAGATTCATTTTTTTATTATTATTAGATCAAATAACTGCTAAATTTATATCCATCAATAGCACAGGAAAAATAAATTCACTGTCTGGTTCAAATATCAATCAAGCACAAGATTATAAACACCTTGGCCGTGATGTATCGTCAACAAAACCCAACATAGAAACAAGACTTGCAAAAGAGTGGTCTGCTATTTCTCGGTTAATAAAAGCCATCTGGAAATCTAATCGTTCAGATGATATAAAACGTGTTGAATCCATACGGTTCGACTGCATGGACACTGGAGTCTCAGCTGGATGGCAGCTACGCTCTGAGGAATCATCAACGTTTCATGGAAGCAGCACCCAACAAGAGGACGACTCCACGGAAAACTTCTTCCAACTTCAACTGTTATCAGACAACAAGCATCACCTGTCAAACCCTATTTTGGAAACCGACTCGTGGCCGTCCGAAGTCGCACTGGAAGACCGTCACGTACCAATGAAGGCCAACTGACCGGTGATACTGGATTTATTGCGGAGGATCTCGCAGTCGCAATGATCAAATGGAAAATTGGGGCAGTGGTGGTGCAACGGTTAAATCCCTGGGTTACTGATCAGAAGGTCAGAGGATCGAACCCCAATGCGGCCACTGTTGGGCCCTTGAGCAAGGCCTTGAACCCTTCCTGCTCCAGGGGCCGTACCATGGCTGACCCTGCGCTCTGACCCCAACTGGGATATGCGAAAACAACATTTCACAATGCTGTAAAAATGTACTTGTGACAATAAAGCTTTCTTCTTCTTAAAATTGCTGTGGACGTCCGAGAAAACTTGACCTGCTTTACCCTCAACCCTGACCTCAACCCTGGCCTCAACCATTACATATCATTTTCAAAATAACACACAAAAAGCTTAAAATGCATCGACACGAAGTAGAGAGCGGCATTCTTTCCACATGATACCACATTGTCTTATCAGTTTTCACGTATGGTGCCTGTTAATAATCCTGATGGACACCGGAATAGCAGATTAAATCAGCTGAATTATTCTCTACATGTCAGTTTGCTTGTATTTTATTATCACACCTTTCTGTTTGCCTGCCTCGTGTCCCGTCCCTGCCTGCGTTCTGTTCTCTCGCTGTCGAGCTTCATCTGGTTTTATTGAATTTCCATCCAGCGTGAGGTGATGTTTCCTCTGCTTCTAATGTTTCTGTCATCTGCTTTTATCAAAACTGCCTGACGGTGTGTTTATTTTTCTAATGGCTCCTTGGAGAAAAGGTAGAAGCAACCGGTTAAGTGTGAACAAACACAGAGACCTATTTAGCACTTAATTAAAGCTGAATTCAACGAATGAAATCAGCTTGATGACTACATTTTTCTTCACCTTGAGGTCAGGATTTTTATTTTTTTTTCTCAAACTGACGGATGAATTTAGACGTCGTAAAGACAGAATCGAAAATCTCCCGAATTCACCTCGAAAATCTTCCCCTTCCTCCCCACAACCCGACAGCTGAGGCCCTGAATTCACCTACTTTGTAAGTGGAGCTTAAGAAAACAGATTCCTCAGTGACAGAAACGCTGTCAGCTGTAAAGTCAGTAAGACGTCGAGCGCAGCCGAACGGACGAATCAGATTGCGTAACCAGCCGACGGCCTAAATTCACCTCCTGCTTTCATCATACGGAGCAGAAATAAATCGTGTGATAGGAGGAGAAAAAACATGCGAAAGGTTTTGGTGTGCCAGATGTGGGTCAATCCCGGCCCTGCGGTCCTCTTTCACTCGGCCTCTCCTGCCTGCTGCTCTCGGGGTGAGCGGGGGGGGGGAGGGCAGGGCGGTCGCCGTGTGATTCCCCTGAAAGTGCAGCGGCAGCCGGACTGCTAATCTACCTCTTCACCTACCGCCACGGCTCAGGGGATTGGGGATTACAACAATGGGATTTGGGATTTGTAGTTTCATATTTTTATACACTTCTAACCCCCTCTGACCCCTCCCCCACCGCCTCGATGTGCTTTTATTGACAGATCCCCGTGGAAGGAGGCTTCATTCACCCCTTCAGTTTGGTTCATTTAAACAAGTGAAACAAAAGCTAAGGTCACTGTAGCAACCAGTAGCGTAGTAATCTTGGCCATTTTAGATGTAATAAAGCCGATAACGTAATAATTCGCCAATAATGTCATAAAGTTTTTGAGCCAATAATGTACGAAATACTGAAAATCACTGCTGCTTCAGTTCATTTCTGTCTCTGGTTACTGGTCAGCTACAGTGGTAGAACATAGAGGTTTAAATTAATCAATAGATATATAGTCGTTAGTGTCAACCCAAGATTTTGTGAGCTAAAAGAAATACTCAAAAACTGACTCTCACTCGACAGAAATGTTGTCTACGTTTTCTTTGTTTTGTCGGTTGAGATATCCAAGTAACCGGACTGAATTTCAAACCTATTAATATTGTTTTCAGCAGTACTGATGAGGATATTAAAGGCAAACATGGCCTGTTGCCGACATCAGGTTCATTCTGTGAGAGTCTTGAATGTGCACCTCAAATTAGAAAAGATTTGGATGAAAGATTTTCAAGATACACCAACTCTAAAACTGAAAGTTTCGGAGTTAAGGTCCATCATAGAGCCAGTCCAGTTCTTTAAATCCAGTTTGAAGTGACGACTGAATCATTTCTTCTTGAGAAATGCCTGGACAAAGTCTTACTGAAACATTTTCCAAGAACAAAAATGTGGTAAATTCATTTGACAATGCAACATCCAACAGAGACACTGACATGAAATGATGGATTTAAAGATCTAAGCACATAAACAATATTCTAAATAAAGATTTTGTACAACAAATAATTCTCATATTGGCTCTTATAATTATAATTAAGGAGAGTGAGAGCTACATGGGACGTATTGATGGATGAATATGACCACTATGCATCCACTAGACCTATTTTTGATGAGCAAACTGCAGAAAAACTGAAAAATAATCTTTTATTTCCAAGAAATGCATCCTATTTATGTGTTATTACATTATCAGCTGCAGTTATTAGATTCTAAAAGGATGTTTTTAATGCTAGGCCGTTAACAGATCAACTTATTACGTCATTTGTCGCTACTATCCATTCTTTAACTCCCTCTCTGGGGGTTTCGATCATCCTCAGTGGTGTGAAGTTTGCATATGTTGCACATGCAGCTTTCTTTTTTTTGTCGGCGGGCCTCACGTACCATTAAATATGCAACCTGCGATGAGATATCATGAGTCACAGTTGCATGGGTGTGAGCCGAATGCACCCGAGTGGATTTTTAAACTTTAATGATTACGCTGAAGCGCTCCTGCTCACAGCTCTGACATGCTGAAGCCTCACGAGCCCGAACGCAGCCTTCATTACTGGTCGACGACGCACCGTTACCTCAGCTCGTTTTACTGAGTCAGGTCGGATAAAATGTTGGATGTGCTGCAAATATTAAGCTCAGGTCAGTTCACTAAACTGTGTCTGAGTGTCCCTGCAAACATGCTGATAAAACCAGGACTTATTATAAAGACTCTGGCTGTTTTGGAGCCAACACTAGGTCACACATTTATCAAATACCTGCTGTCAATAATTGAACTAACTAAACATTTATTAACCAATAAGACGGATTCAATTAAACATGTCGAAACTGAAAACACAAGATGATTTAATACGATTCGTAATTCAACCAATGCCTATTTTTCTAAATGTATTTTTTGTTTACAACCTCAGATATCAACAGGAGTTTGTTGGTTTTACTCATTTAATTCAGGTCTGTGCCACTTGAAACATCTTGAAACAAACAATGTTGATTAAAATACAAAGCTAAAGGGAATATTTTGTCAGATTTAGCTTTGTCACCTCCAATAATTAATCTAAATTTAGGCAAATATATGCGCCTAACTACTCAAATTTTCTAGCTTGCCTAATTCAAGAGTGTCCTTTTATTACTATTTTGTTTATTTTCTGAGTATTCCCACTTTTAAACCTGTTAAAATTCTCTTTTTCAGACCTGAAGCTATTTTATTCTCTTATATTTAACCATTATTATGTCTTAGCCTCGCTTGTTATCGTTTCCTTCTCACAGAAAACCCACTTTTTACTGAAGGCTGATCATGAAACCACTTCATCTACATGGTTGGGACACCGAATCCCAACAAAAGCAAAACTAAAAACGCCAAAAAGTTGTTCTGTTTTCACCCAGTGGTCCAAAATCACTAAAAGAAGCGTCTGCACCACGACCGAACAAGATTACCGACAGTAATGCTGACACAGACTCGTGGACGGGTCACTACGCTCCGCTGATCGGTCCTTAAAAGTGCTGCATGTGGCCTTTTATCGCCAATAAATCGATCAATTAGTAATGGATACGCTGAGAGGAGGAGTCGACTGGTGAATGCAGAATTAATGATGTTGTTTATCGAGCAGCTAAAAAGCCAAACAGTCTCTGCTTCCGGCTCGTTAAATATTAAAATCCGCTGCTTTAATCTATTTTGTATCACTGTAAATGCAACATCTCTGGGTTTGATTAGTCATTCATGTGGGGAAATATGTTAGAGATTCCCTGAAACGGTCCAAACAGCCTCGCTCCGTCCAACCTCACACCTCCGCCGCCCTCACCTCGGCGGCCTCGCGAGGACGACTGGGTCCTCATAAATACGTGAACACGCGATCATGCTCACACACACCGAGACATGTCAGACCCAATCAAGCAGCTCGAGTCACGGCAGGCACGAACACATGCCCTACAACACCGAAGTGCACAGCAGCACTCGTGGAGGCACTCATGCATGCTCACCGGCTGCATGGATACGACCTCGCTGCCTCGCTCCTCCCGACTCGGACGGTTCACCGCCGGCGCGTTCGTTGCGTTTTTCTTGTGGGCGTTTTCCTGCCCTTCACCCACGCAGACCGGCCGCTCTGCAACCAACCAGCGCTTCCACATTCTCCGCAGGCCTGACAGCTTTACTCTTTATTCAATACAGCAGCCTGGGCCTGATAAATCCAAGCGGACAGATAGAACTGATTGATTAAATGCTTCAAAGACAAAACCGACCAAAAGGAAGCAAAAAAAAGGGGAAGAAGAAAAGCTCGGCTACGTCTCAGGCCTCCTCCGGGGAGGAACTGACACCGTGCTTTGTCATTTTAACTAAATATATCCAAAGCAGCGCAGAGAAATTAAATAAAGCGTCACATTTTTCGGCTTCTCCCGCTTCATGTTTATTTCATCGGCAGTAATCTTCGCAGGCAGTCGGACGGCTGATGAAAAATTTACGGCGCCTCCGAGACGTGTTTGTTTTTCCGACTTCACGGCGACGTCGAGATGAAATCCGGTGATGTGATCGTCCCGTTAAGATGCTGCACAAAACACCCATTTGTTTGTTAAAAATATCTACTACACTTAACTCACTGCACTGATCCTTTCTACTCAAAGTAATCGTCTATTGCAGCTTCTTGTTTCCCTGTGTGGGTAAACAAACTTTATCTTCCTGCTCTTGAAATTACGCTTTGTCCTCTTTGCATTCTAGTTTAGGTTGACGTCATGACATCTACTGTGACCTAACTGCTGTTTGTCACCATATTTGACACAAATCGAAGCACTATCTCCTTTTTTTTGACCATCTGACAAACAAAATTGCCACTATGAGTAAACGAAACCCCAATTAACAAAGCTGGTAAAATAAAAAATGTATTTTACAATTTGGTGCTGCAGATTTTCTTTGGCTCTGGCTATAAAACCTTTGGGGACATTTGGTGAGGTTGAAACAGCAAAACAGGCCTCAAATGTTGGTTTAATTTCACCAAGGACATATTGGTGGCCTCTTTGCACATGTAATGACAGCACACTCTATAGCAGGGGTGTCCAGTCCTGGTCCTCGAGGGTCCTTATCCTGCATGTTTTAGATGTTTCCTTCTTCCGACACACCTGATTCAAATGCAAGACTGGACACCCCTCCTCTATAGACCCTAATTCATGCTAGTTTTTTTGCTCCTTGTGGTTTGGCCTGTCAAAATCGCAAAAAACTGGAGACTTGGATTGACATATCCCCCGCACATCAAATTCTACTGATGTTAGACGCCTGAATATACACACACAGATCTGCCCTAACATCATGACCACCTGATACTGTGTTGGTCCCCCTTATGTGGTCTGAACCATTGGACCAGAGGACCTCTCAGGGGGTCCTATGGGGTCTGGAACCACTGGATCCTTTGGGTACTCTGTCTTGTGCAGTGGGGCCTCTGTCAATCCAACTGGTTCCACTGCATCCTGTTGATGCTTGATCAGAATGGGCTGTAGGAAGTCTGGAGGTCACATCAACATGTTGGACCATTGTCATGTTCCTCCACATGTTCCTGATTGGTTGGTGTTGTTTCCATGTGGTGGGGTGCATTTTCATCCAGTGACATTTGGGATTTCCATCAGCATGAGGGAGTGTGTTTGTTGTGGGAGAGCAGAACACCACATAGCACCAATATGATCAATGTTATTCACTTCCTGCTGTAGAATGTGAGCAGGTTGGTCAAAGCTTAATGTGCACTATTATGATGAAGCAGCACATCCCAATTGTTTGCAAACTGCATGCAACAGTGTGTACTTTATAAGAATAACTACAGCATGCAGTTTGGTATGTAGGGTCGATTTTCTTTTCCCAATGCTTTACTCAAGTTGCTGCTGTAGAAGTGGCGTTTGTAGTCGTGTGTAGTGTGTAGTGCTTCTGTCGTATTAGAGAGTGAAAGATGCAGAAAATACTAACTGAACAAAGAATTTCAAATGAGGAATTTGCGATCTATCCGTCAGAAAGCTGATAAAGGTGAACAGCAGCCGGCCGACGGGCACGAATGGATTAGACTATGTGTGCTTTCTTCGTTGTGGCTCATGTTCTTAATAATATCTGAAAAATTTGCAGCCCTGCCTCCCACCTTCCTGACCTTAATCTCCAACTAAATGGAAGTAAAGCTTCCATGGAGGTATATATAAGTCAGTAGGAGGACCTTCACTGAGGCTTATGGGACCACTAGTCTCACACTTAAGTTCTGTGGTCACCCATTTACTTTTAGGCACCAAAACTATTTAGTTAAGTTCAGAGAAATGACATGCTTGGGTTGACACCTTCACAACAATAGCTGCTTGTTAGAAACCTGGTTAAATCTACATTAGAGATATAAACGTCTCATTTTTTACTCGGCAAGTTCTAAGGTAGGATGTGTGTTTGGAAATACTGCTATGAAAAGAATAAGACCAAGGAAGCAAGAACCACACTGATGTGATTTTCACTGTACAGGGACTAAAACCAGCGCTAGGTTCTCGGTTCTCAAACATCCCACCTCTGAAAACCTGCACCATCCCTCGTGCACTCCCACAAACAGATGTTTCCTCCCCCGGCTTTGTTGTGTTTTCACCTCTCCGACATCGTAAAGCCATTACGGGCCTCGTCTGCGTTCGCTCGGCCTCGGCCCATGAAACATTCATGCCTCGTGTCTCTGCCCGGTGATGATGAGCGGCGCACGGAGCTAATATCAAACACGGAGCGAGTCTTTCAGGAGGCCTGAAGACGCCTCAGCGATCACCTCTCAGCTTCAACTGTTTATTCGGTTGGTTTTCCACAATGGTGTTGGTAGAAACCACACATCCATGGATCTAGACTGTGTGTTGCTGCTCTTTTTGGATGGTTAGAGACAAAAAAAACATGAGACAGGATGAATTAAGTTCTTATGTGCGGACAAAAAACACCTGCAGAGCTGTTAGACCACTGGAAAACAGGGCTTTAGTGCACTTTGCTGCCTTAAAGCTCCTCAATCCTTATAAACTTCGCCCAGAGTAAAAGGCAGATCTGGAGGATTGAGAATCTGGAAAGCTAAACTGATAGATATGAAAGCTGTTGTTGGTGTTGCATTTTCTTATTCTGAGTCACCTTTGTCATACATAAACTCTCATTTCTGAATGCGACTCATCCACTCAGCTGATTTCCCAGCTGACTCAACGACAGACTTGGCGGAGAGATCGAAAAACAAACAGATGCAGATGTGGATGGAAACGTCTGATCGCATCACAGATGTTCGAGGGCGGGCGCTCACCTTCATGTGTCGTCGCCTCCGTCTGAAGCGCAGCAGCTCCTTGTGTTGGCGGGCGATGAAGTTGACGGCGGCGTACTCCAGCAGAGCCGAGAACACGAACAGCAGGCATACGGCCATCCAGATATCGATGGCTTTTACGTAGGACACCTGCAGGAGGGGGACAGGGATGTGACGGTGAGGAGCATTTCACCTGTTTGGCTTAGGATTTGCCTTTAAATGACCAGTTTTTACACTCCTGACGCAGTTCATACCCCAAATTGCCGAGCAAAACCAACAAACAACCAACAGACAACCTGATCTCACTAAAAATCAAAGTATCCGAGTGTGTGTGTGTCTGTTCTTCAGATACTTAAACACCTGCTCATCAGATCCACTTTAAACTCGGTTTGTGTGTTGCTGGGGAATTAAGGAAGCGCAGTGTTGAGTTTGGAGTAGATCGGATGGATTGTGGCCATTCTGGGTGTCTTTTTTGGACGCTCGGTGGCATTTAGCCGACTGTGGCTGCAGCCTGAGTTGCCCCTCGGAGGATAGTTTAAATTCAGGAGCACAAATTAATAATGTGAAGCAATAAATCAAGTCATCTGGAGAACATACAGTGCTGTGACAAAGTATTTGCCCCCCACCCCTGACAGAAATCTTCTATTTTTGCATACTTCTTACACTTAAATGTTCCATTTCAAATCAATCAAACCTGAAGGTCAACACCTGACTCCCTCAGAATAATCTAATTGCACATATTGGAAAATTGTTTTGCCACGGAGGAAATCATGGCTAGAAGACGAGTCTACTTTCAAAATGTTGGTAAATGAGGCCTTGTGGATGGACCTTGTTCTGACCATCCAGGCTACCAGTGCTTGTTTCTAGGACTTTCTTACAGACTATGACTGATGCTCACAGTTGGTTGTAGAAATACTTGTGCTGAACAAAAATTAGATTGTAAAACTGAGCCTAACAGAGCACAAATGTGTTTTTCCGCCCTGAAAATTAAGTCTGTCTCCTGTAGCTGTGAAATGATGCTGGGAAAGTAATGCAAAACTGAAAAGCTCAAGAGTTTGACTATCATGGTTTACTGCAAGGACCTGTGAGTTCATTATAAACAGCGGTCAGATGGATATAAAATCCACAACTCAAGACACAAACCAGACAAACATGAGCAGCTTGTATATTAAATGAAGCAAGATGGACACGGCGAGGACTGTCCAGATAATCAGGGCTAAATGAAGTCTGCTTGGATCATTGTCTGATTGCTATCTGCCTGCCAAGCACCATTATTCAAGTGTATTCACCCCGGCCTGTCATTACGACTCTCCATCTCCTCACGCAATTACACCGTGCAGCCTGAGAGGGAGAGCCCTGCCCCGCCGCCGAGAAGAGAAGAGGAACCCACAATCAGCCGTTTAAAATCCAATTAAACTATGACTTTGGATCGCTTTACACAAGCACGCAGCGCTTATCGTCGCCGCTCGGCCTTGTTGTGACTCGCGCTCGTTTCGCTCCTGCTTATGAAAACATTTATCTTGGAACGCCCGAGTGACTCCAACGCCCCCCCCGCCATCGCCACCACCTCGACCCCAGAGCTGCAGGGAACCGCTGAGGCCTGAACGGTCAACTGGTTCGCTCGGTTTCATGGTCATCCAGGCAGAGAGAGGGGACGAAAACAGGAAAGAAGATTCCAGAGGCGGCATTAAAAGGCAAGCCACTTTGCAACGCGTGTGAGAACGAGCAGCCTCCAACGTTGAGTTGCTAGAAAAGAGTCCACGGCTACCACTGACCTCACCATTTCATTCCTCCAGTTTATGCTCTCGGTCTGTGGTTTGAGAGGCCTTTACGGTGTTATTCTGGATTTGCTCGGATGGAATTACAACATTAGCACGAGACACTGAGAGAAAATGAGACACAGTGAGAAGAAGAACAGTCGAGAACTCCGCGTCGCCGTTATGCAATATGAAATACGCCGAACGACCGTCTTAATGGCCTTTTGTTGCCTGGAAACCGGCACAAAATGCAGCCTTCTTTGGGAGGATTCCGGGAAGGCAGATCATTAAGTGAGCTAAATGAAGCAGATGGCGACAGAGTGGGCACACCAAATTGTTGGACTTGGTGTCTCTGAACGGTTGATTTCCTGGGGTTCTTTTTCGTGTCGCTAACAATTTGCAGCTTTATAACCTCGTCTAGTAAGGTCTCGCTAAATTCTGCTTCACGTCGGTGGTAAATATTATTTTAAATTAGCTTTCAGAAACTCCTGAGAAGTGTTACGATATTTACTGTGGCGTCGATTATGTCCCTGAAACTCATCCAGTTACATATGTCGACCTTTTGTTCCATAAAAAACCCGTAATGCTTTAAAATGACATAACATCCATCCTTCCATCCATCATCCATACATCCATCCATCCATCCATCCCTCCATCCATCCATCCATCCATCCATCCATCCATCCCTCCATCCATCCATCCATCCATCCATCCATCCATCCATCCATCCATCCATCCATCCATCCTTCCATCCATCATCCATACATCCATCCATCCATCCATCCCTCCATCCATCCATCCATCCATCCATCCATCCATCCCTCCATCCATCCATCCATCCATCCATCCATCCATCCATCCATCATCTATTTTCCCAGCTATCTATTCATCCATCAACCATCCATCCATCCACCCATTTTCTTTCATCCATCCATCCATCCATCCATCCATCCATCCATCCATCATCCACCCATCCATCCATCCATCCATCCATCCATCCATCCATCCATCATCCACCCATCCATCCATCCATCCATCCATCCATCCATCCTCTTCCACCCATCATCCATCCATCATCCATCCATCCATCCATCCATCCATCCGTTTTCTTCCACCCATCCATCCATCCATCTATTTTCCCAGCTATCTATTCATCCATCATCCATCCATCCACCCATTTTCTTTCATCCATCCATCCATCCATCCATCCATCCATCCATCATCCATCCATCCATCCATCCTCTTCCACCCATCATCCATCCATCATCCATCCATCCATCCATCCATCCGTTTTCTTCCACCCATCCATCCATCCATCTATTTTCCCAGCTATCTATTCATCCATCATCCATCCATCCACCCATTTTCTTTCATCCATCCATCCATCCATCCATCCATCCATCCATCCATCCATCCATCCATCCATCCATCCATCCATCCATCCATCCATCCGTTTTCTTCCATCCATCCATCCATCCATCCATCCATCCATCCATCCATCCATCCATCCATCCATCCATCATCCATCCATCCATCCATCCATCCATCCATCCATCCATCCATCCATCCATCCATCCATCCATCCATCCATCCATGTGTTTTCATCATAGAGAGTCTTTATATTTTGAAGAAGATAATTAAAATCACACTTGGTTTAACAACTACAGTGTTTTCAAATTAAAAGCCTACATGACTCCATGTTAAAGTATCCTGTAGATCTTCTTGTGTGACTGAGAACACTGAGGTCTTTATTCTGGGACCAGCCGGACTAAACCAAACCAAATAGCTCGTCCAGTCGCTGCTCAGTCGCGTCCTGGGTGAAGCTGAAAGCTCCTGACAGGCAAACTGACCAGTGATTCCTGCCGAGCTGCAGCTAAGGTGCCTTTACTGGACTCATGCTTCGCAGGACAATGTTCCAGCGTTCAGAGAAGAAATAAGAGCAGCCTGGTGATTCCTCCAACTGGACCACTGATCAGATGAAGGGCTGACCAGCTGAGCAAGTGACTGAAACACTGCATCACAAAGGGATTCTCTCCTGCATCGTCTATGTTAAAAGCAAAAGATTGTATGACTTAATGAGTTTTGTATTAAAGAAAAGCAATGATTGTTTGGTGCACAGCTACACGCAGAATTTAAGTTTAGCCAAATTAAACAGCTTCTCATTTCATTTTTACTAAAACGGCTCAGTAAGTTGGACTTTTTAACAGACACTAACTACACTAATAATTGTGTTTTTTCTTACCTTGATGAATTTAATATTTCACGAACACCTAACCTTGCTTACACGGGATGCAGGATTTCCTTTTATCATCTCTTTACAGCCTGTAGGTCTGTTTATATGGCATCTAATTCACCAGATCTCTATGAGCTAATATAAGACAGCTAAACACTTACTGTCTGCGCTGTACAACATTCAAGGTGATCCCAGTCGCCCTGTGACTTGAGCGATGCACTTTTTTTTACCGGTCTGGTCCTAACCCTGCATGAGGTGAGAGGGAGACTGAAGGAGGATCCAGAACCAGACGTCTGGGATCTGGATCGTCGACAGCTGTGGCGTCCAAAGGGTTACGAGCACAGACATGGTCAAACCCGGTATAGAGAGCAGAACAGTTTCCCTGATATGCCGGTTTTACCCTCAGAATCTGTTGTGTTAAAGACAGGCTCAGTTGTTTTGTTCCGCCTCCATGTTTGAGACCCTTTTGCTTGTAATTTCAACCCCAAAAAAACCCATCGAGGCTGGTAAACGCCGCCTGTTGGAACTGAAACTGATGTGAAAACCGGCGCCGTGTAGGGCAGATATTCAGTTGTTCAGTATTGTGAGTGTTGCTGTTGCGTTTCCTGAGGTGATAGTAAACAGCAGGGGGCCCAAACGCCTGAGACACGGCAGCATTCACAGCGGATGATTGGAGAAAAAAGTCCTATTTACTGCTGTTAGCGGCAGAAACAGAAGGGTGGATGTGAGGCGACCAACAGGAGGAGACTACAGGCTACACAGCACCTTCCCTCTCCTCCCTCCATCTTGCTTCATCTGACGTGGCACAGCGGTCGCATGTGAAAAGAGCCATACGTGTAGAGGTGTGTGTGTGCCTGTTATCAATCGCACACACACACACACATAGAGAGAGATGTGTGTGTGTGAGCAGCATGCCCACCTAAGCTCAGCTGTGCTGTGTGATCATTATTGTGACAGATGAACTGCGGAGGAATCACGGTTCACTTGTTCAATTTTTAGAGCGCATGAAGCACCTAATGTCAACAAACACTGTGTGTGTGTGTGTGTGTGTGTGTGTGTGTGTGTGTGTGGAGGATTACAGCTTCCCTGGACATAATTATACAACCGTACAAGCTCACGCAAACTCCGACTGTTATTTTTTCTTCTCTAATCTGAAAATCCAACAAAAAAAAAAAAGATTCGTCTGGATTTTTTGATTTTTTTCCATCTTTGTCGCCTTAAACTTAAACTGTCAATGAAAAGGACATTATTATCATTATTATCCCTCTATTTTTTTAACTTCTTCCCCTTGATTCCCTCTTTTTCTCTCTTTTTTTCAATTAATTCCTCTCTCCCCTCCAGACTTTCTTCTTCGTTGCCCCTCTCCTTGTTTTAAACATTAATTATTCATTCAAAAGCTGCGGCTCTCTGACCGAAGTGAACAAAGAAATGGAAAAACATCAGTCATCATCAAGCCTAATGCCAATAATGTTTTTTTCCCGTGTTACTGCTGCCCTTTTCTCTTTAACTTAATATTTTGTGACACTTGAATGGAAACAAAACAAAGTGGCTCCTCAAAACTCAGTGAAGCTGCTCATAAAGTCGTCATTTCAAATGAGTGCATCCTGATAAATTACTAGCTGAAGTCCTCATAGTTTCCACACTTAAGCTGAGATGTTTTGTATATGATCCTTCTTGTATCTCCTTGACTTTTCATATCTTACAGAAAGATAGTTTGATGAACTGAGAAATAGTCATTTTCTTGCAGAGAGTCTGATGTGCAGATCGATAACAACTCTAAGTGCTGAGCTGAAGCCAGAGGAAGCTTAGCGTAGCTTAGCATTAATGCTGGAAACAGCTAGCCTGGCTCTGTCCGAAGTATAAATGATATATCTGCTAACGCCTCTAAAGCTCAGTATTTAACACAGATGTCTTGTTTGAAGTGGAAAATTTGTTTATTTCCCAGAGTCCTGTCTAAAGCACTGGTCAGATGGATAAAGTGCTACTAAATGCATAAAACTCCCTCGACAATCACAGATTGCGATTTTCTTTCCCGTTTTTCTAAATGAATCGATCGAAACGTGATCAAAAAAGTTCTAGTCTTGCAGGTGCACATTTGTGATTTCATAACAGGCCTGCAGAAACAGCACCGTGTTTGATCCAGACACAAAACAGCAGTGTTCAGCAGAAGAGCCTGCAGTCTCCAAGACCGAAGAAGATGCATCAGGTCGGGAGATAGTTTGTGCCACATTCGCCTGTTTGTGCACCATTAATTTGACCTCCAGAGTTACTGGTTCTACTGTAACGTCCAAAGGTGTCTAAGCAATGAAACAGCCTGCACTTAAAGAGCATCTTTTACCCTCAGCTAGATTCTGCAAAGCACTTTACAAAGTTCATCCTCACACCCTGGAAGAGCTGCCGTTCCCCTACCAACGTGCCCAAGCACACTTCCACATGTGGGGTAGGGACCAGGGATTGAACCCCCGCTCTACCACCTGAGCCACCACCTCCCCAATGTTCAGTAGAAATAACCTGAACTGTTTGAGTTTTTTCGGCGCAACAGCACAGTCGTCGCTCCCCACCCACACTACTTGCCAGATCCGTCTCCCTGCGACTTCTTCCTCCTCCCCAAAATTAAATTCAGGTTAAAGAGTTGCTGTTTTTACTCAGTAGAGGGGATCCAGTGTTCATCGCAGATGGTGCTTGACATGCTTGCAAACAGGACTTCCAGGGAGCATTAAAAACACGACAGGATTGCTGTGAGCGCTGTACCGCTGCACGAGGCGTCTACTTTGAAGAGTATGGCAGCCGTAAGTAAAGTACAGACTCAGAACTTTTTGATTGCACTTTATAAAACATGACTTTCTTCAGTTTTAAGTAGCCTTCATCCCCTTACATAGCCGGCACTGAGAGATGTGTTTGGTTTGTGCTCACCTTGGGCAGGGAGGCTCTGGAACCGGAGCTCTGCGTGGTCATGGTCAGCACGGTGGTGATGCCCAGACCCACCCGGGCGGGCGCAGCGTCCATGTTGATCCAGAAGGAAACCCAGGACAGGATGACGATGAGCAGCGAGGGGATGTACATCTGGATCAGGTAGTAGCCCATCTGACGCTCCAGGTGGAAACGAGCCTCGATGCAGGTGAATTTGCCTGAGGGGGAAGAGAAAGAGTTTATAAGAGGGAGTTTCTGATGAGGTTCGCGGGGGAAGAGAGGATGTAAGACGGATCGATCTGGCGGTAAGTCACCTGGAAGGAAGAGTGAATGGTGTGAGACAAATACCCAGACAGATGAGCAGCACAGCAGGACTCTACCACTCGCTGTTTTAAAGCTGAAAGATGAGGGTTTGGATTGATGAGAGTCACTGTGCTCGACTCAGAAGTGTTATTTTTTCCCCATGTTTTGGACATTTCAAGGTTGAAAGTATGCATTTAAAAAAATTGCATGGGAGGTTATGAATTTTATTTTTGGGGTCTACTAGACTATGCTTACACGCTTTAATATTTAACAAAATGCGTATTCACTTCCTGTTTCCTCAAAGCTCCTATCCTGATACGCCCAGTTTGCCCTTATTGGTCAACTGGTCCAACAAAGCGAGGTAATGTTGGTTATGTACCATAACCCAAGCAGCCCTAGTGTGGAAATAACGGCAGACTTGCACAACAAGCAGCTGTATGACTGAAGAACCAGTGAAGAAAAGGGGAAAACCCAAAATGGAGAATATGGACTCTTGAAAAAGCACGAAAACACTAAGGTAGAAGTTTGGCTGGCATCTGTTGGCATCTGTGTTACTTATAGTCTGACTGTTACCGTGGAATTTTCGTATAAATGAGGGTGAAACGTGCCAGGTGCCTTTAACAACCTGTAGAAATGGTTACTGCAATGTGACGATCCCTCACTGGCTTCCCACCTGCAACCTAGTTGTGCTCACTGGGAGTTAAAGCGCATTTAAAAACAACAGAAGTTCGACCAAAGTGTTGCACGATGCAAATAATAAGAATGACTAATGTACAGAATTGTTTTATTGTGAACCTCGTAGTGTCCTCAGTTGTGGCGGACCTTCTCCGTCTCACAGTTGCACAGTATTGTGGAACTAAAAACAAGCAGGAGTTTCCATTCTGACCGTTTTTTCTCTGTGACGTATGGCTAATGCTAATGGGATGGCTAATGCTAACAGCTGGAAGACGCTCCACCGTGGTTAAAACCACCCGTCTGGGATCACTTGGGTCTCCTGGTAAAGTATGAAAAAGGAGTAAAACTAGTGGACCAGACCAAAGAAGTAAGGAGCTCCAAACGTGGCAAAGTCTGGTGTTTATTATCTGTCATAACTCTGGTTTTACTTGGCCGATCAACACAATTCAAAGACTGGTAGATAGTTTGGAATCCACACTTTGGACACAAGTTGAAAGGGCTAGCTGTTGCGACATCTTAAATCGGTCACGTCCGTCGACTTCAGACAGTTCCGTATGAAACCGAGCCAAACCGAACCGTGGTACCCATAAGGTTATGATCGGACGGCAGGAGCTTTAAGTCTTCAATGGTAACTGTTGTTTTATGGTTAAATAAAGAGGTCCTCAAAATTGTGGTTCATTAGCGGATGCAGTTTTTTATCTCATAATTGAGTCATTTTAAGGGGAAGATTAAAAAACCAAGCATGTAACTCACCCTTGTCTCTTTATATAAATAATGCAGTGAGAATCTATTTAATGACAATCTCATTATTGTGCAAACAAACAGTACTTGAATAGACACAAATCAGGTTTGAATATATATATATATATAAAGGTAATCCCTTTATGTCAGTCTGTTCAATTAAATAAACCTGAACAATGCCAGGAATTGTGACAGACAAGCTGCCTGAAAGTTTTATGCAAAAATCAGCATCACAGGTTAACAAAGTCGCCTCCGCTGACAGCTTCTTCTCCATTTTGCTTAAATCTATTCCAGCGTTGAGCATTTTGAAGGGAATGAACACGGCTGCACCCTCGGAAAGGGTTATTATTTTGTAATGAGGTGACTCACGACACTTACGGCTTCAAAGATTTCCTCTGCTCAGTTTTATATTCATGGAGTCGATCATCCTGTTTCAGTAGGTGTCCTGTTTTTCAACATGAACATCTCATTTCGAAACGGCTGAATTTGCAGTGTGTCACGAGTAAATAATAACGCCGGTCGATGTTTAAACTTTACTTAAAAGCGAAATGTTCTTTCAGCGGCCACAAGAGTTTTCTGAATTCCCTATTATCTTCATCTGAAAGGGCACATTATCTACACGCTGGTGGCGACGCGTCTCCTGGAAAAACAAGTGGAAGCGACGAGACTGAGGGGTGAATTAAAGGAATGATCCGGAGGAGAGAGAGGGAGCGACAGGAGGAAGTGAGAATGAGGGCCAAGAGGAGGGAGGAGCTGTCGGACTGGCAGCGAAAAGGAGGATGAGCCGTGTGGGGAGGAAATGCAGGGGTGGAAGAGCGACGCTGACAGCCTTTGAGACAAACTGTCATCTTCTCCGCGGCGCTCTCGCTAAGCCAGAGTGTAAATCAGGGGCGGAAAATCACAGAGGCACACTCGGGCTCGCAGAAGATCAAATGAAGCCAAACATGTTGAACATCAGAAAACAAACACAGGAGGAGGCTGTCGGGTTACTTGTTGCAGCCTGTCAGAGCGGCACAGCGGCGGCTTAGAGGGAAATGTAGCTGAGTAGGAAGAGCAGAGAAGTCACGGCCTCCTCCTCGGTTAACAAACTACACTTTGCATCTTTACGAACGCGAGTGCCAGGTGCTTTTAACAACCTGCAGATATGGTTACTGCAACGCCGCGATCCCTCACTGGCTTCCCACCTGCAACCTGGTTGTGCTCACCGGGAATTTAAGCACATTTAAGAGCAAGAAGAGTTCAACCTAATGTAGCGCCTCTAGCCTTAACAAACCGATGAGAACTATGACTAAGAACATTCGTCTGGGTCCGGGAATGGATACCTTGAATTATTTGACTCACTCGCGAGGAGAGCAGACGTGAAGTTGAACAGTGACAACCTTTATTGCCTCAGCAACAAAAGAAGGAAATATATATAAGAAAAAGCATAAGCATACAAAATAGAGCACTTCAAAGTCCAGAGAATCTAAACTAAAATAAATAGTTTAGATTCTCTGGACTCCACAGTGTCTTTTCTTGGGGAAATCCTCCTTTTTGCATCCAAGTTTGCATCCTTTTAGATGCACTTCTCCTCTAAGGGAAAGGAGATGAATCTTTCTCCAAGAGCACCTGGCTGCAGACCTCCACTGTGAGGACAGGAAGTAACAGGTAAAAAAAAGGAAAGGACATTTAAAGCGTCCAGTCTGGTAGGTGGCGGTGACACATGTCAAGTTGGTTTGTGAACCACAAATTAAATCAAAAGAAGAAGCAGCCGTTTTTTCTCAATATGCTTACTTGTCCACGGTACGACCATGACTGTGACACAAAATTTAGTTTTAAGATTATTTGAGGCAATAAAGTGGTTGTATAAACATCAAATCTGTGGTCAGTTTATCAGATAAATTCTGCTTAATAATTGACTCCAGTGATTTCAGAGATGTGAGTGTCCCCGTTAGACAGCTACTACCAGGCGGTCAGCGCTCACAGCTCCCCGCTGACAGCAGCCTTAGCTCGGATAGACTTTCTGAAATCTGCCGCTGGCTCTGACGGTTCTGTAGCAGGACAGAAGTAGTTTTACGGGAATCTAAAGGTCACACTTTTGTTATTTAATGTCCCCGGTCGCCGACTTTGTCATTATATTAGTAATTATTGTGTCGTCTTCATGACGTGTAGCACGTCTTTGTTCTATTCTTATGACTGTAACTGAGCATTAAAATAACATTTAAGGATTATTCTGTTAGCAGACATAAAACTCACAATGGGGCTCATTCTCAAAATAATCACAAGTTTAATAAATAAATTAAAACCATGTATACTATAGACAGTGGTCTAGTAGATTTATGTTGTATTGCTAATGCATTAGCAATACTATGCGATTTTATTTTGTAATGCATCCCGTGCATTTCCTGTCCTCACAGTGGAGGTCTGCAGCCAGGTGCCTCTCGAAAGAAGTGCTGTTTTTACTCAGTAGAGAGGATCCGGTGTTCATCGCAGATGGTGCTTGACATGCTTGCAAACAGGACTTTCAGGGAGCATTAAAAACACGACAGGATTGCTGTGAGCGCTGTCTACTTTGAAGGGGATGGCAGCCAATCGAACTTTGATCGAACTTTATAAATCATGACTTTCTTCAACTTTAAGTAGCCTTCGTCCCCTTACATAGCCGGCATGAAAATTAATTCCACCGGAAGTGCCTACGCGCTTTTATTTTGTAATGCATCCCGTGCATTTCCTGTCCTGACAGTGGAGGTCTGCAGCCAGGTGCCTCTCTCTTTCTTTGACTTGGTGTGTGCACACAGTTTCTAACGCTACCCTGGTAGTTTTAATGTCTTAGTTCTTATCTGGTTCCTGAATGAAATGAGTTGAATGAGTCAATGATCCTGAAATCCTTTGAGGGCAGAACCACGGCTGGCCACACCGTGGTTCTGGTCCATCCACAGACTAACATCTCTTGGGTTGGCTCGCCACTGAACCTGAAAGGGTTCAGATTCAGGAATGATCCGATCCTAGTCTAAAATAAAAACCAATCGGAGCTCACAATGAGAACACCAACAAGACGGATGCAGCTCCTCCCGTTCAGTTTCACAACAAAAAATCAGTCCCTGATAAACAAACTTATTAGCGATTGATATGAGGATATTAATCACGGATTTATGACTTTTATATCGTGTTTTCATATCGATGTCTCAGCCAGAAAAGGCAGTGACCCTGAAAGTGTGCACTAACACAGAGAAACAGAGCAGGTGCGCCACCCTCTGTTTGGGTGTGAGATTACACCTCTAATTGACATATACAGGTTTAGTAACCCTGCATTCATGTGGGTTACACCAAATGTTGCACAATTTAAACAGTAAACCAAACTAAAAAGACGTCCGCATTTTACAACTGCAGCTTCCATAAGGTTATGATTGGATGGCAGGAGCTGCCTTCAATGCTAACATGCTAACTGTGGTTTTATGATCAAGAAAAGAGAGCCTCAAATTTGTGGTTCGTTTAAAGGAAGGTCAAAAAAAAGTAAGCCACCCCCAGGCGAGGTGGAACTTATCTCTATATAAATGATACGATGCAAATCAGTTTAATCACAATGGCTTGATTTTGCAAACGTTAGTGCTTGAGTAAACACAAATCAGGTGACCACTTCGCTAAACCTGAAGCTTCTCTTATGCTAAGTGTTGATATGAGCAAAGTGAGTCAGTCCATGTCATTCCAGATAGTGTCGGACACTCAAAAGGCTTTTGAGAATTCTGCAAATAAATAAAATCCATTGAGGAACGATGAGTCATTTCCATTGTTTATCATGCTTTTAGTTCAGCCTTGATGTCCTGTTTTAATAGTCTTGTTGTTGCCAAGATGTTTGGTCTCAATCAAGAGGCTTAAAGATGCCGATGCTCATACATGAAGAATTAAATAGTTACTTGTTAGAGCCTTCCAGCGACATCTCCCCATAACACGTGTCCTTCCAGAAGAGTCAGCTTGTTGTGTTTTTTGTGTGAAATATGACCACAAGCTTGATAACTTTGCCCCTCCTTGCGCCACCTTCCCTTCTTCGGGCACTTTAACTTGACTTTGTTGAAATCTTTCGCCGGGATTCTGCGCCATGCGTTGCTGCAGCTGGAACTGGCCTTGTGATGTGCGCCTCCCTGTTGTAGTCTGCCAGGAGCACCGTTAGTCCTTGTGAAGCCGCGAAGGGAAAGCAACTGTGGATGTTTACGCTCGCAGCGTGTTGTTGTTAAAGACGAGCCGAGAGACTGTGAGAAATTTCACCTCCTTGTCCTAATCCCTCGTCTCCTGCTTCACTGCAGTTTGCCACAGCAACGAATCCACATAGCTGGGAAGTTTTAGGCACTTATATACTCAATTTAATATTCCAGACTCACTCTGCAGGAGGATGATGACCTCCAGCATCCAGCCAGAAACATAGAGCACTATCCTCAGCCGCTAGGAGAACAAGGAACTCTGATCTCTACATCATAGAGTCAGTCTGGATTTCATGAAGAGACAGAAGAACTACCTGCCTGCAAGGTTCAAAACCTACAAACATGTAAGTCTAACCCTATACACCGAACACCTGCCTAATACTGTGTTGGTCCCCCTTGTGTGGTCCAAAATGCTCTGAACCATTGGACCAGAGGACCTCTCAGGGTGTCCTATGGGGTCTGGAACCACTGGATCCTTTGGTTACTCTGGCTTGTGCAGTGGGGCCTCTGTCAATCCAACTGGTTCCACTGCATCCTGTTGATGCTTGATCAGAATGGGCTGTAGGAAGTCTGGAGGTCACATCAACATGTTGGACCATTGTCATGTTCCTCCACATGTTCCTGACTGGTTGGTGTTGTTTCCATGTGGTGGGGTGTTTGGGATTTCCATTAGCATGAGGGAGTGTGTTTGTTGTGGGACAATGTTTATCTGGGTGTCTAAGTCTGATCAAGGTTTTTTCATCAGAACACGACATAGTACCAATATGATCCATGTTATTCACTTCACCTGTCATTGGTTTTAATGTTGTGGCTGATCCTTGTTTGTATAAATGGAAGGAAAAACCTGAAACACAACAAATGAAGATATTTCCACGTCGGCGTACTGCACGGTCCGATTAAACCGTCAACATCCAGTCATGCTCTGAGGCTTTTACAAAGATGCTGAATAGGCACAGCTGATTCTGACTTAGCATGAAGTTGGCAAGGGGAAAAGATCTAAGTGGCTTTGAAAGAAGATGATGTCAGGAGAGAGCTCAACAGTGACTAAAGTGACATCCGCATTGAGATCCGTAGAAAAGACATCAGTGAGCCGGGTCAGAAATTGTGGTTGACAGTGATGTTGGTGCATTAGTGCTACATGCTATATTCTCAACAAGTGGACGAGTGCACGAGTGTGTTCGGTACACCCAGAGACAAGCACAGTAAGGACATCTGGTGGCTCTGTTATTGCTGCCACGGTTTGGATCCACTTTTCCCATTAGTGGGGAACAGTCACTGCAAATCAACACGCAGTCGTTCTGATTGATCGCCTTTATCCCATGATGGAACACTTCCATCCTGATGGTCTCTTCCAGGAGTCTCTGACTGGTTTGATGAATCATATGCTTCGGCCTTCACCTTCGCCTGACCTCAACCCAGCTGAACGAATATGGGAGATTTTGAACCGACGTATCAGACAGTGATCTACAACAGACCTGCAGGTTCTTCAAATTTAGCCACTTCCTCCATGACTGCACTGGGTAGGCGTGTTGCCAATTTCTGAAGGGTCTGTTCGCTCTTGTCCTGAAGTGCTTCAATAGTGAAACCAATCCGTCTTACCCCTTCGTTTTGCAGTTTACTCCTTGCCCTTTGTAGCACCTGTTACGCTCTGTGGCCTGGGCATAAGCTGTTAGGGACGACGCAGTGTTTTCTGCATCTAAACGTTGAAACGGCGGTGGTTCCTGTAGTATGCAAGTTCTTGTGCCATCCTCTCATGCTCACACGACACTCGTAGGGTGTTCATCCCAAAGTGCGAGGCAATTTGTCTGGGTAGATTATCAGCCATCGAGGTCATGGTAGTCGTTGGAGCTTCATTAGAAACCAACTGGACTTCTCTTGTAGGTTCTCTGAAGCTCCTACGACTACCATGACCTGTAGGAACTTGAAACCTACACAAGAGGTCCAGCTGATTTCTACCGAAGCTCCTACGATCTTCTGGAAAACTGCTGTTCATCCCTTCAGTGGAGTTCCTGAGAACCAATGCCGAGGTGCCTTCAAGCTGTTCTGGCAGCATACGGTGGCCTGACTCCCTATTGAAACACTTCATGTTGGTTTTTTCTTGTATTTGTTTGCATAAAACATGGAACTGATTTCTTGTAGTCTGAGTTTCTCTAAGAGGTGCTCTTTTAATGCTGTCTTTAGCCCTGGCGTTCTTACTGATTGCCATTTTTGGAAGGATATCAACTGTTACACAAGCCTTAAAAATCTATGTACATACATGTTCGAGGATATACCGTGTGTTCTCACATGCTTGCAGGCTAACAGTGGTTGTTTCTCCACAAAAACAGTGTGCATCAAGAAAACCTGCAACAGCCATAATTAAATTAACACAGACTGCAGTGGGCTTATTTACATTGCAGTACTGTAGCAACAGTAAAAAATGTCCCTCCTTCTCTCTCTGTAATGTAATGAGCTCACTGGGTCTCATAATAAACCACAAGAGAGCCAGGGAGCAAGATGGCCGACGATCCATTTAATCAAAGACGATCAATGCAAGGCAGCCTCATCAATTAGAGTTAACCCTAAAAGACTGGAGACGAGAGGAGGGAGGAGGGAGGAGAGGAGGAGGAGGAGGAGGAATGTGAAGCAGCAGAAAGTCCAGGAAATGTGAGGAGAGAGGGGAGATGTGAGAGGACAGGAGGAAGGAGGGAAGAGGCAAATGACAGCAGCAGCAAGAGGAGGAGGAGGAGGAGGAAGAGGAGGAGGAGGAGGAGAGTCGATGAGGTTGGACTTGATTTATAGCTGTGATACACTTCAGAGCTTTTAAGTGCTGTCCATATTTTCCATCTGATAAGAAGATTGAAATTATTCAGCCGGGCCCATATCTCACTGTGGGGGCTGTGTGTGTGTGTGTGTGTGTGTGTGTGTGTGTGTGCTGTACTTCACACTGCTGTGTGTGCGTGCTCTGTATTTAACACTGCACATATTTGTGTCTGCTCCTGCACGCACCCAATTAGGCGGTCTGCGAGCAGGCGTGTCCGTGTGTGCATGCATTCCAATCCATACTTCACTTCATACTGAGGAAATTATAAAACGTGTGCACGGATGTTTGTCTACGCGGGCAGCATCTGGAGGCACGGACCTTGAAAATGAGACATTTTTACAGGTGTTCAGAGGACATTTTGAGAGACATCAGCAGCACCGAATCTTAAAGTGCCTCTCCGTTTGTTGGTTTAACCTCTAAGAACGAATCCCGGCACATGAAAGTGTCACATCTTGGCACAACACCTTACATATGACACAAATCAACACTAGACGATGCCACACAATGGCAAGGTTTGAGTCGTGCATATTCAACTGATTCTGATGAAGAATAATGATACAGGAAGTCCCGCCCTGCAAGCTGACAGGATTGGTTCCTCACGTTTGTTTAAGGAAGAAACCCTGGAATGAGTGTGACTGGCATAGACATATATACGTAGACGCCGCCTTGACTGCTGCTGCCGATTGGAGTCGACGTGCCTACGCGGCGGCCATCTTGGTACAGTGCCACTCGCCCCTACAGTGCATTACGTCTATAGAGGAATGACATGTCTGCACTATAAAAGTGATCATAAATCCATCAGTTGTCAACATATATTGTTTGTTACAAACGTCAGACATGGAGGACGGACAGGCAGACATAAATAATAAATAATCTGTCGAAAATTCTGTGAATAATTCTACTTTAAGATTGTGGAGTACCTCTTACCTCCATAGACTTACATTCACTCCCCCCTCTGCTAGCCCTGTACCAAGATGGCGGAGCTTTAGGCACGTCCCTCCACAGTCAATGCGGCGTCTACATATATATATGTCTATGGTGAATGGTGCCAGCCTGTGATTGGTCAACCAGCTGCTGGCCGGCAGGTGATTGGCTCTGGACTGAGGAAGGCCGACCATATAAGGAAGATCTGCTCATCGACCTCACCTCCCAACAGGCCGCCCTGTCAAGTCTGATAATTTTCTTCTGTTTACGTGGACTGGAGGACAAGCTGCTGTATTTTGTTTTGATACTTTCGGTTTACTAATCTCTGTCATTTTTTTGGTCCATCCTGAAGATAAATCTTAGTCCTCATGATGGGAAATGGTGCAAATATTCTAAACAAGTATCACAACGCCACATGTTGCATTGTGTGGCTGCTTGGGACCCGGGGTTTGATGCTTGATGTTTGAAGCTTCATCCCTCCAGTCATGACCAACTAGAAGAACACTTAGTTTATAATCACCTCCATGAAGGAAGTCATGTTTTTGCCGGCGTTTATCTGCCCGTCTGTCTGTCTGTTAGCAACTTAACGCAAAAAGTTCTGAACGGATTTTGATGAAATGTCCAGGAAAGGTGGATAATGGGACGAGGAACAGATGATTAGATCTTGGTGGTGATCCGGATCAACGTCTAGATCCAGGAATGTTCTCCAGGATTCTTTAGCATTGGGAGATAGGGCAATGTGCATGCATACCTGGATGCAACTCCACATAAATGTCCATCCTGCTTGGTAAAAAATACAGGAGAAGTTCCCGCTAATTTCTACAACATCTCAAAATTTGATCCGGATCCGGGCAAAACTCCAGATACTAGGATCCAGACCAGGAAAACCTAGAGGGCCTGTGGAATGGTCATCACTGTAAGGTAACAGATGAAGATCCAGACATGCAGCCAACACCAACATGTAGCTGAGACTCTGCTGGATCAGGAGGATCCAACAGATCTGTTGTAGAATCAACAGCTATGGAGCTGGATCCAGAAGAAACCACCATGACCCAGAAAGAGATTCTGGTGAATAACTATTGAACTAATGATGATATCAATGTGAATCCAGATGCTAAGGGTTTGTTTTCTGGGTCAAGGAGTCTGATAATGTAGATAAATCAATCCTGGGATGTTTATTTCTGGGTGTGAATCCCAACATGGGGTGAAATGAGCTGCTTGGAGGAGGTCTGAGCTCTCTGAGTGCTTGTCTAGTTTCGTCCGTAATCTAAGGTCTGAACACGCCTCCTAGTTTAACTCCTGAACTGTTTGGGTGTTGTTGGACTCGCATTTCAAATTTACCAAATTGTGATTTTTCCCTCCAAACTTCTCACAAGCTTCAACTTCAATATACGTTCTAATCTTTGTCAATCAGAACTTTAATTTTTCGGAGGCCTCAGATTTATCTGCAGCTCCTCTACATAAAAGTGGATATAAAGCAGTAAAACTAGCTACGATGCTGCTGACACTCTGATGCTTCACTATTAATATTCTAATGATGGCACCCACAGTCATATATCAGTTAAAAATGAATTAAAAAAGAAAAAGTAAGAGGACCTTTAATAATTTAATTTAAATTTTTCTGCTGACACTTATGTACCTACTATGGACGGCCATATTGGTAGTTCTAAATCACTAAATGATCTGAATTATTCATTTAGCTCTTTTTAATACATCGCCTTCTCCTACAGTAGTATTCATAGAGTCTAGGTGGTGCTGAAAAAATGATACCAGTTACCTTCTTGGAGCTAATATCTATATTTTTTTTAGATATTATTTTTTTGAATAAATAAAACTCTGAGGTAAGATTTTCCAATTATCATGGGAACAATAGGTTATTCTCATCATGCATAGAGATAAACAGTAGAAACAGACTCTAGAGTGAGCTTAAGCTTTGGTTTGGTGGGTCCACGGTTAGAACTGGCGTAACGAGTCAATTACAGCCCAACCAACGAGCAGGAGAACACACACGTATGTCTGGGTGCTACCAGCCGGCGTATGCAAACATACTCCAAACATATCATCTGCCAGGAAACAAAAGCGCTCTGCAATGCAGCAGAAAACGCAATTAGTATTTCAAACAGGGCTTTTTCTTCGTGTGTGTTGGAGTGGATGGGGGGATGGATGGAAATAAAAAAGAAAACAGGCAGTGGGAGAGTGAAGGAGAGAGAGCGATAGAGTGAAAAGCTCCCTCTCTCCCGGAGTCACAATAGACTGCAGCTAATAAATCTGAGGACAAACGACACCTTAATTCCCTCTTAATGCTTGATTGAGAAGCAGCGAGGCGAGTGCACGCTCAGCACGTGCACACACACACACACACAGAGCAGCAGAGAGTAATAGGCCGGAGATGAGATGAGAAAGAGGCAGAAAAAGAAGCATAGGAAAGAATCTAAAGAGGGAGGAGCGGCGGGGGGAGAGCTGCCCTTGAAGAGCAGGACATGCAGGGTTGGTCCCTGCTGGAGAGGGTCTTAAGTGGCTCACGCACACTTCTGTGGAGTGTTTAGGCTTCTTCCAGCTCGTTGTTTTGGTTCTGCAGCACGTTTGTCCAACCTGTGCACCGCCGAGAAACCGTTAATGAGCGTCGACCCACTGCCCTCTGTGCCGCTTGTACTTTGTCACCTCCACGTTTCCATTAAAGCCACAGCCAGTCCTTCAGTAGTGGTTAATGTGTGGCGAGTTGATTAAATACAGCTTTTTTAGGATTAGCATCACGTGAGGACGATTTAAATTAAAATAAGAGAGCTCGTGCAGGGTTCGAGACTGCAGATACAGTGCTGTGAGAAAGTATTTGCCCCCCACAGAAAACTTCTATTTCTGCATTTTGTCACACGTAAATGTTCCAGATCATCAAACTAGTATTTATATTTACTGAATATTAGACAGAGATAATGATGAATTAGGGAAAACCTATATATATATTATATATTCCTCATGTGTTCTTGGATCTCTTTAGAACGTGGCATCATGTGCTGCTTTTTCAGACCCTTTAGCTGCTTCACAAAACCAGACAGGTTCTATTAGTGATGTTTAGATCCAACAAGTCTGGCAGTGGTGGAACTGAACCCAACTGATAAATGAATCTGGTCATCTGGTAGATTGGTACTTTTTCACACGCCGTGAGAAAGTATTTGAAAAGATATCTTCTATTTCTGCATTTTTTCACACGTAAATGTTCCAGATCATCAAACTAGTTTTAATGTAAGACAAAGATAATCCAAGAAAACATGATTTCATTTATGGAAGGAAAAAATACTGTCCAGCCCATCTTGACCTATGTGAAAAAGTAATTGCCCCCTTCGCTACCAGTCTACTGGGTCAGTTCCACCATCCACACCCACATCTGATCACTGCCAGGCTTGTTGGATCTAAACATCACTAATAGAACCTGTCTGGTTTTGTGAAGCAACTAAAGGGTCTCTAAAAGCAGCACATGATGCCACGTTCTAAAGAGATCCAAGAACAGATGAGGAACAAAGTCACTGACGTCCATCAGTCTGGAGGGTTACAAAGCCATTGCTGAGGCTCTGGGACTCCAGAGAAGCACAGTCAGAGACTTTATCCACTAATGGAGGAAACAAGGAGTTTAGGGGGGCAATTACTTTTTCACAGGGGATATAGGTTTTCCCTAAATCATCATTATCTCTGTCTAATATTCAATAAATATAAATACTAGTTTGATGATCTGGAACATTTAAGTGTGAGAAACATGCAAGAATAGAAGATTTCCGTAGAGGGGGCAAATACTTTTTCACTGCACTGTATTTAGTCACAATTAGCGACGATTTAAAAATGAGTTCTCGTACAGCTGAACTACACTCTCAGTTACTTTTTGGTTGTGATGGCTCATTTAAAATCAGCATGTTTTTTATTTTCCTGCTTTACTGTTGTTCCTTTTGATGTATTAGACGGAGTGAGACCGGAACACGAAGGAGAAACGTCCAACATGTGGTGAAACATCCATGTTTTAACCAAAGCCGTGCTGTATTCCTAAAACTAACGGAGCAATTTTGGTGGCTAAACCTTTAAAAGGGAGCTATTAGTGTGAAAGTGTCGACTAAAGTGTGAAGTTTTGCTAAAGCCAAGCAAACAGTAAGAGAAAATGAAAGTTAAGCCTAAGAATTAATGTGCTTCCTTCAAACTTGGAGCCTTTCTTCTACATCATAGTCGTACCTTCAGGGAAAGAAACACCTCGTATGTAGAATGCAGTTGTAAAGGAATGTGTTTGATTAACTGGGAGACATGGTGGGGTTCTGTTGCAGAAGTCCTCTAGCTTTCGCTTTAGTGACAATAATAATGAAGTACTGATTCGTTTTTCAAAATAAAACATCATCCAGTGCCACAACAGTCGTCCCAAATTTCTGATGAGTTTTGAGGTTGAGGTTTAAACATAAAACATCAGCCTGAAGCCTAAACCTTGCAGGGACACGTGCACTGACGCCGTGACTTCATTCGTTTTTCTTCACTTTGTGCCTTTTTCCTCTAAAAAATAAAACAGCAAAGTGTTTTTTCTGTGAAACACATGAAGCACATACGGCTGTGTCGCTGTATGATCCTCATATTTTCAGTAGATAGCATCTCGGTTACCATAGAAACGCATTCGTTTTTCATTGATATCACTATAACTGGTCCCTCCATATGTGGTGTAATGTATTGTGGCTTTATGAAGATGTAAAAATCCAACCTAATGAAATGAAACGTGCAGAAATAGCAACTAAATTAACAATAAAGCAGGAGCTGCCTCATGTTGTTCTTTAATATCGTCGAACCCCTCGTGAATTCAGATCTAATCAAATACAACCAACGCGCTGTCTTTCAGCTTCTTTCTCCTCCTATTTGGCCAAAATTGGTCGACGCAGCTTCGACCTCCGAATCGATTCTTTTTTTGTCTTGCTCGAAACGTCTCTTAGGCGCTTTTATTTTGGCGGGGCAGCGTCCAGCAAGCTGTTTAAAATCCGCTCAAACAAACAATCAGTGCATCGTTTTCCACTTGTCAGGACGCAGGTTTGCACAGTTTCAACTGCTCAAACAGAAAACACCATTAAACAGGTTGTTAGATTGGCTCGGAGGGGAAACAGACTTACATGTATTTATATAACAAAGCTGCTGTGGATTATCACTGTGTGTGTGTGTGTGTGTGTGTGCATGAAGATGTGGATTTATGGGTGTGTGTGTGCGCGGTGCTGAGTCGTGTCAAGGCTTTTCGTCTGGAAGTGGATCGTTCATCTCCTCAGTGGCGACAGCAGACGTCAACCTCCGTGTGAGTGATGCCTCTGAATCTGAACTAATCAGCCTGCTGCACACACACACACACACACACACACACACACACACACACACACACACTTCGACCAGTGGCGCTTTAGAAATGGATTTTCGTCAGGCCTGTCACTCTTGTGTTTTTGCTGAAATATGTTTCCCTCGCATTTTGATTCGCTTCGCTTTTGTGCTGCGTTTCCTTTTGATAAGAGCTAATCCAGGGCGGCGTCATCATCATCATCACCATCGGCTTCTACGGGTGAGTAAGAACAGAGAGAAGGGAAGTCTTTTTCCCTTTGTTGTCCTGTTGACCTCTGGTGAAAAGTCACGAAGACAACTTCCTTCCTGATCTAACCAGAGGGGTCCGTGTACATCGAGGCCATTCGTTGTCTTATTTTGAGATTTCAAAATAAAAATGAAAAATAAACCGTTTCCCGTGACCCGTCTGACTTCTGATGAGGAAGGATCTGGTATCCAAAGCTCCAGTGTTAGCTCACTGTTAGCAGACCTTGCTGTGTGCCGTGGCCTGATGAAGACCCACTGTGGGGTCCAAACGTTGCTTGGCTCACATTGTTCACTATTTCACAGTGGACTTTTCACCAGCGTGGGGTTTATTGGTCCCTTTGGAGGGACCTTGTGGTGCTGCTAGCTCTGCCGCTAGCGCTAAATCGCTAGCGTTCGGCTGCTTTTCGGGACGTTTTTGGGGAGGTTTGGAGGTTTTCTGTTACTTTAGCTTTGCCAGAAAGCAAAGTAGCGTTTTAGCGCTAGTGGCGGAGCTAGCGCTAAATCGCTAGCTCCGCCATTTAGCGGAGCTAGCGATTTAGCGCTAGCTCCTCTTCAGAAGTCAGATGGGTCACGGAGCCAAAACAAACAGGAAATAGAGAAAGAAGTTTTCCACAGGTGTATTTTAGTTTTAATTTCCATTTACAAACACATCTAATTCAATCGGATAAAGGATAATGGATAATGAATTAGGGCCCGTTTTCCTTTTTTCATTTTCTATTATCACTCAAAAAAAACGGGAAACGGTTTATTTTTCGTTTTTATTTTGAAATCTCAAAATAAGAAAGCGAATGGCCGCGACGTACACGGACCCGGAGGTACACTTTGACAATGGCAGCAGTAAGCGAGGCCGCTATGCATTTAAAGAATAAAAGTCTGCATTTTTGAGGAATAAAGCTCCTTCCAGAATATTATTTAATCAGAATGCAGTCAAACATAGTGGTAGTTTGAAGTAGTTTGTCCCCAATATCCTGGGTACCATAAAAATAGTCCCCTAAACCAGTTCTGCGTTGGGCTAAATCCAAAATCTCTGCAGCTCTCTTTGTTGTATCTGTTCTGTCCGTTGCAGACAGCCGGCTACGCATGATGATTCCTAAATATGTATTTGTGTGTTTTGTGTTTTCCGTGGAGTGGGCTGGCTCGGCGGACCGGACAGATGGTTTTCAGCCACACTCGGAGGACCTGGAGGGGAGAAGCAGACCGAGGCGGCCGCCCCCGTCCTCCAGCAGACTCTCCTCGTCCGTCTCTTTTCTGTGGTTTCTGCTGCTCTCGCTTGTCTCTGCTTCTTTTTCAGTTATTTCGTTCCCTTATTCTCTGCCCAACAACGTCTCCTTTTTAATCTTATCTCATCTTTCTCATCATTTCCAGTGGGGGTGGGAATCACAAGGTACCTCACGATACGATACACGATACATGGCTCATCATACCGATATTATCATGATACAGCGATAATCGATATATTGCCAGACAATCCCATAAAGATCCATCACCATATCTATAACTTGGATATATTCATACCTTGGTTCCAGGGTGTAGCATTTTTCCAAACCCTTCATTTTCCACCACACTGTACGGGTGGAGGTCCTTCAAATGAACCCAGTGATGGACGCTGTAATGCCGGCGGCCATCTTTGCTTTAAACGTCGTGTTAACGGCTGCAGGCTGACTTGAAACGTTGCTGCATCAGCCGCTTTCTGGGCCAGGAGTTCAGGATGGTGGCGTTGAAGGTAGGTTTGCATGTTGGTGGTGTTTCCGGTGTGCTTTACTTTTACGAGGCAGTTCTTTCATATGTCGTAGTCTTTGTCCAGCTTGCTTGTTCCCTCAAAGCCCAAATGGGTCCACTCTTTGGACTTAAACGTGGATGGGGCGTCTCTTACGGTAGCGTTGCTGTCCTCCATTATACCTGTACTAACTGTTGTTGGGCCGATTCATTTCCGCTCCAGTCTCCCTCATTCATGTGATAAACGCCACCGTGTGGAGACATTAAGTAGTGACGCTGGGGAAATGACAGCTGACAGGGTTTAGAGCGCCTTATTAGAGCACCTTATTACCTCCGCCAAGGAGGTTATGTGATGGCCAGCACTGGTTTGTTTGTTGGTTTGTGTTCAAAATAACTCGAAAACTCATGGATGGATTTGGATGAAATCTTCAGGAAATGTGTGAAACGGGACAAAGAACAAATTATGTCATTTTGGGACTGATCCGGATCACCGTCTCCATCCAGGAATTTTTTTTAATGTAAGTGTAACCGGGTGGACAATTAAATTCGGTTTACTCTAAAAGCCACCAGAGGGCACTCTTGTTTTTGGGGTAACCCCCTCTGACCACATGACATTTTGGGGCTCCACGCGACAGACAGCGACAGTGACGGAGTTCTCTTTCCTTCCTGAGCGACATACGCACGGTTGGGCCGGCATTCTTATCTCCGGTTGTCTAAGAAGCTGGGAGGCTGTTAGGAGCTGCCGCGCTAGAGGCCGCGCCTGTTCATTAGGTCGGATGGGGTGAAGGCCGCATTGTCGGTAGGACATTTGAACTGTATGTAATTAGGGCCCGAAGCACTACAGTGCGTAGGACCCTATTGTTCCTCTAGTGTTTGGCGGTTTGGCGGTTTGTTTGGCGGTTTGTTTGGCGGTTTGGCGGTTTCTTTTTCTTACGCCACTTTGAACCTCAATTTGACCCCCTAAACATGCTCAAAAACTCACCAAATTTGGCACACACATCAAGACTGGTGAAAAATTTGATATTTTGGGGGAATTACACATATGAATGGCAAAATGACTCAATAGCGCCACCTAGAAAATTGGGCTTTAGTGGAGTTAATATGGCTAGTTTCACGTAAACTCATGAAATTTGGTACACAGGTACAGTAGCCCGAGACAAAAACATTCCTGCTTTTAAAATTTCAAAGAAGGCTCAACAGCGCCCCCTAGAGCACGTAGTGTGCAGGCATCGGAATTTATCGAACTCCTCCCAGGATTTTTATCCGATCTTCACCAAATTCGCTGTGTGGCATCTAAACCCATCCAGGATGAAAAGTTATTAAAATCTTGTGGCTGCGTCACACGGTGTGGGCGTGGCATGGCGGCCATTTTGAACAAAAAAGCTAAACAGCGCCAACTAGAACACGTGGTGCGCAGGCATTGGAATTTAACAAACTCCTCCCAGGATTTTTATCCAATTTTCACCAAATTCGCTGTGTGGCATCCAGACCCCTCCAGGATGAAAAGTTATTAAAATCTCGTGGATACGTCACACAGTGTGGGCGTGGCATGGCGGCCATTTTGAACAAAAAAGCTTTACCTCGCCCACTTCAACACGTGGTGCGCAGGCATTGGAATTTAACGAACTCCTCCCAGGATTTTTGGCCGATCTTCACCAAATTCGCTCTGTGGCATCTAGACCCCTCCAGGATGAAAAGTTATTAAATTCTTGTGGCTGCGTCACACGGTGTGGGCGTGGCATCGCGGCCATTTTGAACAAAAAAGCTTAACATTGTACAATGGAACACATTGTGCGCAGGCATTGGAATTTAACGAACTCCTCCCAGGATTTTTGTCCGATCTTCACCAAATTCGCTGTGTGGCATCTGCACCCCTCAAGGATGACAAGTTATTAAAATCTCGTGGATACGTCACATGGTGTGGGCGTGGCATGGCGGCCATTTTGAACAAAAAATCTCAATGGCACCCCCTAGAAAATGCTGTGCGCAGGCATTGTAATTTAACGAACTCCTCCCAGGATTTTTGTTCGATCTTCACCAAATTCGCTCTGTGGCATCTACACCCCTCCAGGATGAAAAGTTATTGAAATCTAGTGGCTGTGTCACACGGTGTGGGCGTGGCATGGCGGCCATTTTGAACAAAAAAGCTTAACCTCGCCCACTTCAACACGTGGTGCGCAGGCATTGGAATTTAACAAACTCCTCCCAGGATTTTTGTCCGATCTTCACCAAATTCACTGTGTGGCATCTGGAACCCTCCAGGATGAAAAGTTATTAAATTCTCGTGGATACGTCACATGGTGTGGGCGTGGCATGGCAGCCATTTTGAACAAAATCGCCATGTGGAACGAAATGGGTTTTGGAGGTGAAGGGATCCATGTAAAATCACCAAATCCACACAAATCCTCATTAATCTCAAGACTTAATATTTAATATACAATTCAGGAATGGACGTGGTCAAACGGCTCCACAGCGCCCCCTAGAAATATTCAAATAGTCATATAAAATCACTGCTTTATCCTACAAACATAAAATTTGGTACATACATATAGTATCCCAAGACCAACAGATTTGCACAGTCGAAATTCTAATCGGCTCTACGGCGCCCCCTAGACAAGGTCGTGTGGAGAGGAGTGCGGTGAGGAGCGAGGGCCCGTCCGACGCTGCTTGCAGCTTTAATTACATTTGTATCTGTAACGTTCCATACAAAATATGTGAATTGGGAGATTGTGTTGGGGGTGGACTGAAGCTCCTTGGTGGAGGTATGAGCTCTCTGAGTGCTTTTCTAGTTATATTAATTAAAGTATGGATATTTGGTGCCAGCGTATCGATACTCATATCGCTCGAGGATGGATGATGATATATCTATATTTTGTCCCACCCTAATTTCCACCTCTCCTCTTGCAGTTTGCTCCTTTTTTCCTTTGTAATTCTATTTAGTTTATGTTTTGTCCTTTTTTCCAACCTCTACCCCTCATCTTTTACTATTTCCTGTATTTCTAATGTCTTTATTTTGCTCTGGGTGTTTGTAATTTCACCAGAATGATATTTTTAAATCATTAAGGTGAATAAGTCGACCTTATTTCTGAGTTTTTTGACGGAAATCAAAAGTTTGCAGCCCACAGTGCTTTTTTTTTTTCCTCTAAAAGTTTTAGGACACTGGAAGGAAAAAAAGAGGAACTATATATTTCTATTTTAGCGTAGTTATTTCCAGATTTCATGTGAAACTCTCTGACTCACGCAGGATTTCAGACATTTTTACCGTCTCCCTCCCGATGCGGAGCCACGGCTCAAATCCATCGGTAAATTTTAAGTTGCGTCTCTCTTAAATCTGTTTGGTTTTCTCTTCTTTAACGCTAATATATCTGTTCTCTTCCTTCCTTCCTTTCAACGGCGAGAGAAGAGGCAGGAGAGAGGAGTGAAAACGACGGGCCCGGTGCAAAAACATTAAAAATAAATGAAAAAGAAACACGGCAGCAGAGGTTGGGTTCGGTAGTAGAAACTAAAAATATCCGAGTGTCACTTTTTCTCATGTGCGCGACGTGTACAGCTGTCTGAGCAAACTTGTAGGCTTCACTTCAGTCAGGGAGTCAAACTGAGTGTTCGGCACATGGCAGCTGGAGGCTCATCACCATCACTCGGCTCTGCCCGCTGCGCTCAGCTCGCTCTCTGCTCGTGGGGGGGCGACGAGGTAGAAGCCGAGATGTCAGATATCATCAGCGGAATAGTCGGTCGGTCGTACTGCGAAAAAAATCCGTCCTGTTACGTCATCTTTGTCTTTTACTGTCACCTAGAAGCCTTTTCAGTGACTATTTAAAGCTTTTTGTTGCATCATTTGTAGCTTGTTCAGATTGTTTATCAGTTATGATGAGCTAATCAATGTTTCCTATTGATTAAATAGCCTAACCTTCATTGATCCCCTTGGGGAAATTCCTTCTTTGCATTTGACCCATCCTTTAAGCCTTAACTATACATACTAGGAGCAGTCAGGGGTTGAGGGCCTTGCTAAGGGGCCCCTTTCCCACCTCAACCTTTTGCCAGTCCGGGGACTCGAACCAGCGACCCACCGGTTACAAGTTGGCTAGACCACCACTGCCCCCACTTTCTTGAATCTTGAATCTTTGGATTCATTTGATTTTCCAGATGGTTTTTCGGTATAAACGTGAAGTTTTAAATGAATCCTGTCAATAATTTTGGTCGGTACTGACCTCAATTGTTAAATTAGTTGGGTAATTTGGTCTGGCATATAATATTGTTGATGGTAAACCTTAATACTCAGTTTAATCTGGAACGTCTGCTGAAGACAGATCGCGGTTCATCGTGGGGTCTATAGAATATTGGAGGCTTTAAGCAGGACAGAAATGAGTGCAACTAAAACAATTTTTAAAGGAGCCCAAAAACAATTGCTTGAAAAATACAATCATGTGGAAAACAAATGTGTTTTGGGTTTCTAAAGAGGCGTAAAAGTAGAAGGCTTGATGCAAACAGGAAGCAGTCAGACATGTATTGGGTGGGAGCTGATAAGTTAAACTCCATCCTACTTGTTTTCAGACATTATTGCAGGTTTTGGATTTGGCTTGGTTGTTTTGCCTTCATGATGCTGTGGCATGTCTGAAATAAATCAAATAAAAAAATGTACATACCAAAACGCAGGGTTTCAACCTTAATATCATAATTGCTAAATCTGGAGATTATATAATAGTGTGGGGTCTTAACCTTAATAAATACAGTGGTCCCTTGTCTGTGGTGGCGGTTAGGTTCCAGAACCAATCCACGAAGTAGCGACCTTATATTTATTTCATTATTTATATATATATATTAAGGCTTTATAAACCCTCCCCATGCTTGGGTTCGGTGCCAGAAGCCTCAGAAACCCAACACTACGCACAGTGACCAGACGTCCATGTGAAACGATGCTGAACGCTGCTGTACACGGGAGACGGAGGAGACTGATGCTACGGCCGCTGAGCCAATCAGAGCCCAGGATGCAGAATGCAGCGCTCTGATTGGTCGCCTCCCATCCATCAGCCAATAGCGTGCCGTGTACCATCTCACGTGGGCAAACTAGCTCAAGAGGAAGCGAGTCTTTGTCTGCTCATCTGCTGAACGCTACGTATTTTATTTCCATTTAATATTCTTCTTAATCCGTGATACAAAATTAGATTTATACAATTTAAAAATCTGCGAAACAGTGAGACCTCGATACGGCGAGGGACGACTGTATCCTTGTCGGATGAATTATTTTAGTCACTTGACTTGATTCCAGTCATTTCCTCATATAGCATGTTTTAGCTGGAGCAGGAACACTTCAATATATATGCAAAAAACATTCTGCAGATGTATAAAACAAAGAGAATTAACTGGGATTTAAAGGAGGATAAGAAAAGCCCTCTGGACATAATGAAGTGATGAAGCGACACTTGATAAAGGAAACTCTTAAAACAGGACGATCAGATTTTTCCCCGTCTGTCAAGAAACTTTTATGACCCCCAGAGAGAGCAAATTTTAGCGTGTGGAACCCAGACAACCCAGACATGCAGCAGACAACCCAGACATGCAGCCCTGACTCCACTCACCTGTGTTGTAGTGTTTGGTGCAGTAGCGCAGGTCCTTCTCCTCTTTAAGGATGAACTGAGGTAGCGTCAGGCCGTCGGCCACCTGCACGGCTCCCTTCTCATCCCACTCGAATATGAGGTCGTTCATGGTGTAGCCGACTGCGGGGGGGAGAGGAGCAGCGAGGAGGACGTTAGACTGTTCTCATCACTGCACGGGTCGTTTATTTTAGTCCTCTTCTTCCTCTGAGGAGGAAGATGAGCTTTCTGTAGCTGGCAGTCACCTGGTGAGAAGTTCACCCCCTGCAGGGCGGCTTCAACACACTATATATATATAAAACCTATAAGTGCTGACCACTGAATCATGTGTTGATGATGCGAGAAGCACAACCAAGCAGAGGGAGTGTGTTTTTTTATCGGTGGTATCCAAAAAATGAATAGTTGGTAAACCAGCTTAAAGTCAACCGAAGACGCAAAGAAAGAGAAAAGGTCGGAAAACAAGAAGGAGAGGAGAAAACATCTGGAATAAAAAGACATGAAACAGGTGGTAGGAAGCAACGAAACACGTAAAGGATGGGAAGAAATAAGAAAAGGGATAAAGGGAAAGTAATAAGAGCTGGAAATAAATCAAGAAGGAAAGAAGAAAGAAAAGAAATAAGAAGTTTTAAAAGATAGAGAATTGAAAAGAAAGGGTAAAAACCTAATCAATCATCAATCAAAAACATTTACAATCACTTTTTTCTCATCTATGCTCTACAAAGATTCTAAATCCTCCCTGCCTATAACATTATGTATATAAGCACCTCTAAGGCCCCGTCCTCATGAAGCCAGAACGCTTATAGCTTCAAAACGTTCTCCATAAAGTCGGAGCTGTTTCAGGAAATGTGTCCGTCCACATGAATTCACTTGATACGCCTGAAAACGATGTAAAACACATGCCAGGCCTGTTGGTGGCGCTATGACGCCATAAAAGAAACAAGCGGCGCAGAAATCTGTATATGATGTAAACATAGAACATGGCGGCAGCAAATAGGAGTGGACGAGCTGGTAGGACTCTAGTCTGGATGGACGATGAGGTGGAACTATCAGCAGGACATACACAGCACTATACGGAGACATTGTTGTCGTCGTTTTCTGAGTTTGGCGCGTCTATCAAGAGGTGGAAAAAGAAGTGGACATGGCGTAACAATGGCACTGTGTAAACGGCGTTTTCAGATCTTTGGGACTCTGGGACCTAGGTTCAGAAAAGACCCCCAAAACGCCGGCTTGGTGTGGACGATACACGGGTTGGATGGACTATTTTGGCTCGTCTTCATGTGAATGGGGTCTCAAACAGCATTAAATTACTACAGTCTCTGTTGTTATTGCAGCCCCTGCCTCCTTTAATTAACTTTACATGCAATTCAACTGCAACACCAAATAAACAGTGTTTCCTGCTGACAATGTGGCATTACTTACTACCAATTTGTTCATTCGTACCAGTAATACGTCCACTGGAGATGTATTTATTATAGCAAAAGGTCCGGTCCAGCAGTCCACTATACACTGACGGTGATTAAAGCCTTATTCAGTGTTTAATGTGTAAATCAGTTTGTTGCTTAAACCACAGATGGGACTCCGGACACGAACCCTGGTATGAGAGTGGAGAGCTCTGTGCGCCCGCCATCCACCCCGACCTCCTCCGCCTCCTTCCCTCCACCGCATTAAACAAGCATCACTTGAACACAGCCTCCAGGAGACGGCTTTGTCTTTAGCCTCATCAGCGTTGGTGTTAACGCCGAGATCAGCCGCGCGACGTCGCCTCTTCTTGACGCTGGAAAAACAGAGCTGGCATCAGACGGCGTCGTCCCCGTCTGTGATTTACGACGTCTGAGTCGCTGTCGAAGTGCGGAGCTGTTTGAAATTCAGCTCCGGCTCCTCGCATTCCTCTCACGTCTGCTCGGAGAATGAAAAGGCCACAGAGAAATCTATACCATATCTCTCGCCCTGCCAGCTGCTGTGACTGATCGACTGATGCGCCGCCCGCTGTGGTGTGTGTGTGTGTGTGTGTGTGTGTGTGTTTGATTACTCACAGCTCTCCAGCTGCATGATGCACGTCTGGACGTCCATTGGGAAGTTCTTCAGATCCATGGGACAGGCCAGGACCAGCGTTATTCTGCAAAGACACACAAACAGGCAGCGTCACTTAGACTAAGAGGATTATCCCGAGCTTTATCAGCGCTACTCAAGAACCAGACCACCGAACCCTGAGCTCCAGATCATCTGAAAGAGATTAAACCCAAAAGACTCCAGATGTCGTGTTTCTCTGAGACGCGTTTCAATTTATTTACTTATCCGGAGTGAAAGAACGACCAGTGGAATGAATCAATTAGCAAACATTTTACAGAGACGCTCGCTCGACTTTAAAGAGCAGTGCAGATGACAAAGAGAGGGAGAGGAGACGTGAGGGTTAAGTCCAATCAATTAAATGATAAAAGGCAGCGCAGATGAAAGAACAAATGAAACGATAGATATCAGCCTTTATGGAGCGACGCGATTAACTCCGATTTGAAGGGATTAGCGCCGGAACCAGCGGCGGGCTAATTGATTTACAACAGCGACAGTTTTGATTTGATGATTTCAATCATTTATTAGGCACAAACGAGAGAAGAGCGTCCGGCTGAAACGGGCTCCTCGGTTTTATCTCAGCAAGAAGACGCTCGATTGAACCAACTGATCCGAGCCGCATCCAACAAACAGCTGTCACTTTTATTGTCAGCCATTTTTTGGGGACTTCCTCACTGTTGTAAATCCAGCAGCTCAAGCCGACGGTGATTAAGATCATTAAAACCACAGCATCTGAACCCTGATGAACCTCATTCGTCTGGTTCAGTCAGGAAATGGGGCGCTTTATTTTTAAGTGTGGGACGATTCCATATAATACAGGACAGGTGGATTTGGTTTAACTAATAGCCCTCTAGAACCCTTCCAGGTCTTCTGGTCGTGGCTTTTTAATTAAACATAAGGTGAGGCAGCATTTTGCTATTTCAGTTTTTTTCAGTTGTTTACATATAAACTTCAGTCAAAACCTTCACACTTATTTTAACAATGCTGTTTTGTTCTCATCTCACTAACAGTCTTCTAATAATCAGACACTGCTGCAGTCAGTTATACACGACTGATCAACACAAAACTTCTTCAGGTCCCTCCTAACCCCTACCACCTTCTTCTCCTCTTCCTCTACCTCCTCCTTCTCCTCTTCCTCTACCTCCTTCCTCTCCTCTTCCTCTACCTCCTCCTTCTCCTCTTCCTCTACCTCCTTCCTCTCCTCTTCCTCTACCTCCTTCCTTCTCCTCTTCCTCTCCTCTTCCTCTACCTCCTCCTTCTCCTCTTCCTCTACCTCCTCCTTCTCCTCTTCCTCTACCTCCTTCCTCTCCTCTTCCTCTACCTCCTCCTTCTCCTCTTCCTCTACCTCCTTCCTCTCCTCTTCCTCTACCTCCTTCCTCTCCTCTTCCTCTACCTCCTTCTTCTCCTCTTCCTCTACCTAGACCTCTTCCTCTCCTCTTCCTCTTCCTCTACCTCCTTCTTCTCCTCTCATTCTCACTCTTCTTCTAACTCCTTCCATTTTGTTGAAGACAGGTGAATTTTATTTATTGATTTTTCTCAGTTTATTTACATATTCTAATCTATTTAGTGCAGTTTACTACTTCATTTTTATCATTTCTTATTCTGTTTGTATACATATATAATTTATTTTCTCTATCTACCTCTATTTTAATCATGGATATTTAATTTATTCTCTTTTATCTCATCTGGCGTTTCCTCAGTTCTCCTGTGTTTTAGAGTCTTTTACTGAGAACTCGACTGCGCTTGTTGTTTGTACTGTTTTATTGCACTTTTGTTTGCATTAAAAGTTCTATATAGATAAAGTCTGATCGATCGATTGGCTGATAGCTTGAGTTGCAGCAACCGGTTTGAAGCTGGAAACTGGAAAAGTGGGTTTCAGGTTTTGGGAAAACTAAATCAGCAGTCGTCAACCTTTTTTTAATTTAAAAAAGTGTCCTGAACGAATAAAATGACTTCTTATTGTTGGATGTGTTTTCACTTTTTCCAGTCTCTTCCTTTTTTCAAAGAATCTCTCCAGAGACGTTTGTTTTTTTATGAAACGAGCTCAGACAGGAAGTGACAGGAAGACGATGTAGTCGTTTTACAAAATAAAACACCCTGCAGACTCTGCCGAAAATCAAATAAAACGTTTTTATTCTTTCTGTGTGTCCTGGTGGTTGGAGACCGCTGAACTAAATATCTATTAAACACATCCGTGAGCTGCCACATCCCCTCATTACCATCCACAGCACACACATTATACTTTAATCAACACAGCTCACACCTTCCTGCTGCCCCAAATGATCCAAATAAAGCCCAATAAATGAACTTTTTACTTCATTTTTAGTCATATCTGAGAAAAACTCCAGTGTGCAGCTGTTTCAAACGGAGCTTTTCCACAGAAAACAACAGCTAATTATTTATTCTGAACCTGTGTTTAAAGATTTATGACCCAGCAGGAGGCGGCGTGCTCGGGGCCGGTCGCTACAGGGCAGGGAAATATTGAAAAATTGACTATTGCATTTTTAATTTTACCCCTTTCCCGGGGAATTATTGTGAATAATAAAAGCCCGAAACGTTGCGCTCCCCCAATACTAATTGTAACACCGGGGAGACCTGCAGAGGGGAGCAACAGGAAAGTCACATCAGAGGTCGCAGCTTCACTCCAAGCCTCGGCGCACCTTCTCCTGCCGTGATAAAAGCTGATAGCCGAGCGGCAACAGGGGGAATGAATCTTATTTCTACGCAAGGCTGAGCCGTGAAGCCCTGGAAATTAAAACGTTGGGGGACACATTAGGCCCGTCTGAGTCCCGGGCGCCAGAATTAATCACCGCTGTCACGTGGCGGGAATGCGTCTCCTGCAGAAGTCAACTTTTCCCAGAAATTGATGGAAAAATCCTGTTTATAAGTGAGAGGATGCAGCGCTGAAATGAACGACTCCATCAGAGCTCAACATCGGCTCATATAACACCAGTTTTGGGAGCTGTTAATTCAAAATGTAATTCCAGATATAACAGAACCCATTAGAGATGAAACCAATGATTTATTCATTTAAAATACATAAATCAATCTACTTTCTATTTTCCATTTGCTGCACGGTCTGTAAAACGTCAGAAGTGACAAGTTCTACTTTATGACTGTTCAGTTATCACTAATGAGCAATTTAGCGATCACAGAAAACACAAGAACACCTAAATTACACGACTTTTTTCGAGAAGTTTGACAGAGCAGCCTCACCACACGGTCCGTTTAGCAGCTGTCAGCCATATTAAACGACATTAAAACATCCCAGCTGTGACTGGTGTAACTGTAAATTAGGGATGCACGATAATATCGGCGTCCGATAATTATCGGTTAATTTTGGCAAATATGACGTCATTCCGATAATTAAAAAATCAGCTGATAAAACGACCCGATAATAGTAAAGACTATGAATCTTGGTTCTTGCCGTTGGTCTGTGTGTTGTGGTTTGTCCTCATGCCTGGCTCCTCAACCCCTCCCCTCCCCAACGGTACTGTCGCATGTGTGTGATGTCATCACACTGCGCGGGCAGAGGAAAACAAGCAGCATGGTGGCACTGACCAGTGTGGACCTTCTTTACTGTAAGAGAAGAAGTCGTTTCACTAGGACTGGTCCCGAATATTGGAATATCCGAATATTTGTTCGTTGTGGTGGTATTCGGATGATAACTTTTATCTACTCAAAAAGTCGTGCGCGCCGCCGAACGTCACGGAGCGTCGCCGAGGCTGTAGTATGCCGCGGTGGTCGCAGTAGGGAACCTGACAACTCCGGTGTCACGTTCCGATGCGCTGCCGGGCGCAGCCGAGCGTCGCCAGGGCTTCAATACGCCGTTGAGGCTCTAGAATGCCGCGGTGGTTGTAGTAGCAGACCTGACAACTCCAGTGTTATGCTCCGGTGCGTCGCCGGGCGCGGCGGAGCGTCGCCAAGGCTCTAGTACGCTGCTGAGGCTCTAGAATGCCGCGGTGGTTGTAGTAGCAGACCTGACAACTCCGGTGTCACGCTCCGTTGTACAATCGGTTGACATTATCGGTTATCGGCTGCAAGAAGTATAAAATTATCGGTTTTAGGAATCGGTTGAAATTGGCGTTATCGTGCATCCCTAGTTTAAATGGAAGCTACCATGATGGAAGCCCTCAACTGGATCCGGAAAAGATGCTAAGCGGCCCTTCTTCCCACTTAATTGCTGTTTGTGAGGCCAGAGCCGGCCCTACCCAACATGGCGCCCTAGGTGGGATTTTACATGGCGCCCCCTCCATCGGCGACTTACATACCCTCACAAAAGAAAATCAATAGCATTGATTTGTAGTGATATTAACTGGGCTTTGCTTTACATTTAACTTAGCATTTAGCCTTTACTTAGCATTTGCCTATATTGCCCAATGGGGCCAGCCAGCTCTGTGTAAGGCCCAAAATTAACTACGAGCCTTTTGTATCATCAAATGCACGCTGCTAATGCTAATAATGCTCTGCCACGCTACGTAGAGGTTAACAAATGTCCTCCTAACGGCACCGATGTTGTGCACAAGCGCGTTGGTTTCCCTAACAAAGCCTTAAATCAGCCTCTCCAGCCTCGTATCTGCATCGTGTGAGCTGTCAGCAGGTTGTCGCGGCTTGCAGAAGGTGATTCCACTGAACACGCTCGGTCCTTCTGTTCCGCTCTAACAGGACGGCTGCTGCTACAACACACACACACACACACACACACACACGTCCGGTCGGCCCGATGTACCAGATAAACTTTGCCGCGTCTGCACATTGCTACAAATCCCTGACAGGATGCTGAATATGTATTACACACATGGCTGTAGCCTCCGCAGATGTCCCACTTTCTCAGAAAAGAGGTTTCGGCTCTGTGGTTTTCTGTCTGCTGCGTCGTGACACCTACATGCCGAATGCTGACGTGGTAAGCGCCGGTCCTCGTTGCCCTGACAGGCAGCCGGACCTCCAACCCTTTTGTGCTTCTGCTTAACAACAAGTAAGACTGCATGGAAAATCCTTCAATGTTAGCATCACTAATGATTTAAAACCAGAAATGTGTGTGTTCGTTGAAGACAGGACTCTCCCTTGACCCAGGAAGCTGTGGGGAAACCTTCACCTTGAATGCAATTTTAAATCTTATACAAGACAAGCTACCTGAAGACAAACTGTGTTGGATTATGTTTAATAAAGAATTTTGATATTTAAAATCAGTGCCACAGATATTTTAATTAACATCCCGTTAATAAGAGGTTCACTTTCACTTTTAAATCTCCAAAATTATTACTCTCTCTAGAGCTGCACTTCCTGTCCTTTTATACATTTCATTTACTCTTTATATCAAATTATCTGATTATTTTAAGCATTTTATTGTGTTTATTGTTTATAATATAATATATAACATATGTTTAGGTCTGTGTGTGCATACTGTGTAGTGTGTATAAGAGAGACAGAAGACATAAAATGTGCCAATTTACATTTAAATATACGAATCTGTCGGACAATTTTGAGTTGATCTGAGAAATAGCAGCCGGGTTGGATCCGCTGTATAACTCTGAATGACTGTTACCTAAAGGTAAGACTCAAACAGGAGTGGTGTTGTACCAGACGCCTCGCTTGGATCGGTTTGATGAGGACTGAATAGGTCTGGCAGGATGAGAACTGAGGTCTGGACTCTCCTTCTGACAGAGTTTTCTTCGTCTAAACCTTGGCTCAGAAAGGTAGTACTAAAAAGAAGACGCATGTTTTCTTCAGGGTTGACTTTTCAACTTGTGGCCATGCCGCCTTCATCCCCATCAGACCTCGGAAGCTAACCAGGGTTGGGCCTGGTCAGTACCTGGATGGGAGACCGTGAGGGAACACCAGGAAGCCTGGGTGGATGCAGTGTGAGAGTGAGGGGTTGGTGGTGGTCGGAGGGGCCGATGGTGCAGCCTGGCCTCCATCAGTCTACCCCAGGGCAGCTGTGGCTAGATACGTAGCTTAGCACCATGGAGTATGGAGTGACTGAATAATGCAATGTAAAGCGTCTTTGAGTATCTAGAAAAGCGCTATATAAAACCAATGCATCATTATTATTATTATTATGACCTGATTAAAACTGTGGGGAAAATACCTGAGGCCAGAGTGACATTCGTTCTGTACACGAGTGGAGAAGACGCATTGTAAATGGGATGCTAATGGTTGTTACCTTCTTAGCAAAGAAGGATGCAAAGTCATCAGGTGAGAGAGAAGTGGCTGGTGGAGGAGGAGGTGGGGGGGATAAGGAGGCTCTGAAAGGTGGAAAATAATTTCCTGGTGCTGACATTGTCGTGGAAAAATGCCATTTTTGCAGAAGTTAAGCTGGAGGCAAACGGTTGATAGAAGAGTCAATGAGGTCTACGAGATCTCCAGATTTATGCTATTTTCTCTCGGCGTCTCTGAGATTGGTTCGCGGCTCGCATAGATAGCAACGGCCGGGACGGAACAGCCCAGGCAGGTCTAATGGAGGGAGGGCGGAGATTGCCGGGAGAGAGCTCAGAGTGGAACGGAGTCTATCTGTGGCATCATTAATGCTGAGAGGGGAGAATGTGCCGTGGGGTGGAAAGGCGGAAATGAGCAGGCTCAGGGTTGTGACGAGTGCGTCAAGCAGAGTCCATGTGTGAACTTTAGTAAGTTCACTGAGGGACACATATTAGAATCCTAGCAGCTGAATGGTTTAGTGAGATTGAGGCACAAAACTGCTTAGTTGTGGTCAACATGTCTTCAAACCCCATGCTGTCGTACAGTCTTACACCAATAAGTGCAATAGCTACGTTGGCCGACAGCGCAAAAACGTCACAATGAAGGCAGCAAAATTGTGATTATTCTCAGGAACCACTGTGCAATAAGCCACACTTATGCATATTTGCACTACTTTGTACCACTCTACCTCAGTAACCCTGAATACCCACTGTAAATGCAGCTCTTATTACCTCCGCCAAGGAGGTCATGTGATGGCCGGCGTTTGTTTGTTTGTTTGTTTGTGTGCAAAATAACTCTAAAACTCATGGATGGATTTGGATGAAATTTTCAGGAAATGTGTGAAATAGGACAAGGAACACATGATGATACTTTGGGACTGATCTGGATCACCGTCTGGATCCAGGAATGTTTTTTTAATGTAAGTGTAACCCGGTGGACGATTAAAAGCGGTTTACTCTAAAAGCCACCAGAGGGCACTCTTGTTTTTGGGGTAACCCCCTCTGACCACATGACAGCGACAGTGACGAAGTTCTCTTTCCTTCCTGAGCGGCATATGTACGGTTGGGCCGGCATTCTTATCTCCGGTTGTCTAAGAAGCTGGGAGGCTGTTAGGAGCTGCCGCGCTAGAGGCCGCGCCTGTTCATTAGGTCGGATGGGGTGAAGGCCGCATTGTGGGTAGGACATTTGAACTGTCTGTAATTACATTTGTATCTGTAACGTTCCATAGAAAATATGTGAACTGGGAGATTGTGTTGGGGTGGACTGAAGTGGACTGAAGCTCCTTGGCGGAGGTAGTGCTTTTCTATTTTTTAATTTTATTATTCTTTTATCTTTTTTTTTAGCACTTTGTTGTCCAAACTTGGCCACGAAAGTTGATTGGTTTGTTTCACTGTATGTGTGAACACAGCAACAGATTCCACATGAGGCTTCTAGAGGTGTGGAGGACACATAAAGAACAGGACTCACGCAGGAGAATGTGGCCCCGTCCACTGTTTACTTCTGTTTATGCTGCAAAACCACTTGCTTAATTTTATCCACCGAAACTACCTGGTTAGTTCTAGGAAACAGTCGCGGTTGGGTTAAAAGACACCTGCTGCCAACACTAAACCCAAAGCTCTGACTGTTGTCTCGTCCCTTAGAACAGTCCCTAAAGAAACGCAGGCATCGCAAATTTACAGCCTTCCTTTAGCTACAACACACGATTTTACAAGCATAATTTTCATACTCTCCATCTGCTATCCTGCTATCTCCACCTCCCCTCATCCCTCCTCTCACCCCAACCGGTCGAGGCAGATGGCCGCCTTCCCTGAGCCTGGTTCTGTCGGAGGTTTTTTGTTGCCCTCCCTATTTTAGGGGTTTTTTTTTGGTTCCTTCCTACCAAACTTTGGATTGTTAGGTTTTCTGTTCTGTTTAAAATTTGTACGGTCTTTACCTTACTATGTTAAGCACTGTGAGATGACATGTTGTGAATTCGTCCTGGATAAATAACATTAAACTGAATTCAATTGATTATTGTTACACCACTGCCTTCTATACTTTGTGGCTTCATGATTGTGTCATGCAACTTTTAATAATTCAGATGATCTCCATGTTTTTGTGAGTTAAAGTTCATTTGAATAAAATATAAACCATGCAAAGATAAGACGTGCATTTTGGATTCCCTTTTATCAGCATATCCTTTTTTTTTGAGAGAAAATGTTGGTCTTTTTTTCTGAAAATGCACGATCCATTTTCTAACTGAATTCTTGAAAGCAAATAATCATAACTTTTCCCTTTGATTCAGCGCCCCGCATGCACAAATGGGACAACACATCAAGCAGCGGGAGATTGGACTACATCTAAATCTGGTCATCCAATCTCAAAGAGTCCCTTTCGTCTTGGAGTAGAAGCGACCGTCGGTCACGACTTCTCCTCGCGCTGCTCGACTGTTGAGCGATAAACATCAAAAAACAGAGTAAACAACATTTACAACACCCACTTTCCCCCTCTCCCCCCGGGGACGGTTTAATATCCTGAGCCGACTCGAGATCAAGCTGATCAACGGAGGGTTCATTCTGATGTTGTCAAGTTAAAAAATGAAAGCAGCAGCGGAGAAGTGCAGGGTTCATCCCTTCGCTGACGATATTTATAAAGGACCAATCTCACTCCTCCTCCTGCTGGACATGAAGGTGAAAACTGAGGTTGATAACGGATCAGACTCACTGCTGGAATACTAACAGGCTGAGTAGATTACCACGGCTGCTGCTGCTGCTGCTGGGCTTTTTCATTTGCCCCTGAGCAGACGCAATAAAAGCGAGGAGGAGGAGGCACCGGCAGGCTAAAAGGTTTGTCGGCTGAAGGAGGCTATAACTCTGAGAGCCTTGAATGGGATGTCTTGGAGATACAGAGAGGAAAAAAAAGAAGCAGAGAAGTGGAGACCGATAGGAAATGAAAACCTCCAACTTTGATGCAATAAGAGAACTCTGAAGCGGAGGATGAAGGTCTCCGGAAGTCGCTTTTTATCTTCGAACACAGTTTTATAACCGATCGTTTCTGAGCGCCGTCCAAAACCACGAACCCTCTCCTTACTTCTTCACATTTTTTCTTTGCTAGAATTTTTTCTTTATCGCTCCTTTTTAAATTATTATCATCCAGATGTCCTCAAGTTGTAGGGAAAAGAGCTTGTAGTTTTGGTCATTTTAAGACCAAATGACGGAGGTTTCAAACACCTTTTCCAGATGTTTTCCTCTGTATGTCATCACCAAGAATGCACAATCTAAGATACCTGATAAAATACATCTTGAAAAGGTTGTTCAAAGCCATTTTAGATATTACCTGTATATAAATGGTTTGTCTGAAGAGTTTCAATCAGGATTTAGAATCCATCACAGTACAGAGACAGCAAGGTCACCAATGATCTTCTACTAGCCTCAGACAGTGGACTAGTTTCTGTACAGTTGATCACAGCATCTTTTCCAGTCCCTCCAGGAATTCACGATGCTGCGATCACAACAATTAACGCAAATTCAACCAATCTCCATGAATTCTGCGCCACCTTGCAATTTCGTCCAATCACCGCGACTATTCCGCAATTTTGTCCCGCCTCCCGTGAGTTCCACCAATCACAGCAGTCCCCAGTAATGCACGTACGTCACCAGATTCACTTCCTTGTTTATGGTTTGAAGATACAGATACGTATGCAACAAAAACTACTGCAGAACAATTCCCTGATGTTCTTCACCAAAGCAGAGCTAAACTGTTTTCACCCCGTGGAATATTGAGGTGGAACACAAACCAAAACCATCCACTGACAAACACTTTTCTACCGTAAACATATCAGGAGAATGGGTGAAACCAGCGGACCACAGACCAGACAAACCACCGTGATGAAGCTGCTGCATCCAGATCTGTGGCAGCACTGAAACAATGAAGGTCAGTTAGATTCATTAACTGACGTGACGAGCTGTGAGCGTGTGTGTGTGAACACGCATGTGCCAGGATGTGAAATTAACTTTTTAAACTTTAAAATGTTTAATAAATTATAAAAAATAAAGAAAAAAATAAAACTTTTTGATAATTTTTTACCGTCTCCCGCAATTTTATCGCAACAAATACGCTTAAAACATCGCAACTTACATCGCAATTTTTTTAGAAAAGCTGCCGCGAATTCAGGCATTTTAGGAGCAACGATCGGGAAATCCTGGAGGGACTGATTATTACAGAGAGCGGAAGATGTTTGGATTAAAGGAACCACTCTGAACTGGTTTAAATCATATTCATCAGGCAGATTCCAGTTTGTTCATGTTAATGGCGAGTCTTCCATCCGCACTAGAGTCACTGATGGAGTTCCACAGGGTTCTATCTTAGGACCAATATTATTTACTCTGTCCATGCTTCCCCTAGGAAACATTATTAGGAAGCACTGCATGAATTTCCATATTTATCCAGATGATACCCAGTTATATTTATCTCTAAAGCCTACCCCAACCAGGTCGAGGCAGATGGCCACCTTCCCCAAACCTGGTACTGCCGAAGGTTTCTTTCCGCCCCTCCCTATCCTACGCTTTTTTTCGGTTCCTTCCCACCGTTGCTGACTGCTGCTCAAAGGGAATCCAAAAGCAACTCTGGATTGTTGGGTTTTCTGTTTTCTGTGTTAATCTTACCATGTTAAGCGCTATGAGATGACGTTAAAATAAAACTGTCAGCAACTAGTCACCATCAAGTTTGTCCCTGATCTCATCCGAGTCATTTAATATTGAGTATTTGCCTGTACTGAGCCCTGATCTATGTCATTTTCCTAGAACATACAGCTGCACAGTGAACACCTCAAGGACAATAAAGCCGACAACTGAATGGCTCCACAGTGCATTAAGGAAAATGTATTTCTGCACTGAAGCTGTTCCTTAATGCTATTTTTGCTTTACAAATTAAGGTAAAGGAATCAAGCACAATTTCACTTAGTGCAGTATAGCTTTTTTAAAAGCTAAATAATCAAGGAAGCAAACTAAAACATGTCTTCATAAATAGCTCTTAGTGCAATTCAATGCAGCGCAGCATTATAGCAATAAAAACTCAAAATGCGTAATGCAATCATCATTCTACTTTGTAGTGGCATAACAGATATCCTACTAACATCCACAATCATGACAAATCAAATCAACCAGCAGTTCCTTTTGATAAAAGACCTCGGAGGTGGTCAGGGGCCTTCTTCTAGCATTAAAAACTGATTTGATTGGCCCTGATGGTGACTTTTAAGATCAGATTGGGTTTAAAACCACTTTACTTTCACATTCTGGATGACTTTTGGACACTTTTAGCAGCTGTGTTGCCATGTTTGGTTCCCAAGTTGCATGAACTTGCTCTGGCTCTGTTTAGCAGGTCTGGCTATCTTTTTCTTCATAGCAACAGTAACTGAGGCTCATGGATACCGTAGTACTTTAAGGTGTTCATCGTATCAAATGTGGAAAAATGTATGACTTAAAGACAAACCTAACAAACATGGAGTTGTTTCTTTGAAAATAAATTCAGCTCACAAACATAAAAGTGTTGTTTCTGTGGCACCAACATGGCTTTAGGAGTTGAATTTTTGAAAATACCCTCGAACCGTGCAAATTACGACCTCAGCAAACCAATAAAATGGAAGCTTTAAGGTGTGTCCGTGCTGCAGTAATCAGTCCAACTCTTCCTCCGCTCACCGTATGCTGTAGAGCACGTTGCCGTTTTTCGAGATCCGCAGCAGCTTGTTGTCGGTGGTGACCTCGTGGAAGTTGGCCCCCTTCTCGTTGGCGAAGAACAAGTCGGGCTTCCAGATGGAGTCCAACATGGAGGGGTCGAGGTCCAGCGAGTCGTCGGGATACTCGCTGTAGGCCAGCCGAGGGTCGTTCCACTGCTGTCTCAAGAAGATGTTCACTCTGTAGTCCTGCAAGGAGACACAGGAAACAGGAAACAGAGGTGTTAGACTGAGGGACAGCGGAGGACAGAGGGGCCTTTGGTGCCCCTGAAAGAGGTTCTAGATGACAAGAACTGGAATTTAACCAGTGCTGGGTTTGTATTTATTCTAGTACAATATACATTTTTAATTTATCACAACGTCAGAAATAGGAAAATGTCTCTAATCTCTCTGTTGAAATATTTTAGCAGCATACAAGTCACCATGTAAAGTTCAGTCTAGGTGTGAAGGAACATTTCAACAATGAACGCTTCTGAAAAAGTTTTAGCGTTGTGACATTTTCCTAAATTCTAAAACCAAGATCTGCTGTTGGACTAGGATGTTTGACGAAAGCTACATCCTTCAACCAGGCTTGGTGTGAAGTATGTTCAATCAGGTCGTCAGGAAGCAACCCGTCACTGTATTCCCACACAGGGAACCAGACAGATTGATGACGGGGGGCTGCCGGCGCAGTGGGCCCAGAAATTAAAGGCAGGTAATTTTGCAAAACAGCAATTTGACATCCTTCAGTGAGGCACTATGTTGGCTGGTTAAATATAAAGTTGGGATGAATAATAAGAATCATCAGCTGACTAGTTGTGTAGCAACAATCAACCAACTTTGACAGTTTAAGTTCAAATCCAAGCAACAAATCATCAGGACAAAATAGTCTGTGCAATATTTATTTTACTAAACACACAAGAATACATGCTGTCTGGGCCCCTGATAGCCTCATGGTTATGTCGCGTGACCCAAGTCAAGGCAGAGCGGCTGTCCTGGGTTTGATTCCGATCTCGGGTGTTTACCGCATGTCCTTCCCCACTTTATCCATTGTCCTATCTAATAAAGGCATAAAAGGCCAAAAATAAATCTTTCAAAAAAAAATACATACATATATATGTTGTTTCATTAGTTCTCTACAAACGTACAATTCTTGCAATAATAGTGCTCTATCAGTATTTCTATTCATCCCAAAAATCTGTACAATACCACTGACATGTGCAATAATTACTGTTATAGTAGTTATTTTTAGGTTACTAGTACTTATATATATATATATATATGCATCCATCCATCATCTATACTCCGCTTAATCCTCTGTAGGGTTGTGTGGGGCTGGAGTCTGTCCCAGCCAACTTAGGCGAAGGCAGGAGACACCCTGGACAGGTCTCCAGTCTATCTCAGGGCTACATATAGAGACAGACAATCAGGCACACTCTCATTCACACCTACGGACAATTTAGAATCATCAATTAACCTCAGCATGTTTTTGGACTGTGGGAGGAAGCTGGAGAACCCGGAGAAAACCCTAACTCCACACAGAAAGATCCCAGGCGTCCTAACTGGGACGCGAACCGGGGATCTTCTATGTTGATTTTTTAACTTTCATACTACAGTCCCTAAATGTTTGCACTATCTTTCCCCACTGTGGGACGAATAAAGGGTTATCTCATCTCATCTCATCAAATCGAACAAAACTACTGAACTACAAGTGGGAAATATGACGTTAACAAAGAGAACTATCCTAAAACAATCCACGTGTACGACTGGACGCCATGCAAGGTCTTTCGTATGGAGTCCTGTCTGCCTTAAAAATTCCCCTGAATTATCCGATCAGTCGACTAAAAGAAAAACAGTCAGGTCAGCAATTACAACTAGCCGTGCCAACACTAGTTTAATAAATGGCCGTGTTTAATCCTGCTAGATTATTTTGCATCATTTGTTTTAGCTTCACAATCGTTCCAGCGGTGGATGAAGTAATTGCCAGCAGAGTTGCAGCGTTTTGTCTCAGGCAATCAAAAACCAGTGCAGCACCTCCACCTTCATTTGCATTCTACCTGCTTTACTTGAGTGCAGCCTCTTGTATCGGCCGCTTTTTCGCCCGAACACCAACTGAGTTTGCACATCTCCTGGTTTCAAACACCGACTGTCACACACCTCTGTCCTATTCTGTTTCATCGATGCACGTCAACATGTCAGAAAAGTTGACAAACCAGCACCTTGACTGCATCTGTTTGTATGATGCGTCAGGCGTATGGTTTGGACATCATGTGTCTAGAAACAGGCTGAGTCTATTCAGTTTCGTTGGCAGAAGGAAGAAATAAGGAAACACCTCATGACACGATTAATTTGAGCACATTAAGAACTGAGAGTCCAGCCCTCGGAATCAAAACAGCTCATTGGATTCCCCTTAAAAGTCAACAGTTATACAAAAAAGACGTATCAGACAAGAGGAGAATCATGTACACAGACTCATATTATCCTATCTCTGCTGCTCCGTACACCTACGACGACCACGGCGTCGCTCTCTGAAGGACCACAGTCCCTCCGAAGCGGACGAGGCAGGTCGGAGGGAAACTGGGCAGAGAAATGAAATGACAGCAAAGCAGCAGAAGTTATAAAGCATAAATCCCTGAAACCCCCACGAACAGAAGGAAGTAAAAGCCGATCCGCGGGGAGGTGCTCCCTTTGAAAAGAAGGAAAGACGTGGGAGAGGGAGGAGGAAAAAAGGCTCGTCAAGGGTCATTGCACTGCTGACTGGAGATGCTGTAACTCCACACGGAGGAGCGGATCGACGGATACCGGCAGATGCAGCGACGGAGTGATGGACAGGATTTTACGGCTGAACGAGCAGGCGGTTATGGGTCTTCATCCATATGTCGTTTTCTCCTTTATGTGAATGGAAGAGATTTTACTGATCACGGCGAGCTGTAGCCTCGAGGTATATCAGAGATGTTTTCCCGCCTGTGAGGCAGAGCAGCGCCTCAGATCCGCCTCGGCCTCGACGACTACAGCAAACTGAGCTTCTGGCTTTTTCTTTTCTACCCTCGATCCCTATTTGTCGGCTCGTTCTCGAGGCCGTGTCTTGTTTGATTGGTAAAATGAAGGATTTGTTTTAAAAGTGCTGCAGACACTTGGCAGTTCTTTTCAACAAAACTGAAGGAGAACCATGAAGCTACACACAGTAAGCCAGAAATAGAGGCCTGCAGCGCCCAGACAGGCAGATGGATGTGGAGAGTCGTCCTGGCAGCTGAAGGTCGTGGATCTGCTGCTCCCTCTCTAGTCTTACACAGGGAGATGGAGCGATACAACGGGAGGACACCCAGAAGGATAGATGAACAAAGGATAGAATATGTTTCAAAGACGGGGCGTGTGCTGCTGGATGTGCTGCACTTCAAACTCACTGGCTTCAAGCTGAAGCTGATAGCGAGCGTTTCTGGTGGGTTGTTTTAAAAAGACACTTTGCAGGTGAAAAGCTTTTCCTACATACTTTGGTATTTTCTTAAAAACACATGTTTCTCCTCCTTTGTTGTCAAAAAAATCACCTCTGTTCACATTAAAACGCTGCAGAGGCACTTTCTGAGCGTGCAGAACGAACGTGCAGTGAAATAACCCTAATCCTGAAGCTACGCCGGAAACCTGAGAAAAGCTATTACCGGTTCCTTTATGGCACATCGAGAAAGGAGGGGGGAGGATCATATGTGTGGACTGATAGCAGCAGAGGAGGAATTCCTCTCTTTAATTCATGAGCAAACATGAGTTAACACTGCTTTGGCCGCATTCGTCATCACGCAAAATCGCCTCATACAGACAACGAATGGTGCACACTGTGTTTCTCAGTTTTCAAAGAGATCAGTGGCCTAAAAAAAGCATTTGCATGTAGATAAACAGCCAAAATACATCGTAAAAACATTAAAAATACCCACGTTTGCCTGGACGAGGGCTTAGAGTGTTGCACCGTGGTTTGTTGTTTGATGAGGGTAGCAGAAAAATCGATATAGAAAGACTAGTTTGGCTAAAATGTGGACCTCCGCAGCTTTTAATCCTTTATTTCAGGCACGAGCTGCACAAATAAGACTGTCTTAAACTGCTGATCTTCGCTATAGACAAATCCGAGCAAACTGGCCGGAAGTTACCCAGCCGCCATTACTGGAGTGTTGCGCTTACTTTAAAAGTTTAAATAAATGAACATAAATAAAAAAGTGCAAACATGGCCAAAGGGTAAAACCAGGGAACTCAAGAGGCTGAACAGGTCTGCTGTGCTGTGTGACCTCTACTACTTATTGCTGCACATGGTTCAGGTTGGATCAGTGCATCAATCTGGGTTTACCATACTGGGTCTGGTAGAGACATCCGCTAAATTTAGGGTCAGCTAACCATTTTGGATTAAATCCAGTAGTTGGATGTTTACCATCGCGGTTCGCAGAAGGCTGCTCCGACGACGTGCTAACATCCGTGCTAACTCCACTGGCTCTGCCTCATCATGGAGCCGCGGCTCGGTCGGCTCACCGGGGATGAACTCCCCTTGGCCTGGAGGTGAACGAGCGGCTCATGGTCTCCTCCAGTGCTCCTGCGACTTCGGAAAAAGTTCACGTATCGACCATAAAATGTCACCATTGCGGTTTCAACTGTATCGCGAGATGCTGTAAAAAGCTCTGTTTACTGTCTTTGCTATCACTGTTTTGGTGCATAAAAACCTATTTAAAATAAATGAACAAGTGACGCTTAGCCTGGCAGAGGGGGGCAAGGAAAGCCTGGCGGCCCGCCAGGCTTATAAAGCACTGGGGGAAACCCTGCTAGTGTACAGTTAGCACAACATACATATTCAAGCTAACGCCATAAGCAATCGCTAATATAACTAATCACTAATAATTTACCATTTTCTGTTACTGGGGGCCATTGTCTAACACCATCGATCCAGTTAGCCATGTTTTCGCTGACTGTCACTCATGTTACTGGCGTCTGCCGCGTGGTGTCTGTCAACGCTGCAGTTTCGTGGGTTTTGTAAACAACACTCCAGTAATGGCGGCGCATCAAGATGGCGCCATACACAAATCGCTCGTCGGATTAGTGTATAGTGATGTAAATCAAAGACTCGGGTGTTCAGGTTTGTTTTAAAAAGCTTTCATCCAGCTGGAGTTTGGAGGTTCAATCCAGCCAAACACACCAGTGAACCTCCACCAGCTGTAGGAGACGTAGGGACGAGTGACAACAACGCAGCACAGTTTGGTTTGGCACTAAAACAACTTGGCTAAGGTTACAGGAAGTCAAACAAAGGATTTAGGTAAGATTAGGGGACTTCACTGTCAATGTCACATATAATAATTGTGTATTTGAACTGTAATTAAACTTAGAACAAACCAGAGGTGACCGACGGAACAAAGAGAAATCTTAAATGTTGGAGCTTCATCCTTCTTTGCTCCCTGTTATTAATCCAACTGCTGGAGGTCTCCGCTGCTCCAATACAACTGTGTGTCTATGTTTTACAGCATGATGATAATGTACGCTATGATTATGTTGTTCTCTTTCTTGACGGGACGGTTCTCCATAATTACTGTCTGGATTTCTGGAACTACTTCCTGCACTGAAGTAGTTTCGCTTTGACGACACCAGCAGTGTTTGTTTGGGTGATACGAGATCAGACGTCTTCAGTTCGGAGGTCAGAACTAGAACCAGGTTAGGCCTCGACTTGTTTTGAAACCTATAATGTCTCACATGCAGAATCCGTCTTCTTTATTTCCACAAGCTTCCGCTGACTGAATCAACATAAATGTCGGCTGTGTAAATGCTTTATACGTGCGGCCCAATCGATCCAGGTAGAAGACATAACCCGCCGCTCCCTCAGAGCTTTTATTGCACAGCCCTTCCGCCGCCGCATCCTCCGCTCCCCGAGTCTCTTTATTCAGCGCGGGGTGGCATTTAGCTTGCCCCTCCATCTCCCTAATTGTCAATTATTTTCAGAATATGGAGCTCGGCTGCTTCGGCCAGGCTGGAGCCATCATTAAGCTGCGTGGCGTAGCAGAAAGGCATCGCGGGGACGAGGTGCGGCCGTGCCAGCAGCCCCAGCGGGTGGCATTTCCAGGAGCAATCAGTGCTGCGAGTGTGTGTGTGTGTCAAATACAGTCACATGGCAATCAGCCTCGGCGACGCCCGTCTCCGTTTATCACTGTTTATTACACCGAATACCTCACACGAAACAAATGAGCCTGACCTTTCCGCGAATGAGTCGCCTTTTCTTCCTGCCTGAGAACATGACGAACAACCTGAGATGGCGCCGGGACGAGGAGAGCGTCCGTTGATGCGGAGGGGAGCTCGTTGCCAGGACCATCAGTCACTAACGCGCCCGCAGTTTGATACGAGCTTTGGAAAGGGCAGAAGTTGCAGATGTGGACTTGATGGAGTTGCTCCAAACAAAGAGCATTATGCATTCAGACGTCACTCGCATCCCAGAGGGGTCTGAACTATCCAAAGTCTACAAATCACAAGTGTAACCTTTCACCAATCTGTTCACCCCCCAGCTGACGAGTGACATCCACTCATACAAGTGCTCTTACTGCTCCTCTACTTTTCTCACTTCTTTTTACATCATTGGAGCTCCTGTGTTGTTTACATGCTCACCTCCATGCTAGTGCAGGTAACATTCATGTGATTCTGTGCCTTCATGTGTTTGGAGTCTTCTCAGCTCCGTCTGTAAAACTGTTTGCTATAAATGATCAATCTGTTGACGCAATTGTCTGAAATCCATTGATGACTCATCTCAGATCCGCTCATCATAAAAGGAACGTGTTTGTTTCTTATCTAGACGACTAGCGAGCTGCATCTTTGGATCAGTTATTAAAGCATGACTGCAAATTCATTTAGTCCAACAAACATTGTGATGAGTATTTTTTCTCTGGTGTAGCTCGACTCATCAGTGCTGAAGAATGGTTTGACTGCACTTTGTTGTCATTCTGACACTGGAGGGAAAAACACACTGGTTTGTTTGTTTTTATTTAAACTTATCATTACCATTTTAGGCGTGTAGCAAACAATAATGTCATAAGTTTGTCCATTTTAAATATAAAAAAGCTAATAACGTACTAACTTCCAATATTATAATAAAGTTTTTGAGCCAATAACATCCATAATATTACATGTGTAATTAAGTGTTCATGTTCTATGTTGTATGTTGGATTTAAGGTCCATCATAGAGCCAGTCCAGTTCTTTAAATCCAGTCTGAAGTGACGACTGAATCGTTTCTCCTTCAGAAATGTTTGAACAAAGCTTTAATGAAACGTTTTCCAAGAAAATAAATGTGGTAACTTCATTTGACAATGCAACATCCAACAGAGACACTGACATGGAATGATGAATTTACACATCTAAGCACATAAAACAATATTCTAAATAAAGATTTTGGACAACAGATGATTCTCAGATTGGCTCTTCCAACCATAATTAAGGAGAGTGAGAGCTACATGGGACGTATTGATGAATGAATATGACCACTATGCATCCACTAGATCTATTTTTGATGAGCAAACTGCAGAAAAACTGCAAAAAACATCTTTTATTTCCAAGAAATGCATCCTGTTGATGTGTTATTACATTATCGACTGCAGTTACATTTTAAAAGGATTTTTTTTTAATGATAGGCCGTTAACCTGATAACTGATGACATTAATGGCAGAATGTTTTTACGTTATTGGCTTTGTTACCTCCACCAAGGAGGTTATGTGATGGCTAGCATTTGTTTGTTTGTTTGTTTGTGTGCAAAATAACTTGAAAAGTAATGGATGGATTTGGATGAAATTAAGGAATTAAGGAATGTTTTTTAATGTAAGTGTAACCAGTTGGACAATTAAATGTGGTTTACTCTAAAAGCCACCAGAGGGCACTCTTGTTTTTGGGGTAAGCCCCTCTGACCACATGATATTTTGGGTCTCCACGTGACAGACAGCGACAGTGACGGAGTTCTCTTTCCTTCCTGAGCGACATACGCACGGTTGGGCCGGCATTCTTATCTCCGGTTGTCTAAGAAGCTGGGAGGCTGTTAGGAGCTGCCGCGCTAGAGGCTGCGCCTGTTCATTAGGTCGGATGGGGTGAAGGCCGCATTGTTGGTAGGACGTTTGAACTGTATGTAATTAGGGCCCGAAGCACTACAGTGCGTAGGACCCTATTGTTCTTCTAGTGTTTCTTTGGCGGTTTGGCGGTTTGTTTGGCGGTTTGTTTGGCGGTTTCTTTATTAGGGCCCGAAGCACTACAGTGCGTAGGACCCTATTGTTCCTCTAGTGTTTGGCGGTTTGGCGGTTTGGCGGTTTGGCGGTTTGGCGGTTTAGCGGTTTGGCGGTTTGGCGGTTTCTTTTTCTTACGCCACTTTGAACCTCAATTTGACCCCCTAAACATGCTCAAAAACTCACCAAATTTTGCACACACATCAGGAATGGTGAAAAATTTGATATTTTGGGGGAATTACACATATGAATGGCAAAATGGCTCAATAGCGCCACCTAGAAAATTGGGCTTTAGTGGAGTTAATACGGCTAGTTTCACGTAAACTCATGAAATTTGGTACACAGGTACAGTAGCCCGAGACAAAAACATTCCTGCTTTTAAAATTTCAAAAAAGGCTCAACAGCGCCCCCTACAGCACGTAGTGTGCAGGCATTGGAATTTATCGAACTCCTCCCAGGATTTTTATCCGATCTTCACCAAATTCGCTGTGTGGCATCTAGACCCATCCAGGATGAAAAGTTATTAAAATCTTGTGGCTGCGTCACACGGTGTGGGCGTGGCATGGCGGCCATTTTGAACAAAAAAGCTAAACAGCGCCAACTAGAACACGTGGTGCGCAGGCATTGGAATTTAACAAACTCCTCCCAGGATTTTTATCCAATTTTCACCAAATTCGCTGTGTGGCATCTACACCCCTCCAGGATGAAAAGTTATTAAAATCTCGTGGATACGTCACACGGTGTGGGCGTGGCATGGCGGCCATTTTGAACAAAAAAGCGTAACCTCGCCCACTTCAACACGTGGTGCGCAGGCATTGGAATTTAACAAACTCCTCCCAGGATTTTTGGCCGATCTTCACCAAATTCGCTCTGTGGCATCTACACCCCTCAAGGATGAAAAGTTATTAAATTCTTGTGGCTGCGTCACACGGTGTGGGCGTGGCATCGCGGCCATTTTGAACAAAAAAGCTTAACATTGTACAATGGAACACATTGTGCGCAGGCATTGGAATTTAACGAACTCCTCCCAGGATTTTTGTCCGATCTTCACCAAATTCACTGTGTGGCATCTAGACCCCTCCAGGATGAAAAGTTATTAAAATCTAGTAGCTACGTCACACGGTGTGGGCGTGGCATGGCGGCCATTTTGAACAAAATCGCCATGTGGAACGAAATTGGTTTTGGAGGTGAAGTGATACATGTAAAATCACCAAATCCACACAAAACCTCATTAATCTCAAGACCTAATATTTAATATACAATTCACAAATGGGCGTGGTCAAACGGCTCCACAGCGCCCCCTAGAAATATTCAAATACTCATATAAAATCATTGCTTTATCCTACAAACATGAAATTTGGTACATACATATAGTATCCCAAGACCAACAGATTTGCACAGTCGAAATTCTAATTGGCTCTACGGCGCCCCCTAGACAAGGTCGTGTGGAGAGGAGTGCGGTGAGGAGCGAGGGCCCGTCCGACGCTGCTTGCAGCTTTAATTAGGGCCCGAAGCACTACAGTGCGTAGGACCCTATTGTTCCTCTAGTTTTTCTTACGCCACTTTGAACCTCAATTTGACCCCCTAAACATGCTCAAAAACTCACCAAATTTTGCACACACATCAGGAATGGTGAAAAATTTGATATTTTGGGGGAATTGCACATATGAATGGCAAAATGACTCAATAGCGCCACCTAGAAAATTGGGCTTTAGTGGAGTTAATACGGCTAGTTTCACGTAAACTCATGAAATTTGGTACACAGGTACAGTAGCCCGAGACAAAAACATTCCTGCTTTTAAAATTTCAAAAAAGGCTCAACAGCGCCCCCTAGAGCACGTAGTGTGCAGGCAATGGAATTTAACGAACTCCTCCTAGGATTTTTGTCCGATTTTCACCAAATTCGCTGTGTGGCATCTAGACCCATCCAGGATGAAAAGTTATTAAAATCTTGTGGCTGCGACACACGATGTGGGCGTGGCATGGCGGCCATTTTGAACAAAAAAGCTAAACAGCGCCAACTAGAACACGTGGTGCACAGGCATTGGAATTTAACAAACTCCTCCCAGGATTTTTATCCAATTTTCACCAAATTCGCTGTGTGGCATCTACACCCCTCCAGGATGAAAAGTTATTAAAATCTCGTGGATACGTCACACGGTGTGGGCGTGGCATGGCGGCCATTTTGAACAAAAAAGCGTAACCTCGCCCACTTCAACACGTGGTGCGCAGGCATTGGAATTTAACGAACTCCTCCCAGGATTTTTGTTCGATCTTCACCAAATTCGCTGTGTGGCATCTAAACCCCTCCAGGATGAAAAGTTATTAAAATCTTGTGGCTGCATCACACGGTGTGGGCGTGGCATGGCGGCCATTTTGAACAAAAAAGCTTAACATTGTACAATGGAACACGTTGTGCGCAGGCATTGGAATTTAACGAACTCCTCCCAGGATTTTTTTCCGATCTTCACCAAATTCACTGTGTGGCATCTAGACCCCTCCAGGATTAAAAGTTATTAAATTCTCGTGGATACGTCACATGGTGTGGGCGTGGCATGGCGGCCATTTTGAACAAAATCGCCATGTGGAACGAAATGGGTTTTGGAGGTGAAGGGATCCATGTAAAATCACCAAATCCACACAAATCCTCATTAATCTCAAGACCTAATATTTAATATACAATTCAGGAATGGACGTGGTCAAACGGCTCCACAGCGCCCCCTAGAAATATTCAAATAGTCATATAAAATCACTGCTTTATCCTACAAACAAAAAATTTGGTACATACATATAGTATCCCAAGACCAACAGATTTGCACAGTCGAAATTCTAATTGGCTCTACGGCGCCCCCTAGACAAGGTCGTGTGGAGAGGAGTGCGGTGAGGAGCGAGGGCCCGTCCGACGCTGCTTGCAGCTTTAATTAGGGCCCGAAGCACTACAGTGCGTAGGACCCTATTGTTCCTCTAGTTTTTCTTACGCCACTTTGAACCTCAATTTGACCCCCTAAACATGCTCAAAAACTCACCAAATTTGGCAGACACATCAGGACTGGTGAAAAATTTGATATTTTTGGGGAATTACACATATGAATGGCAAAATGACTCAATAGCGCCACCTAGAAAATTGTGCTTTAGTGGAGTTAATACGGCTAGTTTCACGTAAACTCATGAAATTTGGTACACAGGTACAGTAGCCCAAGACAAAAAAATTCCTGCTGTTGAAATTTCAAAAAAAGCTCAACAGCGCCCCCTACAGCATGTGGTGCGCAGGCATTGGAATTTAACGAACTCCTCCCAGGATTTTTATCCGATCTTCACCAAATTCGCTGTGTGGCATCTAGACCCCTCCAGGATGAAAAGTTATTAAAATCTTGTGGCTGCTTCACACGGTGTGGGCGTGGCATGGCGGCCATTTTGAACAAAAAAGCTAAACAGCGCCAACTACAACACGTAGTGTGCAGGCATTGGAATTTAACAAACTCCTCCCAGGATTTTTATCCGATCTTCACCAAATTTGCTGTGTGGCATCTAGACCCCTCCAGGATGAAAAGTTATTAAAATCTTGTGGCTGCGTCACACGGTGTGGGCGTGGCATGGCGGCCATTTTGAACAAAAAAGCTCAACAGCGCCAACTAGAACACGTGGTGCGCAGGCATTGGAATTTAACGAACTCCTCCCAGGATTTTTGTCCGATCTTCACCAAATTCACTGTGTGGCATCTAGACCCCTCCAGGATGAAAAGTTATTAAAATCTAGTAGCTACGTCACACGGTGTGGGCGTGGCATGGCGGCCATTTTGAACAAAATCGCCATGTGGAACGAAATTGGTTTTGGAGGTGAAGTGATACATGTAAAATCACCAAATCCACACAAAACCTCATTAATCTCAAGACCTAATATTTAATATACAATTCACAAATGGGCGTGGTCAAACGGCTCCACAGCGCCCCCTAGAAATATTCAAATACTCATATAAAATCATTGCTTTATCCTACAAACATGAAATTTGGTACATACATATAGTATCCCAAGACCAACAGATTTGCACAGTCGAAATTCTAATCGGCTCTACGGCGCCCCCTAGGCAAGGTCGTGTGGAGAGGAGCATGATCAGGAGCGAGGGCCCGTTTGACGCTGCTTGCAGCTTTAATTACATTTGTATCTGTAACGTTCCATACAAAATATGTGAATAGGGAGATTGTGTTGGGGGTGGACTGAAGCTGCTTGAGTGCTTTTCTAGTTGCATTTAAAATGGCCATAATCATTACGTTACTGGCTGCTACAAGGCGTACTAAGCCCAAGATGCAGTGACGACGCTCCTGCAAAGTAACGACTTTTATCTGCATGCATGGAGGCGAGCACCGGGCGCTAAAATTGCTAATTCATTGAAAGAACCAAACAAGCCTGTCTGGTTGCACCATCCAAATCTCAAAACTTGTTATTTTAAGTGTCAGGCCTTTGCTCTGAGGCGGTTTTGTTAAGTTTCACACAAATGAGCAGCAGAAACATCGAACTTACACCCCAAGTCTTCGTCTGGTGAGTCTGACTAAGCAGTTTTTAACATGTTCCCTCGAAATATGTATAGAATTACGTAACTGCTTGCATATTTTTACAATCTCCATAGTCGAAACAGGCTCATTATCTTCAAACATGTGGATATCTGGAAGTTAAATGTTTCACAACTCTTTATAAATGTGAACACTGTACAGCTCGGTAATAAACAGTGTTATTTTATGTAAAAAACATGTCTGCATTCGACAAAAAAAGTAATCGCAAAGCACAAATATTGAATTTCAGGAAGTCGTTTAGCATCAGACGGAGCCACTGGCTAATTTGAGGAACTGGTTTATTAAAAATGTTGTTGATACCGAGGCGGCGCCGTAATAAACACTCCCATGTGAGGACATGACAGACGGCCATCGGACTGGTAAGTGCTGCCCTGAAATCACCCTCCGCCGCCGCCACGCTGCTCTGAAGCCATTAGCAGAGGAACCGCTGTACTTACACAACACCACACTCATTTCCGCGTGCATTAAACTCAGGCCGTAAACCACGCATGAGGGACCGCAGCCGTCCTCCTCCTCTGCTTCCTCCTCCTCCGACAGCATCAACAACAACCGCAATAACTCCGAGAAACAGCAGCAGCCGTATTCTAATTCCACGCCTGTCATAACTTCCTGCCGGCTCCCTGGATGCTGCTCAGGTAGGAGGAGGATGCAGGAGGTTACGGTGGCATCGCACATCATGGTGGCACATCTGCTCTGCTCAGACGACGCCGCACCGAGAGAGAGAGAGAGGGGGAGACGGAGGGAGGGAGGGAGGGAGCGACGGTGTTTTTACTGCACGGCCTCAAAACGAGCCCCAGCAGCTCAGCGGGACGTCGAGTCAATTTACAGAGGATCCGAGAGGCAAACATGCCTCTGGATGATGAGGTGATTCTAATAAAGGGCAGGCTTGACCCTGACACAGTTAAACCTATGTTGGCTTCTTCACGCAAAAACCTTCCTCAGACTAAAACAGAGATTTAAAAATGAAGAAGAGACACCGATAGTTTTCCATCGCCACATTTAGATTGCAGCTGATAGCAAGACTACAACAGCTTTAGTAGTTGACACAGAACAGATCCTACTACTGCTGCTCTAATTAGCCAACACATCGATGACACAGACGCTGAAAATCACACATTTACTTTTTTTTTATTAAGCTGCTTCACTTCGTTCTGATCAACGTCTTTCTTCTGCCTCACATCGTTAGTCATTCCTGTCTCCGGTTACCGGTCAGCAGCAGCTACAGTGGTAGAACACGGAGACTGCAGGGAGGTTTGGCGTCAATTAATCAATAGATATATAGTCGTTAGTGTCAACCCAAGATTTTGTGGGTTAAAAAAATACTCAAAAACTGACTCTCGCTTGACAGAAATGTTGTCTCCAAGTAACCGGACTGAATTAAATTACTTGGATTAAATTATGGCCGTACCGCCTTGTGAATGCCAGATCCCATCAGATCTGGGAAGCTAAGCGGGGTTGGGCCTGGTCAGTACCTGGATGGGAGACCGTAAGGGAACACCAGGAAGCCTGGGTGGATGCAGTGTGAGAGCGAGTGGTTGGTGGTGGTTGGAGGGACTGATGGAGCAGCCTGGCCTCTGTCAATCTACCCCAGGACAGCTGTGGCTACATACGTAGCTTAGCACCATGGAGGATGGAGTGAATGAACAATGTAATGTAAATAGTCTTTGAGTGTCTAGAAGAGCGCTATATAAAACCAACCTATTAATATTGGTTTCAGTGGTATTAATGAGGATATTAAAGGCAAACATGGTTTTAAATGTAATAAAGTTTTTGAGCCAGTAACATCCATAATATTCCATGTGTAAATGAGTGTTCATGTTCTGTGTTGTATATTGGAGTTAAGGTCCATCATAGAGCCAGTCCAGTTCTTTAAATCCAGTTTGAAGTGAGGACTGAATTGTTTCTCCTTGAGAAATGTTTGAACAAAGGTTTTAATGAAATGTTTTCCAGAGACGCTGACATGAAATGATGAATTTACACATCTAAGCACATAAACAATATCCTAAATAAAGATTTTGGACAACAGATAATACTCAGATTGGCTCTGACAACCATAATTAAGAAGAGTGAGAGCTACATGGGACGTATTGATGGATGAATATGACCACTATGCATCCACTAGACCTATTTTAATGAGCAAACTGCAGAAAAACTGCAAAAAAACATCTTTTATTTCCAGGAAATGCATCCTATTGATGTGTTATTACATTATCAGCTGCAGTTATTACATTTTCAAAGGATTTTTTTAATGCTAGGCCGTTAACGTAATGACTTATTACATTATTGGCAGGTATGAGGTTACTGGCTGCTACATGGGTTAAATCATAATGCTAAAGAAAGTGTGGGACATTGCATCGTCCACACGTTCAAACACCTTCTCCTATTTGTCCTATACTCTCCAGACTGTTCCTTTAGGCGAGGAGAGTACATTCAAAGCAGCATCCAATCATAGCTGTGATGGAGCTCTATAGTAGGACGGAAGAAAAGCGAGCGAGAAGGATGCAGGAAGGGAAAGTGAATCTAAGAGGAGGGATAAAGCTCGCAATAATGCTTTAAGGCAGCGTGTAAAGCCTGTTCATAGGGCTTCATATGGAGCGCAGGAGAGGGAATGAATGAGGGCTGAGATAGCTGTGGATACGTGGGAGAGAGGAGACGACAAAGGGAAATGAAGTTATTAAAGCTGGAGAGCTCCGTGGCGAGGCAACATCTCAAACAGATCACATCCAACCGACTAGATTTGTTATGTCTAATGGAATAATCCTCAGGTGTTCAGCGGTTCCTCTCGGAGGTCTGGGATCAGGAGCAGGAGGAGCACCGTGAATCCTCATTTGGAGAAACGGCTTTGTCTGTTCAGGAGATCAGCATCTGGCTCCTAATGAAGCATGTGCATGAAAATATGTACCCGTTACCTGCAGAGCTCTGACTGTGAATGTTTTAAAGTCATAAATGATCCGGATGATGCTTCTTGTCTGCGGTGCTTTTACTGTGTTGCAGGTCTTGTATTGTTCTGTCTGCATGTTCTTGTAGAGTTCTGAGTGTTTTCAAACCGTCCATGGAGACAGAACAAGCATGTCTAAAGGGACAGAGAGCTTTTTTGACATACAATGAACAAAAATATAAATGTGAAATATTGATGCCACATGAAGTGCACCACCCAACGTGAGCGTATACTGTCTGGACTGGATATGCCACACCCATGGACTGAATGGAATTAATGCATCACTGAGGCAGTGGTGGACTCAAATTTGGGACAATAATCAAGAGAAATATCCATTTAGTACAAGTACCAGACAGTATACGCTCACTTTGGGTGGCGCACTTCATGCGGCATCAATATTTCACATGGGGCCTTTATATTTTTGTTCAGTGTAGAAGGACATTGTTTTGACATCAGTAACTCCAGGTACACCAGGAGTTCTTTATGAAGTTAATCTGAACCTAAATACATTTTATATTGTGGTCATCCATTCATATTTTTGTCTTTTCCGTAATTTTTTAGTTTGAAATGACACTGTTATTCTATTATTTTTGATTTTTTAAACTTGTTTTATCCATTTTTTTTTCATTACAGTCTAAACTTGTTCTGTCTAATCAGCTGATCAATCACCTGTGAAGCACTTTAAACTACACGATCCTCCATGTGAATAAACTTTGACTTTTTTTATACTCTCACTTTGGGTGGTGCACTTCATGTGGCATCACTATTTCACATGGGGCCTTTATATTTTTGTTCAGTGTAGTTATAATGGCATAAATCATAACACTGAAAAAAGTGTAAAGTTGATTTTCTTTACATTCTTTATAGCCGTCCCTCGCCATATTGTTGTCTCACTGTATCACAGATTTTTAAATTGCATATTTCTAATCAGAGCGCTGCATTCTGTATCCTGGGCTCTGATTGGCTCAACGGCCGTAGCATCAGCCTCCTCCGTCTCTTGTGTACAGCAGCGTTTAGCATCGTTTCACATGGACGTCTGGTCGCTGTGTGTAGTGTTGCTCTACGATGTCGCCCAAACGTTCTGCGCCTTCTAAGACTTCTGGCAGCGAACCCAAGCGTGGGGAGGGTTTATAAAGCCTTCAAATAAAAATAAAGCCTCTTTCCAAGTGTCCACGGATATTAAAGATTGATACTGTACTGGAGAAAATAGCGACTCTACACACACACTACTCTGCAAATCAACTCTGGAGAGATCTTTCACCAAGCTCAATGCATCCTCCAACATTTGCGTACAGTTAGCCTGTCAGTAAACTGTTATCGACCAAATCCCACAATTATTCTTATTATTTTTGATCCAGTATGTTTAATTTTGTTTGCTTCCATGCTTGTCCACTGTCAGCAAACACTGCCTGCAGTTCAGCCGAACAGCTCCTGGATTTCTATTTTAGTGGGATCTGGTGCAGATGCTTTTAAATGTAGGATTCAATCACTTTAACGAAATATCACAGAGAGAAAGGAATGAAGTGAACAAGGCTGGTGTGTGGAGAGAAGAGAAGAGTGTGTGTGTGACAGTGTGTGAGGAGAGAGAGGGGGAAAGAACGAGCGGTCGGGCGAGCGGGGAGAGCGCTGAAACAGGAATAAAGCCGTGTACCGCCGGGACTTCGACAAGCACTGCGCTATTCTACCGGCTCCATCTATCACCGTGCTCCGGCCCGGCAGCACCGTGGACGTGTGTGTGTGTGTGTGTGTGTGTGTGTGCATGGCCGTATCTATCTTTGTGAGGACCAGCTGGAGTTTAACACCTCTGCAGCGAAGACGTTTGTGGGAGATGAGGAGATTCAGGGCGACCTTCGCTTTGGGATGGTTTCAGGTCCTCCCAGCTCCAGCAGTGTGTGTTTGCTGGTCGTAGCTTAAAGCTGGAGCCGCACACTTGCAACGAACACCATCACCGCATCCAGACCCCGACTTCCTCTTTGTTTCGCCTCTCGAGCTTTAAAATGGATTTTCTGCTTTGATAAAACCTGATAAATCCAATTATTTCAGGCCTTTGTTTTGCCTCTAATCCACCCTGTGAGAGATTAAAGCGACGGCGCTGACTGTGGTCTTCAGAGGGTGGACTGAGTCTGCCGAAGTGACGCGACGCTCGCCGCTGTGCTTATTTTAGTTTATTTACTCAGTCCAGAGTTTTCTGTACAGCATCAAACAAACCCTAAGACCCACAGATAAGAGAGGGAATTAGGACACAGTGGGAACAACGTCGGCTTCTTTTAGGATGGGCTGATGTGTGATTTTGCAGCATCTGTTTCGAGTGTGATCTTCCCGTTAAATGGCTGCTATCCACTGTTAGATATCAGCGGTAGATGGCCTCCTCCGCCCTCTAACAGGCCCAGTAGTCACTAGATTTATCACTTTTGCTTTTCACTTGCTGCTTGGTTAAGTTCAGGCAACAAAGCTGATGGTTAGTTTTACATAAACACTCCAAAACCATGTCTTTAATTCCTGAGAGACCGAAGAAGAGACACAAGAAGAAACGTGTGATTTTATGCAGCCAAATTCACAATAGAGTCATTTCCTCTTTTGTTTTCTGGTGTTTGACGATAGGAGAGGTAATCGCTGCTCGCTAACCAACTGTACTGTAAAGGCTGTTAGATTTACTGTCCCAACATGGTCAGGCAAATGAATTAACTGCTACAGTCATGACTGTAAAACACACAGGTGAACAACGCAGCACCGATCAGACATAACATCATGACCACCTGCCTAATACTGTGTTGGTCCAAGATGCTCTGAACCATTGGACCAGAGGACCTCTCAGGGTGTCCTATGGGGTCTGGAACCAGGATCCTTTGGGTACTCTTACTAATACAAGAGGTGTTTTTGCTCCTGAGTTGTATCTGATAAGCTGATATTTTCCAACTTATGAGGGCTGATGATGACATATGCACAGATTTTTTTCCACCCTTCATTAGAATTAACATCTTATTATACATACTTGGCAGATGCAGACGTAAAATGCAACCTGCCTAATATTGTGTTGGTCCGAGAAGCTCTGAACCACTGGACCAGAGGACCTCTCAGGGGGTCCTATGGGGTCTGGAACCACTGGATCCTTTGGCTCCTCTGGCTTGTGCAGTGGGGCCTCTGTCAATCCAACTGGTTCCACTGCATCCTGTTGATGCTTGATCAGAATGGGCTGTAGGAAGTCTGGAGGTCACATCAACATGTTGGACCATTGTCATGTTCCTCCACATGTTCCTGATTGGTTGGTGTTGTTGCCATGTGGTGGGGTGCATTTGGAATTGCCATTAGCATGAGAAAGTGTTTTTGTATAGGACAATGTTTATCTGGGTGTCTAAGTCTGATCAAGGTTTTCCATCAGAACACCACATAGTACCAATATGATCAATGATATTACCTTCACCTGTCAGTGGTCAGGATGTTAGGGCTGATTGGTGTACATACATACAGTATATATGATGGGAGTGACTGTATTCAGCCACAGTTCTAAGAGAAGTCCCTCAAAGCCGAGTACAACTCCTCTAGAACAGTTCTGATAAAAGTTTCTGTTTCCTGATAGTTTCACTTTCTTTCCTCTTCCCTGTTCGTCTCTTTCCTTAGTCTCTCCCTCGGTGCTCTGACAAGGATCGACTCTGCTTCTGCAGGAAGAACCTGGAATGTGCTCTGGATCTGTGGAGGCCAGCACTTTCAATGCAGCAGAGTGTGTGTTAGTGTGTGTTAGTGTGTACTCGAGGAGGCTCCCACTGGGATACTGGGCTTTCCCAATAGGATGATCTGTCCCATCTTTTTTCCTGCATTCCTGCTCCACCATCATCTTCCTGTATCTTCTCCTCTCTCCCGTCTGTTATCTCTCGCTTTCTCTCTCCTCTACTGTCCTTTACTCTTAGATACAAACCCATTGTTTCAGCCTCTAAAAAAGCATGACACAGTTTTATATTTTCAAGTATAGATGTTCAGAAACAGCCGAGCGCTGCAGATTCCAGCCTAATCTTCCGGTTGATCCACGTCTACTGAGTGTTTCCTGCAGCAGGATCGTGTGTGTGGAGTTGAAATAATCTACGATGCGTGTGTGTGTTGATGTTAATGAAGGGACGTGTCACTCAGTTTGGCTCAGCAGATGCAATTTTAATAGGTTTTGGACAAATTAAACTCTGTGGCACAGTGGTGGGAGATATCTAGATGTGCAGAGGAGGATGCAGTCAGTGATGTTTTTACCGTATCGTTGGGCACTTAGAGGAACATGAAATGCCCTGCTGTAACTTTAACCTTTTAAATGCCTTGAAAACCAATTTTCTTTATCAGCCTCTTATCATACTTTAAGCCCTGGGGAGCCATGAGAAGACTATTATTTAAAGAGGGGTAATTTTACATGAGACATTGGTATATTTGCATTTTGTGTTTGGCTTTGTAGCGACCAATAATGTAATAAGTTGTTATGTTAATGACCTAGCCTTAAAAACATCCTTTGAAAATGTAATAACTGCAGCTGATGATGTAATAACACATCAATAGGAGTGCATTTCTTGGAAATAAAATAAATTTTTTAAAGTTTTTGTGCAGTTTGCTCATTGAAAATAGGTCTAGTGGATGTCATAGTGGTCATATTCATTCATCAAGGCCTGGACAGGGAACCAGTCTATCACAGGGCCACACATAGAAGCACACTCTCCTTCACATCTATGGATGATTTAGAATCATCAGCTAACCTCAGCATGTTTTTTGGACTGTGGGAGGAAGCTGGAGAACCTGGTGAGAACATGTAAACTCCACACAGGAAGATCCCAGTCGTCCTAACCGGGGATCTTCTAGGTAACAACCGAGCCACCGTGCAGCCATCTAAAAATACACTATAACATAATAACATTGTGCATTTTCACACTGTAAACTCCACCTGACATTGGTGAAACCTGTCCACGGCTACAGACGTGGCCTCGGCGCTGCCTCAGGCCCAGCAGAAGGTTCATGCAGCCGACAAGCTTTTGGTGGCTGAAGGAATGACTCATGTGCTTTTCGGAGGTCACGGGGTGAGCGTGTCCCGTTTATTTACCCACATCCACGGAGGCAAAATACACACCGAGGCTCCCTGTCGCCACATCTGCTCTGAGCCTCGCCGACGGTTCACTCGTATTACCGCTAATGGATTTTCTGTGTAATGAATGAGCGTAAAATTTCCCCTCCATCGCTCGCGAGCAGGCACGACAGCACCGCCGCCGCCGCCGCGCTGTTACGCAAATGGCCGCCGTCGAGATGCGCTCTTTCAAATGAAGTGCTGCAAATGGGAGACGGGCTCAATGAGGCGACGGGATTTCAAAACACTCGGAGGGCAGGGGGGCCTTTAATTTTTGAAAAGGAAATAAAAATGAAACTGTGGACGCGGCGAGTATCAGCGCGGCCGTCGTTCCGAATTAATTGCATGTTTCCAGGCAAAACGACGCAACTGAAATGGAGCCGCGGCGAGATGCGACGGTTTTCACTCGTCCCCTAACCGTCCAGATCCACAGCTACATGACGAATAAGTATCATCAGAGTGTTCACTTGGTCAAACTCAAACACACAGTTGGCCAACATTGATATTTATATGGATATAGAACTAGCCTTTACAGCAGCCTCACTTTGGGATGTGGCTTTTTTGAACATAGTCTGTTGTGAACTTCTTTTCATCTCCTCTACTCTCTGGATCCTTTGACTCATGTCCAGGTCCTTGTGCTTGTCCTGGTGTTTTGCTTCATAGTGTCGTCTAATGCAGTGGTTCCCAACTGGTGGGTCGGGACCCAAAAGTGGGTCGCGGAGCCATTTTTAGAGGGTCGCAGAAGCAAAAAGTAGTGGTATAAAGTCTTTTATTTTGAAAGACGTGTCTTACGACACAGTTTGCTTTCAATAGCAGGATTTTTAGTGGTCGTGACACCAGTAGTTGCCCAATATTAACGTCTAGATTTGGCTCTGGCAGCTTATAGGAGAAATTTAAGCTAAAATGTCCCAAAAATGAACCAAAATGTGTTCAGAATCTGTCAGAATGGGACAAAATATGCTCAAAACTTGGCAAAAGCATCCAAATATACCAAAATTAGCACAAAAAAGCCAAAATTTCCCAAGTTGTATCAAAATGCGTCGATACTCCACCCTAATAAACCTTAATTTGCTAATAGGAACAGCAAACTTCAACAATTTGGGTCGAGACGGTTATTAATAAAGACATAGTGGGTCCTGAGGCTGGACCAGTTGAGGACCACTGGTCTAATGTTATAGTCCTTGGTCATAGCCATGTTGGCTCCACATACTAGACGGGGCTGGTCTGAATAGCAATAGGTGTGCTCCGGATATTCTGGTCCAATTACTGATGAACATCCGAATATTCGATTCGTGCGGCGGCGGCCGGGGTGGGAGGCGACGAGGTGTTTGTCGGAGTCCAACAGCATTAGCGTCAGAGGCGGTGGCACAGTAGCAGTGTCCTGGCGTGCCGCTGGTGCAGATGATCAGCCAGGCGGCGGTGGCACACAACTATTCAGATCTCAAAATCATTATCCGGATATTGGGGTCCAGCCCTAATACAAGACAAACAGGTCTGTCTTCTACATGTGTAAACAGATGTTCTGCCTCCACCTGTCCAGAGAGCTCCTGTTTCCTGCCTTTCTTGTCGCCATTTCTGGGAGGGGTAGCATGGCGCCAGTAGTAGCATGAGGTTGCTATGACTACGGTCAACAGAGGAGAGGGTGTTTATGGGTCCTGTCCCGTTTGACGTGCCAAACACCAGCAGAGCATTCTGGGACTTGTAGTATTAGTGGTACATGTGCTGTATAACACCAGCGGGCCAGTTCTAGTAGTCGTCTGGTATTACCTCGTGGGAAACATATTATTACACTGCGGGCCAGATTTGGCCTGCGGACCACAGTTTGACACCTCTGGTCTACGGAGTGATATGAAGAATGATTAGACTTACCATTGTCGTTTCAGCGATGGACCCAAAGCTGTTGATAAAAATGTTGCAGGTTACGTTTACAGGCGGACCTACAGAGAGGGGACAGAGAGGAGACGGGGAGGTTAGCGAGAACCTGAGCCAGGAATTAGACACTGAAACCAGAACAGCATCTAAAACACCAAAACATTCGATGACATTAGACGTGACTTCACACATAATGAAACAGAATCAGAAAACATGATCAGCTGGCAGGTTACACGTCTGTATACAGTCGGCTCCTTCATCGCGTCCTTTCTTTTTCGTATTTGCTCCTGTGCATGCGTGAGTTTCTTCTCGTGGGACAAACAGGATGTGAACTGAGTTGAGGTGTTTGCGTGTGTGCGGCCGGATATTAGAGCAGCAGAGAAGATTAAAGCCGAAGTGAGCTGATGACAGACCGCAGGAAGTAAACAAAGTGAAAGAAACTGTCTCGTCTCGTAAAGGTGCCTTCGAACGCCGGCTGAATAAACAAGCCTTAAATACTCCGACAGCATCCGACTACCTGGCAGGAAGTTTGTTCCCAAAGTCGGGACACGCGTAAACATCCCCTTTGAGACTTTAAAGAGCCCCCGTCTCTCAAACTCAAGTGGCATCAATGAACAGGAGGTGTCATTTCAAAGGAAGTCATAATGACCGACACAGTCCGCCCTCACTCTCCTCTCTCGGAGATTAAAAAGCGGCCGCTCAAGGTTGTTCTCAGATGAGCGAGTCAAGGTGCGACCGAGTCGCAATCAGGCCTCCTGCGGCCGCTCCATTGATTCACTGTATTACCAGGTTGTACAAACACAAATGTGATTACTTGGCGGCAGGAGCGGAGCGTGGAGATTGGCCAAACAGTGGAGCTCTCGTCTCCTGTGAGTGTAGCGGACATGATGTGAGCTTTAAGAGCTGGATCAAAGTGAACAAACCCCAGCTTCATGTCAGGCCTCGTGGCGCCTCTTCCCGTCCCACTGCAGAGCTAAAACACGTTCGGTTAGGAGAGCTCTGGTTGACCTGTGACCTCTGTTTAAGGAAAAGACTGAGGGGGTTTTGTGCAAAGTGGATGTTCGGTAAGAAATCCCTGAAACCTGCAAATTACCTGAGGCTTGATGAGCATGTGACTAGGCAGTGAAACATGACTGACTGTTCAGGCTGCACCTAACTGGACACTGTCTGCTCCCGAAGGTTAAACCGGACCAACGTGGCAGCTCATTTAAAAACGTTCTCTTATATTTTTAAGCGGAATACTTTGCATATTGTGTTTCTGAAAACTTCTGAGGCCGTGCAGCCGCTGAACCGGTCTTCATTTCAGATCGACAGCAATTTAAAAAAGGCTTTCAGAGATGTGGGACGACAGTAGGTGACCCTGATTTGCATTAAGTAGCCTAGAACTCAACTTTATGGATATGATTAGCTGCCATTGAGACGAGCGACTCTCAAAACACGACGCGATACTTTATCGTCATCCACAGCATGAAACATGAGGAAGGAAATACAGCATTCAGGTCTCGTCCCTAATAAAAACAGTAATAATAATCGAATAAATAATAAGATAAATAGTAGCCTACTGACCTAAAGGAGATGAAAGTCTATATAAAACAAATAAAACGTATATAAAGTTAATAAAAATGAATAAAAGCCTGTATAAAACTGATAAAAACCAATAAAAACCTATATAAAACAAAAAATCTATATAAAACTGACAAACACTAAAAAAAGTATAGAAAATGAAAAAACCTACAAAAACTAAAAAAAACTAATAAAAATCTATATCAAACTAATAAAACTGATTTAAAAAACCTGTATAAAACTGATATAAACTTGTATAAAACTAAAAAAAAACTATATAAAACTGATAAAAACTTAAAGAAAACCAAAAAAGTCTATATAAAACTAATAAAACCTACATGAAATGAATAAAAACCTATATAAAACTGATAAAAACCTATATAAAACCAATCAAAACCTACATAAAACTAAGAAAAACTAATAAAAATCTACATAAACCTAATAAAAACTTATATAAAACCAATAAAAATCTGTATAAAATGATAAAAAACCTATATGAAACTAATGAAAACCGACATAAAACTAATAAAAACCTATATAAAACCAATCAAAACCTACATAAAACTAATAAAAACTTCTAAAAAACTAATAAAAATCTATATAAAACTAATAAAAACCTATATAAAACTGATGAAAACCTATATAAAACCGATAAAAACTCATATAAAACCAAAAAAATCTATATAAAACTAATAAAACCTACATTAAATGAATAAAAACCTATATAAAACTGATAAAAACCTACATAAAACTAATAAAAACTAATAAAAATCTACATAAAACTAATGAAAACTGATACAAAACTAATAAAAATCTATATGAAACTAATAAAAACCTAAATAAAACTAATAAAAACCTACATAAAGCCAATAAAACCCTATATAAAATTAATAAAAACCTCTGTAACACCTCACTAGCAGATCACGCTGCACGGCCGCCTACACAGACAATGAAAGGGAAGCAGTGAAAAGAGGAATCCAGTGGGAACATAGACGTCGTCACTCCGATACATACGTGTCCTAAAGAGCATGAACGTGAAAGTCCATTTCAGGGTTTCCATCATTTCTCATCAGTCTGGTCCCAAAATGCATTTATTTAAAGGCCTTTGCCTGAATTAATTACTAGAATAAGTGCCTACAAATTTCAGACACAGCTCAGTAATCTGATTACTGTAATCCCATTATATTCAACACACCCATCATCAGACAAAGAGGCTTCTTATTGCTGCACCGGATTACAAAATGCAGCGCTTAATAATTCAAAAGGCTGCGTCAGAGTCATGTTCTGATACACGCTGATGTGACTCTGGGTCATGCAAACACACACACACACACACACACACACACACACACACTCAGATCTAAAACGGACACAGAGTTTGCGTTTAATGTCCCTGGCTAAACTCGATGTCTAATTCCACGTGCCGGCGGCTAGCTGCGAATGAAGGAGGGGGTCTGGATTATTTTGATGGCCAATTACTCTCCCTGTCACAGGCTGAGGACTGCTGGAGGCCACTGGGGAGGAATATCATCTGAGTCACTCACACACAGAAACACACCACTGTGCTTAAACCACAGAGTCCAATCACAGAGCTGGAGATGCCCGGTGAGGAGGGGGGAAATCATTACAGCTAGCCAGAGGCGGCGGCTCCTTACGTCACTTGCATGTACTGCATCTGAACAGAACAAACAGTGGATTACTCACAGGACCGCGCGAGGAAACGAGGATGAAGTAACGAACTCTGAGACGTGAAAATCGACCAGGTCTGCTGCTGCTGCACATGAAGCGAGGAGGAAGACGCTCTGCTTTGGGTTCGTCTGCAGGTTGATTGACAGCTGATGCTAGAAGAGCTGAGGTAGACTGACGCTTTCCAGCCAGAGCTAAAAGTCTGACGCCGTTTCTGTTTGTTCTGCAGAGCAAATATGCATTTACAGACACCACGAACGCCTCGTCATCGTCAGTCAGAGCCTTAATTTGCTTCCCGGACACACTAAACTGCTGCTCCTACTCTTAACTCCTTAGCATACCTGTTGCTATTTCGCACCCGTCTCCTTTGAGAGCGAGAATTCACGTTTTCACGAGCTGCAATGCCCAACGAAGCAGGTAAACTTTGCTTCACCTGCCCCAAGCTTTTACAACAAACTGATAGGAACACTAGAGACCTAGGCAAGGTGTCAGCGCTATAAAGCAGTTAATTTAAACACCAGACACTTGTGCTCAAAAAGAAAGGATCCATCCTCCATGAAGGACCTAGGATCCCTGATCTGTCTCTATAGCTACCAGTGAGCAGTGATTCCAACACGTCTCTGGGGGTCATCAGGTGGAAACCTCCCTTCAACGCTGTTTCTCCTACTTAGTCCCACGACACCTCCAGGAGGCTAGGAGGTGAACTCTGGCGTCCCAGAGTCAACCCCCCCAGTACCAGTTCACACTGCTGCTACACAATCCAACCAGCACTGCCATGTTCAGCTGACCCAGGCCTGTTTAGGAGATGCTCCAGGTAGTGACCAGTGCCGATGCTATCATTTAGCTAGTGCAAATGCTACATGCTACTGCTAACCACTCATTTCTTAAAATATACTACTAACAAATCACTGTTGTTAACTGCTGCACTGCTACCCTAGCACTGGATGCCACACACAACTGCTAAGTGCTAAGTGATTACGACAGAAGGCAAGCAAAACAGGAGCACAAACGAAACAAACCTGTACCTTACAACACAAACTCACCTGAGCTGGCCGCATGGTCCCACAGAGAGACTCCAACAGGCCACTCCCCCACCTTATATACACTTAATTCCTCTTCCTGGATCTCTCAGAGGAGAGGTGTCTGTCTGGACTGTATCCTCTAGGCATGTCTGCTTAGGCAAGCAGAAACCTTAATTTGCACAAGTTGAGTCCAAGTAACGACACAGACCCGAGGATCTGTTGGAGCCTCATCCAAGCCTGTTACATTCCCATGCATCTGGAGGAACATGACAATGGTCCAACATGTTGATGTGACCTCCAGACTTCCTACAGCCCATTCTGATCAAGCATCAACAGGATGCAGTGGAACCAGTTGGATTGACAGAGGCCCCACTGCACAAGCCAGAGTAGCCAAAGGATCCAGTGGTTCCAGACCCCATAGGACCCCCTGAGAGGTCCTCTGGTCCAATGGTTCGAGCGTCTTGGACCAACACAATATTAGGCAGGTTGCATTTTACGTCTGGAAAATATCAGCTTATCAGATAGAACTCAGGTGCAAAGACACCTCTTGTAATAGTAAGTCTAGCTTTGATTAATCACTGGGTTATACTACAGCATTATTTATAAGGTATTTCACTCCTGTTATTGTACGATGTATTTTCCCGTTAGTAGGGTGAATTCAGGCAGCATTCAGGAGAAATAAACACCTTCTTCTTCAACTGCAAGCGAAGGCAGCGTGAGATAAATAGACTCCTGCTAAATAATCGCCCCTGTCGGACCACCTGACTCCATCCGTCTGATGCATGAGGGCTCGACGAACCCGGTGAGTCCAGGCTCTGATGCGTCTGAGTGCATCAGAGGATTTAGCCGTAAACCAGCCGGTGTTACATTATCGCCGCGTTTTCTCTCCGAGTGGCTCTCCGGGCCTAAACTCGAGTCCTCTGACACATTTCCACCGCATCCTGGCTTTGTTCAAAATCCCTCCTTCAAAGTCCTCTCACTCCGAGGCGGGAGGGAGGGAGGGAGGGAGGCGAGCCGGGTGGGGGGGAGGGATATCATAATTTGTCTTTTCTTGACGTCCCTCGCAGCGCCTGACGCAAAAACCCGAGGAGGAGAAGCTGATATCCACCCTCCTCTCCCTGCTTCCCTCCACCACGGCAGGTCATTTAATAGCCACTCGGTGAAGGAGAGAAGGACGGAGGTACGGTTTGCTTGATGGCTTTCCGATAAAGACAGAAGACGGGGGGATGCGGCGGGAAAAAAAGGCGGCAAGGAAAAAGAAGCAACAGCTCATTAACCGTCACGGAGGCCAAGCCGGCAGCGAGTCACAGGCTACTGTAGCTGCACACTTCTATCAGTGTGATTGTGTCGAACGCTGTGAGCTGCACATGCATCTGCACACGGACATGTCCACACTTCTGTACTCGGAAGGACCCTTGATTACATAACGTACATATTCTTGACTAAACCTTTTATTAATCTTCTTATCTTACCTGCGACGCATGTTTGAGAATGACACAAGGCAAAAAGCTGATATGCCCCTTCATTGTCTCTAAAGCCTTAGAACCGTCCACACAGTGTCCAACTAGTAGAATTACCACCCAAAGTCAACAGTAATTTTCTAAACAATGCGTCCAAATTTCAGATAAAAGCAGACAATAGACTGCTTCTCACTTTTAGCTGATTTTCCTGGATGGATTTACGGCCATCATTGGTAGATTGACACTTCTTCTCCTTGCTGGCTGCTCAAAAACAGTGTTTAATCCGTTTATTTCAGTGCACACCACTTTTGGAGAAAGCTCGACAGACCTGCAGCGCTAATTCACGGCTGCTAAGCTACGACTGGCTTCACGCTGCGTTCGGTGTACGTGATGGGAAAAAATATAAAGCATGCACACGGTTGGGCCGGCATTCTTATCTCCGGTCGTCTAAGAAGCTGGGAGGCTGTTAGGAGCTGCCGCGCTAGATGTCGCACCTGTTCATTAGGTCGGATGGGGTGAAGTAGGAAATTAGAACTGCATGTAATTACATTTAAATGCAACATCACTTCTTCTACCCTGAGTCAGGATTTGGTGCTTGGCTGCAGCTAGAAGTGGAACTACTTCTCCAACTATACGCTCTGGAATCTCTTTATTCTCTATTAGAATTAAGAAGATCCAGCTTTTGTATGGCATGGTGAATCTTTTCTTTGAGAACGTACCAGTCTTACGAGCACTTTTCCTCACGTCTTCTCATCACCTTGACCTAAGCTTAACCCCTTAACGCTGGTTGTCGCAAATTTGCAAAATACCGCTGCAGCCGAGATAGCGTATGTATTCCCCCAATGCTGGTTCGTGCATATTAAATACACACCTAGGAACCTTTTGCAAGCACTGGTTTCTCTTAGGACCGGTTTGAATAGCATTTGTGGCATCAATAAAAAAAAAATGTTACCATTAATGCCTGTTGAATTACACCTTTATATCTACTATATGTGCTGTAGACAAATGAACAATCTCTACTTAATTTAACATCAACTTGAAATTATAGTTTTTATATAATTGTAAATAAATTTAGGGGCTAACTCTAACCCCAACCCTAAACCACTGCTCAAATTGCTTCTTACAAGATAGAACAGCTGCAGAAGCACAGACCTACACAAGCAGGTAAACATACACTCTAAACACACAGACATACAGCGAATGCATTGTGTATATATGCACACACACACAAACAATGAGACATGCACACACACGTGTACACACAGACGGACAAGGGGAAACACACCTCAATGGCAGTGAAGTGACGAATAACATTCATCGAATACACACACATGTAGCACACAAACACACACCAAGAACAAACAAATATATGTGCAAATGAGCAAACAGACTCGATAAACAAATCCTACATGGATAAACACACACACACTCCTATGAACACACACACACTATATACCGTATATTATCTATATGCTAAACTGCACAGAGTGATATGAAGGTGCACTGAGGCGTGCATGGAACACATAAACACACACAGCAGCCATTAGCATGCAGTTTTGCACGCATACATACCATCTACATGCCTCATTGCTTTTTCACCTTTTGCAGCTGATAGCATTTAATCATGTTACACACAGTCTTTGTCCTGCTGAAGTTTGTCCCTGCAGGCTACCATACATAGAGAATCCACAGCCTGGATGTTTAATAGCTATGAGGTTTAATTGTTATACTAATAAATAGTTTAAACTGAGATTGGGAACTCTTTTTCTTAACATGCTACTGATTGATTTTGTTGTCAGATGATACGCTACCAGTTCTACACGCATGTGCACACGCTGAGGAAGCCAACCGAAGCCCAAGACCACGCCAGTCCTGCTGGGGTGCGTCGGCACAGTAAATCCCCCTCTTCTCCGGGTGAACTCCACTTTCATTAAAAACAAGTGACAGCAGCAATAAAGCAGGGTGAAACAAACGGCTCGGCTCGGCTCGGCCTCTCAGCACTTCTGCCAGCCGCAGCCACTGCAGCCACTTACTGTGGAGATGCTCTAAATAGTCCCTGAGCTCTCCGGCTCTGTGATTTCCCTGTATGCCCCGCACAAAATAAAATCTTTAGAAAGTATTTGCACAAATCTGCGCCACGAAAATGTATTGCAGAGGCTGCTAACTGGCTGCGTTTTGCCTGGAGAGTCAGAGTTCTGTTCTAGTAGGTTTCATTAGGAGACATCAGAGCTTGATAGGACGGCATGTAGCAGAGGGAAATGAAAGACTATCCAATGTTAATCAAATTCAGGACTCAGTTTATTCCATGACTATAAGGCCCCGTCCACACGAAGACAAGCCCAGGCCTAAACGCACCAATAGTCCATCAACCCGTGTATCGTCCACACCAAGGGGTCTGAAAGCGATCCTTTCTGAACCTAGGTCCCAGAGTGCAAAGATCTGAAAACGCCGTTTACGTGGCACCGTTGTTACGCCCTTTTCTGACACTCTTGCGTCATAGCTCCACCTCTCCATAAATGCACCAAACTCAGAAAACGACGACAACAATGTCTCCGTATAGTGCTGCGTATGTCCTGCTGATAGTTCCACCTCATCGTCCGTCCAGACTAGAGTCCTACCAGCTCGTCCACTCGTATTTGCCACCGCCATGTTCTATGTTTACATCCTATACAGATTTCTGCATGCCTAAAGTCCCGCCGCCAGTTTCCGCTTGTTTCTGTTATGGCGTCATAGCGCCACCAACAGGCCTGGCATGTGTTTTACATCATTTTCAGGTGTATCAAGTGAATTCATGTGGACGGACACATTTACTGGAAGCCTGTCTAATGTTAATTAAATTCAGCTTGTTCACATTCTGATATGGTTTTACTTTGAAAGAACATTTCAGCCTTTATTTTGTCGTCCATGCTGGAAGACAGCACAACCAGGAGGCATGGTTTTGCACTCTTCCAACATGCTTATACACACATCTACTGTTCACACAACTAATATAAACTCTAAAAATAAAGGAAAAAGCCCCCAAAATGAATCTTTTTTCTTCCTTTTTCTTTTTTAAGTCATAATACCTGCACAAAGTATGACTTTGGGAACTCAGGGACTGTGTCTAACTCTCTGCTAATCAAAAATGAGCAGAGCATGGAAACTGAGGTGGGCCATGGACCGTCACTCGCAGCAGACTTTGGATTTCTACAGTAGATTTTTAATGCAGCAGGAAGAACAGATGCATCTTAAGTCTGAGCACATGCCGTTTACTGTCTCTCCTGCACAAAACATGAGATTTAATCCGGATATTCTGTGAAATATCTCACTTAAAGGTCTACTTCGTCAGCCAGAAGACAGCCATCGCTCTACTTGTGGTTCAACATGCTGGTTCTCCATAGCATCTGTTATTTCTCAGAGTGCTGTGTTTGCTGGTCATCATCATCTACTCATTTTTCACCTCGGAGCAGAACTGACAGGGAGAAAAGAGTGTTTGGTGGTTATCCAGGAAGTAGAAGGGTCTAAATAGAGATAGTATGAAGATGACAGGCTGATAAACCTGCCAGGGAAGTGCCTGTAATTGCTTTTTTAATGATTAATAGTTCGGAGTGTTATCGACTCCCCCCTCAGCAGACTTGGAGCTTCTGTTTTTTTCCACCAGTGTCAACTTAACATTTCGTCCTCGCCGTGATTTTTAAACTAGAAACAAACACAGATCTGTCGGCTGAGGATGCGAGCCCGTGGCGCTGTTCAACGGGCGTCTCCTCGTCAACACAACCCGTCAACACTACCTCAAATTAGCTTCAGATGCGGCTGATAACAAGGTCTCTCCGTACGTTGTCAGTTCTGCATATCATCAAGGCTTCCCATTTCCACTGGAGCCACTGTTCAGTCATGGCATTGGAGGGTGTTTTGGATCGGAGCATCCGCTACACAGCAGGTTCCGCCATGCCAACCCAATGCCATATGTTGGGATGATACAGCAGGTGCATAAAGGCTGCAGGGAGCATGTCGCCAATGTGGTGGTGGATCTCCAGTCCACTAATACGAAGCTGAGGCTCTTCTCTTGGCCACTACAGTATAAGGGTTAGACATACTTCTTCTTTGTCCCAGCTATCCACTATTTGGTATATACTCGCAGATATTTTAGTTTACTATCTTACGCCATGCAAGCAACATGTATCTCACGCTAAAATGCTGACAGTCAAGATGTCTTGTTCTAATTTTGTTGGGAAGATTATCTAGAAGATGCCAATGATCAGACCCACGATGGTTAGAAGTGAGGAAAAATATGAGCTCAGTGCCTCACAGACATAAATGCCATTAGTTTACTTAAGCAGAAGTCGCAAACTGGGCAAATGTTTGCCCCCCACCGTCCACAAAAGGGCCCCTTCTCTTGTCTTTTGGCTACAAACCCCAATTCCAATGAAGTCGGGACGTTGTGTAAAACGTAAATAAAAACAGAAAACAATGATTTGCTAATCTTTTTCAACCTGTCTTGAATCGAACACACTACAAAGATAAGCTAGTTGGGGCAGTGGTGGCCTAGTGGTGTGTGAAGCCAACCCTAGACATATATATATAGACGCCGAGTTGACTGCTGCTGCTGATTGGAGCCGACGTGCCTACGCGGCGGCCATCTTGGTACAGTGCCACTCGCCCCTACAGTGCATTACATCTATAGAGGAATGACATGTCTGCACTATAAAAGTGATCATAAATCCATCAGTTGTCAACATATATTGTTTGTTACAAACGTCAGACATGGAGGACGGACAGGCAGACATAAGTAGAACAAAAGCATCCTGTGTCAAAGCTAGCTTCATTTGATAAGGACCGCACCTCGCTGCAGTAACCTAAGAAGAAGGTGCCTCAGTCCGGCTCTAAGGGCTCCCTTTACCATCTATTTCAATGCCTACACTATCCACACCAGCATGTTTTGACTGTTTTGAATAAAGACTGACTGGTACAAGCAGTGACATCATCATCACAGAGACGAAAATGCAAAAAGGAGCCATAAGGCGTCGTTTTCCCAGTGAAACTTTGCCGTCTATTCACTCTCATTGACCAAGGGAAACAACTTATTGAGTCATTTAGGAAGTGGATTTGTGGCATAATTGAATACCCCATCACCACCGTCTGTCGCTCGCCTCACTCTGGAGCCGTGCGTCTGCCAAACGACTTTTTATTTGCTTGAATGCGCAACAACAAAGGCTGAAAAAGATGCGCAATTTTTTTTTTTACATTCGGTTATCAATTGAATTCTAACAGCTTGAGACAGACTTCAGAGGAAATGCTGGTCGACAAACGCCGCCGCCTCCCGCCTCGCTTCTTAATCAACCTCCAGTGACACCGAGGTCTTATCAGCATCGATACAGTCCTCCCCGCTGCTATGCTCAAGCCTCCGGCGGTGGCTTGATCCCCATCTGCCAACAATGACTCAGACAACAATAGCGGGTCCTCCGTACACAAAAAAAGGAGGAACCTCATATGACACAGCGCTGAGAGCAGTCACAGTTCACTTCATGCCGAGGATGAAGGCAGCTGAGCTCTGCGGCGTCAGAGATTTAAGTTTTGATGAGCTCAGGAAGTAAATTGCCAGATGGTGTTGGTGGAGGGGCAAGTTAAATCTTTTTAGGGCGTAAAGAGGGAAGCTGAACATAAACCAGATAGTGTCCATCATGTATTATGGAGGTTTTATTGATATCTTTAACAGAATATATCATCTGATATTGTTGCATCAGTTCAAAACAAATAATTATGTTCATGTCATCAATCATTTTGATCATCTAATGTTTTGAAGATTTATTTTTGTTGAGAAATGACTGTGAAAAATCTCAAAAAATCATTTCAAAATGCCTTTTGGGGAATCACAATGTGCTTTTTCTTTCTTACTACTGCAGGCCCTAAAAGTTAGTGACTTAGAGATGCAGTTTTCACCTCATAGAACGCCTTCTGGGGGGACTCACACTCCACCGGAGGTTTGAAATTTGTCAAAGTCAGACTGCATTGATCCGTAAGGAGTCAGAATGGATTTTATACTGCTGCAGCCCAGTCTCCAAAAATGTGTAATACACCAATCAGGCTTAACATCATGACCACCTGGCTAATACTGTGTTGGTCCCCCTTATGTGGTCCAAAATGCTCTGAACCACTGGACCAGAGGACCTCTCAGGGGGTCCTATGGGGTCTGGAACCACTGGATCCTTTGGCTACTCTGGCTTGTGCAGTGGGGCCTCTGTCAATCCAACTGGTTCCACTGCATCCTGTTGATGCTTGATCAGAATGGGCTGTAGGAAGTCTGGAGGTCACATCAACATGTTGGACCATTGTCATGTTCCTCCACATGTTCCTGATTGGTTGGTGTTGTTGCCATGTGGTGGGGTGCATTTTCATCCAGGGACATTTGGGATTTCCATCAGCATGAGGGAGTGTGTTTGTTGTGGGACCATGTTTATTTGGGTGTCTAAGTCTGATCAAGGTTTTCCATCAGAACACCACATAGAACCAATATGATCAATGTTATTCTCTTTACCTGTCAGTAGCCTTAATTCTGTGGCTGATCGGTGTAGTTATGTTGGGCAATTATATCTTGATAAAAAGGGTTAAAAACTTGTGAGACGCTCTTGGAACAGGACTAGTGAGGTCACTCTACTAACAGAGAAAACAATCAGGGGTTTTGTGTGGGTGCACAGGTGTATTTTAAACCAAACCGTAGTAGCTTGGTTACCTAAATTTAACCGACCATTCTTGTAGCGTAAAAAAAAAAGGCAGACACTGACTGAAGGGGTGTATTTTAACCTAAACCACAAGCAGGTAGTTTTGGTGTCAGAACCCAGTATTACTAGTTTTTCGAAGGGTAAACTCACCACATGTAGCTTGTACGAGCCGCACGCTGTTCACTGCAACACGTTTCTTGCTAACAGTGATAACTACCTGAGGAACGTAGCGAGCAGACCCACAGAAACAACGGTGGGGATGCATGTATACCCCGCCCACTGTAATTTTCAAACAGTCCTGCAGAATAAAATCGTCTCTCAAAACCCTACATCATCTCGGACACATCGCTGCCAACGTCCCAGCGATCGGTTACATCAAGACAGTGGATCTGCTTTATTGTTTCTTCAGTATTGGAATCAAAGTGTCTAAGTAGTCGGTGTAACAGCGACGCTTAATGTTAATTAATTCCCACAGATGCAACAGTGCAGCTTTTTCCCTTCCAATACCCTGATCTAAAGATGCTACGCCCGTGAAATGGATGAAAGATAGAAAGTCAACTAATAAAGCTGAGGTTAGAAAGAAGGAAGACGACTGGAGTGAAATCAATCAAGGAAATCCTTCGGGGCAGACAGCACACATACTGTTGGTGCTTTAGCCCTTCTAGTTCGGGAGCTGAAATCCTCCTTCCACTGCAGCATCCTGTGGACAATCGTGAAGACGTATTTATCCGCGTATCGTTGCCAACAGATCGGCCTCCAGAGACTCATCACAACCGGCGGAGCCCTCATCATCAGCACGCCGCTTACGGAGACCAATTAACCGGTCAAGCCATCAGCACTTCCTTGCTGACATCTTCGTTTCGTGGCACCTCCCCACTGCGGCATACCTGGACCGCCAAGTGGAACTAATGAAGCAGCATAAATCAAGCACACCCGGTGCTTTTACAAGAAGCAGGGAGTAGAGGCGGCATGGAGGGGTACGCTCCATTATCGGGCCTTAGGAGGGTTGTAAAACACCGGTGTCTGGAGGATCGTCTTGGCTCTGCTCTCCTGTGCTTTATTTAACTCTCTCCTCTCCTGATGCCTAATTTGCAGTCCTCTAAGTGACACCTCAGCACCGTGGCGGGGCGACTGGATTTATTCCCAGCAACACACAGCGCAGAGCTAAACAAAGCAAAAGGGAGGCCAAGGGAGAAGGAAAGTCACAGGCTACAAATTATACGAATAATGCTCAGAATTACACGGGATCGCCTCCTTTGCAATTGAGCTGCCTTCAGCAAAAAAAATACTACAATGGCTGAGAGACGTTAAATATTTATAAGGTGTCGTCTGCGGGCTATACGGTCCGGGGAAGGCAGTTTTACATTTTATTGAACTAATATATATTCCCTACACATGCTCATGGAGGCTGAAGAACACGGCTCATTTTACAGGCAGGACTGAGGGCGGGGAGGAGGGAAAAGAAGTGAGAAATGATAGAGAGCGAGGAGCGGAGGGCTGTTTTTCTTTCCCTATCGCTGTTTTTCCTCCATTACGTCCAGACGCTGAGGAGGTGATCATTTTGTTCTTTGCCGCCATGCATAAACATCAGAGCCGAAATGGCAGCTAGAGGGAGGAGAAGAGTTTCCCTGGGAACTTTAAAGCATCATAAATCCCCCGAGTCGATGGCGAAACAGTGAAATAATGAACATTTTATCAAATGTTGAGAGCTTTATATTACTTTGCCCAACTTCTAAAAAAGTTAGCCTGGAGTCGTAAAATGGATTCCGCGGAGGCTCTTCAACCTCAAACGTGTGCGGCGGCGGCGGCTCGGCCTCCGCAAAATCACACTCCTGTACGACTAAACTGCATTTTTAATCACGCTGTTCATTTATGATGACTCACAGATGACTTCTAAATCAACACCGCTGCCGTTCACTTTATTGCTCCTTTACCAACTGATCGTATATTAAACGGGGCGGGAGTCGTCGCCATGGTAACCCAGAAAATGGAGGATAAGCTTCAAAAATGCCGTGAAAGGCGCATATATGAACCCAAACTGGGCGACTTCCCCAAATCTAACAAAGCAGATTTTATCACCAAGTAGTTATTGTAAAGACAGCATCAACCAAAGCGTGTTAAACCTTAAATCAAACGATACTGGTCCCACACGTGAAGCAAACGCCTCTTCATCCTCGCTGCTTAGACAATGTGGCTCCTTCAAACTGGAAGCTTTTCCTGCCACTTCACTGTCTGACCTTTCAGCAAGAAAACACACTTCTTCTAAAATGTAAATGTAAATGCAGTGGAGCTGCAGATGAATGGGAGTCATAGTTGGATCACAGGTATGCTTTGGCATCCTTTACCTCAACATTCAAAACACTGGTTTGTAGTGAAAATAGTGACATCATTATTGATATGAATGATGATGTAATGAGTCTGCGTGGGGACGTAGGAGGTGAGGGGATGGGGACGGAAGTCGGCGACAGGACTTTCACTCAGGAAATCCGGGCCTGCATCCAGTGTGGGACCATTGATCATAGGCTTGAGTTCAGTTTTCTCATTGTTTGGTTCGGTTTAGGCACTGAAACTCTGCGATTAGGGTTAGGAAAATATCATGGTTCAGATTCTCTTCCATTTACTGGGTTACTACGGTGATAAGTCCCGCTCCATCTAAAATATTACTGGTTTGCTACAGAGCAGTAAATAAACGGCAAACATACATCAGACATACCATTATGACCACCTGCCTAATACTGTGTTGGTCCCCCTTATGTACTATGAACCATTGGGAATGGACCAGAGGACCTCTCAGGGGGTCCTATGGGGTCTGGAACCACTGGATCCTTTGGCTACTCTGGCTTGTGCAGTGGGGCCTCTGTCAATCCAACTGGTTCCACTGCATCCTGTTGATGCTTGATCAGAATGGGCTGTAGGAAGTCTGGAGGTCACATCAACATGTTGGACCATTGTCATGTTCCTCCACATGTTCCTGATTGGTTGGTGTTGTTTCCATGTGGTGGGGTGCATTTTCATCCAGTGACATTTGGGATTTCCATCAGCATGAGGGAGTGTGTTTGTTGTGGGACCATGTTTATTTGGGTGTCCAAGTCTCCAGCTGATTGATATGCTTTATGCAGTTTAATGCAGTTTAGTTGTATGCAAACATAGTTTTTGGGCTAACTTCAGTAAATCTATGCGTGACTCCTTCATATACAGTCACTTGGTCCAACACTGATGTCGGATGAATCACATCCCACAAGCATTAAATGGTCAATAGACCTTTACAGCTCTGGTCCAATCAAGACATTTCCAAATGGCTTATTGATTCATTTGAGATCCTTGAAAATCAACAGACTTTTAAGGATTGTCCCTGAGTCTCTGTGGACGCCTCCACAGCGAGTAAACAGGCAGAATAAAAAGGAGGAAGAGTAACTTTCAGCCTCTCCACTGCTGCGGCTGTTTCTTCCATTCTTTACTCCATTACATCCAGACGTGACAACGGAGGAGGAGATAAACATCAAGGCTGCGGGGAACGGGAAGGAAATGCTCGAAGGCTGCGGAACATTAAAGTGCCGTCCGTCTCCCGACTCAACAGTGAAACGCTGTTGAAACAAGACTTGTTTCTTCTCCCCCTCGTTTCTTCCTCATGTCTGTTTTCTCTAAAGCAATACCCGCCGCTTGAAAAGAGGACCTGCCTGCGTCTCGCTCTTGTTTATTTCTGCCTTTTATTCCCATGCAAATACCGAGCGTCTCTCTCACGCGCCACATCTCTCTTCATTTACCCAGACAGCTCTCATTACTCTCCCACATACAAAGGCATATACCTGAGTTCTCCTATAGAGCAGCAAACCCTCCTTTCTTCTCAGCGAGGAAGTAAACAGCGCGGTTGATCAGCGGCGGAGGGCAAAAACACTTCCTGTCACATTTTAATTGGAGTGGGTAGATGAGCAATGGCGGTTTCTCCCACCGTCATATTCAGCCATCCATCATCGCCTCTTCCTGGGAGTGAACTTTGGGGAAAAACTTCATTTTCCTCCCCAGCCAGGAAGGAGAAATGCCATTACGATGTGTTTTGCTCTCCTCCTCCTCCAATTTCACCACCTCTCTCTCGTCACCCTTTTCAGAAACGTATTTCTCCCTCCTTTTCTTTTCCCCTGCCTCGTGTCGGCCTGCCTCTGCCTCTCATTCCCTCTTTCAGCCACGGGGTGTTCAACTTTCATTATGAGATGAAATGTATTCAAAGTGGGAGGCAGGCGGAGGGGAGAGGATGGAGAGATGGAGGGATGGATGGATGGATGGATGCATGGCAGCCTGGTCAGAAAACACCTGGGGCTCTGTGTGTGTGAGAGCGAGTGGATGTGTGCGAGTGTGTGTGTGTTTGTCTATGCATATTTACCTAAAATTGGCATTCATGCCTGCGAGCATTTCCTCTGTGTGATGGAGTGTGTGTGCATGTTTGCACTGAGAATATCTGTGTGTGCGGCAGCATGTGCTTGCATGTGAGCATTCCTCTCTCCCATATTCCCTCTGTTTATTCATATTATCCTAACACACACACACACAGGCTCATGTCGGCACAAACAAACCTTTCTATCTATTTACTATCTGCAGCTAAGCCTTTAAGCGACGCTGCTGTGTTAAATGGTGAGCTAGCCGTCATGACTTGGCTAAGATAGTGAGTAGGAACAGTAGTAAACAACGTGGTCATAAAAGTGGTCTTCCTCCCCTGATGTTTTGTTGACCCGTCCACCCACCCGGACCCCCTAAAACGCATAACTATGGGTTGTAATAAGCTGCTTGCAAACGACTCATGAAGCCGTTTATTACAGAAGGACAGTCTCATAAAAGTAGAAGAGCCAGATGACGAAAACAGTGTATGAAGGAGATAAAGGATGATGTCAATCAACCGTAACGTTAATTTAGCTTTAAAGCTACATAATTGAAAATTGAACAGAAGCAGGAAGGGTTTAGGGTCTTGGTCAAAGGCCCATCAATGGCCGCATTGGGGTTTGATCCTCTGACCAGTAGCCAGACTTAACCGTTGCACCACCTTCGAGCAGTTGGAACCGGAGGGACTCGAACAGGAGCTCTCGGTTTGGGAGATTTAGGCTCAAACCAGATGAGCTACACCTTCACAGGGGTTGGAATAAGCCGCTTGCATAGACGACCTATGAAACCGTTAATTACCAAAGGAAAATCTCATAAAAGCAGTCTATCTGAAAGATGAGCTAGATGACGAAAAAACAGAGTATGAGAAAGATAATGGATGACGTCGATCAGCGATAAAGCTTTACAGCTATGTCATAGAAAACTGAATGCACAGGGATGCAGGAAGGGTTTAGGGTCTTGCTCAAGGGTCCATCAATGGCCGCTCTGGGGTTCGATCCTCTGACCTTCTGACCAGTAGCCCGACTTAACCATTTCGCCACCACTGCACAAAGTTGGAACGGGCTGGACTCAAACAGGAGCTCTTGGTTTGGGAGATTTCCGCTCAACCAGATGAGCTACACCTTTACAGAGGTTGGAATAAGCTGCTTGCACAGACGACCTACGAAACCGTTAATTACCGTAAGACAGTCTTATAAAAGTAGTCTATCTGAATGACAAGCTAGAAGACAAAAACAGCGTATGAGGAGGACAATGGATGATGTCGACTAGTGCTAACATTAATTTAGCTTTAAAGCTACGTAATTGAAAACTGAACAGAAGCAGGAAGGGTTTAGGGCCTTGCTCAAGGGCCCATCAATGGCCGCATTGGGGTTTGATCCTCTGACCTTCTGACCAGTAGCCCGACTCAACCATTTCGCCACCACTGCTCGAACAGGAGCTCTCGGTTTGGGAGATCTCCGCTCAACCGGATGAGCTACACCTTCAAGCTGCTTGGACAGACGACCTACGAAACCGTTAATTACCAAAAGGCAGTCTCATAGAAGTAGTCTATCTGAATGACGAGCTCGATAATGAAAACAGCGTACGAGGAAGATAATGGATGACGTCGATCAGCGATAACGTTAATTTAGAACTTTGTGGCACACGGTGTTTTCTGTCTGAAGTCTACTGCTATGGACTTCTAGTTGAGTCACATATGTGTTGGCATAAGACACATGAAATGCAATTCCTACACTCTCGGCGAGCGTCTTCTAGATTAGCCAAGCTGTATCCTGAAAGCTCGATTACTGCATGTTACTATTTATGTGGTTGCGGCTTCAAGGAATCAAGCACAGGTTTTCTCAGAGCTGGAATGTAAAACAGACCGCAGATGTAGAGGCTGTTCTCTGGCATTTTTCTGCCTGAATGACCGAACGATGCAGCAGTCGAAGGCGGGCAGTGAAGGAAGTAGAAATGTGAGTTTGCAGAACAGCGGGAACTCTGTACGCAGAAACCTGTGGGCACTTTGGCAGTCACTGCAAAAAAAACAAAAGGTGCACAGAGGCGTTGGATCGATGGTTCCTACTGAACATTTAGGCCACGTTCAGACTGCAGGCTGAAGTGACCCAGATCTGATTTTTCCCCCGTATGCGACCTGGAACTGACCTTTTCATGACAGTTTGAACAACACAGATCCGATTTTTTTCAAATGACCACCTGGATATGTGGTCCTGAATCCGATACGTATCTGATCTTCTGCCATGCGACTTCTGTCTGAACGGCCAGGTCGCATTTATCCGACCTACACGTCACTGATACACGACAAACGTCTCTATTCTGTGTTCAAGTAGGAACAAAAACAACATAATGTGGAGTCCAGTCAATGGAGGTTTCAGAGCTCATTAATATTTGGGGGGACAGCTCTATTCAGGACGAACTCAAGGGGTCTTATCAGAACCGGGCGGTTTCTGAAAACATTTCCAAAGAAATGGCCGAGCGTGGGGATAAACAGTCCTGAGAAAGGAAAGTAAAGACCCTCTGAGCCAACTATAAGGTGGCTAAAGACTCAAATAAACCAAGCGGCCGTGGACGTGTTGCTGGTCCACTTTACCAAGAGCTGGATAGAACTGCTGGATAACAGCTTTGCCATGTGACGTTGTTGTGTTTTGGGTCGCATGAAGTTCACACAGGAGATCAGACAGAAGTGGCATTTAACTGGAAATGTTAACCAACTCACAAAAAAATTGGATTACACAAAAAAATCCGAATTGAGCGTTACTGAACGTAGCCTTAGTGGCGTAGCAGAACCACGACCAGCGTCTGACTGTCGGGTTTTGACGGTGGACAGAAAGGAGTTGGAGAAGATGCACTCAACACCCAAACCCAGAGATCATCAGGAAGCGTGAGCAGCTTTATCTTTCATCTCAGTTGTGTTGGGTTGATCTGACTTTAGCAGCATCAGTGTAGTGGCCTGATTCAAGCTAGTGAGGCGGCGTGTTGTTTGGGGCCTGATAGATGCATCTTGGTAAATATTGTGGTAAACAATATGGTTGTTTGAGAGAAGCTGAGAGGTCCGACACTGAAATCTGATTTTTTTCTGCAAATGAGGAGTTTTACCGGTTGATTCCTCTCCCAAAACAACATGTAGTCTTTCCCCGACCACGAGCAGACGCTGAGCTCAGTCTGCAGTGAATTAGCGAGCGGCCTCTCTGGACCTTCCAGGGCTTTCCAGGCCAAGTTTTGACTGACGGTTGGACATGACAGGATGGCAGCCGGCTGACTGCAGCGAGACAGAAATCAATAGCAGGTCTACGGTGACGGAGACGAGGTGACTGGAGCTTTACATCACCGGATTACTGAAAGGTAGTGATGCTGCTGCAAAGTGTGTGTGTGAGAGAGAGAGAGAGTGTGTGTGTGTGGAAGAGATTAAAAAAGAAATAAAATAAAAATAGCAACGTGAGCAGTGTGGTGTTTTTTGTGAGCGTGAATGTCCCCGTTTGCAGGTTGCATGTTTGCTAGCCCCGGCCGTGTGCTTCTGTGGGTGGACTGTGTGTGTGTGCGTGTGTGTGTGTGTGTGTGTGTGTGTTCGTGACGGTCATCCTCTCAATAAATCAGTGTGTGATTTAACGGCATGTCGTGATGCGCCGCTGTTAGCTCGATGCTTTTAATCATCTTGAGAGGAAGGTAGATAGTCGTTCGAGATTAGAGGAGGGACGCACACACACACACACACACACACACACACACACACACACCCTCCTCCCCCTCACTTCACCCTTGCGACGCTCGCATGCGTTCCTTTCCTCGATGCATGTCACACAGTAATTCAGACGAAATTTAAATGCTTCATTATTCTGTTTACTGTTATCGTCTCTCTGTGGTCTGTTTTCCTGCAGGTCGACACGGAACAAAAGGGGCTTTGAACATCAGCTGACAGCTTCTAAGAAGTGTCACACAGTATAGTTTACATATATACTTAAATCAATCTCCTCACATTTGCATATATTTAGGATTTTAGATCAGGCTTCATCTGTAGGCGTGAAATCAAGCACAAGAGATGATAACGAATCTACAGGGAACGATTCCGGCTTTAAAAACACCCGTGGAGGATTTTATGTGCAGTTTATTTCTGTTTCTGTTCCTCATTTATAACTCCATTAAGCCATCTTTCCATCTTTTCCCAATCTCACTGTGTTGCCACGTATCAAAAGCTAGTTTAGCTTTTCGGAAGTAACAGGAGGAAAACAGTCGAGCAGTGATTAACTAAAGAAAACCATGACGACGGAGGTCCTACCTACTTTTTAGCACGTTAAATCTTTCAGACATGGTGTTCATGTGCTTTCTGAATCTAGAACTGCACTGCGAATTTGATTTTCTGACCGCCTGAGCAAAACGCAGCCACACCGACGATCTAGACCAGTGGTTCTCAACTGGTGGGTCGGGACCCAAAAGTGGGTCGCAAAGCCATTTTTAGAAGGTCGCAGAAGCATGAACCCCTCCTCCCCCCCAAAAATAGAGGTATAAAGTCTTTCATTTTAAAGGATGTGTTTCTTATGACACAGTTTGCTTTCAATAGCAGGATATTTAGTGGTGGTGACTCCAGTAGTCGCCCAATATTAACCTCTAGATTTGTCTCTGCCAGCTTATTGGAGAAAATTATGCTAAAACATGTCAAAAATGAACCAAAATGTGCTCAGAATCTGTCAAAATGGACCAAAATATGCCCAAAACTTGGCAAAAGTGTCCAAATATACCAAAATGAGCAAAAAATAAGCCAAAATTTCCCAAAAGTTTTATCAAAATAAACCTTAATTTGTTAACAGGAGCAGCAAACTTCAAAAATGTGGGTTGCGACTGTTATTAATGGAGACATAGTGGGTCCTGAGGCTGGACCAGGTGAGAACCACTGATCCAGACAGTTAGCTCGCAGTCGACTCTGAGTTAGCATCAGGTGTTCTGTTCCTCCTCTCGCCTAAAGTAGTGGATTAATCCTGGAAGGTTGCCGATGTGGTGCCGTTTTCGTCCGGCCAATGATGGGATGAGAGCGTGATGACCGACCAGCCGACCCGGACGCTACAGCCGGAGTGGAACATATAAAACTCTGCCGCCGCCGCCGCCACCTGTGTGTCTGTAATCCACTGTGAAATGAGATCTCATGTGAGCGAAGCGTCTGCGATGGTGGAGAATTATTATTTCAGACTCTCCTCCTGGAAAAACGGCTGCACTGGTCACAAAGAAGGCGAGAAGCGAAATGACCTCAAAGCTCTGCAAAGTCTTATAGTGTATTTAGATAAAACATACAGCTGGACTGGGCTTTAACCTCAGATATACTGGCTGTTAGGACACGAGGACATCAGCACCAGCGACTGGTGGAAGTGGCGTAATGTAATACTGCTGTCTGGAGGTGTAGTCAGGTTAACGAGGAGCTTCTTGGCTTCATGTTATAACAAAACCAGAGCCTGGAAAACAGAAATAAGCATAGCAGAAATGTCCTGATGGATACCAGGTTAGAAGGTTAATTAAGAGGGTGTTTACGCTGCTATGCTGCGACGGTTGACTCTACAAGCTGCATATGTAGGCTGAGGTGGACAATCAGGCTTAAGAAGTCTGCATCTTTGCCGTGCGAGTCCACAATTAGCATCCAATCTCACAGCAGAATAAAAGTGATCTCTGTTAGTGAGGTATGAGGACTTGCCCTGCAGTCCCTGTGCTGTGATATTACACTCTTTAAAACGGGACGTCTCCAGCTTTACATCCACTGGAAGCCCACTGTGTGCCTGCAGTAATCATTCTGCAGTGCTGGCTTTCTGCAGCACCGTGCAATCACATTATAGAGGTGTTCTCCACGAGACAGGCCACTGGGATAAGCATAAATCTACATAGCGGCTCCTTTTTTTTCTCTTTGCTCTCAATAGAAAAAGCAAAACAACTGCAATATGCTGCGACCTGCAGCCGTCACACTGAAGCGTCGCCTCTCTGAAGCTCTGCGCCGCCGTCGTGTTACAAACCAGGCGCTTGATGAGCATAAATCTGCAGAGACAGGCTGAGTCCTCGGGGCCTCTCGCATGGAAAAGGGGGGAAGTGGAGCCCGGAATCTGCTCGCAGACAAATATCCCCTGGCCTAACATTAATCTGCATAAAGCTCCGGTGTGAGGAGGTGAGCTGTGTGTAACACGTGCTGCATATCTGGCAACAGAAGGAGCGGTGGAGCCTCTAATCAGGAGGAACGGCTGCTGCCGGCGGCGGCGGTGGCGAGGCTGGAGGCCCTGACCTGCTGACTGGATTCTGCTGAACACGCTGGAAGAGAAATCTCCTCTCACCCCCACCTCCTCCCTCCCTCCCTCCCATCTCTCCTCTCCTGCCCACGTATCCTCCTCGATGATGGCTTTCTCTCCCTGCTGAGTCTGGGCTCATCTTCTTGTCTCGCCTTCTCTCCCTTTGTTTAGCTCCTCTCTCGCTCTTGTCCTGACGTCGTCTCCTTTGCTCTTACATTTTCTTTTTGAATTTTCTTTTAATGACCTCCCTTCTGTCATTGCTGTCCTTTCTCTACTAGTCCAGTCCGTTGTTTTCCTTTTCCTTTCCTCCCCTTTACCGTCCTCTAATGTAGTTTGCCTTCTCCTATTATTTTATTATGCTACCTCTTATTTCCCTCCTCTCTCCACATAATTTAATTCTGCTTTTCCTTTTATTCAGTCCAAACACACAGGGATGCCGGTGCTTCACATCCTTAAACCTCCCCCCACGTCCACGTCCTGCATCCTTCCTCTCTCCCTTCGATATTACCCTCGTCTTTTACCCTAACCTCCTCTGCCGTCCTCCCCTCCTTTCCTGCAAAACCGACTGAAGACGTTGATGATCGTCGTTTTGAGAGAAAGCTTCGAGGGTCCGAGGGGATTCTGAAGGCAAACCACAGAAGGGAAATCTGCTATTGCTCGCCGTGCAAAGTGAGAACCTCGATCAGGACGATCAATAGACTTTAATCTGCAGCAGGACGAGTCTTTTTTGACGAGTTGTCGCCTGTGTTTTGAGGTGATTTAACACCTGATGTCCATATTGGCTGTTTGTCATTTGATACTTCACTCTTCTTCTCTTTTTATCAAATAAATCAAAAAAGCTCATCATAGCCAATTAACTACTGAGTGTTTCCTGAAGGAGAAAATGTCCAACATAATGTGAAGACTTCGACTTTTTTACCGTCTGAACCCCAAAATGTGGCGGCATGTTTACAGGTTTTATTATCATCTCTTTAAAAAATCACCAAAACGGCTTCATCAGATCCACAAACTGCATAAAACAAAGAGATAATTGTTGGATTTTTCACTTTAATGTCAGACCTGGAGCTCATGTGCAGCTCTGACAAAAAAAACTTTAGCTTAAACTCGTTAAGATCCTATTAAAAAATACTTGTTGGATCCACTGGGATGCAGCATTAGTGAAATATCTGATCTGCAAAACAGTTTAAAAATGCAGAATTTGTAGTCGTTAAATATCTTTAACAGCTACAGACGTCTTCATTTCCAGTATTGGTGCCACCTGGAAGCACTTGGAGAAATGTTGTGTGCAGGTTGCATCACTGGTTTTATATTTATTTTTAATAAATTATCAAAGAAATTCAGATTTTTAAATGATTTTTGGCTTTGAGACTTTTTCCAGTGAGGAAAAATGTGATTCTTCGGGGTTCAGATTGCTTAATGAGTTAGGCAAAACCTTTATCTATCTATTTATCTAACTGTATAGTACCAGTTTTAATCATTTTGAGGAAATAGGGAAACATGAAATTTAGTTTATGGTGAATTTTTGACGTTGGAAACGACACAAAGCTAAACAATCTAAAGTCTGTAAATTTAAGCTTTAAATTGTCGACTGATTCTCTATATTTGAACCATTTTGTGAAGGAAAATTCACCTAAAGTTGATTTACAGGTGAATTAAACACTGGAGTGAGTGATTTATTGAGATGCCGACTGCAAACTAACCACGCTGGGATGTAAAGTTTACAGATAAAAGCTTCCTCCATTGAACCGACGCTGTCCCTGTCCACTGATCTGCCGCGTTGAGATCGTTTAATCCACCCGGCAGCATCAGGGCGATCTGTCCTGGTGTAAAAGGGTCGGGCAGAAGTGAAATTTATATTAGCATGATCTCTGCAGCGCAAACCTTCGTTAACATTTACACTGTCATCCTAAATCCTCCGACTGATTGACATTCCCTTCCTCGCCGACACCTCTCTGAACTTCTCCCGCTGTAATTTTCCTCCTGCTATTTGAACATTAAAATGAGAAATTATTTCTTATTAGCTCTGCAGGTTTTTTTTTTCTTCCTCTGCCAAGCCACTGGGTAAGTTATGCATCGCAGCAGCCCGGAGGCAGACAGGCTGCTGCCTGCTAATATAAAACGCTGTCTCCAGTGAAGCTGGCCGGCAGAATAGGCTCAGGAGGTAATTGGGGTCTTTAGTCTGCAAACCAAGAGAGTCTCTCTCTCAATGGTATTATTCACCCGAGTAATCAGACACAAAAGGATCATATCTGCAGTAGATACGCTGCTAAGCTCGACTTTGTTTGAATCGTCTTAAGATGCCACAGTCCAAGTCTAGTATTCCCTCATTCACTGCTGCTGTAATGATCGAGAGCATTTAGCTGAACAGATTCCACTAAGTGTTGCTGCTGTTCGGATTTTAACCTGCGTCGTCGACCGTCCTCCCACCGCCGCTGTTTGCTCCATCACCGGCTGTAATTGTCTGGAAAGTCCTGCAGCAGTAATTGCAGGCCGGACCGTGCGAGCGGATTGTGTACGGTGGAGGAGGGGGGGGGCTTTGGAACATGGCTTCCTCTCTGTGCATGCAAATTAGGGCCACATACACATTAGTTACAACTGACAGGAGCCACTGTGTAAAAAAAAGGGGCCTGCTGCGCTACGAGAGTTTAGCATGTGAAGCTAACGAGACAAATGGGCTGAGAGAGATTCTTCAACACGGAGCCGCCCTGCGCTCTGCTGGGCCGCACTGCACTTCTATTAATTGGTGCATTTTATTTTCCTGTAGCATGATGCGCTGTGATTTATACTTTACTGTGCAGTCCTCCAGCATGTGCTCATTACTCCGTCTGACTGCTCTGTATTATTACATCCAGCTTTGTTGTGCTGCACTGGGCGGCCATGTTGTTAAAGACGACACCTTCTACGCGTTCGGCAGCGCATCTGATCCTGGGTTTAAAAAAAGTTAAAAAAGCAAAAGCAACACTCGACACGGCAACCTGAATTAGTGAACGCTGTGCTGCGAGCTCCGGGTGTGTGACGGCGTTGGCTCCCAGCTGAAAGGTGCAGCAGCCGAGAGGTGATGCGGGAGGATGCTAACGATGCTGCAGGCTTTTTACTACATACCAGACCTCCCATAGTAACGTTAATATGTATTTATATGTGTGTTTGTGTGTTTGAAACTTCTTTTTTGCTTCGACCAGAGAGGAACAGCTCTTTTCCCGTCATCGCTCAGCCTTCCGTCACCCAGTGGAAGCTTTACGTGACAGTGAAGGCCGTGGATTTACACATCAGTCATCCAACTTATGTGTGGCATTAAAGGAGAAAACCATCTGTTAGCCTGAAGAAATAAATACAACTTGAAATGCTGCTGATGTTTAACAAACGCTTTCTCCTCAACGGCTCCTGTCACAGTGACGTCTGGACGTTTCTGTTGACACAACCTGCAGCAACACATCTCTACAGACGTCGATCATTTCACCACAGAGGCATTTCCCCAATGTTCCTAACTGATTTTTTTTTTGTCATCAACATTTGGAAAATGCCTCGTCATTACATGAGTGACTGTTAAACACAAAAAGATGGTCAGGGAAGAAAAGAAGAAGAAAAACAAAAGAAAAAAAGGGAAAAAAGAAAAAGGAAAGTACCTTTCTTGTGAGTAGCTTCATTTTTGGAGCCTTTGGGGTCTAATAAAAAAAAGATCAGAATTAAACACAGCATATACTAACAACACGTTACCAGCTACACGTTGTTTGTCCTCGTTAAGGAAAACAACCGCTTTGTCTATCAAGGAGCGGAACAAGACAGCAAGGCTCGGTCGTCTAAGGTGTCGCACTGCTGCCAACACTCAGCGAGGGGCGAGTGTGTGGCAGTGGGGGAGACTTGGGAGGGGCGGGGGAGGAAGGGGGGCAACATACTGTGAAGGCAATAGCAGGAAGGAGGGATGCACGAGTTCTGTATAGAGAGAAACAATCTACTGCCATCACACTGCAGCGGGCAGGAGAGGAGAGAGGCGATGCACTGAGATGAGGAGGAGGAGGGTTGCAATGCAGTTCTGTCAAGAGGAGCTGAAGTCAAACTAGCACAATGCACTACAGGAGATGCAAGAGGCCAGAGAGAAAGAGGAGGAAGAGGAGGAGGGTGGGGAGAGTGCAAAGACTACATGTCAAACTGGCTTCATTTTGATTGGTGTTTTTTTTTTTTTTGCCACATTTGGCCTTCGAGCAAATTTGTTCTTATTGTTTTCTGGGCAACAGGTTGATGGTGAGTTGCGTATTCCAGCTACTAACCAGCCTAGTGACAGAGAACGGATCCCTAAAGAACAGCTAGCGATCCCCGAATCCGACTGAAACCCTTCCTTCAAATGGCTGCTGTTAATTTGAAGTCATTTGGCCGAAATGGAGCCCATCTGAATGACAAAAGGTTCAACTTCCACCTCGGGAAAATGTAAATCTTCAACCTCTTACAAAATGGGCGACATAATTTCAGCCACACGCTACGGGAGGAGACCTTCGGAGTCTGCAGAGAGGCTGATCTATAATGGAAAAACGCCAACCTGCTAATGTCAAGGAACTGGAAGTTAAGGCTGAACGATTCATTGTTCCACACTGACAAGGCCTTTTCCCCCTTTGCTCACTCCAGGAAAGTTACTCTTTAACAAAAGACTCTGTCTGACGTGTCGCCGAAGATCAGTGGCTTATTGGATCCGTCTAGAAAGTTCAAGCAAGTGCAAGAAGACAGAAGTTTCACTGCCCTTAGATCAGCAGATACCCCACCAACACAACACAAACCCACCCGTCATTCCTCATGATTACGTACAAGGACGTCATGCATTTTAAAGAACAAAAAACCCAGCATCTATGCCATAAATACCCGGACGTAAAGGTCAACCAGTGTGCAGCTATTTCTGACCTTTCCGTACGGCTCTCAAGCGACTCATGATTACGTCTTCGCTTCTGACAGCGAATTTATTTCCTCTTCAATTAGCGAGAAATGTCACCACGCAACATTTATTTATGTCTGTCATGGAAATAAACAGCTTCATTCTCCTCCAATTACTCCAAAATATAAACAGAGGGCAAAACAAAAAAAGCCCACGTCCTCGCAGCACATGCAGGAAAATAGCCCCGGTCCGTTGATTGATGTCCCATTTTGCCTCCGAGCTGCACCGAACTGAGTAAACTGGGCGCAGCCTGCTTTGCTGTACTTGACAACTGCCATTGTGAGGGATGGCAACCACGCCAAGTAGAAGTCTGGGAGCGATATTGTAATCTGTCATTGTCAGCCCCCCCTCCCCAAAAAAGGAAACGGCTTCTAAGATAGATGGAAAGTATTCGTTGTGACCATGAACTGTTGTAGACAGGTGACTTAAACTCTATAATCTGCCTGAATCCATGAAAGGCAATTTTTCCTCCCTCGTCTGCGAACGACAATCTCTCTGTGTCAGGGCTAAGCCCGGGCTTAGCCCCGCGGCCAGGCAGCCTGTCGAACATCTGAGCACCTGATCCTGGCATTAAAACCACAGCAGCTTTGGTTTTTGAGCTCCGCTTCGCTGGCAGCAGGGATCTCATAACGCGAGCTAATTACCAGCGCTGTGCAGAATCAATTCTCCTGGCTTTGTAGGGGATGGAGCGAAAACAAAAAAACCCCTTTGCTTTATAACAAAGGTAGTTTTGGGTAAATGAGTACACGGGTTTTCCCTAAGTGTTTTTTCTGTTCTGTGCTCTCCCAGGCTGCTTCCATCAGCCGACGGTTACACACATCTGCCTGAAAACAGCAGCTCACCGGCCGATTGTGCTACAGCAGTAAACACTTAGACGTCAGGCTCTCCATCAGGCCTTTAAAGACTGATACGGTGGGCTTAAACCTTTTTTCCTCAAGCTGCTAATTAGAGGTGTGATGGGATTCCACAGGAGAACTGAATGGCCTTTTATAAAGCAGTATTCCCCTCCTTATAACCTTATTAGCCATGGACCAGTGGACTGCAGAGGAAGACAGAGTAATGTAGCCATCAAGTCTTCGTGCACGTCCCAGATTAGCGTCGCCTGAAGCTAAAGAGATTCCAAGTTTTTGCTATCTTTAGATCGAGAAGAAACAATAATGATGGGAGGTATTTATAGCGAATCGCATGTCTGAGGAGAAATGGAGTTCATTCATTTTGACAGCACGGCTCATTTGACAGCACTCTAATTATCAGCTTGATCATTTCTTTTGCAGCTCTTAATAATGGATAGATTTAAGCTGCTACTTTTGGCTGCAAACATCCTCGCTGCTTTCCATTTGTCTGCTCCTCTCCCCCCTCTTACCCCTCCATCAGTCTCTCTTTCACTCCGTCTTGAGTGCCCTCATACGTTTGGCTGCCTTTTACCATTACCCTGTTCAATATTCCTCTCTTCGTTGCCCTTGCCGTTCCTCCTCCTCCTGCTAGACGCTGAAGCGTGATCAATATTTTTGTCATAACTCAGGGGAGAGTCACCTCTGTGACGACATTAAAATTCCTCGCCCCGTGCAATATAGCCCTCATCCAAATTTCCTGGCTTGGAAAGGATAGGGCCATTACCTAGAATACTAAAACAGCCGTGAGACCTTCCTCTGGGCGCGAACGTCCGCTCACTCCGGCAGATTTCTGCGTTTCCATCCTTGTAGACAGTCGAAAAATAAGCGGAGGCAGAGGGAGTAGATATTACAGTTTGTCTCTCAGAGCTGCTTATTCAAGTCTGCTGCAAGTGTTATACATAACTGAGCAATACCGAGGTCCACTGGGAACTGTGTTAGCATCAAAATTCCAGCGCTAAACTAGTGGAAGCATACTCTGTGTTTGCAGTGTGAGACTCCGGGTTGCACTTTTGCCATCTGCAGTTCTTTCCAATCTCCTGTCGTAAGCAAATCCCTCCAAGTCGCCATTTCGCTCCCTTCCCTCCCTACCTTCCATCACCTTTCCCTCTTTCTCTCTCCCTCACCCATCCATTTTTTTTTCACCCCCACAGCTATCCCTCCATCCCACGCTCATTACCTTATGCCCATTAATCCCATTAAGTAGCCATTAAACAAGTGCTGATAACAGCAAATGAACGTCAGGCTCTGACAGCTAATAACCACAGTCCCACCTCGACACGTTCAACCCCGGCAAGGAGAGGAGGAGATGCAGGGAGGAACGACGAGGGAGTCGCAGAACACAAGCGTGGCGTAGAGCGGTGCAGCTTTGTACAGGTGTGGAAGTGGAAAGTAAGGAGGATCAGGAGAACGTAGGAACCCAAACACGTAAATATGCTGCCTCACTCATGTCCACTTGCTCAGACACAGTGGAGGATTTCAACAGAACTTTTCTTTCTCCTTTTTTTTTTTTTACCCTGATCATTGCAGGGATTTAAGAGCAGAGAGAAGAAGGGAGCTTTGCCAAACCAGCCGTGGGAGCAGCGTGAAATAAAAGGATCGTATCTGAAGAAGCAGACTCAAGCCAAGGCAGCTACTGAGGCTGTTCAAGAGCGCCGAGGATGAAATCCTGCTGAAGTAGACCCGCAGTACCCCGGTGCATTCAGGGACGAGTGGAGGGGGGAGTTGAGTAGCGGTGGTGGTACGTAGCACGTTTTGGTTCGAGCTTAAAACCAGAAGCACGGCCGTCGTCCTCGCCGCCACTCGGCTTGAGTGATGAGGAAGGACAAGGTTGTGGCAAAGAGGGAGAGGGGAGCTGCAGCTGGAGTCTCCGCCATTCATCAAGTGTGCACAGACACAAGAGGAATCACACAACAACACAAACACACCTTCCCCTCGCCGGTTCTCCTTCTGAAGCCCCTATCTCTCTCACACTCTCACACACACTCTCATTTATCTGCACAGAGCCGTGTGGCCATTCATTACCAGGGGCAGTAGATCAGAAAGGCCTGGCGTGGCTGTTTGAGGGACTGAACAAGCCCTCGCTGCTCCGAGAGCTCGATTGCTGCCCGCCCGCCCGGTCAGTCGGGTCAAAGGGATTCAATTTCTTCCACGAATCGGTGCAATCGGTAAACAAGGCTCGAATACAGAGAGAGGGTGTGAAATGGGAGACTCAAGATTCAAGGGCCGATCTTTCAACCCTCACTTTCATCCGTGGACATGAAGGAAGAGGTGGTGATAAAGGAGCACGCATGACAGAATGAACGCAGATTAAACTGAAGGGGGTGAAATGAAACAACTGATTACAAAACAAGAAACACAAAGAAAGAATAAGAGTTAGGAAGACGTGGAAGCAACAGAGCAGACATGAATGAATCAGTGAATGAAGGATGGAAAGATTAATGAATCAAAGAGGAAACGAGAGAAGGAGCGAATGGAAAACACCATTACAAGAATGAGGCAGCAGAAAGAGACTGAAAGAAAAGGATGAACTCATGGATTATAAATGGTTTGTCCTGAATGTGTCACAAGTGTTTGCTCTCTTCTCTCCAAAGGAGGAACCTGCTAAATCAATCGGAAGCTTTTTGCTCGGACCCCCCGGGTCATGATCAGTGTAATTTCCTCTCGTGCTGCCAGATTCGTAGCTCTGGGCGAATCTCATCTCTTCTCTCTCCCCGCCTGACATCTACTGTTGCAGCGAAATTAGCAGGGCTGGTGCTGATGAGGGTGTAAACTGTGTAGGCGGAAAGAGCAATCATCTCGCATTTAGGAAAACTACGACGACGTTAACATTTAGTAGCTGGAGCATTCTGCATTCGGGCCACATTCTGCCTCCTTTACTCATAGACGTTACGAAGGCAGTTAAGGATGTGAGGATTCCAGGTTTCTTTACTCTACATCACGGCTTAACGTTACATTAATTAGGTTTTCATGATACCATAGGAGTACTTGTAAATAGCTTTCTAGTTCATGTCTCGCATTGTAGGCTTTGCATGTGTAGTTTTATGTTGGTAAAATAACACGAGAAAAGGTTCAGGTGAGGGTAAAGGTGCCTTTTCATGACACCCAGCTGTTAATGGATGAGGTCCGTTAAAGTTTGATGTCAACTGTTCTGGAAGTCACAGCGCCCCGAGACATTAATCTGCTTTCTACTGCGGGAACTTTGGGAGGCCTGAACTGTGTTTCGACTGCAAGAGCCTCTTTCAGGGTCGTTTTTTGGGAGGTAGAAAAGCAACTACTACATGTGCAGGTCTTGACGCAGGTCGGTAGTGGTTGTCCAGAGTAGCAGTTTTGTCCTTTTGACACGTAAAATTCACATAGAGGCATACACCGATCAGACATAACATCATGATCACCTGCCTAATACTGTGTTGGTCCCCCTTATGTGGTCCAAGATGCTCTGAACCATTGGGCATGGACCAGAGGACCTCTCATGGGGTCCTATGGGGTCTGGAACCACTGGATCCTTTGGCTACTCTGTCTTGTGCAGTGGGGCCTCTGTCAATCCAACTGGTTCCACTGCATCCTGTTGATGCTTGATCAGAATGGGCTGTAGGAAGTCTGGAGGTCACATCAACATGTTGGACCATTGCCATGTTCCTCCACATGTTCCTGATTGGTTGATGTTGTTGCCATGTGGTGGGGTGCATCTAGGATTTCCATTAGCATGAGGGAGTGTGTTTGTTGTGGGACCATGTTTATTTGGGTGTCTAAGTCTGATCAAGGTTTTCCATCAGAACACCACATAGTACCAATAAGATCAATGTTATTCACTTCACCTATCAGTGGTCTTAATGCTGTGGCTGATCGGTGTATAGGTTAACATAACAAGCCTCCATTGTTCTAGTTCTTAGGTGCTCATAGAGCTGGAGCTACATCCAATAACTACTATTTACCAGTCGGTAAATTGGCCCACTTTGTCGAAGCTGCTGGATCCTCCACCGATTCCTCTAAACGCTCCACAAACGTCTGAGCTCAACAAAACAAACCGACACAACTGCATCCAGATTTTTGAGTTACGACCACTAATGAAGCCAACGAACGCCACTCAGTTAGAGGAACTGGCCTTTTCTTAACAATCATCCACCACTTCCTTAATATCTGCTGGAATAAACAGGTTTTAAAGTGGATTGCTCATTAAAATAACCTGTTCCAACTAGTTTTTCTCGGTTAATAACTTTGCATGTACTTCCAACGCTCCACCTGAACCAGAATCTCCTCAGGCATGTTAAGTGGTTCGGAGAGGGGCCTTGAAATCTTGAACTCGCGTGGTTGGGAAAAGTTTCCGAGCCAGTTTCATGGGGCGAGCACAACTCTGAACCAAGTTTTAAATCCACTGATGCATAAATTTTAAATTATCCAAAGCATGTCGGGGTAACATTAACATTTCAACCAAACTCAAAATTATGTTAACAACTTAAAAGGTTCGCCTGAATTATTAACCGTGCGTTTAATGAAGTTGTGAGAACAGGAACCTGGATCAGTTTTTAAGAGCGCATTGTCAACTCTGGTAAATTCAGGAGCAACGGAGACTTTACTCAAGAGCTAACTAAGTAGAACACAAACTGGGCAACAAACAAACCAGGTTGTGAGAGAACTATTGCGCTGACAAGAGCAGCCAAGAGCTAGCGATCAAGTTTCAGCTCTGTCGGACTGTTAGCGACGCTGCTCGGCCTTACTGCCAGTTTCCCCCGGTGGTCATTTGCGGTATTACAACTAAATAATTCCCTACTTTCTCCATAAGCCGCCATCAGAAAACAGACACGAACTGCTGATGAGGTGGAGTTTTCTCTTCCTATTTAGTCTCCAAATTGGCTTGTAATGTTTGCTTCATCTTGTAGAAGCTACAGCCTCCACCAGCTCATTAGCTTGTTAGCTTGTTGAAGCCCCGTTCAGACGTGGGAGACGTAACATTTCTGCTTCATCAATCTGTTAAAGTGACGGCAAAGAAATAAAGCCAATAAACTGCGACTCTGTTCAAGAGCTCGCTTGTCTGAAGTTGAGCACACGGCATTATTTACCACTAAATCCTGTCTCCATGTTGGGAATTAGCTAAGATTAAAGCAATTAATGAAGTTACTGCTGCTGCTGTTGGAAATGCATACAACTCCCTTAACTCAGAGTAAAGACAGCTGGAAGCAACGGACCCAACTTTAGGTCCAGTAGACGTCTGTCAAACCCCTGACTGGTGAATCTCATTGATCTCTGCCTTGCAAAACGTTTTATATTTGCAGACGTTTCAGTTTGTAATACATTCAAAATTGCAGAGCAAAGTGAACAAGACAGTTTTAGACCAATGTTAAAGCTGAAATGTGAAAACGACCTGCATGAGCACGTCTCTGTCGATGCAACTTCATGCAGTTCAGGTTTGCGCTGTGCAGAAGGTGAGACGACAACGTTTTCAGGTCGGACCGAGTAAGACTTCCAACACATTCAGATGCCGTCAGGTTAACAAATAGGAGTCTGAAAGGGGCTTCACTCACAAGACAGAGTACTTGTCTGACAGCTGACTGGAGCTAACCTGTGTTTGCATTAAAATTATATCTGATATTTCAATCTGTTCTGGAAGGATGAGCGATGATTGTGAGGAAACCTGATGGAAAACATCAGCAGTCCAGCTTTGGAGATGGAAAAAAATAGTCCTACTTGTGCTGAAGTCACTGTTAAGGACGGTTTTTAGTATTTGAATTAAACCAAACGAGGCTCTAAAAGTAGGGTTTCAGGACAGCCGGGGTCCTTCAGCATCCACAGGTGTCTGTGTGGCGCCAACATAACATTAGACTTGATTAACTGTTATCCTAATTACACTAAAACGCACTTAATTAAACCTTAACCTGAACATTATTATCAGTATTATCATTACTATCAGAGCTATCACGGTTGATTAACAAACACTTGTGAACTGTTGCTCTTCCTTTCGCCTCCCTATCGACTCCCCTGCTGTGCAGCTACGCTGTTTTTTTTGTTGCTCCCCCCAGAGTTTATTAAGGAGCAGAGCTGTTTATTTCATGGGTGTGATTAATGCAGCGGTGTAGTTAAGCTGGTAGGGGACACACACACACACACACACACACACACACACACAAAGAGTGAAAAACTGCATGAATGAGCGAGTCGGAGAGCTCACGCTACGCCACTCTGTCGACCTGACAGCCATGACAGAGCCTGGAAATTCGCATCAGGCTGCGTCTGCTAACAACGGCCCCTGACACAATTAGCTGAGCAGATTATATAAAGGCAGGCGAACACGTATCTTCATCCCACATCACCCATTGGTGCACCTTCAGGCAAAAACAAAAGCTGTACTCTAGGATGTTAACTTCATCCGTGTCGCAGTGGTGTCTGAAAGCTCGCTGACGTCATGCGGGACTGTTACCATTCAGCGCATGTTCAGCACGCTGCCAGACACCACTTTCATCTGCATTTAACTTTCTTTTATGACATCACATTAGAAGAACGGAAAAAACATTAAAGCCATAAATTCAAATAACTGCCACGTCCGCCTGTTTAATTCCTGATTTGTAAAGGTCACTGCGGCACTAGGCTCCGTAAATCACGCCGGGCTGTTGCCAACCGGAGCTGAGGAGGAATTAAAAAATTTTTAAAAACCAAAACGGCGTCCGAAGCCGACTCCTCGCGAACACCTGAACGGATTCCTGTTAGGTCGGGAGGGACGGGCTTGTTCAATAAAACACACTCGGTCACGGTAAAACCCCTCCACTCCTCTCAGTTCTGTCCTGCATTAGCTACGATATCCCAACTACAAATACCACCTTATAATGGGTTGTACCATTATGGGCTCAGCAAAAAATAAATAGAAAAATAAGAGAAAGGAAAAGAAAGCTTCATGGCAGCATTCATAAACATAAGCTGTGGTTCACTTGTGCACATTCTGTATACCTGTGTAGTCAGCGTACAAAATATTAGGACACCTGTGAATTCCACCTGTTAAATCTGCTTTAGAGATGAAGGAGGGATGCAGGCAAGTATGCAAACGGCATCACATCCTCAACATGATGCAGGCAGCGCTTGGGTCAGTCAGTAAGGAGGTGCGGCACGTCGTCCCCCCAGGTTTCAACCGGCAGCAAAGGTCGAAGTTCACGGAGACCTCGTCGGGCCTCCGTGACGTTTCACCCTCGCTGGCGTCTGCTTGGGTTCGGCCAAAATCAGAGCAGCGGCGTGAGAAAACAGACAGAGTGCATTGAGGGTCGTCAATGCTACGTTAAATTAGCAACGGCTAATTGCTAATGGCTTTTGAGGTTCCAGAATTCCTCCTAAGCCGACTTAACTACAGCTGTTATTCCCCAAATGTGGTCTTACAGGTACCACCGCTCTGATTTTGATCAAACCTGAAGGCGAAATGCTCGTATCTCTTCCTACTGATTGAACCAATGTTCATATCCAGAGCAAATTAACATATTTACAGGAGGGCAGGCTTTACTCTGCGGATTGCAAAGTGAAGGGGTCGCGGTGTTTTGGCAGAACCCCTCGGTCGTCGTGCATTAAAAGTAAGTAGACTTATGATCTCAGAAGGGAGGTGTGTACACGGGAAGGTGGAATATTACAGGGGTGCTAATATTTTGTACACAGTTGCCTAACAAACTGAATATACAACAATACAAGTGACTCACATTCGCTCTATAAACCTCAGTTATGGCATTGTTTAACATGCAACAAGGCTCAGGTGTAACAGAGGTACCGTCTATGCTGAAAAGCAGAAGGTGAAACCAATCCCAGGTTTGTTTCTCGCTAAAATTTCTGTCCGATCCAATCACTGTAATCCCTTTTGGCTCGATGCATTATTCATACGCTCTAATGAATATGGAGGGTTGCCCCAGTTCTCTGATGTCATATTAACGTCCAGACTGTGCTCCTAATATAGAAACCTCTGACATGTGTCTTTATGGGGGCTTCCATTCAAGGGAGAGGTCGCTAAATATTGTATTATCATCATGAAGTCATATTCAGCAGCACGCTCGCAGGAGACAGAGGCACATTACCTTGACCACCAAAACAAGCACTCAGGATACTGCGTGGATACCAAGGAATGTAGCCAACTAGCATCATGATAACTACAGATCCTAAAGTATCTCGATGGGGTAATGTTTTGCCATCTGGTCGGGGTTAAGAGTGCAGGGACGGGGTTATGTTAAAAAGAAGGGGGAGGGGGAGGGTTTGGGATCTAACGCCTGAAATAGTCTATTTGTGTCTGAGGTTGAGCAATGGGCGGAATTACCTTTGTTGTACACTGGAAAGGGCAAATAAAAGAGATCAAGAGATTGAGAACAGCCAAGAACATTGAGAGGATTAAACATAAAGCAACAGAATTTTAGCAACATCAATAGTTTGTTCTGCTTCTTTTTTATTTTCAGTCAAACATAAATACAAACCTGTCTTTTTGGTCACAATCTCGGCTTAACCTCGGCTAAAAAAGGTATTTACATGAGGTAGTGAAATGCAGAAGACAACACTGTTCGTTGGTATCGTTTGGCTACATTCCCGTCTTATCCGACTGAGTCTTGGTGGCGACTCCTACCTTTAAAATTCGGCCGGATCCTGGCGTCGTAACCCGAAACCTTGCCCATGAGCTTGTCCAGGAACTCGGACGGCGGCATCGGGGAGGCAGCTTTCCTCGCCGCGGCCTCTTTCGACGCCGCCAAGCTGGAAGAGAGGAAAAGAAAAGGTAAGCTCGGTTAGAGGGACGTGAAAGTGAGAGAGCTGTGGTCACATTTGGCGGCAACAACAACAACTAGACGTTCACTGGTTCCATGACTTCGTAGGAAATAAAACAATAGGGTTCTGGGTCCGTGTACATCGCGGCCATTCGTTTTCTTATCTTGAGATTTCAAAATAAAAACTAAAAATAAACCATTTTTCGTTTATTAGTGATAATACAAAATGAAAAATGGAAAACAGGCCCTAATTCATTATCCATTATCCGTTATCCGATTTAATTACATGTGTTTGTAAATGGAAATTAAAATTAAAATACACTCGTGGAAAACTTATTTCTCTACTTCCTGTTGGTTTTGGCTCCGTGACCCGTCTGACTTCTGATGAGGAAGGATCTGGTATCTAAAGCTCCAGTGTTAGCTCACTGTTAGCAGACCTTGCTGTGTGCCGTGGCCTGATGAAGACCCACTGTGGGGTCCAAACGTTGCTTGGCTCACATTGTTCACTATTTCACAGTGGACTTTTCACCAGCGTGGGGTTTATTTGTCCCTTTGGAGGGACCTTGTGGTGCCGCTAGCTCCGCCGCTAGCGCTAAATCGCTAGCGTTCGGCTGCTTTTTGGGACGTTTTTGGGGAGGTTTGGAGGTTTTCTGTTACTTTAGCTTTGCCAGAAAGCAAAGTAGCGATTTACCGCTAGCGGCGGAGCTAGCGCTAAATTGCTAGCACTAAGTCGCTAGCTCCTCTTCAGAAGTCAGACGGGTCACGGAGCCAAAACCAACAGGAAATAGAGAAATAAGTTTTCCACGGGTGTATTTTAATTTTAATTTCCATTTACAAACACATCTAATTAAATCAGATAACAGATAATGGATAATGAATTAGGGCCCGTTTTCCATTTTTCTTTTCTATTATCACCGAAAAAAACAGGAAACGGTTTATTTTTCACTTTTACTTTGAAATCTCAAAATAAGAAAACGAATGGCCGCGACGTACACGGACCGTTCTGTCATGTTATCCCACAGCAGAAGTTGTGAATCAATGCTGAAACCCGCACAGTAGTTTCTTAGGGCCACTTTCGGCTGACTGGGTCGCCATAAAGACCTTTTGACAGGCAGAAAATGGACATTTGCCTCTTTGTTTGAGCTGTTGGGAGTCAGATCCAAAGCATTTCATCATATCCTGGCAGTGCTGAGGAGTCTAACGTAATGTACGGGCCAATCAAGGCAAAGTTTTAAGAACTGTTGCCATTAAGCATAACAGAAGACTTAGTCATGGTGCCCCTTTGCTAGCTAAACCCACACAACGTTCTCTGCTTTCCAACATGGAACTCTCTCCTTTGTTTGTATTAAACAGTAAGATGCCAGGTGCTACAGCTAGTCTACAACACCTGACTGAAGCATGTACTGTCTAGGAACATGGTATCTTTTGGGACTTGAGTGCATCCTTTAAGTGAATCGGTGTACATCTCAAGATCGCTTGACGTAAAATCAAATCAATTCAGAGCCTTTAAAACTTCTAGAGGCTTCAGTGTCTTTGTTTCCCATGATAAAATAACATTGTGGGACAATATGCTAACTACTGGAAGACATGGAGAGGTTTTAAAACTCTAAATGTCTTCATAGATAAAGGCGATTTTTCTCTTTATTCTGGAGGTTATTCCAGCAGTCACTGGGCAAAAGGCAGGACCTGTCCACACCAACGCTCCTACTAAGATTAATTCATCCCCATTGAATTTAATTTTGTTTTATCTAATTTAATTAAAAAGCTGAATAATTAAAAGTGAACTTTTACAGTCCGTGAATTTAATGAATCTGTGGTTATTAGACACATTTCTTAAAGTAGTTATTCAAACTAACGCTCTAATTCACTTAACCAGCTCCGTGTCCCGCATTGATTTTACAATGAGGCCGTGGTATTTGCACAGTTGACTTCTTTACCTTATTAAGCCCATCATGCTCATTAGATGCTCTCTGCATAATGTCAAATCCCCAGTACGGCCTTTAGCCCACCGACACACAACCACTCCTGCGCTGGCAGTCGATAACAATGAACACACACACACAGATATGTACACACTCTGAGAACACGGCCAACAGACTGGACCAGAAAACGCAGCAGATATAAGTTTGACGATCGCGCCTCCTTCGCGAGAATGAAAAGATGAACGCTATTATCGACTCGCTGGTTGTTAGGAGAATCGACGCGGCGGTAAAATATTTAACTTGATATGGAAACGTCGATGCCTGATACACAACAAGGTCCAGCTGACATGTGTTCCTGGGATTTAATGAGCCGAAGAAGGACTCTGTAATTACACTGTTTAGATACTGTGAGAGACACAAATACATGTTCGTGATCGTGCTTGAGGACTCTCGAGTGACACACACCGTTAACCCTAGACTCAAGTTTTTCTCAACAAGCAGAAGAAGACAAATAAATGTTTATCTTGCAGGAATGTTTTCACTTTCCAAACTTGTCATTGCTTTTAAAAATCCTCCCGACTTTCCAGAAACTCGCTTCTAAAAAAATAACAACGCTTTGCAAAAGTCCTCATTCTGGAAAAAAATGATCCTCTATAGCAGTGGTTCTCAACTGGTGGGTCGGGACCCAAAAGTGGGCCGCGAAGCCATTTTTATAGGGTTGCACAAGCATGCCCCCCAAAAAAGTAGTAGTATAGAGTCTTTTATTTTAAAGGAAGTGTTTCTTATGACAGTTTGCTTTCAATAGCAGGATATTTAGTGGTGGTGACACCAGTAGTTGCCCATTATTAACCTCTAGATTTGGTTCTGTCAGCTTATTGGAGATATTTATGCTAAAACGTCCCAAAAATGAACTAAAATGTGGTCAGAATCTGTCAAAATGGGCCAAAATATGCCCAGAACTTGGCAAAAGTGTCCGAATATACTAAAATGAGCAAAAAATAAGCAAAAATTTTCCCAAGCTGTATCCCAAAGCATTGAGACTCCACCCAAATAAACCTTAACTTGTTTACAGGAACAGCAAACTTTAAAAATACGGGTCGCGACTGTTATTAATGGAGACATAGTGGGTCCTGAGGCTGGACCAGTTGAGAACCACTGATCTATAGAACCAAACCTGCAAAAACACAAAGAATCATTGGCTTTCCACTTTCTGACAGTTCTTGAACTCATCATTTCTGATGCGTCGTTTTGTCTGGTAAATGGTAGGTTTGTAACGACACACCGAACCGAGCTGTTCGGTACAAAGGTGTACCATGGTATGAGAATTTTAAGACGATCAAGAATGGCCGATGTACAGAATTGTTTTAACTGTGAACCTCGTAGTTCCCACAGTTGTGTTGGACCTTCTCCGTCTCATAGTTGAACAGTATTGCAGAACTAAAAACAAGTAGGAGTTTCCAGTGGAACACAGGATGTGACGGACCGTATGGCTAGCCAATGGGATGCTAATGCTAACAGCTGGAAGACGCTCCGCCGTGGTTAAAACCACCCGTCTGGGATCACTTGGGTTTCCTGGTAAAGTATGAAAAAGGAGTAAAACAAGTGGACCAGACCAAAGCTGTAAGGAGCTCCAAACGTGGGAGAAAGTATGGTGTTTATTATCTGTCATAACTCTGGTTTTACTTGGCCGATCAACACGATTCAAAGACTGGTAGATAGTTAGAAATCCACACTTTAGACACAAGTTGGAACGAAGACTCAGCGAGGCGTCTTGTTGCTACGCCATCTTAAATCGGTCATGTCATTTTAACGTGCCGGTGCATCCGTCAACTCCAGAGGGTTCCGCACCGAGGTACGTACCAAGACATGACTTTTGTGTACCGTTACACCTCTAGTAAACAGACATAGAACGTCTAAGTTTAAGATCAAATCAAAGTCCCTTCATTCTACATGTCTCATTTGCAAAACTGCCAAAAATAAAACGTTTGCACCCGACACTGCAAAAGGCAAAAAACGTATTATCCATGAGCCGCTCAGCTGAGACCAGCAGTCAGGTGACGATAAATCAGAGAGTTTTCACTTAAACTGCAGACAAACTAGAGAATAAGAGCAAAATCTAAGACCTGATCAATACAATGAATGCGGCATTGATCAAAAACAACAGCCAGAGTGGCACATTCATTAGGAGAAAGGGAACTAGTTGGTTTCTAGAGTGTAAGATTAAGTTGATTCTGCAAAATTTACCATAGTTTAAACCAGTTAACCAAAAAATGTCATTAATATCCAGACTTTTCGAAACGTCCCTGCTTTCAAGGCCTAAAACAGGTCCTCACAAAGATAGAAGAGCACTGCCTGTAGTGCTGTAGGTCTCCTCAGTTCATCCCGCTGAACTTTTATTTAACTCACAACACCCTCAGTCATGTTCTTCAGATTTGTGTTCGCACCAAATTCGAGGGCTGCTAGTTGTTGGGACTCGGCTCATTCTCACTTCATCATTCATCGTTCCGTCCATTCAGACCAAGCGGCTCATTATCAGCCACATAAACATTCGGACGAGTCTTCGGAGTGGATCCTCTCCGCTGCTCCGGTTGGATTGAAAGCGAACTGACAGTGACTCCGTTCCCAGCGAGGACTGAACTGACCCGTGGCCCTGCAGTGGAGCGGCGCTAGCGGCCACTTGTAGTGCAGTTTTGTATTCCGTTGCATCATTTCTCGCTGCGCCTGGAGAGAGAACATGGGCGGCGGTGCGATCGGGGCTATAAATACACTGCTGTACTGACCCATTTCATTTGGCTACGGCTCCACAGTGGGCTTTGTTAACCAAGACAAAATGGGGGGAACTTGGAAACTCTTTCACGGCCTCTGAAGGAATTAATCAGGAAGTGTTGGGTACAGCTCATTTTATAAAGTTGTGTCCTGTTGTTATCTATGTTTTTAACTAGCTCATGATCTGCATTCTTTCTGTAAAGATGGTGTACTTATCAAAAATGATCATTCTTTTAGGTTTTAGAGGTTTTTCGGAAGTTTTCCATTTCCGATCTGAGGAATTTGTGGAATTTATTCACCACAATTACAGGTTAATCTACTGTATACATGCAATTTGTTAGTCCGGGATCTTTTGAGAATCTGGTTTGGGTCCTTTGGGGCGGTTTAGCCATTCATATCCGCAGATTTATCCATTCTATTTAAACAATTTTGGGGAAACATTTAGGATTCTGGGCTGCACGGTGGCTCTGTTGTTAGCAGCGCCGCCTCACAGCTAGAAGATCCCCGGTTCGCGTCCCGGTTAGGACGTCTGGGATCTTTCTGTGTGGAGTTTGCATGTTCTCTTCCTCCAACAGTCCCTAAACATGCTGAGGTTAACTGGTGATTCTAAACTGTCTGTAGGTGTGAATGAGAGTGTCCTGTGATAGGCTGCAACCTGTCCAGGTGTCCCCTGCTTTCGCCCGAGTAGGCTGGGATAGACTCCATCCCCCCAGCGACCCTACAGAGGATGTATAGATAACGGATGGATGGATTGATAATTCTTTGACTCTTTATGTGTTATAAAGTTGTCATTTGATGTGATGTTGCAGTCCTTTCCCACTTAACGAAAGGGCTGCCTTTTAATCTGAATGTATATGATTCCAAATACTGCTCATGAGTCTCCTTGAACCCCCCGCCCACCCACACAAGACACTACAGTTTTGCCTCGTAGGAACTCCCATTACAAAGCAGGAACTAAACACAGCAGCAGAACTTTTTCCACATGCAGCCATGAAGACTGCTAATGGCTCAAACTCTGCTGGGCTCACTTAATCCTAATATTTGCGAAGATGGAGGAAATATGCATTTTGGATGTCTTGTGCATCATTTATGCGATGGAGCACTTATCAGACAGCTTCCGTATGATTATTTCATTTGATCCGGACCTAATGTGGTACAAAAATAAGGTTTATGCAAAAGTTAAAGACGCCTGTGGAGAAAATAAATCAGAAGAAAGTTCCCAAAAATGTAAGAAATATCATTAAAAGAACTGAGTACTGGTTTACCCTTCGCCCTTTTGTTTAATCTTTGGACATTTGGATCTAAACATGATGATTTTGAGGCCTCATAGGAAATTTCTAGACGTGCACATGTTATTTTGGACTGGTCTGAGCCTAAATTGACTGAGAGAGGAGACGTTATGGACTGTATCTTTGCAGCCATTGGACATCCATTAAAACAATCCCTGTTCTCAGTCATCAGGACTTCATTTCAACTCGTAGCATCAGTGATTACAAACAGGCATTTTCTCCTAAGAGAGTTGAGTCCGAGCAGCAGAGTGGACCAAAAGACACCTGTCGGCTGAAGTTCTTCGACTTTTCAAAGTTCACAAAGTCGATGAAGCGAACGAAAACCAGCATCTGACCTTTCCTGACCCCGACTTGAAACCTAAACTTTCTCCGGATACAGCCGCACACCAGCAGCAACACCGAGTTTCAGTTATTCAGCCATTAGTTGTAGCTCCTGATGAGCGCGGGGGCGGCGGGCGCTGCTGCTGCATTAATCTCCCATAAATTACGGCGACAGGCGATACAGTCGATCGCGCTTAAATTTTCACCTTCCAAATGTAAAACCGCCGACCGTGACTTTCAATATGGTAAGTCGTGTCGCGCGGCGTGATAAATAGCGCCATTAGCAATTCATAAACACGTAATGCAGCCGGCGCCGTCGCTTTATCAGCAAACTGCTGATCGGAATCGCAGCCCGCCGGGTGAAAACGGGGAATCATGGAGGGGCCGGGATCAGGACACGAAGCACAAAGGGATGGATCTCCTGTTAGCTCTTGTCTCGTGGTGCGTTTGTGTACACAAGCACGACTCTGGGTCGAATAAACGCACACGAGCAGGTACGCAAACACTCCCTCCTTCCACGTGCACGCTCGCTTGCTGCAAGACAAACATCCACGCAGAGCTGTGTCGTCCCGCACACAAACGCACGCACACGCCGACCTTCCAGGCAACTCATCAGTGGAAAACATCGCAAAGCAAATCATGCAGGGCACCGAGGAGACGGTGGGAGGAGGAGGGTGAAGGAGGAGGCTGGGTGTGTTCGCAAGGGGAAGCCGGCGGAGAAGGTAAATGAAGTTTGGCCGCCGCCTCCGTCCACACCGCCGAGGTCACCCTGCCTGCTCGATCACATGACCTCGAACCAATGACAGACCCAGCGTGTGGCATCAAGCAGTGACGGAGGCTGTTAACGACTATAAATCATCCCGGTGGTAATGACATTATAACGATCAGAGCTGAGGGTATTAATGGCAGCGATAGCGGTGACTTAACATTGGTTCTATGTGCGATAAACGACAATGATGCAAAGCAGGACGTGAGAAGATCCAATACTGGAAATGCAACCTTTGGTACGCTTATGAAGATCAGTACATGTGGTGTGAAATTCAACTACACTGCATTTTGATTGGCGAACACATTTTTAATAAACACGCACCGATCAGGCATAACATTATAGGTTCTTCTATCTGTAGAAAACATTAATACTGCTCAGTTTTCTTAAAGCAGAACATACAGATGATGCACATGTGGCTCTATGCTAAGCTAAGCTAACATGACAATAAAACAATAATTCCCTGAAAGATTATTGTTTTTTTGTTCAATTCAAAGCATTCAGTTTAGTCCATCAGCTGACTCTGCAAATGACAACGTAAAGAAAACAAAGACGCCACGGCAACGTTTCTGAAAAACAAGCACACGAACAACAAACCAGATTTTTACCGAGCAAAGATAAAAACACATCCCCGACGCCGTCCAAAACTCCTGGAACTGATGCTGTGCTAATTTAGCTTTAGTGAATAAACGCTGCCTCACACTGCTCTCTCCTCCGCCTGTCTGTCTCTGCTGTTAAATGACGACGGTGATGCTGATTATGCCGCAGCGATCATGAATCACAACACAGATAATTGCATTAGACGCGTCATGACTGATGATGTTGACGGTCGGAATGAAAAGTTTAAGCGAACGTCTCATTACGACCGCCGTCCTGGGTCTTGATGAATGTTGCACTGATGGTTGCGTGTTGTGATATTAGCCTGTTAGCTTGTGTTTGTTTGCTGCATGCTAAATGTGCTAAATGCATTGTAAATCCTTGTTGTGCTAGTGTCAGTTTAAACCTGCAGTGTGGAGCCTTTGTCTCCCCCTTCTGGCATTAAGAGTAATTACACGAACTTTGTCGAAGCATGCTGATGACATAGAGGCCCAGAGTCTCTCCCAGCTCATCTGAACATGCTTTGGACCATCTAGTGTCATTTTTCAACAGGACAAACAGCAGCTAACCATCAGGAAGTCGGTTAAACTGTGAGTTAGGTTTTGTTTTCACTCTCTAGTTGAAAAAATAATGATCTGGTAAATGTCACAGACCGAGTCTTGCCATCCCTCCAACCTTGTTGAATCTGAAAATGTCTATTAGTGTCAAGTGTTTTTCATCTGGAGCATCACAAACTACGGGGATGTTTTTCCATCTTAGGTTCCACCAAACTCCTAGTTGCTGTAGATGAATCCTTCTCAGCTGCTAGGTTGTTTCTCACTTCACCTCTGGCAAACCAGTCACTGCTGGTTGGGTTGAAATGCATCGTTACTGGTGGACCAGTGTGTTGGCAGAAACTGTTTTATACAACGATCAAGCATAACATTCTGACCACCTGCCTAATATTGTGTTGGTCCCCCTTATGTGCTCCAAAATGCTCTGAACCATTGGACCAGAGGACCTCTCAGGGGGTCCTATGGGGTCTGGAACCACTGGATCCTTTGGCTACTCTGTCTTGTGCAGTGGGGCCTCTGTCAATCCAACTGGTTCCACTGCATCCTGTTGATGCTTGATCAGAATGGGCTGTAGGAAGTCTGGAGGTCACATCAACATGTTGGACCATTGTCATGTTCCTCCACATGTTCCTGATTGGTTGATGTTGTTTCCATGTGGTGGGGTGCATTTTCATCCAGTGACATTTGGGATTTCCATCAGCATGAGGGAGTGTGTTTGTTGTGGGACCATGTTTATCTGGGCGTCTAAGTCTGATCAAGGTTTTCCATCAGAACACCACATAGTACCAATATGATCCATGTTATTCACTTCACCTGTCAGTGGTCAGGATGTTGTGGCTGATGGGTGGATGTACAAGTCCTACACTCCAGCTTTAATAATAATTCTACAGCAGGTCCTCGGTTTACATCGGTCTTGTGTTATGACGTTTTGTTGTTATGAACGACTCCCATAAACTACTTATAAAACCTAGTTTCGACATCAGCGGTTTGGTTCATAAATAACACCCGCATCAGAACTAGTTGCTGGTGCACTGGTGTGTATTTTTTGCCCTTTATTATGACTCCCAGGCGTAAGGCAGACTCTTCTGATGGCGGCGCTTCGACGAAAAGGAAAGCCATCACCATGGAAGTGAAAGCAGACATTGTAAAGCCTCTGGAAAGGGAGAAACGCCAACGAACACTGGCTGTATGTTAGGCTTAATTCGTTTGACGGTCGCGACTATAATCAAGGACAAAGATAGCATCCTTGTGCATATGAAAGGATCTAAAACCCGACTAAACAAATTGGTTTACGACGTGTCATAGGAATGGATCTCGTTCGTACACCAAGGACCACATGAGATTTATTATTCCCCTGTTATTCCAAACAAAGAATAAGAGCGATACTGTTCGTTTACATGAGGTCTCTTGCGTGATCCCTCATCTGAATCCAGGCTGGACACTCAGGGGACAGTCACGGTTTGAGGGACTACGTGACAAACAGTCCTGCAGTGTTTGGGGCGTCTGACTCAGCCTGCTGCCTCACGATTCAGTCCACTGAAATACACTTTTTAAATCTGGAACAAAATGTTGATGGAGGCATGCTTGAGGCCAATTAGGAGCAAGATACGTCAAGACTTTGTCACACTTGTGGCCTTTCACAAGTCTGAAATTCTGACCTTTAGATGCAGACCTCTCATTTGGCAAGCCAGCCATCTTTTAAATGCCAGTGCACAGAGCCGCCGTGTGTCACACCTCAAAGTTTTATCAAAAGCCAGCCAGGGACGTCTGAGATGTCACATTTAGGCAGAAATGTTTAAACCCTCACTGGCTGCATCCCAGATAAAGCCAGCCCTTTGCTTTTATCAAAGTAAAGGGACGAATCATCACAAAGACAGCTGACGAGCAGTTTCAATCCTGGTGGAGGTGAGGCCGGTAGAATGTGTGACGGATGCCAGAGCGTTCACGTCGGACAAATGTTCAGCAGAAGGAAACAGGAGCCGTGGCTGGGGAGGAGGGTTTTTAAGGACAGGTACAGCGAGCGGAGGGATGGTTGTGTTCCCGTCTCGGTCTCCTGCCTTTCTGCTTGTCATCACCGCTTCTGACATCGTGATGACAAGCCGAGCAGCAACGCAGCCAAACTGCTGTTCACACTTGCATCCGAAGGTGATTCCAGACCTACTGTATGTAGGAATATGTTACACTATCCCAGTGGAGATTTACTGTACTGATAATCAATGAAAGAAGCTCATAAATGCACTAAAATGAAAGGAATCCATGATAATAAATAACGAGGAATAGCAGCGAGTCTTCGGCTGTGCAGCATATTTGGTGGAAGCTCCTGTGTGTCATCAGCAGACCTCCCCCCCGGCTGTCCTTGTCGTCTCAACAGAAGGTCATCTGTCTTCAGGCCAAAGCTGCACTTTTTATAGTCGCTCCTCTAAAATGAAAAAAAAAAAACTAATATTGATTTTTATTTGGCCTCACATGTGATCTTTGAATGAGACGCCAAATCTGCAGAGACTGTGACATAAAGGTCTGCACTTTTTCAGCATGCCGGGTAAATTTATTATTTACTATAGCTGGATGGAGACTACACCGATCAGGTATAGCATCATGACCACCTGCCTGATACTGTGTTGGTCCCCCTTATGTGGTCCAAAATGCTCTGAACCATTGGGCATGGACCAGAGGACCTCTCAGGGAATCCAACAAATTTGAGTTCTCCCCTTCTGGCCACAGCGCTGCATCCATAGAGGCACAGGACTTAATATTAGTGTGAAATAAGAGGTCACAGTAGGTAAAAACTACAAGCAGGCACTTCTGGAAGCTCAGCGGGTTAATACAGACCACGTAATCATGTTTAAATCTTCTAGTTAGAAATCCTCTTTGCTATATGTTCAGTCTCATGTGATGGCCGGCGTTGGTTTGTTTGTTTGTTTGTTTGTGTGCAAAATAACTCAAAACTCATGGATGGATGTGGATGAAATTTTCAGGAAATGTGTGAAATGGGACAAAGAACACATGGCGAAATTCTGGGACTGATCCGGATCACCGTCTGGATCCAGGATGTTTTTAATGTAAGTGTAACCAGGTGGACAATTACATGCGGTTTACTCTAAAAGCCAGCAGAGGGCACTCTTGTTTTTGGGGTAACCCCCTCTGACCACATGACATTTTGGGGCTCCACGCGACAGACAGCGACAGTGACGGAGTTCTCTTTCCTTCCTGAGCGACATACGCACGGTTGGGCCGGCATTCTTATCTCCGGTTGTCTAAGAAGCTGGGAGGCTGTTAGGAGCTGCCGCGCTAGAGGCCGCGCCTGTTCATTAGGTCGGATGGGGTGAAGGCCGCATTGTTGGTAGGACATTTGAACTGTATGTAATTACATTTGTATCTGTAACGTTTAATACAAAATATGTGAATTGGGAGATTGTGTTGGGGGTGGACTGAAGCTGCTTGGTGGAGGTATGAGCTCTCTGAGGGCTTTTCTAGTTTTATTAAAGTGGCATCCACTGCAATTCCATTCCTCTCTTCGTGAACCCTCAGAACTTTATATCGTTATTGATTCCATCTCTGGCTGCTCTGTGTCTGAGCAGAAAGCGTGAGAAATCTGATTCCCATTCTTCCTGTGATTGGGATCGTCTGCGCTGAATTAAAATGCGGCGAAGTAAAACATCATCCCAAAGGCTCCTGGGAGACGTCGGGTCGACACAGCTGCTCTGAGGTGGACCTGCTTTATGAATCAGACACTTACGACAGTCGTATTTGTTTTTCAGTTCCATTACAAGAATGAGATGTTTTCAAACCAACTGTAGAATTAAATTATATTTTCATCTGATGCTTACATTTAATTCAGTTTCGCAGCGCACCTACGTTGGAAACTGAATTACCCTTCTCAAATGCATGTTGAGCTTGAATATTATAACTGATCTAATGTTAGTTTACCGTGGCTGTGGAGGTTAAATCGATCACATTTCCATGAGCGATTACCGTGCTACGCTAACTGCTCTCTTGTTGAGACGCTCCTGAGGTCACGGGGTTTGGCTGTTGACTGACGATAACGATCGGCGGCTGTCAATAGTTTATGAGAGCCTTACAAGCTCATGCGTCATTGCAGAATCGGCGTGGACAACCTGGAGAAACACCCCATCGATGATCAGACATTAACGTCTCCAAAACTGCACGGCTCAGACGATCGATGACAGGACGTCGGGTTCGTGAGGCCCATCTCATATCCAATTCCTTTCTCTGCGAAGGCAAATTAGGTGGATCAGAGATTATCTCGGTGCCAATAATTCCCGCCTCAACGTGACGAATCCGAGCTTAATCCTCTTTACGACGAGGGGGAGTGTGATAGGATCAAGCTCTTGCAAAAAAAACACACAACAAATTTCTGTTGTTCGGCGCGACACCCGCTGCAGAGAGGACACAATGAAGCGTAAGACCCGTGTGAAATGGCTTTCAAATTAGCATCGCGCAAACACGCTGCTGGACCGACGACAGTGCAATCAGATTAGTCACAGATTGGGATTACACAGGCGAGTCCTCGACACAAACACGATCTCCCCCGGACGTGTAGCGCGGGACGCCACTTCAGGCTGAATTAAACTGACGCTGTGGAGTTTGGAAGAGGGGGGGTTCTGGCCTCACTTCAGCTTCAGCATGAGCACGGACCAGAGGACCTCTCAGGGGGTCCTATGGGGTCTGGAACCACTGGATCCTTTGGCTACTCTGGCTTGTGCAGTGGGGCCTCTGTCAATCCAACTGGTTCCACTGCATCCTGTTGATGCTTGATCAGAATGGGCTGTAGGAAGTCTGGAGGTCACATCAACAGAGAGCAAACCTGGTGTACCCTCTGATGATCCTGGATCCAGACGGTGATCCGGATCAGTCCCAACGTGTCATCATTTGTTTATTGTCCTATTTCACACATTTCCTGGAAATTTCACCGAAATCTGTCCATGAGTTTTCGAGTTACTTTGCACACAAACAAACAAACAAATAACCAAACCAACGCTGGCCATCACATAACCTCCTAATAAAAAATACAAACATAAGTAGTAATATAAAGTCTAATATATCTAAACAGGAAATATAAATGTACATTCTACCCTTATATATGTATATACAGTGCAATAAATAAGACTACAGTTGAATTATGGATTAAATATTAATATATTCCAATGTTTGCTGCCAGATTTTTGCATTTTTTTCTGGATTTTTAATATTTTTAATGTGTATTTTTTGTATAACGGACCCAGCGTCAGTAAAATGCACAGTGTATTAATTACACTCAAAGACGACACCCTTTCCCTTCATTGTGTTTCATTTGTGAGTCCGATAAAACAACAAGCTTTAAGAATGAATCAAAATGAAAGACACATCTCCGCCTCATCTCCCTCTGTTTCCTCTGCTGCTTCCATATTCATGAGGCTGCAGAGCCAAACGCCACCACATCTGCATAAAGGCTCGGCTTCGTAGATCGTTCCGGTGCTTTAAAGAGCCCACCTGCTTTAATACACACTACGATGAACAACCCAGTCTCCAGAACGTTCCCCTCCCTCTGTGACCGACTGCTGCTGGCTTTTCACCACATAAACAAACCGAAGCCTGTGAGCTGATAACTCCGGACGTTCTAAGTCAGCGGGCGTAAACAAAAACAGGAAAAGGAGTCCTGTCCTCGATGGCCGCGCTGCTTCTGTGTTGATTCCTCACCTGAACAGACAATCTCTCCCGCTGTGGCTCGCCGTGGGAAGTCCTTTCTAATGCTACCTTCAAAATGCTGAGTCTGGGGCTCGGTCCAGATGCAGAGCGGCAACTTCAAGTCACCCGCAGCAGCTTGGTGCTGACTTTAGGAGCGCATGAAGAACTTCCAAGGTGCAAACCTATCAGGTGAAGTGTTTTCTTCTCACTCAGTGACCCACCGCTCTGCTCTGATACAACAGATGGAGTCCACTCAGTGAATCAGCTTCCAAACTCTGAGCTGCTCTCTCACTTTCTCCCACAGAGCTACCTGAACCTGTCCACTAAAGTCCTGTTTACAAGGCAACACATAATAAATACAGTAGAATACAAAGCACTCATTTTAACTAAACATGTAGATGGATTTAGTTCTGGAACTTAGGCTACGTTCAGACTGCAGGATAAAGTGACCCAGATATGATCTTTATGCCCCTCTATGCGACCTGGATCTGATCTTTTCACGACAGTCTGAACAACACAGATCCGATTTTTTCAAATGCGACCCAGACCACCTGGACATGTGGTCCTGAATCCGATACGTATCTGATCTTTAGCCATGCAACTTCTGTCTGAACGGCCAGGTCATATTTATCCGACCTACACGTCACTGATACGCGACAAACGTCTCTATTCTGAGTTCAAGTAGGAACAAAAACAACATAATGTGGAGTCCAGTCAGTGGAGGTTTCAGAGTTCATTAACATTTGGGGGGACAGTTCTAGTCAGGACAAACTCCAGGGGTCTTATCAGAACCGGGCGGTTTCTGAAAACATTTCCAAAGAAATGGCTGAGCGTGGAGATAAACGGTCCTGGCTCCGATGCCGAAGAAAAGTAAAGAGCCTCCGAGCCAAATATAAGGAGGCTAAAGACTCAAACAAACCAAGCGGCTGTGGACGTGTTGCTGGTCCACTTTACGAAGAGCTGGACTGCATTTTGGGAGACGAGCCCAGCGTTCAGCCGGTAGAACTGCTGGATAACAGCTTTGTCGTGTGACGTCGTCGTGTCCTCTTCTACGACACTTTTGGGTCGCATGAAGTTCACACAGGAGATCACATACAAGCTGCATTTAATCGGAAATGTGAACGGACTCGAAAAGAAATCTGAATTAAGCATTAAGCCCTGCAGTCGTTAAGGATTCATCCACATCACCTGTGTTGCATTAGCAGTGTTGGATTACTGTTAGCGTGCTTTCTATTAGCGTCTGCTTGTTGTCGTCAGCTTGTTCCAAGAAGAACGTCACTGAATGCTTCTTGTTAAATCTGCACCCTACCGCTGAGCTACAGCAGAAGGATCCCGAACACCTGATCATGAAAAGCCCAATCGGCTGTTATTAGTGGAATTTGCTGCACCTCTGTTTGAAAAGGCCAAATCTGAAAACTGAAAACAAAACTAGATTTATTATTAACGGTTGCTGCACCTAAATGTCAGCTGCTTTCTGTGTTTACATTAAATATACATGATGAACATACAAGTTGGAAATAACAGTCAAAAAAAAAAACTCACTACATTTCCCACAGTGCATTTCTTCTCATTGGAACCTGCTTCCTTGGTCCACATGACGCATGATCAAATGTATTCAACCCCAAAAGTTCTACAGCGGAAGAAAAACCTAGCATCCATGGCAGGAACTCTACTTTCTGCTATTAATCACACAATAAACAAGCGCTGGCTGATACACAAACGTATCTGCAATTAATAAAATAGATTAAATATTTGCTTCACACACAAAGTGTTTTATTAGTGGGGCCTCCAAAATGATTTTTAGCTCAGGCATTATTCACAGCACTGTCATTACTATTCTATATGAAGATGCACACACATATTTAAAAAAACAAGGCAGCCACGTTCAAAAACTGATCAAATAACAGCAAATCTGTAAAATAATATTATTTTTTTGTAAATTTAAAAGCAGTAAAACAGTGCAAACTTGCAGTAACACATTGCAAAAGACTCCTACTTGTAAAAAATACCATTTTTTATGTGGACATTATGCATAGTTTGACCTAACATCCTTTGATTTCACCAGATTTTATCAGTAACTCAATAAAAATGTTAATTAATCTTAATTTATATATATTTTTCAGTTCATAAAATGGTAAATATCTGTACAATAAAGATGTTTTTGCTGATTTAAATTGTAAAAATGTGCTGTAATTTAAGAAAACAATGAAAATGTGTAAAACATTAGTTAATTATTCAAAGTATGACAGTCAGAAAGTGTTTTAAAGTGTTCTTTGTTGCTCTGCCGTTTCACAATCAGCTGACGTAACTGGCGCGCAACCACCGGCGCGGTGGAAAGCCATCACAGGCCCTTCCATCTGCTTTTGTTGATAATCTTCCCCCCGAGCGTCCCGTTCCTCCGAGTCTGCCGTGATCAAAGTTCGGATTTGCTTTAATTATTTCAGATCAATGCTGGCCGTGGCTACCGAGGAGACCCGTGGCCAACGCTGAGGCAGCGAAGGGGAGGAAGAAACAGCTGAGTCGACCCGTGCCAGAGTCTCACAAGCTCACAGCGAAAGAGAGGTGTGGGCTAACGCCGGGCTCCAATCATTAGCCCTAAGTGTTCCTCATTATGTTCCTAAAGCCTCTGAAGACCAGAATCCCTAATTGATCTCATCCTGGCATTTAGTAACACTCAGAAAAGCAAAGGGCCGCTCGCTTCCCTGGACCGAGCTGATAGGCTGCCCGGCTCGTCACTGCAAACCAAACTCAGACGGCTGAGCGGCGACACACACTCCACCGCTCGAGTAAAACAAGCAGGAAGTGAAGCCGAGGCAGCCACAGTCTCACATCCACGGGGCAGGAAGTCTGAGGCGTTTTGCTCCGTTCGAGGGAGATTATTTGCGGTGCAGATTATCAGGTAAACACCGGCCTCGGCTTTCTGTTTGTGCCTGCTGCTGCTGCAGAGGCTCGTGCTGGCGTCCTCCTGCCTGCTGAGTTGAGCCAACATTTCCAGCGTGCCGCAAACACAGTTGTTGTTTTCTCTCTGTGTGTAAATTCTGCTTTCTCATCTAGAACGCACTGGAAAAACACTCAACATAAGCTCACATCAATTACCCACCGCGTTCCAAGTGGAGGGTTTACATAAGTTAACATACGCACCATACATTTTTAAACACTTCCTTTTAATTTATTAAGAAAATCAATAAAGAAATGGATTTAAAATTTACCAAACACTGAACCCTGAACACCCAAGGCCAGAAGAACTCCATTAAAACTGTTCCTCCACTGCAGTGAACCGTTATCAAGGCAAATACTACCTGGTTATGAGACTTGCTGTGTGTTAAAGTACATCCAATCATTCATCCATTCATCATCCATCCATCCGTCTATCATCCATCCATCCATCCGTCCATCCATCGTCTATCATTTATCCATTCATCCATTCATCCATCCATCCATCCATCCATCCGTCCATCATTCATCCATCCATCCGTCTATCATCCATCCATCATCCATCCATCCGTCCATCCATCGTCTATCATTTATCCATTCATCCATCCATCCATCCATCATCCATCCATCCGTCCATCCATCGTCTATCATTTATACATTCATCCATTCATCCATCCATCCATCCATCCATACGTCCATCATTCATCCATCCATCCGTCTATCATTCATCCATCCATCCGTCTATCATTCATCCATCCATCCGTCTATCATCCATCCATCATCCATCCATCCGTCCATCCATCGTCTATCATTTATCCATTCATCCATCCATCCATCCATCATCCATCCATCCGTCCATCCATCGTCTATCATTTACCCATTCATCCATTCATCCATCCATCCATCCATCCATCCATCCGTCCATCATTCATCCATCCATCCGTCTATCATCCATCCATCATCCATCCATCGTCTATCATTTATCCATTCATCCATCCATCCATCCATCATCCATCCATCCGTCCATCCATCGTCTATCATTTATCCATTCATCCATTCATCCATTCATCCATCCATCCATCCATCCATCCGTCCATCATTCATCCATCCATCCGTCTATCCATTCATCCATCCATCCATCCATCCATCCATCCGTCTATCATTCATCCATCCATCCATCTATCCATCCATCATCCATCCATCCAACAATTAATCAATACTTTATCTAAATCACAATATGTCCTGGTATAAAATATAAATCTCTGGAGCTTCAATTTGTTTCAATAAATGTAGAACATGTTGGACCAAACCATTACAAATGAAGCTTGGTGGTGCTACAGAGGCCTACAAGTCAAACTCTGCAGACATAAAGGAACATGTCTTGTTTGGTTCGGACCGGAGCAAAAATCACATCATCATTTTTCTATTTGTTTCAGCAGAGAAGGAATGCAAATATGACGATTCCCCCTAAAACAGTGACATGCAATCACAATATCTATTCATTGGGCCCAAACAGAATATAGAGAAGGCTGTGGCTCGTCATATAGTCACTGATTTCTTTATTTCAGCAGAGTACAAGCACACAGAAATCTGGCCTGACAACATTACTGCTATAACTAAAACAGAGCTACTCCCAGTCTGTATGCTAAGCTAGGCTAACCCTCCCTGTCTTGAGCTGTCAGACAGATACTGATTGTAGATCTCAGGTGGGAATTGAAATACAGTTCAGTGCCTAATCTAAAATGCAAAACAAGCAGTGAAAGACGCAAAGGAAGATCTTTAAATGGACACTGCACCAGGAGATTAAACATCAGGGGGAGAATCAGCTGGAGATATTTCCGAATTCCAAATCCAACAACCAGAAACGTGTGGTCAGAGCTGAAGTTAGCAACTTTATGGCACAACACACTCTGCAGACAGCTGTAGCAGGCCACCCGACTGAATTCTCATCTCACATATGTTGATTGTCAACCTTTTCCTTTATGATTTCATGTATTGGATGCAGCTGAAAGAGGGAAAATCTACATAATCCACAGACGTTCCTTATAAAATGAATGTGAAGCTGCACAAGCATGTGAGGAGGACAATGTCTGCTGAGTAACAACCTCTTTAATAATGGTAATAAATCAATACTTTCAGCAATAGACTGAGTCAGGCCCAGACCCTGCAGAGGTTAGATTCCCATTTCGACCTGGCGTGCTGAAAACGAACGCGGCCGCGGCGCTGTGGGGCGCTGGGGGGACTTCCACCAAGCTGTAATAAGTCTGATGCGATATTAAAGCGTCTGAAATTAAAAAGCTTCGAGGGCAAGTTGGAAATGAAAGTTTCAAATCTCTATTTAAATTCCACAAACAGCATACATTTGCTCGGCGTCGGTCCCACGGGGGGCCGCGGCTCGCACAGAGACGACGCATATTTTAAAGCAATTAAAGCATTTAATGTCCGTCATAAAAGGCATAATTTGTTTGGACGGCGTTTTCACCCCCTCCTCACACATCCCCTGAATAAACACTACACTTAGTACCGTCACTGCCTCTGCTGGGAATAGTTGGTGCTTCTGTGTTTGGTTTTTCTGTTACGTCGGAGCCATGGAGCTTGATGACTTTTGAGACGATGTTTTGGGTTTTTTTACATTCCTGAGTTCCACCACACAGCAGCAACGTGCTACAGACTGTCGTTTACACATCACATCACTGGTTTTGCATCCTAAAATTACGCTGAAACATCTTTCCAGACTGTGCAAAATGACACTGACCTCCCTCTGAGACATGAAGTAATCTCTGTGCTAAAATATGTTTGGTACACTTCTTGCATTTGCGCAGGTATTTAAATCAAAATCTAAGATGTGACAGCAGTGAAGGCTGACGCACGGCCTTTCAGATGCTCGATACTGCAAACGTCTCCACACAGACGCTCCACTCGGGGACAGCTCTGACTTGCTGCTGGATGCTGTGATGCTGAACAAACGCGACTGACGATTAAACAGCAGCACTGCAATTAGCAAACACTCAGAAACTCCTCCCAGCTTCTCCCCACGACAACAGAACCAAACGTCCACGTCTGTTTTCTGTCCGACTCCAGTTTCATTCCAGAAAAACTCCTGACACTTCCAGGAATCGGCCTTTACTGTAGCTCAGCTACGGCTCTGAGAGGCCATTGATAATATCCTCTGTTAATGAAAGAGCAGATCTGTCTCTGTCTGCTGATCAATAATGTATTATCATATATCAAGTTTTGGAAATGAACCTGCCCAGAAGTTAATTATTGTGGAGACGGTAGCGAACTCCACCAGAGAAGTCGATTGTTCTTCATTCGTGGACTTGGGGAATTGATCACAGGGGGGACAAATATATATATATATATGTTATGATTTGTTATGATGGGACGTGTGAGTGATAAATATCGGCCGCCTACCTGCAGAGCAAATGAAACAGCCCGAGGGCAGGTTCATAAATAACGCGGCTGCTTTAATTCGGCTGGACGCGGCGGGTGTGCTAACTGACACCGGGAGATTTCTGAGAGGGGCAGCGGGGGGAGCGTGCTGTGCTGAGCCGGCGGTCTTTTCTGTAGTGTCCTTGAGCAACGTGATAAATCCCGGCCCCGCTCCACGGACTCCGGTCCCGCCGCCGACCCCGATCTCCGACCTGCGAACCCTGACTTCCAGGTTCACGGCAGCGGGAAATAAAACAGCTTTGTTTCTCGCCGGCGTCAAAAAAGGATAATTGAATTCTGACTTGAGTGGTGACAGTTTGAAGGAATGAAATCAGGTAGTTTGGTTTGCTCGCTGCCCACTAGGGCTGAAAAAAATCAATGATTTCACATTGAAACTGCAATTTTAAACAATGCAATTAGCAAATCGCAAAGGCTTCAACTCAACATATATGAGGCATGACTATTAAATGTCTTGTGTGTGTCTGCTGGGTAGATTCCAGTCCTTTAAGAGGAATAAAGTTTTATTGTCGTGAATACATTTTTACAGTATTGTGAAAAGTCGTTTTTTCATATCCCAGTTGGGGTCAGACTGCAGGGCCAGCCATGGTACGGGGCCCCTGGAGCAGGAAGGGTTAAGGGCCCAACAATGGCCGCATTGGGGTTCGAACCTCTGACCTTCTGAGCAGTAGCCCAGGGACTGAACCGTTGCAATGGTCTGCACTTATATAGCGCTTTTTCTACCTTAGTGTTTCCAAAGTGCTTTACAATGTGTTTCTCATTCACCCATTCACACACCAAAGGCGCTCATCTGCCATTGGGAGCAACTTCAGGTTCAGTGTCTTGCCCAAGGTCACTTCGGCATGCGGAGGGACCGGGGATCGAACCGCCAACCTTGCGACCAGTGGACAACCTGCTCTACCACCTGAGCCACAACCGCCCAACTTACTGGCCTCCACTATGTTGCACCGAATGGAAGCAGTCATCTGAGGAATGCGTTGGGCTGGAGTGTGTTCCAGTGCAGTTAATCACGTGATAATCACCTTTGAATGAAGCCACGTCACAATGATTGGAACATTTCGTCTCATTGTTTACGAAGCTATTTCCCCTAATATGATTTAAAACATCATTAAGACGTACTAAAATGATTGTTATCTGAATGATCGTTGGTCTAAAAATCACTGCTAACCCTAACATGTGGTCAAGTTGCTGCAGAAAGTAGAAGCAGGTTCATCAGTTTTGTAAAGTCTGAAAATGTGTATCGGTTTGGTGCCTGTTTCATCTCAGACTAGACACCGTCTTACTCAGAATAGGAAGCAGAACTCAAAGCTCTTTGGGTCAAGTCCTAGTCTGAGCAAATCTAGTCTTAAATCCTTCGGAGCAGGTCCAGATAAGCCTCCTTAGGAAGCTCGTTTCAAGTTTGCAGGAAGGCACTGAAACATTCTGCCTGTAAAGATGTTTATACGCAGCAGACAAAGTCATTTAAAACCAGTAATTAAATATTAAAGTGTGTGGACACAGAGCCTCTCAGCTGTTTATTTAGCCGAGGTTATGAGGAGGCAAGTCTCAAGTCTTACAGCGCTGGGTCTGACTCCAGACTAAAGCTTTGGTGTTTACTGAGGCTTCCATACGACACTAAAGCAGCAGCAGCAGCTCTGTTTCCCTCAGTGAGCGGCGTCTCTCTCGCGCTGCGTTTCGTACGAACAGCCCAGACGGAGGCTCTCCTCTGTTCAATATGTTCTGAGTTCCAGGTCGAACCTACAATCTGGTCAAGGGAAAGCAGCAACGTGACTCTCAGGGCGAATCACAGCCAACACTGAGTCACAGCACTTAGCCAGCTAATGAACGCCACAGCTAGGAAGTGAAATATCACTCAAGGTAACATGACAGTCCAGCAAGTCCTCCTGTCACGGCTGTTTTTCTCTACTAACCTTTAACTTAATGAACAAACCTCTCTGCTGCCTGTAAAACGTCCTCCTCCAGTTTCCATTAAGCCACTTCAGGATGAGGACTTTTATTCAACAGACATGCAGGCCTTCTTTACCTCCTCTAAATCGCCACGTTTCAACTTCAGTTTATTTCGTGAACCGGCGGAGCTGGATTTAATCATGTGAGATCATGTGAGACTCCTGAGGAAGACCCCGACATGCAGCTGCTCTCCCAAGGCCGGCTGAAGGTTACCGAGCCGGAGCAGGTAGATAAAAGACTGGAGGCACGGCTGAATATCCACCCTGCTAATATAAATGATAGATTAAACTGTACCTATAGATTCTGCACACTTCAACAGTCACTCGACGGCGTCACACATAAAGATCGGTATAAGCAGCGTTCACCCCCCTCCCCCCCCCCAGAAGCGAACTGTTTGATTACGTGTTTATACGGACGGCTCGCTGTTTCCACTTGAGAGAGTAAAGGCTTTTATTGAATATAGAAATCCATAGAGGAAAAGGTCACTCTCTGCACATTCCATCCGGGGGTGAAGATGAATAGTTTGCATACCGAGGGCCGCCGCCTGCCTGCGTGCACGGTAACGATCTGTGCAAGCACCCGGAAACCGGAGAGGCGATCAATCTGCGTTATCACAGGGAGGGAGGCGGGGGGTGTGAAACGAGCAGAGCACCTGATCAGGAGGGGAAGCGGGGCGGTTCGAGTTCTCCGACGGGGCTCTGGTCGTTGCGGTTGCACTGCGACAAATGAGGCCGGACAAAAAAGCCCCGCCGAGCCCCGCCGAGCCTCGCCGCAAACCACCTCCGAGTTGTCTGCTGAATAAAGCGCAAACCAAAAAAAACAAAAGCCTCGCTCGTGCACGACTCCGAGACAGTAAATTCTAATTATATCTAAATCAGTGACTACAAATGTCCCCTGAGAAGACTCCCTGACAAACTGTACACATGCTCCACTTTCAGAAGCAGCGTCTCCTCCCTTTGTAAAACACACTAACATCCAGAGGAGAGCCGTCCCCGGAGCTCCCCCTGCTTCGGCTAACCTCGGAAAAACTCTTCCGCCTCTCCCACGATGACGACGACCTTCTGCCTGGTGGAAAAAAGCAACGCAGCAGAGACGTCAACGGCTGTTCAGAGGCCTGTCAGTCACTGTGACTGACTGATCGGTGGTCCCTGGTGGTCACGCTCTGTGCGTTGGCATTCTCTAAACGCAACGCTGACCGCTTTGATTAATCATTCCTGCCTGAGTGGTCGATAGGAGCAGACGACGGCCCTGAGGGGTGCGTCACGCTCCACTTGTGCACTTTGAGTCTGTTCCTTCAGTCCTGCTTCAGACTGTAAAGTAGCGTTATGGTCAATATAGTTTGTTCCAGGCTAGCGTTAGCCACATTGCTAACACGCTGTCAACAGGCCTGTTCAACTAAACTGCATTCTCAGCCGTGTGTCGTTTTCTGCAAGGTTCAGCTTCATTTTATTGCTTTACTGTCACTACTAGTCGTATATTAACATGAGGTGGGAGGTGTGACTCTGGCAAAAGGAGGAGAAGCTTCAAACATCATATTTTAACCTACGATATGTTTCTAAACCTGATCTCGTTTCGGTGCCTGAACCTATGATTGAAAACTGAACTCAACAGTCCTTCTTGGCTCTTTCAAACTGGAAGCCTCTCCTACTATGGATCATAATCTTAGCTTTCGGGTTGAAGATACGTTTCTTTGAAATCAAAACTGAGGATGCAGGTAAGTTTTACAGGAACCTAATGTCTGATAGGCAGCGCTGGTGTCCAAAATGACTTCCTTGTTTACTCCTGCATCTGGTTTGGGAGCACTTCAGTTTAACGTACGTAAGAAATCTGAAGTTCTAGCTCAGGAGACTCACGCTAAGCTCTTCTTATTCAGCATTTTTGACTTTACTTGAAACCCTTCGGGCTGCACGGTGCCTCGGTTGTCAGCAGCGTCGCCTCACAGCTAGAAGATCCCCGGTTCGCGTCCCGGTTAAGACGCCTGGGATCCTTCAGTGTGTTAAGTTTGCATGATCTCCCTGTTTTCTCCAGCTTCCTCTCACAGTCCAAAAACATGCAGAGGTTAACTAATGATTCTAAATTGTGTAGCCCTGCGATAGGCCCGTGACCTGTCCAGGGTGTCGGCTGGGATAGACTCCAGCCCCCCCACCCCGCGACTCTACAGAGGATGAAGCAGTGTGCAGACGATGGATGGATTAAAACCCTTTCAAGTCTTGACTCCTTCCCTCTCCATGTTACCCTGGGCTACACCCTACACCCTAAAGTATAAGACATACAAACACATCAATTGATGAGCTACTTTGCTATTTTTTCTTCGTACCATTTCAAGAATGAATTTCCTGTTAGCACTTCATAGGATCACTGGTCCTACTGGTGGCCAAATATGTGGCGCTGGGTCCCTGTCAGAGAACCCCTCCAGTGAAATCCCTGCTAATGTGTCCAAGTGGTTTTTATTTATGTACTAGAAGACATATAATGAGCCAAATAAGCAGCGAACACCACGGCTGAGCATTTCCACCTTGAAACTACGGAGTACAGACGACATGTTCTGTTTCATTAATCTGAATTACTTCAATATTACAACTTACATATAGTAGTTTTGCAGTGTTTGAGCAAGCGGCGGAGGGCGAGGCACAGACCTGCATGTGCACAGAGTCACGGTTTAAGGGGTTATTTTTATGGAGAATCGACAACCGTTGAGGGACGTCAAAGTCATTTCAACTGACACAAGAGTGAGATTCAAAAGGCTGCAGGAGAGATCTGACAAACATTTACAGGCACACATGAGGAGCGTCTGGTGTTCTGATCCCCACTTGCTCGTCTTGTAATACGACAGTGGAATGAAACGGTTTCTCAGATCACCCGAAGCCTCCCAGCGACTTCAGAACCTCTTGATTTATAAACCTTCAGATGAGCTGGCGACAGGAGGCATTATCTCACCTTCCTGGCACTTTCTTTCACCTGTCTTGACAGAATTCGCAGATTTGAGCCTGAATACCAGATTAAACGGTTTGTTGAGACGAACATTTCCTGCAGGTCCGGCCTCGATTGAGATTCTCGGCTCCCCTCTCCTGCCTGTTTGATGAATAATACGAGTGCGGACAGAACGAGGGGGGGAGACGTGCGGGCATTAAATGTGTATTCATCAGGTCTGGCCCCGGCCATTGACAGGCTAATCAATGTTTAGTGAAAAGGCTGAATGTGGAATGAGGTGCGGGGGGTCTGGGTCAGGACGGAGGGGAAAGAGATATCAATTAAGCAGGGAGCTGCAGAGTCCAGGCCCGAGGAGCTGAGACGGCAATATCCCGACTCCGGTTCATTAACCAAACCGTCGAACGCGAGGCTCCTGCAGAAACCACCACCGCCCCGACTGCAAGCGGCCGCCCCGGTCGATGGAAACGAGCGAGCCGCTGCAGCAGGTAGAAGAACGGCGCTGACGGAGCACGTAATGAAACACACCTCTAATCCCCACACGTGATGCAATAAGGCGAAAACACGTGCGAGGCGCCCGCGGGTTGGAAACGCAAAGACACATCACCGAATTACACTGGCAGATATTTGCATACAATACGCATTGAGTGTAAATTAGCAGAAGCAGCGGGTGAAGCTAAACAGGCTCCTCTGAGGCTGCAGGGATGTGATCATTTGGATTTATCCTTTAGCATTCGAGGAACTTCGTCAGCCAACTCACCTCCTGTACTATATGACTATATGACTATATGACTATACTTCACAGGAAACTTTTACATTTCCTCATATTTCCACATTCAGAGTTCTTCCCCTGAGGGATTTCACCGTCCCAGATGTGGGCGAGTATCAGATTCACATTAAGTATCGTCTTTTCTGCACTCAACTCACTGTAGGACCATTTTTTCCAGGAGATGTTGAAGTTCTACAGTGAATAAAGGAGCTTAACGAGCAGCTCAGCGTCGGCTTCTTTAAGGACCGGATGCAGCAAAGCAAAAACACTCAAACTTGAACTCGGACTGCGTCTCCCACAATGCCCCACTTGGCTTTAAGCTTCTTCATTTGCTAAACTCAGGTCTGATCAGCTGATTGTTCATAAATCCAGGTTGAACACAAACAAGCTTTCGCCACTTTTGCGGCACGTTGGTTTGATGTTCTGAAACGAGCTCTACAAATAACCCGGGACACACCTGATGACTGGCTTTTCAGAGCCCTGCTCCCATCTGTACTAATCTGCCAGTGAAATTCTGTTCTAGTGTATTGATTATGATCGTTAGACAATAAAACGTTTGCCTGAGAGCCCAACAAACCTGACACCTTCTCACTCTCACCAACCAACTGGACCTTAACTGGACGTCACCACAGCTCTGCAAAATACCTCCCAAGTAACTCTCCAGTTAGCAACTGATGTATTTTTGTGGTTTGATTGGATCAAGATTCACCTTGTCACTGATATTTTCTACATGATTCGTTCTAAAAGTTGTAAAACTGTTCTCTAAACTTATTTCCAGCATCAGTCGTATCTTTTCTGTCAAACCAAATCATCCAAATCCAAAAGCACTGCAGCTGACAGTGACAGCGGCCTCATGACCTCGGGTTTCTCGCTGCTACACGACTAAAACAAAGGCTCAGGCTTCACGTTCTGGACACCTCTAGTGTCCGACGGCCCGGCAGCTTCGCCCTGGGCCTCTTCTGCAACATTTAAGCAGAGCGACCTGGCTGCCGAGGAGGTGTGGACGCAGCGTGAGAGGGCGGCCAGGCAACTCTGAAGGCAGCAGGGGTGAGGAAATGTGGCACCCAGCATGGATGGAGGGGAACTGGAGATGACCTCGACAGGGGGGGTGAGGAGGGGGGACGCCAGGGGGACGCCGGGGGGGAGGAAGAAAAGCAAATATGCAAAGATGTGGCGGCGTGCCACCGCTGGCAGAGCCCTCCCTCTAGACGCAGCAGCAGCGTTGAAGCAGCGCAAACTGGAAGGTAAAAGAAATTTATGTCTGGTTGTTTTTGTTCTGTTGGGAAATTCAGACTTGGCTCGACGTCCAACCAGCAGCAGGAGGAGGATGAATAGCTGTGAATCGATTAATGGACGGCTTGTAATGAAAGAAGAAATTACAACCCAGACCTCAGGACAACCGATCGCTGATGGAAGGGATCAACTGGAGCTGTGCACCAAAAGAAATCACATCCTGCCTCTACAAGCTGGAGCACTAGTGTGTGTTCTTCACACAGCATCACCTGAAACACCAAAACATGTGGCGCCTGGACAGCCTCCCCCCCCTCCACCCCCCCAGCCTGCCTGTTGACATCCTGAACCATCCAGCACCGCCAGGGGGAGCACTTCCACGGTCCTGTCTGCTCTCACTGCGACTCCATCCAACTCACTGGTACATGCAGACTAACGTGCACACACACACATGCACACGCAGCCTAGAGGCAACTTACACAAGTTTTCACCTGAAGCCCCCCCTCCACCCCCCTCCACCCCCCTCCACCCCCCACCACCCCCCAACCTCCGAGACTTTCTGCAGGGAGCTCGGAATTTCCACGCGTGTCCCAAACGGGCAGCAAAAGCAATAAAAATGCAAATTCCATTTTTATCAAAACCCCCCCAAAACAAATCACGCACACGCACGCATGCACGCACACACGCACGCGCGCCTCCGCTTACCTGAAAAACACTACCGTTTCCCACAGATAGATCCCCAGCGCGTTCAGTCGGCACATTTTGGCCAGCCTCATGTTGTTTGGAGGGGAGGGAGGGGAGGGGGGGGAGGCTGGTGTGTGGAGGTGTTGCTGAAGGGGGGGTGAGGGGGGAGGTGTGTGTGTGTGGGGGGGGGTCACACTCTTGAGAGGATGGAGGAGATAAAATAATAAAAAAAAGAGAAAATCCTTCAGTGTTGGAGGAAGAGGAGGAGGAGGAGGAGGAGGATGAGAGGGGAGGGGGGGTCGCGGCTGTGGTCGGTGACCTCCAAGGCGGAGGAGCCGCTCCGCTTCTCTTCTCCTCGACCGGAGGACCGGACTCCTCTCAGATCCCGGTGCCGAGCCGCGGGACGCTCATGACCTCGCTCCCCGTGTCCGCTCCGTCACCGTGGAAGGGGGAGGGAGGGGGGAGGAGGGGGGATGGAGGGAGGGAAAGAAGGAGGGAATAGAGGGGGGGGGGAGGAAATCCACTAAATCCAGCCCGGGACCGCGTTCAGGACCGCGGACAGCGACACCGGTGGGGGGAGCCGGGGGGGAAGCTTCGTCCAGGTTTTTGGGGGGGATGGAGGGGATGGGGGGGTGAGGGAGGGAGGAAGGGGGGAGATCAGCCGCTCACAGGCTGCTGTTAATGGACACGATCAGACCCAGAGACCGTGGAGAGTCTGAGATCCACGGAGGGCAGCGAGGAGACGAGACATAATCCTGGAGAGGAGGAAAGAAAAAGGCTGTCCGGGGTCTGGATCTCCGGGGGTCTGGATCTCCGGGGGTCTGGTTCTCCGGGGGTCTGGTTCTCCGGGGGTCTGGTTCTCCAGAGGACTGAAAATAAAAAAACAACAAAGCCAAAGTGTCGGTATATTCCCCAAATCCACTCTCAGGACGGACCCACGCAGAGCAGCAGGTCTGCCTCTCACATGCCTCCCAGTCCGGATCTGGGTCCGTGCGTCCCGGCGCCGCTGCTGCCGCTCAGAGAGGGAGGTCTGCAGGTACAAGTAGTCAGCCTCCGTCTCTTCCTCTCCCTCTCCTCCCTCTTCACCTCCTCCTCTCTCTTCTCCTCGTACTTGTCTCCCAGGGGCGAGCAGTGGAGCTGCTGGTGCTGGTGGAGGTACTTGGCGCTGCAGCAGCTCGGCTCAGCAACTCCCATTGTCCGGTGGTGGTCAAGTTGGAGACGCACCGGCGGCCGCTGCTGCGCTCCGCATCCGCTCCCGGTCAGGGGCGCCGGTTCCGGTAAACAGAGGAGGGGAAAAGGAGACCCACTCGAGGGGAGGTGCGGGGTGTTATAACGGCGCGTCGGACCGATGAGGAGCTTCTTCCATGGCAGGAGACGCGCTCCACGGAGGGACGGTGAGGCGCGGCGGGTTCAGCCTCGGTGCGCTCCTCACTGGGCTTCTTGCTGCAGTCATTTACCAAACTCCAAAAAACGCACCTCGCAGCGGTCAGACACGCCCACAGGATGCTGCCATTGGCCCGCGCGGGCCCGGAGCTGGCCGGTGATTGGCTGGGACGTGTGTCACTAGCTGGACGTGAGCTCTGCCCCTCAGATCCCCCCGAGGAATAATCACTGAACTCACCGAGGAGTCGGGGCTGACCTTACAGACCTGTGACATTCCCCCAGACACACGGCGAGAGGAGCGTTTGTCCTCCACCTCCAGGGCTCTTCAATTGTTCTGATTCTATCAAGGAGGGGAATTAAATTAAATTAATTTGACGTAAACTGAGAAAAACAGTGGAGGAGCAGCAGTAACAGGTATAAACAGGTTCAGTGGTGGTGGATAGGTCCAGGTTGAACAGAGACATGCAGGTGCAGCAACCAATAGTGTGATAAGTTATTAAGTTAACAGCCTAGCATTAAAATAATCCTTTAAGAATGTAAAAACTGCAGCTGATAATGTAATATCACATAAATAAGACTGAATTTCTTGGAAATAAATGACATTTTTTGCAGTTTTTCTGCAGTTTGCTCATCAAAAATAGGTCTAGTGGATGCATAGTGGTCATATTCATCCATCAATACCTCCCATGTAGCTCTGACTCTCCTTAATTATGGTTGGAAGAGCCTGTTTGAGTATTATCTGTTGTCCAAAATCTTTATTTAGGATGCTGTTTATTTGCTCAAATGTGTAAATTCATCATTTCATTTCATTAAAACCTTTGTTCAAACATTTCTCAGGAGAAACTTCAGACTGGATTTAAATCAGTCCCTCCAGGAATTCAGGAAGCTGCGATCACAACAATTAACGCTAATTCAACCAATCTCCATGAATTCTGCTCGACCTTACAATTTTGTCCAATCACCGCCACTTTTCTGCAATGTTGTCCCGCCTCCCGTGAGTTCCACCAATCACAGCAGTCCCCAGTAATGCACATACGTCACCGGATTCACTTCCTTGTTTATGGTTTGAAGATACAGATACGTATGCAACAAAAACTACTGCAGAACAATTCCCTGATGTTCTTCACCAAAGCGGAGCTAAACTGTTTTCACCCCGTGGAATATTGAGGTGGAACACAAACCAAAACCATCCACTGACAAACACTTTTCTACCGTAAACATATCAGGAGAATGGGTGAAACCAGCGGACCACAGACCAGACAAACCACCGTGATGAAGCTGCTGCATCCAGATCTGTGGCAGCACTGAAACAATGAAGGTCAGTTAGATTCATTAATTGACGTGACGAGCTGAGAGCGTGTGTGTGTGAACACGCGTGTGCCAGGATGTGGAATTAACTAAAAACTTAACTAAAAAATGCAACTTTTTGGCAATTTCCTGCAATTTCATCGCAGCAGATGCGCTTGAAACATCGCAACTTACATCGCAATTTTTTTTGAAAAGCTGCTGCGAGTTTAGACATTTTAGGCCGCAATGATCTTGAAAAACGCCCGCTAAATCCTGGAGGGACTGATAAAGACCTGGACTGGCTCTATAGTGGCTCTTAACTCCAGCATACAACACAGAACATGAACACTTAACACATGTAGGATTGATGACACTATTGGCTCAAAAACTTTATGACATCATCGGCTTTTTTACATTTAAAATGGCCAAAATGATCAGTAGTTGTTACAGGATATGCTTTATTTTTATTTTTTTGTGCTGTAAAACCTGCAAAATGTTAAATCCAGTCAAGATTTTCTCTGCTATAATCATAACTGAGCAGGGATTTGTATGGAGCTGCTACACGTTGTGATGTGTCTGCAGTGCTTCAGCTTTACTGTCATTACACATGTTTAATGAAACTGCACGTGACTCCTCTCCTCATAGACAAATAATATACCGTCCAAATAACATACTGACAGAAATATATAGAAAACAAACAAGGGGGATGTTTAGAAGCTGTATGAAATGTCTTGTGATGGTACTCAGGAGCAGTCAGGCCGGTTGTGCTTCATGGTGTGGATCCAGATAAGGTGCACTGTGCTGCGGGGCATTTTAATCTCCCATGGTGCTGCTGTTTCTATAGGCTGTATGTTTCTTCATCTTTTATTCATTAATACTGATTACATTAGGCCCCCATAATGAATGAATGAATAGAAATCAGACATCAGAGGTTGGAACAAACATCAGAACTCTCTCCTCGGTGTGGTTAAATGTGATTTTGTTGGTCTGTCCGGGGTTTTGGAGCCACGCCGGCATCAATGCATGCACTGTGAGTTCAGTCGTCTCCTGCAGGTGAATCCTGATCCGGTGGTTTTGTCTCTTCAGAGCATCCAATGACACTGAAGGACGGTTTGCAATGAATGCTCCTGTTCTCGACGAGGTGAATCCTCCCGTGCCGTCGTTGCACAGAACAGTTAAAGCTCCTCTCCAGCCGTTGATCTAAAAACCCGCCTCAGGTCTTCTCCTTGGAAGTGAACCTCTTCTAAAATGACTGAGGTGAACTGCTGCTTCCTCTCTGCCGCTTGGTGCAGCTCGAGCACACCAGCAAGTTCTAACAGAGGAGTGATTCAGCCACACTGATTCTGAAGAAGAGTAATGACACAACAAGCCTGACCCTTATGCAGGATTAGCTTCTTAGGTTTGATACACCTCGTGGTGCAACCAGGACACACCTTCAGCGATGCAGCTGGGGTCAGGGGGTGTTTCAGGTCTTACATCCCCACCTGGGTGACCCAGCCGAGGTCCTGATTAGGCCCCGACATGTGTCCAGGTAGCGCTCTACGCCACGCATCCCCCCTCCTCAACCAGAACCAACGTGAAGCCTTCTCAGCAGCTTCCATGGTGTTCCTCATGGCTCTTTGCCTGTGCAGTCCTCAGATCCCTAAGAGTCCCGCTGTAAAGACTAGGGATGCACGATAATATCGGCGTCCGATAATTATCGGTTAATTTTGGCAATTATGACATCATTCCAATAATTAAAAAATCAGCCATAAAAAGGAGCCGATAATAATAAAGACTCTGAATCTTGGTTTTTGCCGTTTGTCTGTGTGTTGTGGTTTGTCCTCATGCCTGACTCCTCAACCCCTCCCCTCCCTGACGGTACTGTCGCATGTGTGTGATGTCATCAGACTGCGCGGGCAGAGAAAACAAGCAGCATGGCGTGGCACTGACCAGAGTGGACTTTCTTTACTGTAACAGAAGAAGTAGTTTCACTAGGACTGGTCCCGAATATTGGAATATCTGAATATTTGTTCGTTGTGGTTGTATTCAGATGATAATTTTGATACTCAAAAAGTCGTGCGCGCCGCCAAATGCCACGGAGCGTTGCCGAGGCTGTAGTGCGCCGCCGAGTGCAGCCGAGCGTCGCCAAGGCTCCAGTACGCTGCTGAGGCTCTAGAACGCCGCGGTGGTTGCAGTAGCAGACCTGACAACTCCGGTGTCACGCTCCGTTGCACAATCGGTTGACATTATCGGTTATCGGCTGCAAGAAGTATAAAATTATCGGGATCGGTTGAAATTGGCGTTATCGTGCATCCCTAGTAAAGACTGGCCTGCGAAGCCCCCTCAGTAGGCTCTCAGCGGGCCTTCCACCCACTCCTCCGATACTCAGCCACCAGGTCAGCAGACCTGGCCTTCTTCTGTTCCAGAGCCTCTTCCATCCAATCCTCCCAGCTCCAGTAGCACCAAATGCTTGTTTACCCGCAAATCAAGACCATGTCTGGCCGGAGTGTTGTCACTGCAATGACGTCCGGGAATCTCAACTGTCTCCTAAAGTCAACCAGCAGTTGCCAGACCCCTGGGTCTTCTTTGGGATCTTGGGCTTCTTGCCTGCTTGAACGAAGGTCTCAATGAAAGACTCAGCTTATGTGTTTGCCCGCTGCAGTTTCACGGTTTCAAGGTGGAAATGCTCAACCATGGCGTGAAAAATAGAACTTTTCTGGAGGACGTCTTTAAGAAAAGGTCCATAAAGTGTCCTCAGTAGCGTTCATGCTCCTCACAGGAGATACCGCTGTACTGTAATAGTCCAGTTACCTTCCTATTAGCGCCGCTCTCAGGACAAACTTTACATTTTGTTCTTGTATAAAACGCTAAATGTGATTTTTAAGATCAATTACATCTGCTGTTAGAACCCTTTCTTTGCTGCTGCAGTGGTCTGTATCTTCACACTAGACGGTACAAGCAGCGTAACATCATTAGCATGTAGCCGTGTTGTAATTTAACACAGCAGCATCACACTGACTGCTGCTGTAAGATTCCAACAGGGGTTTGGGAAATACCTACATGGTGCTCAGTAGTGCTCTGACTGGTGCTTTACAGTACTCTTAATCGTGCATAATGCAACACTGATATGACGTTCTAGTAGTGTCTTCTGTGATATCACTAGCACACACACACACACACACACACACACACACACACACTACTCTTCTTCAGGACTGTTTTGTCCGAAGTGTCCGCTGGAACGTGACTCTGATTCTGATGCCTGCAGGCACTGAAGGAATCACAAGGCTGAGTTGATGCTGGGGCTGAAGAACACACACATGCACACACACATGCACACACACACACACACACACGCACACACACACACATGCACACACACACTACTAAAGAGGTATGAGAGCTGCTGAACTTGGCTGTGATGTCTTCATTAGTGTAAAGAGAAAGCTGCTCCTCTCTCCTGCCTCAGACTCAGTTCTGACAGCAAATAATGGAAAAACTAACAGAGAAAGGATTTCAAGTAATCGCATTTACAACCTGCGAGGTCGGCTCACACACACTGTAAAAAACAGAAAAAATTCATAAAAAATGCTGAAAATCTGTCAGAAAAAATTGTTAAAAATGATGCAATACTGTAACATTCAAAACTGTAAAAAATAAATAAAAATAAACAACAGCACTGATATTTTTAGTGGATTTAACTCAATTTAATTTTATTTATTAAAAATCCAAACAGTGTAATTTATGGTCACACATCCTAAAATAATAAATTAATAATATTAATATATTAATATTTTAAAAATACTGATTTTTCCATGCATGTTATGTACAGTTTTGCTCTGTTTTTTATTTTTATTTTTTGTAAATTAATACTTTTTTAAAGGGATTTAAAAGATATTATTTTAATTTAATTAAAAAACACAAAAAATCATAAAATTATAGTTAACATACATACATTTTCTTTCATATGACAGCAGATATTTGGGAAAAAATTACATATTTGTTCATGCAAATGCATTAAAAAATTATAGTGAACATTTACGGTCAAAAAAATGACTTGTATTAACTTTAATTTTTTAAATTTTCTATTATTTGTTAAATTAAAATGCATTTGCATCAACCAATATATAATTATTTCCCAGATATCTGCTGTTATTTGAAAGAAAAATTCAGTGTATTAACTGTAATCTTATGACTTTTTTTGTGTTTTGTTAAATTAAAAATAAATTCTTGTAAAATCCCTTTTAAAAAGTATTAATTTTGAAAAAATAAAAATAAAAAACAGAGCAAAACTGTACATAATGTCCATGAAAAAATAGTATTTTTTAAATATTAATATATTAATATTATTATTTTTTAAATCTTTTTGTTAAATTAATTTGTTGATGCATTTTAATTTAACAAAAAAGAGGAAAAGTATAAGATGCATTAAATATAATGTGAGTTTACGGTCAAATACTGTAGAATAGCAACCATTTGTAATTATTAACAATATTAATTAACACTTTTTTCTGCAATTTTATTAGTTATTTTACTAGTTTACTAGTTATTATCTGTAATTTAATAAAACGGTGACTCAGTACAAATACCAGTGGATTTGCACCACACCCAAATAAAGTGGAAGATAAAACGAGCTAAAGTCTCACAGAATTTGAGACAACGTGCAGAATGTTATCATGACATTATGATTCTTTCATGCTGCTGTTGTCCAGAAGAGTCATCCAGAGCAAGATGAAATGGAAAACTAAGTGTTTTTAAGGCAGATTGTTCCATAACAGTTTTATTTTTGTATTATTTCATGTATCACCCAGCCCTACGTCACATAGTAAACAAACCTCCACTGTCCTAATCTTTGTTGGCGTCATCAGTCTTGTATATTTTCCCCAGAGCAGCCTTCTCTTCATAATTCAGTGGAAAGCAGCAAGCGAAAAGTGGAATGCAAAGGCAGCGTGATGAATATTTAAACCATTACGCAGCCATTATAGCTCTTTATGCAAATGTGGACTAAAGTGCTGGGGTGGTTATTCATAGTCGCAGCAGGCTGTAATTGGCTCCGGTGGCTGTTTGGAGTGGGCGGACCGGCCCGGCTGACCCGGGTGGAAGGTCGCAGGTTCAAATCCCTGACGGGTGAAACTCTCAAGGCGGGAAGCGAACGAGGAAGAAGAAACTCCACTCCTCAGACAGCGAACCTCGTGAGCCTTCAGGCGCCAGACTTTCTCAGCAAAATTGAATTTGACATATTCTTAAAAGCTGTTGAACACAACTCCGCAAACAAGTAGCAGGAAACTCACTGGGAGCCAAGAGATGTTTGTTCAGGCAGAGTTAGAGAAGGAAGAATCTGTCCTAATACGAGCTGAGTTTATCTCATTATTATCATCATCTCCTCACTGATCAGTGATTCTCAGAGCTTCGTTTTAAGGCTTGATCGACGTGACCCATGAGTGGTCAATGGGGTGGAGGTCATGTGACATTGGAAGGCAGCCCTCCTTGGTCTTCTTCTTTGGTCTTCAAGGCTGTCTGGGTTCGCTGCTAGTACAAACTGACAGAACAGGAACTGTGCACTAATATAGCAGAATATGAAAGACTTTGAAACGGCACTGAAGTCTCCAAACATGTTCAATCAACGCGATTGTGATGACATGAACACCAATGTTGTATCTCCGTTTCACAGCCGTAAGCTACGTTCACAAGAGCGAAAAAGCCCGTATTAGAAAACTGTTTTGACACAGAAGGAACCGCTCTGGTTCCGACCGACCACCTGTCCCACATGAGCCTTGAACGTTTACTCAAAATGCACTTTTTAAAAGCTTTCTCTGAGAAAACACCTCCAGGGTAACACTGCTAGTTTCTGTGACTCTAAAGGCTTTAAACTGGTGCAGTTTGGCCGTTGAATCTGTGACACATCCCATGATGTCGGTGCTCAATTTGTGCTAAACAAAGACCAGATTTTGACACCTGGAGTTGACGTGAAGTTGAGCTCAGATTCGTTTTTCATCCTTGAAAATGTTGTGTTCCCATGTCCTGCACTTCTACAGCCACTAGGGCTAATTTCAACAAACCTCTTTGTACTTTGAGGGCATGAAAAACATCCATAAAAAAATATACTAAAGACATAAAAACAACCTGCTGTTTCAGGGGCGTCTGGTGGAAGGCATTGATTGGTTTTTCTAAGGAATGACCCATCGTCTTCCATTATTCTCGGTCTTGTTTCCAACACTCACCTGATGCAGGCTTAATGTATTAGCCTCACATCTCTGCCGCACATTCCAATCAGTTTTCAGAATCAGTCAGCTACAGGAAAACACAAAAGCAGCTTCCAAGCTACACCCCAAACATAGTAACAGGGGACGCCTGCTTGGAAATGTGCCACCGAAACCGTTCCATATCCTGGGATTAGCACTGCCCAGGATGACTGAGATGGGTTCAAAAAAGCAAAAAGAATCCAGTCGTCTTTTTCCCTCCCTGTAGCAGAACGATGACGAGGTGCAGTCGGACCATTCTCCAGTGGTGGCGCAGCGCTGTGGAGATACAGCAGAGAGAGATGGTCTAAAGATACCACCAGACAGCCTTCGTTTGACTTTAGAGTCTTGTTGTCCGTCTCTCAGTGAGCAAAGCCTGCAGACCAGATACTTGCTTCAATCCAACCCGAACAGCTGCGTATAAATTCGTTTGTCTGCATCTAAATGGTGGTTTAAAGGAACTAGGATTTTCTGTTGGCAGCAGGGGAACAACAGAAGTCTCTCCACGAAGGACGGCAGTGCGTTGAGGTGCTTTAGGGTCAGGAGTTGTTATGGTTCACTGAGAGTCTGTACATACCAACGCCATGCTCTGCTCAGTGCCAGAGTTCAGTGTTGGTGCCGGAAGGCGAACAGACGCTCTGAGTAAAGACAATGTTCAGCAGCAGGCCTGCAGGACGGATCGATAGCTCCAGTTTCCTAATGAAAGAAGTGTCTTAGAAGCATTTATCTGTTACTAAAGGTCATCATGTCCACTCTCATAGTCTTTAGAGGAAGACTTGAAGAAAGGCCCAAACTTGAGCATTTTTCATATCAGAGCAGATAATCGATGGCAGCTACAGCAGGCAGCGCTGTAGCACTCAGTGTCACTGGAAGACTGGAGGATATCTGAAATAGATCTGGCACAGCGAGGAGATTTAACTACAGTATGAACTCCATGCGACGGGAAGCAAGTCGGGGTTTCTGCTTTTACAGTAAGAAAACACGGAGAATCACAACCTGAGACAACATGTATCCTGACTGTCTGAACACGTCTGTCAGAGGATGTGCAATCTTTCTCCTTTTGTTTCTGCATTCATTCTTAGAGCCCTGCTTTGTGCAATAAGTGGGAAGCTATTTACTTGTAGCTATGTTATCTTTGCATGCTGGTCCAGTCCAAGAACGTCTCACAACAAATCCAGTGCAGTTTCTTTCTTTTAAATCTTGTGGAGATCAGCAAGTCGAAGCTAAAACCATAAGATTATGACGTATTATATAAAAGCCAGACTGAGTATTTACTGACTAGCATCTATAGTACCGCTGTGTTTGCTACTGTTGGCAGTAGTTTTCCCAAATATGCGTCGATGCCCTGAAGAAGACGGCTGATGAGCGTGTAAATGGTGCAGGTGTCAAACCTCCAAGAAAAAGAGCTTTGAAAGCGGCTCAAGGGGAAAAAAGTACATCTGTCTCCTTTCTCGAACCTCCAGCAGACACACTATGAATGTCTGTGAGTAACACTGGATGCAAACTCCACAGGGCAGCTTTAAATGAAACGCAGGCTCGTATCATTGATCTCTACATGCAAATAAGCCTTTCTCATGGAAGTCTGATGATGTTGCAGCGCAGGTATACATGATGCAGTTACTGCAGGCTGAAGTCCATCGTTCTGCTTTACTCTCAGGGCACTGCTGGTTCAGATTTACTGTTAGAAGGTCTACAAGTCATAAAGGTGCAAATCCCTCATCCTAATGGAAATCCCAAATGTCACTGGATGAAAATGCACCCCACCACATGGAAACAACACCAACCAATCAGGAACATGTGGAGGAACATGACAATGGTCCAACATGTTGATGTGACCTCCAGACTTCCTACAGCCCATTCTGATCAAGCATCAACAGGATGCAGTGGAACCAGTTGGATTGACAGAGGCCCCACTGCACAAGCCAGAGTAGCCAAAGGATCCAGTGGTTCCAGACCCCATAGGACCCCCTTAGAGGTCCTCTGGTCCAATGGTTCAGAGCATTCTGGACCACATAAGGGGGACCAACACAATATCAGGCAGGTGGTCATGATGTTATGTCTGATCGGTGTACATATATAATATGTGTAACTTCAGACGTCCACTGAAATGCAACATTCAAATGCCAATTCAGCTTCACAAACACGACTGAATTCGTATCTCTTGAGACTTTTTTTGTTGTTGCTACCCACAGTTGATTTGAATTCTTTCCACCTGGGAGCTGCAGCGCTGCATCTGAAACCACTAGCTGCATCCGGCTGACGTCAGGAGTATGAAACTGTGGAATCTTTGCAGAACGATCGGGCAGACTTAGCTTAGCTGGTGGAAGTGGAGGTAAAAAAAAACAGCCCTGCTAATCCTTAAAAAAACTGAAAATTTCCCAGAGAAGTAATGGCTGCCTTTCCACCAAACACGCTGACAGAAGGTGTTTTTATTTTATTGCGCATCCTGGCTTAGACGAATTATGAGCATTGTACCTTTGACTGTAATTACTGTATTTGAAGCTGTCTTATGTCGCCATCGTTGTCATGAGGCCCTACAAATCTGTGTTGTGAACATTCCACCACACTGCATTGTGGGATACAGTAGACTAATTCAATCTATACTCGAAATTTTATTGACTTCGTACGACGGCATTTTTAGCATACTGCAGGTTTAGCTTATTTTGCATACTACATGCTATATTTTGGTTCAATCAGTACGTACTGCTATGGTTTTTTTAGTACGAATAGTACACGTGGGACACAGTCCTGGAGAAGGCCTCAGACAGTAGGGGGCGTGGTTTCCCCCTACTGTCTGGAAAACACCAAAGAAAGAGCCAGCAGCCTATATGACACGTCACTTCCCATCCTGTGACGTGCCTCCTGAGGAAGACCACCGGTAGTGGTCGAAACATGTAGAGGTATTTTCACTTCTCACCCTTACCTGTCTTTTAAAAGAACTTTAAAAAATTACTTCGTGAATTGAAGACAGTATGAACCTTTACCAAAAGATAAGAGAAAGTTTTGGACAGAGCGCTGTCAAGGCTTGCGGCGCGCTGGAAAAACAACACCTAAAGCTAGCGCGCTACCGGAACCATCTGCGCTACCATCTCAGATGCCGGGACGAGGGACTAACCCCAGGGAGTTTAAACATCAAGAACCCTATCAACACCAGAAACGCCGAGGACATCATACGCAAAGCACGGATGGCCCTGGTAAAAGAACGGATACGGACAATCACGTACACCATCAACCAAACAAACACGGCGATCGAGAAGCAAAGGCAAGTTTTCACACGGACTTTCAACCCAAACACGGAAATAAACACGGACATGACAGACCACTTAAAACAACAATATGAAAAGGAATTTATTAACACAAAAAACAGACACATCAACAAACTGGACAATCTCATCCACAGAGCTAGCAGGGGACGCACACAGCATGTAGCGGCTCCGGCTAACTGGGTAAACAACATTTCACAACGCGAACTCACACAGACTGAAACACAAGTACTGGCCAAAGGACTCAACTACGCAATAACACCGGACACAATACCATACGAGGACTTCATACTTGCCACAGAATTAGCATGCCAATCCATACATGATCAGGGAAAGAAAGCAGCTTTACGTAATGAGGTAGCAGGAATACTCAAAACCGCACACTTACCACACAGGAACATCACGAAGGAGGAGAGGAAAGCCATAACCACGTTAGCACGACAAGAGGATATTATCATATTACCAGCAGATAAGGGACGCACCACAGTAGTTATGGATAGGGACGGTTACACAGACCAAATGACAGATCTATTACAGGACCATAACACATACCACACACTCAAAAAAGACCCGACAGAACAACTCAAACGGACACTCAAAACATTACTCAAACCCCTGCTAGCTCAAGACAAAATCACTCAAGAACAATATCGCCACCTGGTCCCCACAGCCACCATCACACCCCGAATATATGGCACCCCCAAAATACACAAACCCGGTTCACCACTCCGCCCCATCGTAGACAGCATCGGATCAGTCACATACAACCTCTCCAAATCCCTCATTGAAATAATAAAACCACTCCTTGGACTCACACAACAGCACTGCAAAAACTCAAAACAATTGGCACAGGACTTGGAACAACTCACCATTGCACCAGATGAAATACTCATATCACACGACGTTGTATCACTATTCACAAAAACCCCAGTTGAAGCCACCCTCCACATAGTACACAACAGACTCAATAACGACAGAACACTCCGGAAAAGAACAAAACTCACAGTCGACGACATCATGTCTCTCCTCAGGTTCGTTGCCACATCCACTTATTTTCAATACCAGAACACCATGGATCAGTCACATGGATTTGCAATGGGGGACCCACTTTCACCCACTTTCACCAATAATGAGCGGATTTTTTATGGAACATTTGGAACAAACAGCAATCAACACAGCACCATCAGACTGCAATATCACATTTTGGAAAAGATACGTCGACGATATTCTGGAAAAAATCAAAACTGGCCACACCCAACAGCTCACAGATCACCTTAACACCATGGACTCTACAGGAAACATCAAATTCACATACGAAGAGGAAACAAACAACGAAATAGCTTTTTTGGACTTGAAAATACACCATAACAAGGACGGCAGCATAAAACTCAAAATACACAGGAAACCCACCCACACAGATCAATACTTACTCTGGACTTCGGAACACCCCACAGAACACAAACTTTCAGTCGTCAGAACATTGTACAACCGGACCACACTCATCACAGACGCACAGGACAGACAAGAGGAGGAGGCACACATACACAAAACACTCACACACTGTCAGTATCCAAAATGGGCAATAGAAAAAGGCAAAAAACAGGCACTCAGTAAAGAAAAGCATACACGTAAGAAGAAGGACACACACAATACCCCAACCACAGTCACACTGCCATATATTCGGGGAGTCACTGAACGCATTCAAAGAGCCATGAAAAAACACAACATCAATACACCGGTCAAACCACACACAAAACTCCGACAGCTACTAGTCAGACCAAAGGACAAGATAAAACCAGAACACAAATGCAACGTAATATATGAAATTCCATGCTTATCATGCAACAATACATACATCGGGGAGACAGGGAGATCATTCGGAACACGGAAGAACGAACATCAGAAGGAGTGCGAGAAGGAGACAGCCAACAGACAAACAAGAGCAATAAAAGAACTAGCACTACAGGAAAATCTGAAATCTGCCATATCCAACCACTGCAAAAGACAAAACCACATCATGGACTGGAATAATGCCAGGGTCATCCGTGCTGAAAGTAATAAGTACCAACGCTGGATCAGAGAGGCCATCGAGATCCGCAAGCGAGGTCCAAGGAGTATGAACCGGGACGAGGGGGCGTATACTTTGCCACACACGTGGGACGCAGTCCTGGAGAAGGCCTCAGACAGTAGGGGGCGTGGTTTCCCCCTACTGTCTGGAAAACACCAAAGAAAGAGCCAGCAGCCTATATGACACGTCACTTCCCATCCTGTGACGTGCCTCCTGAGGAAGACCACCGGTAGTGGTCGAAACATGTAGAGGTATTTTCACTTCTCACCCTTACCTGTCTTTTAAAAGAACTTTAAAAAATTACTTCGTGAATTGAAGACAGTATGAACCTTTACCAAAAAAAAAAAAAAAAAAAAAAAAAATAGTACGAATAGTGTCTGGTTAACTGTACATTTCTTCATTTCGTTGCAATGTGAACACACTGTGCAGAAATTTGATTAGTTAGCAGAAGCAGTGTAGATTCTGGACATGCTGACAACGTCTTAAAAACACACTAAGTCTGATTTAAGCAGCTGTTGGCTTCTGTAATGCAACAAGGTTAAAGAGTTTTAACCCAGACGTCTTTTGATCTGCAAATCACTGATCGATTACAGATGACAGATTATTTCTCTCAGGACATATGGCAACACGCTTATTGGAAAAAAGGTCATATCCTGCACTCATGTTTCACCTCTGCACTGATTTATGAAGAAGATTTTTTGGTCACAAGGAGCTTTTTCAAGACGTATCAACGATAATGTGACCACAGCTCTGTTCTCCCAAACATACGACACCTCCAGTCCTTCACGTACGCATATTTAAAGACATAACCTAAATCTATACTCGTCCCTCATGGGGTCCCACAACCTCGGATTTATTCAAACACCCAAATGACTGATGTCTGTTGAGGAAGGGACCTTGTGAATGAAATTTCTAATAAATCAGTGCAGATGTGATGTGCAGGAATTGATTGTTTTTTTCCCAATAAGCTGGATGTCTGTGAGATTCGATTCCCTGCACCACCAAGGACACCAGGCCAGTGGCGTGCATGTTTTCTCCTACTGCTTTTCTTTTACAACCAGAAAACTTTATGCGAGAAGCATGCACTAAGAAAAGGACTGGATCTTTGCCTAACTTTGTTCACGCCAATGTAAACATCCTAACTTTTGCTCACTTTGTTTAGGAATGTTGATGCCCAATCATTGACTTTTTATCTGCTTCCTCTTGTGTCACAACATCAGTCACATTAACTGTGCAACATGCAAAGACAAGGAATTGACCTGCTGTGGTGACGTTGCAATCAGAAATAAAAACAATACACTGGGTGTTCAGTTCCTAAGATGCTGGAAGTGCAGAAGACTGTTGTGTTTGCTCTTACAGCCGCCAGCAGAAGGTTTGGTGTTTTTTACTTGTGGCTGAGACAGTCTAGAATAGGGATAATACAAAGTACAATGAACAAAAATATAAAGGCCCCATGTGAAATATTGATGCCACATGAAGTGCGCCACCCAAAGTGAGCGTATACTGTCTGGTACTTGTACTAAATGGATATTTCTCTTGATTAGTGTCTCAAATCTGAGTCCACCACTGCCTCAGTGATGCATTAATTCCATTCAGTCCATGGGTGTGGCATATCCAGACGCTGCTCCAACACAATGAGCAGTACTCAGACACTCCTTATACTGGGGACAATAAAAGGCCACCCCAACATGTCACATGTTGACCAAAGCAGCAACGCCTCAGATGACTCCGGTCATGAGGGAACGTGTCATTGGCATGTTGGTGTGATGCGTCTGTTGTCAGACCAAAGGTTTCATCTGCTGTACGTGTCGCTGGTCTGAGACCATCCCACAAGTGAACAAGCCGGATGTGTCCATCCTGTGCTGGGGTGGTCACACGTGGCCGACGTGGATGAGGTGGATTTGCAGTACTGCCCGTCTGTTGGAAACCAACTCTCAAACGTCCTGTCGTCTGATAGTGAACATTCAGCTGCACAGCGACCGCTCTGGTGGACATTCCTGCTTCCAACATGCCAATGACACGTTCCCTCATGACCGGAGTCATCTGAGGCGTTGCTGCTTTGGTCAACATGTGACATGTTGGGGTGGCCTTTTATTGTCCCCAGTATAAGGAGTGTCTGAGTACTGCTCATTGTGTTGGAGCCTCGTCTGGATATGCCACACCCATGGACTGAATAGAATTAATGCATCACTGAGGCAGTGGTGGACTCAAATTTGGACACTAATCAAGAGAAATATCCATTTAGTACAAGTACCAGACAGTATACGCTCACTTTGGGTGGTGCACTTCATGTGGCATCAATATTTCACATGGAGAGTTCATATTTTTATTCAGGGTATAAGCAACATGACAACAACAGTGGTTAGTTAGGTGTAATATAACATCTCAGTCAAGTTCTTACTGGCTTGTAAAGCTCCGAGGCTAGCTAGTTGTGCGATTGCTTAAGGAATGGCAGATTAAACATCTTCATATCACATCTAAACATGTCGGCCTCCAGTCCAGTAAAGCTGCTTTGAATTCCGTCTGTGACATCGACTCTTTAAGATTTTCATTTTTGGTAACAAGTGATTCCAGGTAAAGGGGTTAACACACTTACATGCTCCTTTCCTTAGTTCAGCTCTGCTCTGGGAACAGATGGCAGGAATGAGTTCTGGGAGCAATGACAATAGTTTTCCATGCTTTTCTTGTTGATGGAAGAAGACTGAGAGACGTACATGAAACATGCGACTTCCACTTCCACTGAAAAGACTGAAAATTGCAGCCAAACAACAAATCTCTGGAGCGAGGAGGGGACTGCAGTGCTCCCCAGATACATAAATGAATCAAACATGAATATTTCCCCATCATGTTTTGTCATTTTCCATTATTTTTCACAGTTTGAGGTTCGACTGGCGCTCTTTAAATTACGCTATCTTGCTGCATCCGCTTCTTCTGTAATAGTATAATGGCATCCAACTGGAAAATTAGTGCCACCGACTGCTTATCTCAACCAGCAAACCCCCCAGTATTTGCATAACAGTGACAGATTGAAACGTGCGTTTGTTTTTGGCTTTACTTTGCCAATTTTCTCACAGTTCAGTTCAAATGTTGTTGTATTTGGATGGAAACCCGACATCCAAATACGACATTTTGCACAAGAAAAACATAGATGGTACTATAACCGACTAAAAGTTCATATTACCTTCACGATTAAACTGACAGTAGTCCGTTCATTATCCGTTCATGTCTGCACTTCAGGCTCCAGCAGCTCTCCACTCCTCACCTTTACTTTTCACGGCACTATTTCAACACCTCTCCTCACGCACCGCCACCGAGGGGCTATTAAAGACGAGCGCTGTGAATATTCAGGAGCTGGGGTTTTCAGAAAACCGAGCCCCAATCCTGCAGTTATTAAAAACCCTAACTCAAGTGCTTTTGGGAACCCGCCTGGAACTTGGAAAGTCAAATATATACATACGAAAGGGACGATATGAAAGCATAAAATTAAACAAACCAGCAAAAAAAAAAGAAAGAAACTAACTCATGCACATACAGCTACAGTGCAGAGAAAAAGTATTTGCCCCCTACAGAAATCTTCTATTTTTGCATATTTGTCACACATAAATGTTTCAGATCATCAAATTAACTTTAATGTAAGACAAAGACTAACCAAGAAAACACAAAATGTAGTGTTTAGATGATCTTTTTTTTTTTGAAGGAAAAATGCTGTCCAGAAAAAGTAATTGCCCCCTTAGCTACCAATCTACTGGGTTCAGTTCCACCACTGCCAGGCTTGTTGGATCTAAACATCACTAATAGAACCTGTCTGGTTTTGTGAAGCAGCTAAAGGGTCTGAAAAAGCAGCACATGATGCCACGTTCTAAAGAGATCCAAGAACAGATGAGGAACAAAGTCACTGACGTCCATCAGTCTGGAGGGTTACAAAGCCATTGCTGAGGCTCTGGGACTCCAGAGAAGCACAGTGAGAGACTTTATCCACAAATGGAGGAAAGATACACCCAAGCAAGTCCACCTCTGAGGGGCTCAGAAAGAACTGAATGAAGGTTCTGGAGTGGCCCAGTCAAACTGAGATGCTGTGGTAAGACCTTAAAGGACAGTTAATGATGGAAAACCATCTAATGTGACTGAATTCAAACTATTCTAGAGAAGAGTGGACCAACATTCCTCCATGGTGATGGAAAAGACTGATCACAAGTTGGAACAATCATTTACCTGTTTCTGCCAAGGGATCAACCAGGTATTAGGGTTAGGAGGGCAATTACTTTTTCACAGGTGTGATATAGGTTTTCATTAATTCCTTAGTAAACCATCATTTAAAAACTGCATTTTGTATTTTGTGGGTTATCTCTGTCTAATTAGCAATAAATATAAATATTAGTTTGATGATCTGGAACATTTAAGTGTGAGAAGATTTCTGTAGGGGGCGAATACTTTTGTATGGCACTGTATCCAGGGTACACAGGTAAGAGCGTCTCACAGGTGATATACTTCCTCTAAAGCATGTCTGGTAAATAAAAATTGGTTAACATGAACAACATATCTATCAAGTACGGTGTTTTGGCACATTTTATACTCACAATATCAATATATACTCATGATAGAACTGCTGGAAGAGCAGCGTTAAACTCCTGCAGGTAGAAACTGTGGATGCAGCACCAGAGGCTCCTGACTTCACAGCGATGCCTTTCACACAGACTTGCATCAGGACCTGCATCGCCTCCCCAACGGATCACATCCTTTCCCCGACTCTGTGCTCAGGTGTCGGGTTTGTCTTGAAGTTATGGTTATGTTTTCTCTGCACTATCAGCCCTGAAGTTCAGGATTTCACAACAGAAACACTACAGCTTATGAAACAAACAGCCTGGAGTACGTACAACAATGAGACAAACAGGAGGGCAGTTGGAGCAAATGCAACCTAAAAGTTCACTTTAAGGTAACTAAACATCAGAACTTAGACCGTTACACTTCCACTTTTTAGCTAATTTCAAAATTGCATATCAAAGTCCATCTTCTTCGGGTTGCTCTCTCTGTACATCAGTGTGAGGATGGTAGAGCCTAAGCAGCACTGAGGGGTGAGTTTTCAGATATTACAGCCCCTCACACAGCACTGTCATTCCTTTACAGACTGCAAAAAGAGCTCATTCGTCTTCATTATTCCTTACAAGAACTTTAAAAGGTGAGAGAGATACGTGGACGGTAGCTCCAGTAGAACTGATCAAGCCTACTGGCTGAGGAGTGAAATGTCTTCAGTAATACACAGCAAACTGCATTTGGCTTTGTGTTTGCAGACCAGCACTTTGAGTTGGCTTACAGGATGTTGAATCTACTCTGTGAAGTTGGATGTAGCGGTACCAGGCTGTGCATGAGCTTGGAAAAGCATGCAGGCAACACGACATGCTTGAATATGGATTTTATACTGTCATCTGTGGTTGGCATGGATACCGACTTCCCTATCTTATGTTACACGTGCTCAACCCCATAATATAACCGATAGATCAAACTGCTGCCAACGACACAGCCACTTGTAATTTATCCATAAAGCTACGTACTGCTGAAATACTAGTTGTTACCTCTGCCAAGGAGGTTATGTGATGGCCCGCCTTGGTTTGTTTGTTTGTGTGCAAAATAACTCAAAAACTCATGGACGGATTTGGATGAAATGTTCAGGAAATGTGTGAAATGGGACAAAGAACACATGATGAAATGTTGGGACTGATCCGGATCACCGTCTGGATCCAAGATTTTTTTTTTTTAATCTAAGTGTAACTGGGTAGACAATTAAACTCTAAAAGCCACCAGAGGGCGCTCTTGTTTTTGGGGTAACCCCCTCTGACCACATGACATTTTGGGTCTCCATGCGACAGACAGCGACAGTGACGGAGTTCTCTTTCCATACTGAGCGACATACGCACGGTTGGGCCGGCATTCTTATCTCCGGTTGTCTAAGAAGCTGGGAGGCTGTTAGGAGCTGCCGCGCTAGAGGCCGCGCCTGTTCATTAGGTCGGATGGGGTGAAGGCCGCATTGTTGGTAGGACATTTGACCTGTATGTAATTACATTAGTATCTGTAACGTTCCATACAAAATATGTGAACTGGGAGATTGTGTTGGGGGTGGACTGAAGCTCCTTGGTGGAGGTATGAGCTCTCTGAGGGCTTTTCTAGTTGGGTAAAAGTTTCCTCCTGGCAGAGAAGAGATGAAGATGCCACAATACAATTCACCACGATAAACAATAATGGAAATAAACATGTAAATCACATACTACTGACAATTTCTGTTATAATATACAGTCATAAAACAGCTGTAATAACAGAGCCTTTGGTTACGGCTTGTGGTTTTGAGAAAATGTAAATTACGTTTGTTGTTTTTCTTCCTGCTTTAGTGTCTCATGTGTTCAGCGAACCAACCATACATTAAATGGATTAGAATTCATCACCCTGGTAACCCAGAAAATGGAGGAGAGGCTACAATTTTGTGAAAGGGTCGCATTTTTATCCAAACTGTTACTAAACCTTGACGCCTAAGCTTAGAAAAGCTTCTAACAAGTAGTTGTGAAAGTGTGTCAACAAAAGTTAAGGCATCAAAACCAAAGGGTTCAGTCTCAGGAAATGATCAAGCCTTGGTCGACACTTTAACAATGATACCTACTTGTTGGATGCTTGGTGAAGTTTAGGCACCATAGTTTAGTAAAATAGCAGAGTTTGTGTGAAAATATGACCCTTTCATAACATCTTTAAAGCTTCCCTTCCATTTTCTGAGCTACCGAAGTGACAAGTCCTGCACCATCTGTTATCTGATCGGTTGGCTGAAAAGAAGCAACAATAAAGCAGTAAAATAAATATCGGATACGTGTCGATTGAATCCATTAGAACGTATGTTTCCCTCAAAAAGTAAATGAGAAAGCAGTCTGGTTGTACAGGAGCATAACTTTTGGGCGGCGGGTCATTAGAAGACAGTTTGAAGTGTTCAAAACTAAATTTTAGTTGCAGAATTTAAACACAAAGTTGGCGGAAACGTGCAAAATGATGCAAACAAACCGTCAGAAGCTGTGCAGCATGGTTGTCACATCAGTGTTTTGGCTATATAACGCGACAAAACGAGGACTGCAACAGCATTTGTCAGGTTACAATCTGACCTCAGTCTGAAACACGCTTCAGACTCAACAAGTCTTCGTGTTCCGGTTCGTTCGGTGTGTCCTAGAAGCTCCTTCCGCCGCTCCGCCTCCAACAAGGTGAAGCTGCTGACTGAGCCCAAGCTTCTGCTCCCTCCTTGATGTTCGCCTGGCATCATCACATTGTAAATGTCCTCGTATAATCCCCCCCCACCACCACCACCACCACCCCACCCGCTACATCCAACCTCAACCTTGAGTTATGGAGTGGCCGCCACTGGCAATCACATTAAGAGGCGCATTTCTTCATATCCACACAGGAGACCACATTTAGCAATCTGCTTAATTTAGCCAGACTGATGAATTGGACTGCTCGGCTCTCTCTCCTGCACTCTGAGTCTACCTCTCTCGCCCCTCTCTCCCTCTTTCTCCGCCTGACCTTTCTCTCCGTCTCCATCACCAAATCTCTCCCTCGCTGTCTTTGTCTTTACGTCTCTCTGGCCCTGCTCGTCTTCCTCACCGTGCCGTCCTTGAGACAGCCGGCCGGTCGTCTCCACGGTCGGTCGAGATGTCAGGAAGCCGGAATAACCTGCAGCTGCCTGGTCCTCACAGGAGTTTCCTCAGGTAGAGCAATGAGCCAATTTAGCATTCAGCTGCTTAAATTCTTCATTATGTCACAGAACTCACAGTGTGATCTCAAAACCAAGAGAATCAAACTGGGATCAAGCAACTTTTGATAATTAACATGACTGATTGAAAGTTGTCCTGATCCTTAAACTTATGAAAGAAAGAAAAGGGGTAAAGAGCTTCTCTCTGGACAGATTTTCAGGACAAGAAAAAGACAATCTCAGGATCAAACACTGGTTTGATGTAGGAATATAAAACCCCTTTTCCACTGAACTGGTTCCAGGTCTAGTCCAGAGCCAGAGCCTGACTTAGCTCCACTTCTTTGTGTTTCCACCTCCTAAGCACCGACTCCAGGTTCTATAAACTGGAGCTCAGCAAGCACCAACTCTTTGCTGGTCCAGAGCTAAGCACCGAGTACGTCAGGGGCTGGGGGCGGGGTTATGGTGACCAACCATCAACGGTGGAAAGGGACACACAAGCGCTAATTAGTGTCCTTGTTCTCCAGGACGTCCCTGGTCCCATCACACATGTATTGGAATGACTCCCGGGACACACGGAAGTTTAGCACAAACTGTTGACCTGAAATCCGCTACAGTTGTGTCCCACCAGTAGCGTGATCACGGATGTGTCCAGGCAACAGGAGGACCTCCGCCTCACAATCAGCCTTAAGACCATCTATAGAGATAAACATAGATATTATCATCAACTTACTGCGTTTGTTTAACTGCTATGTAATGGATGCTAGCGTAGTGGTTTTACGGTGACCCAATGGCTCCAACTGGGCTCCTTGTCAATGGAAAAGCAAACAGGTTCTTAGGAGGAACCAGAACCAAGCACCAGAACTAGCACCTGGTTCTTCTTGGTTGAAAGGGGGTATAAGTGGACAAGACAGTGTAGGAGTGCCAAACACTGCAGTTCCTCCAGTGGCCACTTGAGGTCTTCTCCAAAAGCAAGTCAACATCCACGGAGCCACATGTTAAAACGTCCGACTTCACAGCAGAAATAAACACGTTTACGACCTGGTGCAAAACAGGATTCTGGTCTCTATAGCTAATTTCCCCTTTCATGACAGCTGACGACAGACAGTGTTTATATTGGTATCTAGGTGGAGGTTATTACTCATATCACGTAGCACAATGTTGTTTTACTTTTCTCTGCATAACAAGTGTTTGTAGACCAAAAGTCTTATTCTTATCATTTGCTTATGTAGCAAGACTGCCATGTAGAAGTACACAAGAACTGATATACAGTATAATGATAAGCTTTTTAAGTAACGCTCTGTAGATTAAAAAGTTTATAAAGCTCATGTACTGATTACGATTTTAAATAAATGAGGTACTAAGACACTTGTGTCCAATAGTGGCCTTGTTTTGTTGCGGACACCAACCTTGCGTCCAAACAGCTTTCAGTTTTCTTGTAGCTGTGGGTTCTGGGTCAGTCTTGCATCGTTCAGCAGTTTGTTTCCATGGAAGCAGGTTTCATCCCGACAGTCGGCACAAGAGCTTCAGCTAAATCCACAGCAAACAGGGTTTTTTTTTTTGGTGATGCTACTTGGTTGTATGTGACTGAATGTGGGCTGGTTGGGTCCAAGATTAAGGTGTTCTGTTCTGACAAAGTAGTATGTCCTAATTGTATGGATACTGATTTAGCTGTATATGTGAGGACAGCTGTGGTATATACTTAAATTATAAAGTATGAGATGTTGAATGCAGCCTATGATTTACTGCCGTCACATGTTAAGTGAGAGTAAAGAATTAATCTTGCCATTATTAATGAAATACTCAGTACTCATGTTGCATGTCTTGGTTCTTTATCTAGATGTAGATTGTTTTTTAAAGAAAATATCAGGTTTCGGATTTAGACGTCTTGACTTTAAATAGATAGAGATGGATGGACATGACAGGTAAGGGTAGGAAAGGGTCATTACACTGGCAGAAAGCAGCATTTCTCCTTTGATAAATAACTAAATAGCAGCTGGAACCCTTCAGTAACGTACAGCGTCACCACGTTCTTCACAGCAGGCGAGCAGCAGCCACATTTCCCAGCATGCTTGGTGGAATATGTTGCTTCTATAGTGCATATTCTGAATGACAGTTTTGAATCATATAAGCAGCAGTGGACCTAGAGAGGTGTTTTTCTTCTGGAGGTTTTTGGAGGTAGAAATGTTCATGTCTACTGTCCTGATCAGTCCTGCTGAGCTGCAGCTTCTGCTAATGACCGAAGAGCAGCGCCTCATGGCTGCTGCCACGAATCACCCCTGAACCGTCCCCTCTGTGCTTCGACGACGCTTCTTTCCTTGCATGCACCTAAACACGCTGAAGTCTCACTGACAGACCAGGAGGCTGTTTGATTATTTAGTTTAGTACCTAATCAGGTGCGAATCTTCGGTTTTGAAGGATCGCTTGAGCCTCGGGGGACGCTCAAGTCCACATTCTGCACGTTTCACCGAAGGCCAAGCAGTTCATTAAAAATTAAACAGAAATGTGTCGATGTTGACGGCAGCCATAGGAGTCGACACATGCAGCGTGCATGCATGACGGGGCTTAGATTACAAAATGCAAGACACACAGCAACACAGAAGCAGACAACTCTTTTAGTGGCAGCGACTGAAATCAGCAGAATGACCATGTGGAACGTCTGCAGCCACAGCAGCATGAGAATGGAGTCAAAAACAAAAAGTCCAACAGTTTGGTTCTGCTGTTTAACACGAAGACAGAAACACCTGCAACAAGGGAAGAACAGCACCACACACTGCTGGACAGACGGTTAGTTACCACCTTCAATAAGCGCTTAAATTGGCTTGGAAGTTATTCAAAATGTCCATCCTTGGCTACTGTACAACCTGCTGGTGGACACAACATCCCTTTGCATGGTAAATGAACGACCAAACTGCGCGTAGCTCACTGCTAACACTTTATTCTCACAACTGAATGACAAAAAAGGCTTCACCAAGATTCCGGAAGTGTAGTTTTTACATATTATTCCAAGATGGCGGCTCCACTCTTAGCTTTGCAGCCACACCAGCGAATGAGCTCATTTACCCAATGAAACCATGGAGAAACTGCACAAGGTTCCTTTACACTGGTTGAGCTGGTTATATTTATATTAATGTTTGATTTTAGTTGGCTTTGCAGTCATTTTTCTAATTGTTTGTGGAGTCCTGCTGAGCTTCTGTGCTGATCTGCGCATACCTGAACCTGGTTGCTCGGTCTAAACTATATGTTGTGAACTTTAATCACTGAGTCCTTGACAGTTTATTTCCATCCTGCAGTTCACAAGAGGAACCATCTGAATGTTCTATTGCATACTTTTTTTTGAAGATGCGAGTTGCAATTAGAAAGTTTGAAGTCTTTACATGTAAAAAACAGGAATTGTGTTTAAATCCGGCTCCTTCAAAGTGATCTAGTTGTGCATCAATTTGCAATTTAGCCCATTACATCCACCCCTAGGGACCTCCTCCACCTTCCACAGGCTCAGCAGGGATGTTATCACTAAGTCTGATTACTGATAAACAGAAAGCACCCTCTTGTGAACCAGCGAATGTAAAGTCTCCGGTGGACTCGTCACCCTGGAAACGTACAAAATGGAGGTTTGTAACGGGGTGAGCACAGCAGCACGGTGGGATTTAACCCAAACCATGATCCTTCTCAAAACCTAACCAAACAAAGCACTCACTGAAAACCCGAATACAGAGAGACAGAGAGTAAAAAGATAAAGTTAAAAAATAATACGATAAGAATGATCAGGAATGCAGCCGCCCTCCTCTCCAACTTTCTAATGTGAACTTCTGCTCTTCTTTGTAAGTGCATTTACTGCCTCCAGTCAATGAGATGATAACAGCTGTCTGAAACCACTTGCAGGTCCAGAACCTGAACCAGAACTGACCCAGCCTTCATGTGAAGGATCACCACTGGCGAGTAGAGTCAGTCTGCAGCTGCCACCCAGAGACCAAGCAGCAGCCTTCAGAGGAAGACTTCTCAAGACTGAGGACGGTGCATCAGGTCAGCAGCACGACAAAGACCATGCTCACTGTTTTGCTCAAGTCACGCGCTGTAAATACGTCCCCAGCAGTCAGTGTCTAAAGGAGACCATTCAGTTTTCTGGCTGCTAACTTCACTCTCCACTTGCTCTACTTGCCAGGTTTGCCTCCCTACGACTTCTTTCTCTTCCCCAAAATGGAATTTAAGTTAAAGGGTCGCTGTTTTTGGCACAGGCGATCTCCTGTTGTCTCAGCAATGTGGTTAGAACCCTGAGAGTCTCCTCTGTCTTTACAGGACACAGATACTTGTTGTGTGATGAAACCTACACACAAAGGCGCCACATAATTTCCACCTGTATGAAACTTTCTGGAAGCAAAAACAGAATATGCCAGTGTTTTATTCACTGAACGGCTTAACTTATATTAAAAATAAATTTATGGCAAAGCTAAGCTAGCTAATGATAATGCCAAAAGGAAAGAAATGAACGAGGTGGAAACTGAGAAGGTAAACCTCACCCATGATAAAAGGCTCCACAGCAGCACCTTTACTACAGCCACATCTGTTTTCTCCTGTGTTCATGTCGTGGACACTTTAAAAAGACTGCCTGACCTTTACTTTGGAGCGCGCCAACCTTTAAGTGCAGCCGACCCAGTTTCGACATTTCTCTGTCCTAAAAAAGATAAATAAATAAAGCAGCCTCCTCAGATCCTCGCCCTCGCTATAGGTTAAAGGAAATCAGGCGACCGTGCGGCAGCGCCGAGCTCAGCAGGAAGCCATCCTTTCATTACATCAGTCAGACTCTCCATTGAGATTAATACCAACGGGTCGCGCCACTTTATTCCTGAGGAGAAAAATGCAGTTGTCAGTCGACCTAATTGCGCTCTCATGGCGCATGAGGGCCCGCTGAGTTATTGAGAGCTCTACCAGGGAAATCATGATCGACGAGCAGCAGGAGGGCCTGACATCGCACTTCACACACTGGCTGCTCCGTCAGGACGGGAGGGGGGCGGAGGGATGGAGGAAGAGAGCAGCATTAAAGAGATAGAAGCGAGGTGTGTGTGGATGCAAATGAGGGCAGACAGCTTCATCGTTCTGTGTTCATTTTAATTTGCTAGATTGTTTTTTGTTGTGTTGTCTCAGATCACTCAGCTACACCTGATCAGTCTGATCTGTCAGCGTCGTCTGGCTTCTTCTACTGCAAAAAGAAATGTTAATAAGGTGAACATCAGCATAATCTCCTGTAATTTATGTTTAAACGCAACTTCTTTTTTTTCATTTTAAGAGAAAAATATCTTCTGCCAGCCTCATTTAAAATCAATATCATCAAAAAAACTGCATTGCAAAGTGAATGTGAGGATGGAGGTGGCAAATGGTCTGTACTTATCAGTCCCTCCAGGAATTCACGATGCTGCGATGCAACAATTAACGCAAATTCAACCAATCTCCATGAATTCTGCGCAACCTTGCAATTTCGTCCAATCACCACCACTTTTCCGCAATTTTGTCCCGCCTCCCATGAGTTCCACCAATCACAGCAGTCCCCAGTAATGCACGTACGTCACCGGATTCACTTCCTTGTTTATGGTTTGAAGATACAGATACGTATGCAACAAAAACTACTGCAGAACAATTCCCTGATGTTCTTCACCAAAGCGGAGCTAAACTGTTTTCACCCCGTGGAATATTGAGGTGGAACACAAACCAAAACCATCCACTGACAAACACTTTTCTACCGTAAACATATCAGGAGAATGGGTGAAACCAGCGGACCACAGACCAGACAAACCACCGTGATGAAGCTGCTGCATCCAGATCTGTGGCAGCACTGAAACAATGAAGGTCAGTTAGATTCATTAACTGACATGACGAGCTGTGAGCGTGTGTGTGTGAACACGCGTGTGCAAGGATGTGAAATTTACCCTTTACCTACAGCCACAGCGCCGGCGCTATGTTTTCTATGTGTGGCGTATTATTACCGTAACTCCGTCAAAGTTTGTCCGATTAGAAAAATTCCAATGGTGTTGGAAAGCTGAGAAGTGTGGGCAGGCGCACATATATGGTTCATCACGGTAATCGCAACCATATGACAGACATTCATCGCAAAACACTGGAAGTATCGTGAGACCGCTACACAGCTTCTCAATACCGTAATAACAAAATATGTACAGGTCGCCATTTTCAGCCTGAGTAGGTAAAGGGTTAACTTTTTAAACTTTTAAAATTTTTAATGAATTATACAAAACAAAGGAAAAAAGCAACTTTTTAGCAATTTTTTACTGTCTTCCGCAATTTCACCGCAACAAATACGCTTCAAACATTGCAACATACATCGCAATTTTTTTAAAAAGTTGCCGCGAATTCAGGCATTTTAGGAGCAACAATCTGGAAAAACGCCCTCGAAATCCTGGAGGGACTGATTTATATAGCTCTTTTTTTCTACCTTAGTGGTTCCAAAGCGCTTTACAATGTGTTTCGCTTTCACCCATTCACACACCAGTGGCGACAGAGCTGCCATGCAAGGCGCTAATCTTGCATGGCAGCATAGGGAGCAACTTGGGGTTCAGTGTCTTGCCCAAGGACACTTCGGGGCCAGAGATCGAACAGCCAGCCTTGCAATCAGTGGACAACCCGCTCTACCAGCTGAGCCACAGCCGCCCTGGTGGACGTCTGCATGGGAGGAAGTGTGCATGTTCTCATGTTTACGCACATGCATATTTGATGATGTCTTGCAGTCAAAAATACTGCAGCCTTCAGAGACAGCCTCGGATGCTGGAGTGTAGTCTGTATTATATGTGCACTTGCCAGGTTCAAGACTCCAACTTGAACTTTTTGAATAATTTACTGGGGCAGGACTCCAATCCAAGACCCTGAATGAAAACCTGCAGCCCCACCAAGTGAGCTGAAACACCTGAGCAGAGACGTACAGGTGTTTTGTCGCTTGGTCCTGCAGCGCTACGTGTTTTCACTCTTCAGCGCTGACAGAGAGACGTAAGGCTACGTCGCTCGCTGCAGAGAGCAAGGATGGGGTTTCTTCACGTGCGGGAACTCCGGCTGAAAAATGCAAAACGAGTCCACGTCGAGCGAAGACGCCAGTGCACACGTATGCCAAACTTCGAGAGTGTTTGTGTTTGAATGTGACGGCGTGCCAGCGTGTGAGTGAATGGATGTGAAGTACAATGCCTCTAAAAATAGACAAAAAGGATGCACAGAGACGAGCAACGCTATAGAGTCCACAGTCTAGGCAGCAGCTTGGCGAGGCTGTGAGCTAAATGTTCAGCATGTTCTCATGCTCACAGTGACAAGGCTTACAGGCACATGTAGTGTTCACTGTGTGCAGCATCGTGGTGTTGTATGTGAACGTACTGACATCTCTGACTTAACGCTACATGTAAAGCGGCACATTAACAGCATGCAATCAGCTCAGCTAGCGGTCTTAACTGAAGGTTAATTTACTCGGGTGCTCTGCTCTTCATCCCCTCAAGCTCTGAGCTATTTTTTGACATTTCCAGCTGAAAAACAGACTCAGATTCAATCATTTGCAGCTCCAAAATTGCGAGGCCAAGCTGAACAACCTTGGGCTCTACGGGTCGGATGCTTGGGGGAATCTGAAATATAATAAGTCTCTGTGTCTCCATTACCAAGTCACTAAGTGTCAGGAGTGAGACCCAGAAAACTCCAGCAACATTTCTTACTACCGCCTTTCATAAAACTGAATCAGTGACACTAATGGCATCGAACCAGGTCTGGAAAGTCTCACTCAGCCCAGACTCACAACAAAATATGTACCAGCTATACTGGTGCTCAGCGCAAAACACATGATCCTCACAGAACAGGGCTTTACATGGGCCGGACTCAGCAATGTTAGTAATGTGAGGTCAGAGCCTAAACTTAACCAAGATGCTCTGTAGTGGAAACAAATGAAATAATTCAATGGAGAAACTGGTCTGAGCTGCTGCACTTGGGTGTTTTCTTCAGCATCATTCTGGGTTGATGTGCATCAGGATACGCCGGTGTATTATGTGTTGATGCTCCAGAAGCTTTGTTGCATTTGGGCCTCGAATAAACACATCCCCACTGGCATTGAGTGTTTCTATTATCTGCATGGTCTCGACTGCAGACATCAAAAAGCCTCATCACTCACATAAACACACAGCTAAACTTCTCTCGTGTGTTTCAGGGCATGAAGACATCACATCATGGCGACGTCGTGAATGCTGCGAGTCTGAAACGTCAAAGACAGGATTTGCAACCAGTAAAGAACCTCCAAAGCCTAATGCTACCCTGTTATGACACAACCTGACTGTCTAAACCTGTGATAGCTAGCATGTCTCTGGGTCATCAGGTGGGAACCTTCATTCATCTAGTTGGTCCCACGACACCTCCAGGAGGCTAGACAGTGATCTCTGGCGTCTCAGAGTCCCTTCCCTGATGCCGGTCATCACTGCTCCTCCACAGCTGCCTCCCTTCCCCACCACATGGCTACCACAGCCCAAACAGCACAACAGACCCAGGCTCCGTACCTGCCAGCTCCAGGTAGTGACAATGCTGATACTGCCTCCCCTAACACATGTCCTCTACAGCAGTGGTTCTCAACTGGTCCAGCCTCAGGACCCACTATGTCTCTATTAATAATGATCATGACCCAGATTTTTGAAGTTTGCTGTTCCTGTTAACAAATTAAGGTTTATTTGGGTGGAGTCTCAACGCATTTTGATACAACTTCGGAAAATTTTGGCTTATTTTTTGCTCATTTTGGGATATTTGGATGCTTTTGCAAAGTTTTGGGCATATTTTGACCCATTTTGACAGATTCTGAGCACATTTTGGTTCATTTTTGGGACGTTTTAGCATAAATTTCTCCAATAAGCTGGCAGAGACAGATCTAAAGGTTAATAGTGGGCAACTACTGGTGTCACCACCACTAAATATCCTGCTACTGAAAGTAAACTGTGTCATAAGAAACACATCCTTTAAAATAAAAGACTTTATGCCACTACTTTTTGCTTCTGCGACCCTCTAAAAATGGCTTCGCGATCCCACTTTTGGGTCCCGACCCACCAGTTGAGAACCACTGCTCTACAGGACTACAATCTGCTTCCTAGCTTGAAATTAATCGTGGATATACTGCTAAAAAAAACCCAACTAAAACAGTCGATCAGTTAATCAGTCTCAGTAAATAGCAGCTGAAAAGTAAACCGGCAGAAACAACCAGCAGACTCACCTGGGCGGCTGCTTGGTCCCAGACAATCAGATTCAAATAGGCCACGCCCACTCCTTAAATAACCCTCCTCTTCCTGGAGCTCCACCTCAGGGCAGTGATTGGCCGGTCATCTCCACATGGTGTCTGGAGCTCAGCACAAGGAGGGAAAAGGAGAATTGAAACACCTTCGAATGCTGCTTCCATCTTAATCATGGCGTTATCGGGGCTGTGCAGGGACAATCAGGGTCGGCAGGGTTAAACACATCTAATTGTGTTCCTGCTGCAGATCACTGCCGAGCTCAGAGACAACTGGTTAGTTTTATTATTCTGCTGAATATTTTCTGCCAGTAATCATCAGTAGATAATTAACCTAAGATTAAACACATGTAAAATAGATTATTCCGAGCACCTGTATGTAAATCTGGTACCAGGCTGGACAGATTAGCCGGACGCTGACCTGACTCCTCTAACGGGGGTCGGGTCACAGAGCCATATGCTTCCAGGTGCAAATATCATGAAAGTTTCATGCCGCAAACCCACAGAGCTCAGCTGTAATCCCACGAGGGAGGTAACGAACGGCACACACACATGGAAGCATACGCTAAATAAATACAGCGAGGCCTGGAAATGCACGTACGAACACACAACCTCGCTCTAGTGGAGGCTCAACAACACAAATGTGTCGGTTATTAATGCCAGGCAGCGGTACTTACACACACACACACACACACACACACATGTGCATCCTGTGTTGCAGGTAATTCCCAGAGTGTCCAGAGCGGGAACACAGGATGACCTCTAATTTAAAAATCCAACGCGCCACGTTAGACAGCATGAATAATGCATGAAGCCAGCCTGCTTGTATTATAGCAAAGAGGAGGGCGCAATTACATCTCCCTCCGGTGCTCAAATGCTGAACAGTAAAGGAGTAGAGGAGGGAAAACACACACACACAAGTTAAAGAAATATGAAGTGGAGGTGTGTGAGCCGTCTGGGGAGGAGATGTGATCATTGTTCTGCAGCTGTGTGGCTGCTTTTTGCTCACACACCCCGAGACTGCAGGGCCAAGCGACTGCTCGGCTCGATAAGGACTTAATTAAAACAGATTGCGGGTTTTCATTGTGACCTTTGTAGCTTTAAATGTTTCGCTGCTTATTTGGAGCGCGGTGATAATGGCGTGTTTGGCCTTTCAGCGGCGCCCCAGCGCGACACATAATCTGATTTTTAAGAGAAGTTTCCAGGAGAAGAGGACAAACAGCGACGGGTACGCCTCCTGCTGCTGTCGAGGAAGAAACAAACTTTAAGCGAATATTCATTAGAGGGATTTTCTATGTCGGGACACCTCAGCGAACATCTCCTTCTGCGGTGTTTACTCACCAAGCTGTGGTCAAGTCATCATCCTTCTGTAGTGTGATGTTTTCCAGTTGCTATGCTTTCCCTCAGTTTTATCCTCATGCTTAGAATAAAAGAGCAGGTAAAGAACCCCTTTAATGAGAAGCCAGTTTTCACCTTGTCAGAATGCCCATTTATCATGAGCAAAATGAGCAGCTATTAGCTATATGAGGGCGGCTGTGGCTCAGGTGGTAGAGCAGGTTCTCCACTGATCGCAAGGTTGGCGGTTCGATCCCCGGCCCCTCCACATGCCGAAGAGTCCTTGGGCAAGACACTGAACCCCAAATTGCTCCCAATGGTAGATCAGCTCCTTGCATGGCAGCTCTGTCGCCATTGGAGTGTGAATGAGTGAATAAGAAACACATTGTAAAGAGCTTTGGAACCACTAAGGTAGAGAAAAGCGCTATATAAGTGCAGACCATTTACCATTTATAAGAATGGCTGAGCAAATTCAGCCAAACAAACCTAAAGAACCAGTTCTGCCAGCTTGTTGCTCTTGTTCGGATTCAGGTTTCAGTTCAAACACCTAAGGCTGAATTTTTAAGATATTACAACTCGCCACTGGAGGAGTCATTCCACGCCCCAACTCACCCAGTTGAGCTCATGGAGTTTCTTGATAAAACTTCTACCTAAGGCCTGCACAGTAGCTCGGTGGTTAGCAGCGTCGCCTCACAGCTAGAAGATCCCCGGTTCGCGTCCCGGTTAGGACGCCTGGGATCTTTCTGTGTGGAGTTTGCATGTTCTCACCAGGTTCTCCAGCTTCCTCCCACAGTCCAAAAACATGCTGAGGTTAATTGATGATTCTAAATTGTCCGTAGGTGTGAATGAGAGTGTGCTTGGTTGTCTGTCTCTATGTATAGCCCAGGTGTCCCCTGCCTTCACCCAAGTCGGCTGGGATAGACTCCAGCCCCCCCGTGACCCTACAGAGGATTAAGCAGTGTATAGATGATGGATGGACTTTTACTTATACCTAAACCCCACAGCTCTACTCCAAACACTTTTTGAGTTATGAATTTTCGAAAACAGGCCCTCGTTGTTAAATTTGATCTCTTTTAAAGCGTCTTTAAAGCCTCCCCAGCTGATTATTCCAACAGGATTCGGCTGATTTTTTTAATTGAATATCCAGAAACCTCAAGTAAAAGCTGGAACTTGTGATCATGTCAACATCGAAACGGTCTGTAAAACTTGACTGGACTTTTTTCTTTTCCTTTCACTCCATAAACTGCGTCTCTACTTTCTCTAAAACCAAAAGTCTGGCGGCTCTACGAAGCGAAACGTCTGATCCTCAGTGAAGCGTCAGTGTTTCCGAATTCAGTCATTTGCTTCAAACGAGTAGGAATCAGGCATTTCTTTACACTGGTGTTTAAGGAAGAGCGGAGTGATTAGAAAACAGAGTAAAATATTTCAGGGTATCAGATGTTTTTACTGATGAAAGGCAGGATAAAGACGATGTATCTGCTGGTTCGCTCCATATAAAACCAACAAAATCTGTGAGACATTTCCCCCTGACCCTCTTACAATCAGATGATTGATTTCTTCTACAATAACTTGAGTATATTTATTGAAGCCATGCAAAATGTTGCCTTCGTACTGTGAATATTTCCCAAGTTACAGAGATTTGAATCACACAGAAGTAGGTCGAAGTCTGGAACTTTTTGAATTGCATCACTGTTATCCGGCATTTTAAATCCTCAGAATGTCATACGTGGATTTGATGATTTTTTTATAACCAACTTTGAGCATCAATATTAGGACATCCACATATCAGCCTCAACATCCTGACCGCTGACAGGTGAAGTGAATAACATGGATCATATTGGTACTATGTGGTGTTCTGATGGAAAACCTTGATCAGACTTAGACACCCAAATAAACATTGTCCCACAACAAACACACTCCCTCATGCTGATGGAAATCCCAAATGTCACTGGATGAAAATGCACCCCACCACATGGAAACAACACCAACCAATCAGGAACATGTGGAGGAACATGACAATGGTCCAACATGTTGATGTGACCTCCAGACTTCCTACAGCCCATTCTGATCAAGCATCAACAGGATGCAGTGGAACCAGTTGGATTGACAGAGGCCCCACTGCACAAGCCAGAGTACCCAAAGGATCCAGTGCCAACGTCCTGGTTCCAGACCCCATAGGACCCCCTGAGACACACCCTTTCCACCAAGAAGAACCAGGTCCTAGTTCTGGTGCTTAGTTGGCTCTAATCTGGTTCCTCCTAAGAACCTGTTTGCTCTTCCATTGGCAAGGAGTCCAGTTGGAGCCATTGGGTCACCGTAAAACCACTACGCTAGCATCCATTACATAGCAGTTAAACAAACGCAGTAAGTTGATGATAATATCTATGTTTATCTCTATAGATGGTCTTAAGGCTGATTGTGAGGCGGATGTCCTCCTGTTGCCTGGACACATCCGTGATCACGCTACTGGTGGGACACAACTGTAGCGGATTTCAGGTCAACAGTTTGTGGTAAACTTCCGTGTGTCCCGGGAGTCATTCCAATACATGTGTGATGGGACCAGGGACGTCCTGGAGAACAAGGACACTAATTAGCGCTTGTGTGTCCCTTTCCACCGTTGATGGTTGGTCACCATAACCCCGCCCCCAGCCCCTGACGTACTCGGTGCTTAGCTCTGGACCAGCAAAGAGTTGGTGCTTGCTGAGCTCCAGTTTATAGAACCTGGAGTCGGTGCTTAGGAGGTGGAAACACAAAGAAGTGGAGCTAAGTCAGGCTCTGGCTCTGAACTAGACCTGAAATCCGCTACAGTTGTGTCCCACCAGTAGCGTGATCACGGATGTGTCCAGGCAACAGGAGGACCTCCGCCTCACAATCAGCCTTAAGACCATCTATAAACATAGATATTATCATCAACTTACTGCGTTTGTTTAACTGCTATGTAATGGATGCTAGCGTAATGGTTTTACGGTGACCCAATGGCTCCAACTTGACTCCTTGTCAATGGAAAAGCAAACAGGTTCTTAGGAGGAACCAGATCTGAAGCAATTAAGCACCAGAACTAGGACCTGGTTCTTCTTGGTGGAAAATGGTTATTAGTTACGGCGGTACCACGTGGGCTCACTTCCTTAGCAGCAGCCATGAGTTTGAGTCCAGCTCAAGACCGTTTGCTGTCACTCTCTACCCCAAATTTCACTCTGTCTCTCTCTCTACCAATAAAAAGGAAAAACTCTCCCCCAAAAAATAACTTGGAAAAAAAGAAGTTGACTTTATTCTTGGTAAATATTAAGCTAGAACCAACAGGCAGGGAAAAAACAGTTGAAATGTAACATGTTGATTTAGAAGTGCTAGAAATTTCTGGACTTTTCAAACTGTGAACAGTGTTACGATGTACTATTAATTCAAGAATGTGTATAATTTGTCATTTCTAAATTCTGTATTCATATGTAAATGAAGTTGTATGCCATTTTTCAATAACAATATTTACCAACTATGTAGCTGTAGTTTTATTTCCAACCGACTCTGGGAAAAAGCATAATATTCTCAGATCTCTGATTAACACCGGGCACCGTCATGTTCGGTTCTTTCTTACAGGTTGAGTACCGCATGACATCAGGCAGCTGGACCGAGACTCACGCCGTGAACTCTCCGAACTACAAGTTGTGGCACCTCGACCCGGACACCGAGTATGAGATCAGAGTGTTGCTCACCCGACCGGGAGAGGGAGGCACAGGCAAGCCGGGGCCGCCGCTCATCACCCGGACCAAATGTGCAGGTAGGACACGGGCAGTCCCTCAACGAAGGGGGTGCTCTCAGAAATCTCTGTCTTGTGGTGGTTCGAAAGCATGTATGTTGACTAAAAGAAAACAAAAATATGGAGTGTGGTCTTCTTGGGCACACACCGGTCTGATTAGGTATCGATCCCTCCATCTATGCATCTATATTTTAGTAGGGGGAGTAATATTTGGGAGAGGAGAGGTGTAGCGAGGGATATAATTGAAGAAGAAAGTCTGAGTTAGTTTTGGTTTTCCATTCTCTCAGCTCATCCCTCCTTCCTCCCTGCTGCTCCTGCATTCTCTCGTATCGCCCAGTCCTCCTTCCTCACATCCGTCTCTCTGCGTCACTCCTTGTCGGCGCCTTTCCCCCCCCTTTTCTCCCTCTGCCTCTCTCTCTCCCCCCATCTCTTTCGCTCTCCGTGGATCAATAGATGGAGGGCAGAAACACTGTCTGACATTTGTAGAAATAAACGACTGAAATATAAACACAGCTAGCCTGGGGGAGAGAGAGGGAGGGAGAGAGAGAGACGGAGCAGGCGAGGGAGGGTTTGATATGAGAGGGAAAGAGACAGAAATAAAAGCAATGAGCTTGAATGAGAAACAGAATAAGGGAGCGACGGAGGGGTGATGAAAAACAATAAGGCTGGAAGAGAAAGAGGGGAGAGAATGGGAACGGGGCGAGAGAGTGCAAGAGGCGAGAGAATGATGAAACTGGGGAATGAAAATGAAAGAGAGATGAAAACTCATAACCACAGGGCCTGACTGATGTCTGCCTGCCAACCTGTGTGTGTGTGTGTGTGTGTGTGTGTGTGTGGGTGTGTGTGTAGGTGGGTGGATGAATGTGCATCTGTGTTTATTGACAGAGAGGAAGTCATAGACTTGTTCAGGCGACTCGTGTATTGGACAGTTTCCTGTCTGACAGGAAAAGGAAATTAATCTTCTTCTCCTCATTCAAGCTGCAGCACGTTCATGTTAAATATGTCAAGTCATTGTAATCCTCATAATATGCTGATAACAGCCCAAAGCAGGGAAACAGGGTTATGAATTTGGAAAATCAAATCTGCTCAATCTGCATATCTGAATATTATTATTTTTTTAATCGTGTGACAGTTGCAAAGGGAACAATTTATTAAACTTTCATGATCTTTAAAGGGGTTTCCTGACATGTAGTCATCAATCAAATGCATTAATCCAGGCACTAACAACATGAACAAACAACGTACTGTAATGTTCTGCCTCAACAGGTGAGGTTGTTCTACCCTATCTCCACTGAAACAGGTGCTAATTTTTTGAAACAAGCCAGAAAAAGACAGATTTGATCTTAAACAATCAGAACCACTGTAATGTAATGTACAAGACGAGGACTGGGCGATATAGCGAAAAATTTCTCACCATTAGATCATCCTAGAAAAGCGACCTGATATACGCGGTTCAGTGCAGTGACGACTGCAATGACCTTTATGTTGGGGAAACTAAGCAACCACTGAACAAACGTATGACCAAAACAAAAGTGCAAACTCCTCAGGTCAGGATTCAGCTGTTTATCTACACCTAAAGGAGAAGGAACACTCCTTTGAAGACAGCAGTGGACATAGTTTGGACCGGGAGGACAGATGGTTTGAAAGAGGAGTTAAAGAAGCCATCTGTGTAAAAGTGGAAGAACCATCCCTCAACAGGGGAGGAGGTCTGGACACCACCTATCTCTGATTTACAACGTCACCCTTTGGTCTCTACCAGGAGATTCAACAGCTTAACCTCTAAGAACCATAGTTGTTGGCAAATGGCCCATAGTGACTCTGACAACCCTGACGACCCCAACCACTGTGGTTCCATCATGGAGACCATCTGAACCCCTTTTCCACTGAGATGGTTCCAGGTCTAGTTCAGAGCCAGAGCCTGACTTAGCATCACTTCTTTGTGTTTCCACCTCCTCAGCACCGACTCCAGGTTCTATAAACTGGAGCTCAGCAAGCACCAACTCTTTGCTGGTCCAGAGCTAAGCACCGAGTACGTCAGGGGCTGGGGGCGGGGTTATGGTGACCAACCATCAACGGTGGAAAGGGACACACAAGCGCTAATTAGTGTCCTTGTTCTCCAGGACGTCCCTGGTCCCATCACACATGTATTGGAATGACTCCCGGGACACACGGAAGTTTAGCACAAACTGTTGACCTGAAATCCGCTACAGTTGTGTCCCACCAGTAGCGTGATCACGGATGTGTCCAGGCAACAGGAGGACCTCT